>LR990081.1:2357582-3009666 GCA_905147235.1 Erynnis tages
TACTTTTTTTTTAAGGTATGATTTGTAAAGAGAATGTATCTTTAAATATTCGATGGTCTACACTTTTGTTTACTAAATCACTGCTTTTATAATTATTATAGAAAGAATCTATTTTCCCACTTTATAAGTAGAAGATGAGTACAAACTGTTCTAACTCACTTTACACAATTCCACTCATTCCTGGGCCTTCTGAATTTGGCAGATGACTCGTTACTACTGTCTTTAGCACATAAGAGGAGAAACTTTGTTTGAGGTCTGCTTGTACTTCTTTTGATCAAAAAGTATCCTTCTTTCTTTATATTCAATCAATATACTATGGTCAACAATTGGATAGATAGAAGCCTTTTCCAGTGTTGCCTCTTCGACCTCGCTGTTAGGACACTTTCTGTAGTCCACAGGGATACAAATATCAAATTTGTTGGTAAAAAAATCGATTACTCAGGTGGGTTCGGGAGCGTCCGGCTCTGGGCAGCGGGACTCGAGGCGCGGCGGCGGCGTCAAGGCGCAGAACAACGGGCGGCCTCGCCCCACCTCGCGCAACCGCCAGCGCGTGTCCAGCGGCTCGCAGACCGCGCCCGCGCCGCACCCGCCGCAACCCGCCCACAACCAGACCAACCAGCACAACCAACACAACCAACACAACCAGCACACCCAGAGCAACCAACACAACCAGCAAGCGGACCACCACCAGACCAACGATCATCATTACCAGTCTGGTAAGTCAGTGGCAGGTTTTTCTTTTTAAAAATACAAGCGTAAAGGCAGACGGGTCTCCAGATTTTACATACCCACTGCCTATCGACACTATTTTCTCTTGTACAATATGAAAATCTAAAGTCAACTGGTAAAAAGCACCAAAATAATGCCTAACGTTTGCTATTTCAAAGTACTTAATACTTTTCCTTAATTACTTTTCACTCAAAGTGAAGGAAATTTGCAGGTTGCATCACTTTCTGATACTATTTCAAAATTTCTGACAGTGCACCATTATAATATGGAATGCAATAATAACAATAAGCAGGAATGAAAAAATGACGATTGTTCTTTTAACACGTTCACAAAAAAGTGTACACAAAAGGTGTATACTCTGTAAAAATGTTTCTTCTACAGAGTATGAACAGTTGTTTTTGAGACGTTTTTTATATTGTGGTGTTGCGTATGTAGGTTACAACCGCGGCGGCTGGCGGGGGAGGTCCCGCGGCCGGGGTCGCGGCAGCTTCGCGCCCAGGAACAAGAACACGCTCAAGTTCGACAACGACTATGACTTCGAGCAGGCCAACACCGAGTTCGAGGAGTTACGCAGCCAGCTTGCCAAGGCCAAGATCTCCGATGGGGACGCTAAAGTTGAGGTGAGAACACATACTCCGTGCTACTACTGTAGTCATTGTTGTTGATGTGAATGGTCTACTACTTGCTTTGGTAAGTAAAGGATCACTTATGAAAACATTGCAACATAACCGTGTCATCGTGGATGTGTGTAGCTCTGTGAACATACTAGATTCAATACACTAAAAATAATAAAGAATCCATTGCTCAACTCATGCTTACACAGCAACTTGGGCTAAATTCATGAAAAAAATTAGTCTCAGTGTTTCCGGTGGTAATGTCATGCTACATTCATAGAATATCAAATGACTGCTTGAGGTTGACTCGTCATTGTACAGACTCCTTATACCCTGAGCACTTGACAGCAAATGCCATTTAAGCAGTCTGACTCGCATTACATACATTTGTACGAACGCGTATTTCGAGGCATACCACACAAATACACTACACCCGTCAAACCCCACCCGTTACATAGGCTCGGTTATCCCTCCCTATCCGGGGGGTGCCTAACGAACATCAGGCTCGACTTTGACAAACAATTTAATTGCAATCAGGCCAGCAACAACCTCGAGGAGCTACGCAGTCAACTCGCGAAGGCCAACATTGCCGATGGCGACACTAAAGTTGAGGTAAGGCGTGTTACGCTCCGTGTTACTTTGCTTAAACCATAGAAATTGGAAGTATATAGAATGGTATGTGGGCGCGGTAGGCGTACCCTAGATTCTGCGTAAGTGAGCACAAATGAGCTCATTCTATCACTATCAGTGTGGCTTTGAGCTTTGAGTGGTCGGACGAGTTTGAGGACTTATGCCGCTAACTGAAATAGCTGCAATGGATTATGTCCGTTCTATTTATATCCTTTTCTATGGCTTAAATCCTTATGGCTGGGTGTTGGGCTTTCGATGAAAAATGGCAAGAAAATTTAATGTGTTTGATATAACTTTTGAGTTTAATTCATTTGTGTAGCTTGATTTACAGTTAATAAATTGTTTATTTGAGTATTATTTGATTTAAAAAAATCATAAAATATACATTTTACTATGATGGTTGAGGGTTAATAGAGAGAATATTTTTTCTTTATTATATAGTTAAATCTTGTATTGTGCACATAACTATTCAAAATTTTCTTCTTGTTTAACATGTTAGTTGTAGATCTAACAAAATATCTATCAGTTAAATTAATAGGTTTTCAAACTATATATCTTTATTTACTTATTTATTAAGGAATCCCTAAACAATAAAAATGTATAATTTCTACTACACCATGTAACTAATATCTCGAGGGGATTTAACCTGTAGTAGGTATCAGATCTTACTAATACGCTTTTTAATAGTCTTCTGAAGTGTTTTTATTTAATCGTATAATTATAAAACTATAAAATAAAATAGAACCTCCTCTGTTTTTACCGACTTCAAAAAGGTTATCAATTCGACATGTATGTATGTAATATCAGAACTGCACAATTTTCAGTTATGTTGGTCTATTACGGCTTCCATACAAGAATACCAAATTTCATGGGTGTATGTATGTATGTTTGTATGTAGATATGTTGGCCTCGCACATCTCCGAAACGAATTGACAGATTGTGTTCATCCTTTTTGTTTGTTTGTTTTTTGTTCAACTTAGGGAATGGTAAAATATTATTAATATTAGGGAATGTCAAAATTTAACAATAGAAACAAAATACTAGATACTAAAGACACCAACCTCAATAAACAATGTAAGAAATTAAACTTAACCTAGGCCTAAACTAGGTAAGAAATTTTATTTTATACTTTTTTGATGTCGGTTTATTGAAGTCAGTTAATAAAGTGAGTGTTAAGACACAAAACCACATCCAACATACAGATGTATCTCACTACAACATCGGAGACAATAGGAAAGTAACCTCACACAGGATGTCTATAGTCCATTTTTTTACACTCCTATTTGGTGAAAAATAACGCAGAATAGCTAATTATAAAGATTTAAAAACAAATTGTCATTTAAAGTCGAAACAAATTTCTAGTAACTAAAATTAATTTTCCAAAGCGATTTTAAGCTTTTTTTCGATATGAAGTAGTGCCAAGATTGTTCATCCAATTGGACAAGAGCAAAACAACCCGACTATATTATTGCATGTGTGTGCCACGAGTCTATTACAATTAGTGACGGCGTGGATTGTAAGCGTACTAAGAAGCGCTCGTGTTGCAGGGCGAAGTGGACAAGAAGGACGACTCGGGCAACGAGACGGGCGCGGGCGAGGAGCAGCTGGACGACGACAGCCAGTTCATGGGCTACGACAAGAAGAAGAGCTTCTTCGACAACATCTCGTGCGAAGCCGTTGAGAGGTGAGAGATTATACAACACGAGACATTTGAAATTGCTGCATTGTTTAAAACATGGAGAAAAAGATAATATTGTACAGTGTTTAATTGTCTTAACTTAGATTTATTTATTGTTTAAAATAATACAACCCCGTTTTTCGTCAGAAAAGGTAAGAGATACGCGCTAGAAAGAGACGCAAGATATCTATCAGCGTAGGTGATTAAGCGCGTTCTGAATTAAACTAATCGTATCGTAGCTAGAGTGTATATATGTTTAAATGACTACGAAGTGAGCCTTCTGTGCTTGTACTATTATGTATTCTGTGCTATTGGTGAATTACATTGTTAAATCTTGTCTGAGGTCTGACACAGGTTGGCCACTAGCTTGTTTTAAATAAGAGTTCTGTCTTGTGAAGATGTTGAGAGCTGAGAAATTTCTATGCGTTCTGCATTCTTCTGAACACATTTAGTATTTGATAATAGCAATAAGGTTTTTGCAGATGTACCTAGTTGTTAATGTATCCAAAAGGCACCGTGGGCTATGACCTTTTTTGTTATCGGCTCCAGGCCCTCGGCATAATCTGTTGCAAGATACATAATATCTCGGGGGAGACACTGGGTTATGACTTATGCAGGCTTGCTGAGATTAATATTGAGATGTGGTGGACTAAGGCTTAATACTTCTCATTGGGCAAGGAAGTCTGATGTCGCAGTGGATTTAGACATACAGCTTTGAGCCTGCCATATGAGCAAGCTGTCAATTTAGATTTGAAACTGAATAACTGGTTTGTGTCGCAGGTCGAAGGGGCGCAGCCAGAGGACGGACTGGCGGACGGAGCGCAAGCTGAACTCGGAGACGTTCGGCGTGGCGTCGGCGCGGCGCGGGGCGTGGCGCGGCCGCGGCGCCTGGCGCCACCCGCACCCGCACCTGCAGCACCCGCACCCGCACATGCAGCACCAGCCGTGAGTACCCCACACTGCACTCCCTCCCACCTACTAACATGCGCTTACTAGGGGGCCACCCATAACTTACGTCACACTATTTTTGACACATGTCACACGTCACTCGTCACAGGACTTTTTAACCCCTACCCCCGTCGTTGACACATTGTCAGAACCCCTTCCCCCTGATGTGACGTCACACATTTTAAAATGCATGTATTTAAAAATAATAATAAATAACAGTTATTTTAATGTTCTTATTACTTTTATAATAAAATCAACATAAAGCCAAATATTTTTTTAAATATTTTAATAGAAAAAACAAACGATGCGTGCCGTAAGTGCCCTCTTCTATTGCTACGCCACACGCTATTTTAGTCACAGAAGGAGTCCTATTTGGCAAGGCCAATGCCAAGGTGAGGTTGACTGATTTTTAAGTATCCAGTATCCAGTATTCCCTGTGTCGTGGGTGCCATCGACATACACAAGACAACAACACACACACCTAGACCAGGAACAAAAATTTAAACGCATCATTCGAATCTCTGTTTCGCCATTTGCGCCATTGAGTTCATTCGTTGGGCGGTCGGACAACAAATCTGTGTTGTATTGCGACAGGCAATTAGGAATGAACGAAGCCTTACATAACGTAGAGTCCACACGAGCCACACGAGTGTCGTAGAGCGGCAGCGTAGGGCGAGAATAGTCTCCACAACTGAGGAGTAGGATGTGGTACTTCCCCAGCTGGCGGGCGATGCGCGGCGGGCGCGGGCGCGGCGGCGCGCTGCACAGCCAGCACCAGCAGCACCAGCACCAGCAGCACCACCAGCAGCAGAACCGCGCGCGCAACCTGCAGCCCTCCTCCTCCAACCCGCAGCCGCAGCCGCCCACCGCAGCAGGTCACCATTTATTAGTTATAGTTAATTAACGAGGCTATGCTCCCGACTTGTGAATATGCCCCAGAAAGGAATACAAGGTATCCTATATTTTAGTCCGGGCTATTATCTACCTGTATGTCAAATGTCATCCAAATTAGTTCAGCTGTTTTTGAGTGAAAAAGTAACAAGCTTCTATCCTATTTAGAATCACCGAATACTTTATAAAACAGTCGCTATATAAATGTATGACTGTATCTTTATATTTATCATAGACAACCTCAAGGGCCTACTGAACTTTGGTACCTGGTACAGGTACTATTGTCTCTGTTTTAAAAGTTTTTACCAAAATTTTTCTTATTACTAAACTATTATTTTTCCTTTCACAGCCAAGTAGAGGAAGTTGGGATATGGAGAGTATACTGAATCTTAATTTATTATCGCGAGGACTGATCACAAATGGAATAAGTAACGGAAAAGTGTATAATGGTGATTCGAATGTGTTTGAAACGTAATCGACGAATGAAGAAACGGGAGCCGTATTTACGGGAAGTTATAACGTGGCACGGATAAAAGTAGATGGACATTGTTTTGGTGTGATAGTGTTGTATCCAATATATGGAAGGTATTAGTTGGAAATTCCCGTGAGCACGCGTGCGAACAAATCGATTTCGTCCAGCAGGAGCGTAAGTTAGCGTAAAGTAAGTGTAGTGCAGGAGTGCAGAGCGCCGCTCACGTACTGGGCGTCATATTGGCGTCACATATTGGCGTCATCCGCGCTGAGTCGTTGAGTTGTTGACAGAGTTAGACAAATTTCTGTGATCCCGAACGTCAATATCGTGATGATTGAACGAAGACAACCCACTTTAAGACGGCCTCCCCTTGTAAATTGTACCGAGGCTATGTAGTAGGCTACCCTGCATAGAGTAATTGAATCGTTATTTATGTCACGCCCAATTGAATTATATATTTTCCTAGCTTCCCTATAATGTGCAGTTTGTGCCTATAAAATTGTAACGAATGTTAGTTATTGTAAACGTCGTTTATGGCGTCCGTTGGGTCATTGCGTCTTTTTATTTCTTTTTATCTTTTAAGCGATGACCCAGCGGGCGAGCGGAGCGCGCGGTCCTACTAAAATGTATAGTTATATTTGTAGCAAATTAAGAGCTGAAATACGTTTAGTGAGTTAGTGTTCTGCTGGCCAGGTTTCCGTATCTATCTTATAGTTTACAGTTTTCGAGGTGTTTCGGCTCCGGTTCATTCGAGAAGATTTATTGACTGTCATTTTTATTGTAAGTAAATGAAATGTGATAGTAGGACTGCAGTGGAACCGTATGGCAGTCTAACCGAAATTCATGTCTTTGTAGACTTGTTACTGTTGATGATGAATGGTGTCAGTGTCTTGTATAGTGTAGGTGTAGTGCTGCCATGGGGTTCTGAGTAAAATCAGCTGATGGTGATCCAGCGTTTATCACACAAATTTTAGTGTTAAATTGTTCCGTAAAAGGACTGTTTTGTTAAGTCGAAACGCAATCATTTAGTAATGTATATTGTTAAAGATGTAAAGTCCTTTTTTAGTGAAATTTGAACTAAAGATTTTGACTAAATAAATACAATATATTTGTAAAACTATAACTCAAAAGCTGTACCTGGTGATTGTATTAATACGGAAATATACATTTACTACAAATCTTCCAACTGGTTATTTCATTAAAATAAAGTTTTATTTTTTCATATTTTTTTATTGCAAATACATACTTAAGCCTGTATAAAACATTTAGCAATATTCGTATGACACTCAGTGGTTAACAAATTTCGATACAAAACTATAAAACACATTATAAAATGTAACTTAAATACATGTAAATAACTTCCCAAAACGCCTCGCCAGAGTTTTGAATGGCTCTCATAGTATACAATTTCAAATCTTCCTTCTTTACAAACAAATGTATTGCAAAACTTTTCAATAATTTTAATTTATGGGCACAATTCTTATAAAAAAAGCCCTACCACGACAAAATGTCAGACATTTGTAACTTGTATAAAATAGATACATATTTAATACAAAACCTTAAACAGACAAAAATGATGAATTTTGAAATGAAGTTTTATGTTATGGTAAAGAAATCAATAAATAAAATTGTACCTCTAAAGAAGTTTATTCGCTCATATAATCTGACACTTATAAAAAAATTTAGCTTGTACAAATGTTTTAAAAGGGCCACAAATTTATATTTAGCATACATTTTTACTTTGTTATATAAATACTGATTTTAGTCCAGACACAAAATGTGTTCCGCCTGTCTAGTCCCTATGTCACTATTTGTTTTCTGTAAGCAAAATCTAATGGGTATTCAGTAGGACATATTTTTCGATTTTTTCATATTATTATAGTTGCAATCATACAAGTTAATATTCAGTATCTACAAACAGCGTTACAAGATACAAGATATGTAAGGTTAAAACACTTCAGAAATAACTATCATGGCACACAACTTCATTTTATCCTAATTACGGCAGTTACAGATGAATAAATGCAATAAAACACATTGAGAAGTATATCGTTGAGTGAGATAGTCAATACACGACCTACCTATGTTATTTTACACTATAAAACATTTGATAAAAAATATAAATACCGTTTCTTACACAGGTGCCTAACACTAGAGAAAGAAATTATTTACACAACCTTACCTTAGTACAGCTATAGACGTTTTGCTTGGTATAGTTTAATATTATTGAGAAAAATTTATAAGTTACAAGCATCATAATAAATATAGTATTCTTAGTTGCAGCTTAGAGTATAGTGCTCAGTAAAATATTGATAGTCAATAAATTAAGTTGTGGGCGGGGTTCATTGAGGATTGATAATATAAATTTTAATATTCCTTTGGATTTTTGACATGAACATAGAAATTGTTGACAGATAAAAGTTAGTCTGCCAAAATAGCACAGACATACCATTTTGTTCATGCCATTTTCTATCCTAACATTATAAAAATCAAGTACTAGAAAATCTTATCTATTTATTTTTCAATCTTTGGTTAAGTAAGAATAACGTCCTCCTTAGTTCAGTAAAAATAAATAAACTTGCATTATTTCTACATACCTACGAATTAGCAGATTACAACAATAGAGATCATCCTAATACATTGAAATTTTGATAAAAATACATATTGTGCTACCAAAATATTCGAGAGAATTTTAGCTTATAAGTAGATAGAGAGAGATTACATTCATTTGTCTTGCCACCAAATATCCTTTGTTAGGACTTAAATGTCTGGAGATAGTAGGAGGTTTGTATACGCAATTTTGGAACATCTCATTGGGAAGCATTTGGGAAGTCGACTTCTGGTGAAATCGTTCGCAACATCAGCAAAAAATATTCCCAATGACCAATAAGTTTACCCAATGACACTCCACAAATGAGCTTCGTTTGAATAAAGCTACACTCAGGAGTGGAATGCTTCGGATTAAATGCATCAGTTTCGTATAGCAAGTTCTCGCAGATGTGAAACCTTAATCTATCCGCGCCACTCCCGGGCGGGCTGGCCGTTCTCCACGATCCACACGGAGCCGCTCTGGCCTTTAGCGAGCACGTCTATGAGGGCTCGGCCTACGTGTTCAGCGCTGGAACAAGGAAAGTTCTTCATTAGATGAAGAACAGTTAAACCGGTATTGTCGCGGAACAAGTGTAGCCGTTAGGGAAGCTAAAAAAAAATACTCAAAGGAGTCTGGGGGTCGATTTTGATGTAAAGTAAATCTGTATCATTGGATTTTGAAAATCAATATGTTTAGCCAGGAATAGAACCCGTTCAGTGTTGGATAGTCCATTTATATAGGAAGGTAAAAGGCTATATTTTATTTAAAAAAAAAATTAGGGAACCGTGGGTAAATTAAATCGAAAACCTATTTATGCGTCCGCTGCAAAAACTTGACAATAGAACAAAATGATGTACTACGGGTTTGTAGGTCTTATTAAGATCTACAAAAAAGTCCGCGAGACCACATGTCTAACTATCATAGTTTAGTCACAATAACCGCTTTTACTTTTTAACCTTCTCTGCACCAAGTTCTAAAATGCACGCGGGCGAAGCCGCGCGCCCAATCTAGTCACTAATAAGGAACAAATTCTGGTCGCACATTTTTAACAAATATGTTTTTAACCTTAACTCCCCCAGACTCCTTTGAGTGTGTTTCGCTACTCCTCATCCACATTCATAGTTTCGGATTTCACACACACACACACACTTGAAACATTCACCGGTAGTTATAGCAGCCGTTCTATCGACTGCTATAGTTTGTGTGATTCAAACCGAGCCTCACCTCTGGGTCTTGCAGTTAGCGTTGTCGCGTTGCCAAGCGGCCTCGTACTCCGACGACATGAGCTGCTTGCGGATCTCCTTCACCAGCCCCGTGTCGGTGAGCCCCGGGCAGAGCACGAGGCTCCTCACGCCGGTCAGGTTCACGTGGTACTGGTCCTGCAAAGTGCGTTTTCTGTATCACGATAGTTTACGAAAGATTAAGTGACAAATTGCAGATGCATGACATTTTCCGGTAGACTAGAAATATACCTAGCTCAAGTGAGTGAAGAAAAAGTTTTTGGATCGATAACGATCAACATAATTATAATATGATTTTCATCTTAAAATCAAAGAGTTTGCGATAGTTTTAGATAATCATGTTGAAAAATGTTTTAGTAAAGCGAAGATTTAAGTAGGTAAGATGATAGAACAGTTAAAGTGGTTCGCCGTCGTTGTCAGAATCTATGGGCTTAGCTGCAGAACAAGGTTGCCTGTACCACGGTAATATTACCGTGCCTGTACGCACATCTACGTCGATATTTTACTGTTGACTGCAACCATTCTATGGCCCACCCACTGTTGGGCACTGGTCGCTCCCCAAAACAGAGGAAGGCCTGGAGCATTCTCCACCACGCTGCTCTAATGCGGACTCCCCATAACAGAGGAAGCCCTGGAGCATTCTCCACCACGCTGCTCTAATGCGGATTGATGGAGAAACGGGCTAGTGGCCGACCCATGTCGATTTTTTTCTAACCGCCCATAGGGCCTCCGAGAAGGTTTAACGACTGCTATTGTATCGAAAACAACCGGGAAGCACGGAACGGCGCATTTAGTTCTACCCAAGTAGCGGGGTTGTATTATGCCCTTCTTTACAGTTAATATTACTGTATATGAATATAAAAAAATAACTAATACACACCCCATAAGAACGGGTAAGCCCAACGACGGCGTAGTTTGTGGCAGTGTAGATGGGCGTGGACACTTGGGGCCTCGTGAACGCGGTTGAGGCGGTGTTGATGATGGTCCCGCCCTGGCCTCCGCGGTCCTTGCCCATGAAGCGGTAGGCTAGGAGAGTCCCGCGGATAACTCCGTTCTGAAAGAACGAATTTGAATAATTAGAACAACGCACACATTTATGCCTGAGGGGAGAGATAGCACCAGCAAGTCATCTACATCGTCATCGTAAACGACGTCATAGCCAAATGTGGTCGTTGATCGTAAAAAAGCTCTAGGGAGACCATAGTAAAAAATTACCCTAACACTTGGGCAAATGTGTCTGTTATAATATTATTATTAATAAAAT
This sequence comes from Erynnis tages, assembly GCA_905147235.1. NCBI lineage: Eukaryota > Metazoa > Arthropoda > Insecta > Lepidoptera > Hesperiidae > Erynnis > Erynnis tages. The sequence goes on from LR990081.1 coordinate 2,368,640, forward strand.
AGAAAAACAGTCATTCTAAAGCTTTTATTTGCCTTCTTTCATATGTTTCTGTAATTTACAAAAAAAAACATATACCTATTTAATATGCAACCCCATAAATATCATTAGGGTTGGATGCGTCCGCTCAAAACATTTACAAAATAAAATAAGCTTGGGTAGCAAGTAAGACTATTTATCCAGAGGTGAATGCACTCAAAACTAAAGTATTCCATTAAAAACTCGATATGTGGCGGAAAGGAAAATAAACGCGAATATCGCGGCAATGTCGCAATGCGGCTGTGGTTCTGAATGCAACAAGTGCAGTCTGGCTTCAGCAAATAGAGGAGATCAGTCTCATTTATTACCGCCATCAATAAAATTATAATTATATACATACCTACGTTTTGTATTCTTTTGTGGAGTTCAGACTACGAAAATCTAGGTAGGTAATGAAGCAGATCAAGAATTGATATTTCACTCTTGTGTCAATACTTCTTGGTGTACAAGATGAGATTGGCACCTATAGGTTTAGATCCCGATGGCAGAGTTATTTATGGTTTAAGAATTTCTGAAATTTGGTGGGTTTGGTCCATGTTTATAACAGCGTTGCCAGCTTTAACTGATTTACGAGTTTATCGTTCTATTTATGGACAAAAGATAGTAGGTAAAGCCTATATATTTTTTGTTAAGATTTTCAGTCATACTTTTTTGCTTTAATTTAGGAGCCTGTATTAAATTTCTAACAAATTTTCCAGGGCTTCCCGACGTTTAGCCTCCGCAAAGGGTTAATCCTGGATAATCCAGTCTTAGGTAGGTGTAAAACACTATTCACCGCAACTGTTGAGCCTTCTACCTAACCGGCTTAGGTTTTTACTTTCGACTTGTTTATCCAGGTATACTTGCGTGTACAAGGGAACTGTAGGTATACTTAAATACTAAGTGAAATTTATTTTGGCCGCTTATATAAGATTTAATATATGTAAGATTTGGAAAGCTTAATACAAGGTTTAACGTGTTTATATCTTCGATCATTGTTGATCGAAGGTTTATATAATCGAGGCTAGAAATAATCTGAGAATCCACTTTAATCTACCTAATTTAACCTGCATCACAACGTCACAAATTTTCAAATTAAGTAATAACATTTGGCTGCAGCGACGGAAAGATGAGAAATTTACAGTATTGTAAAGACCACCACGCTGGTCAATAACACGGATTGGTGGACAGTGGACGTTACACGCTCGTGAGAACATTACCTATGTAGACACGTAGTACCTATTCCGTTCCTCGTGATGTGTTTCTTCACCGTTAGAGCGGACGACATTTACTTTTGTTAAAAAATTGAAGTGCGTGCTGACGAGATTCTAAACCGGAACACGTTCAGGCACAATTACCAGAACAACAAGGACACTTACCAAATTAACGTCAACCTCCAGCTCCCAGAATCTGTCGTTCATCACCCCAGCGTTGTTTATGACGATGTCCAGTCGATTGAACACTTTTATGGTCATCTCGAACGCCTCTGCAAACATTTAATTTTTTAAAAATTTCGGACAACATTCTAACTAAGTATAATGTGAGCCTCCTATCGTGACCCTACCTCAAAAGTCGTGAGGTCCTTACGGATTTGATGGTAATTTATCATTCTAACAATGATGGGGCACTATAAGGGGCCATTTTCTGATTTGATCTCCAAAGGTCAAATAGACATAAATGGTATAGTTTAATATCTAGATCTACTTATCACAGAGTACCTACGACTGGTGCAAATTTTTCGGTCCTGTCTTTTACTGTATAACAGTTTGTAGATTTTAAGGCCCTATCTCCAATGACCATTTTCAAATAGGTACCTAAATGAGATCGTTGCCTTAGGTATACTTTCATTAAGTGTGCACAAATTGTACCTAATAATGAATAAAAGCTTTTGAGTTTGAGTTATACACATTGTGCACCCTAAATAATGGATGATTCCACTGGACCATTTTCGGCGTAACTCGTGAGCACAATCTTAATTGGTAACATTGATTGCGCTGCGGTTCACGCGATTGGTTCGTCAGTCGTCATTTCTTCAGCGTGCGTCGTCTACATTGGCCGAAAGTGTTCACGACTCATGAGGGTTACTATAATTGAGAAATACGCCTTACCTTCATATTGAGGGTAGTCGGTAACATCGCACTGGCAGAAAAGCACATTTTTCCGGCCGTATTTGACACCAAGCTCGTCTGACACCTGCTCCCCAATTTCCGAATCGATATCGCAAAGCGAGACCTGTGAAGGCAAATTTCTTACAATGGCATCATTCTAACGCTAACATACCTATATCCTTACCTACTTTTATATTACGCTAAACGTACGCGAGGTTAAAATAAGTAAACATGGGGACTTATATCGATCCTTACTGTCGTGCTGGGGTTAGCCCCAAGTAAGGATCGATATCGTTTGTTCTAAAACAAACATTTTATAGTATTTAAGTTTAAACACTAAACACGCAATAGTAGGTCATTAGTAGCTAGGTACTCTCAACTCTACGTACGCATAACTCTAAATACCTACGCACCGTACGTGCCAGGAATGTTGTTTTTTTTTTAATTATTAACCTACAGTTTTTTAGAAAAAAATATAACGAAGGTTTGTTGTGTACCTATTGTAAGAACTACTACGTAGTTATTAAAAACTTAGTTGTAGATTATGTACAGTAAAACTAAAACTAAAGGAACTTTTTACTTCAGCCACTCAGATTTCAGAATCGATATCGGCCGTTGTAACCGCGAAGCCCGTGAAGTGTGCAAGATTATTGAGACATCAGTGCAACGACTTATCGCAAATCGAACAGAGCCTATTAGTATTAAGTAAAAAGTGTTTAAATTTCAAGTTTTCTATACTTTGTTGGTTTTTACTTACGAGTGTTAAAAATAATTTGTAATTTTAAAATAAATTGTATTTTTAAATTAGGCAGAAGTAAACAGAAGAAGACGTTTTTGTCTTGTCATGACCCGCCCATCCTTCACTCCTCATCAATGAGGTGGAACGTCGTCTGTTACCTAAGACGGTAAAGAGCTCGGTCATACTTATGGTGTTTGCATATTTGTATTCAAATATTTGCATAATATTTGACGAATACGCCACTAGGTATGCACATATTGACAAATAGGTAAAGCGTCCACACATGGCCACACAGCCAAATAACCAAATACACATACGTTTTACTGTGAAAGGCAATGTCCGTTGCGACGTATCAAGGTACCTTACCTAATGACCGCGCCCCTTGCTATTTCTTATTTTTGTTTTAAAGTTTGCGATCTCCACACGCAGAACTTTTAAAAACTGGCGAGCGTAAAAAACAATACGTTTAAATTACGATTTACGAATACCTAGCCTTTTTAAGAAAACGACGTTTTTCTTTACCGCATCTTAATTTCTTAGAAGATGTAGGTGCTATGTGCACATGAATTGAATCACATTGAACCATTACAAGGCAGATCATTATCCGGCTCGAAGGACCAACATAACGCACGCAAATAAACTCGTCAAAACGTATGTCCAATATGTATGGATTCAGTGCCCCTTCACTGATAAAGAAGGCAACTGAATCAGGATCATTTAAAAATAATTTGTTCTTACAATATTAATTATGTAATGGAACGATGGGGTCAATAACATTATCTCAATGTATTATAATATGATTCACGTTTCTAGGAGTCCTTTATTTCTTATCAATTTCTTAGTTAGCTTAGTACGTAACCAATAAAACATAAGAACTCTCTATATTGGAATATTTGATTTAGAAATGCTTTGTTCTTTGGACGTAATGATACGCAATAGTACGGCGCAGTCCAAAGATTATACCTACTTGAGTTATTAAATACTGAAGTATTGAAGTAAGTCCCATAATATCACAAACCCTTTTCTTAACATTGTACATTTACTTAGCATTTTACTTTATCGTAAATATGCAATATAAAATGACCTCTAAACTCCACCAAATAAAATTCAAAATGTCTAATCCAATAAGTACTAGAATAACCTGCGAATGCCTTCGTTTTCAGAAGCGATGCTTAAAACAAATCAAAATTTTATAGGTACTTAACTCCTACGAGTTACACAAACAAGTATTGTACTTATACGTAATGAGTATAAATAAATATACAAGTTTATCACACTAACCCACAAGGAAACGTGAAAGGAAGTCAATCCGTCGTCCGGGGCGCCGGCAAAAATCAATACAAATAGGTTTTTCACAACTATATTTTTCTTGCGAAAATACCTACATTGGTTTAAGAAACACCGATTCCTTTCATGACAAAGACGTGTTTGTTCTGTGTTACAGTGATCCTAGTTCAACCTTTTACCTTGAACTTAAGATTACTTGTTCGTAATAAGGCATGTGCGCAACTTGTGTTTACTTGGATTGACGGACTCACCTTCGCTCCTTGCTTGAGGAGTTCCTCGCTGTAGGCCAAGCCGATGCCTGCTGACGCTCCGGTGATGAGGGCAACCTTTCCCTTCAGTTCCATGACGATAATTTTCTATTTCGAGAGAGCGCTGCCCGAATGCGACCGCCACTACGTCCGACGTGGGTGTGTTTCGATCGCGACGGAATAGGGGAGGCGCGGGCGGAATGGGGAGCGCTCCCGGTTTCACCCCGAATTGCCCCTTCTGTAGTAAATGTACGCACGATTGCTCGCCACTCTCGCTATCTGCAGTTCTGCACCTACGTTCGTGTGGACGTTCGGTTCACGGGACATTTTGTTCGCTATAAATAGGTTTCGTAGTACGATGGACGTACGATTCACTATGGGACCGCCACGGTGGTTCACACGCGTCATTATCCTTTTAACTCCATTGTGAAAAAGGCGAAAGTACTGGACACAAAGCCATGATTGAATTTAACACCAAATCAGTGTTAATGTATATATATATGTAGGTATAATACTTATTCTTAGTGAGTAGTATTCGCACGCACATATAAGCCGAACGGATAAAGAAAGAATCTGGTAATGGCGGCCGCTACCTAGTTATGGTTACGTCAGTAAAAAAAAGGTCAAGTAAAATATTAACCTTCTTTTTTTATCTTCGATATCGTGCTGGGGTCCAAACCGGTTGCCATACTTGCCCGTGCGTTACTAAATTGCAAAATGTGATTTAAACGCGCCAGTCTCTTTTCTTCTTCAAAATACTTAATTACGTTGTAGACTATTTGTCGAGCATCACGTGCTATGAAGAACCTTCCCGCGTTTTCTAGCAGCCATTTAAATAACCAAAGATCTAAACTTAACAAAAACAACAAACAACAGAACAGTAGTTGTAACTAAACAGAATTAAAATTTGTCGTCGTACCAATACACGTGCGAGTATAGACAAAGCGATGATATGAACGAGAAAGCATGAGACCGTCCGCCATTTACAGATTGTTTCTTTATCCGCACGGAATATAGCTTCTTTTTCAAAATAAGTACCTCCTTATTTTGTAAAAGAAGATTTTGTGTAGGTACCTACGTACTTTAAGTTTTAGTTAGGTAAATTCTTTCGACTTTTAAATAAAAATACCATGCTGTTAGACTTTTACTTTATTTGTGAATTTCCAAATATTTCATACAGTAATTTCCTTTCTATAATATTTCATTAATATTTACATTTTTCCCATTTTTTCAACTGACAAGCAAAATTTTTTGTCGACTTAAAACTTTGTTATAAAAAAACAATGTTCAAAAATTTTTGTTAATCGTATGCCAAAAAAATTCAAAAGCAAAACTTGTAATTGAGCACGATAACAAATTGTATCTCGTGGGTTATATACCTAGTTATCATTTGATATTTAATGATTTTTTTGATGTAATATTTTCATGCGCGACTAACATTTTCTAGCACACTGTATAGAAAACCACTAAAATAAAAATGTTTTTATAAATTTAAAACATTATATTATCACAGATAACGGTGGATTACATCACCAAAATATTTTTTGTATATTGGTATTTGTGTTAGAAATGCGACCGTTTTGATTTTCAGCCGCAAATTATAAACAAACTCACCAAAATATACTTAAACCAAAAAAACTTTTAATTTAAGTAAATACAAACAAAGGCTTAGGTATCAAATTTCATAAATAAAAAAATTGTTTTCACCAATATTTCTTGTATATAATATACATTAGTGTTAAATAACTATAAATAACCATGATTCAAGATTTTTATATACAAAACAAAGTACAACAAATACTATTTACAATCTAAAGTGCTTCAATGTATTAAGCCCCGCCTGAAAATTATAGCGTTGTAGGCTTCGATCAACAATACACTGTAGGGTCAATAATTTTGAATAATGTAAACTACCTATAAATAAACTACATTAGCAACTATTAATATTTTAAACTATTATTTTATTAACACTATTTTATTTTAATGTTATTAATTATTATGTAATTAATGTTTTACCTATATGTTGCTTTTGTAAAAGTTACCGTACAATTTGATGGTAGATATTATGCGGAGTACAAAACAATTTCGACTTAGTCAGCAAAATTATCTTTTAAAATTAATTTTTTTTCGTTTTAGCAGAGACCGTAATATTAGCAATACGAACAACAATAAAATGATGAGAGAACGCAACAAAATTGAGTCCTAATAGAAAAATTGTAACATTAACTGTTTTTCAGGTTAGTTCCATCAGAAATACAATGCCAAAATTTGGAAGTTTGTTGGTTTGAATGTCGCTTTTGGCCCATGGTAGAGCTTAAGAACCGTCGCTCTAGACGTCTTTAGGGCGAGGTACGCCAAAATGCCAAATAAAGATATTTACAATGACAACTAAAATTTTCCAAGACGAATAGTAGGTTTTAGTTACCCTAATCCGTAACCAGAATCCATCCCACGAAACAATCTCCCGAAGAACATTAGGTACCCGAGCGCGCCCATTGGTCAATTTGCGTGACCCTTAGCATTTCTTAGCCATTCGCGTATCCCTAGCCGCGCACATTGGCCAATGAGCTGCGAGTATTTTTTGTCTTTGGGAGTTCGATTCGTGAAACCGAGTTTAATGTCGGTGTTATGTTCTTGAGTGGACTAGGAGTGGTGAACTTGGTCAGCCCCGGCGGCTGGCACGGCTTTCGCAAGGTAGGAGAAGGACCGTGCGTTCGGTAGACCGGTGAGGACGCACGCACTTAGCGCAGAACGGTTCAGGTTCATGGGGGCCGCGTCATACCACTCCATGGTGTCGCCGTCGTAACACTCCACGTGGGGGATCGTTGTTGACCCTGAGAAAGTTTTATTAAATTAATATATGACTAACTTTTTAGTCACACTTATTCATTTCACACACACGCACAGGACTCACTTATTTGTACACACACACATGACATACCACATACACTCAAGTCGGAAACCAACGTTTATTTATTTATAACAACATTTATTTGTAACGACACATAATTATTTAAAAGATAGACCGTACTTATGCAAAGACAAGCTAACACATGGCTTAAAAATTGATAGATAATGTTCAATAATGAAACCTACCGCAACCCAGAATGTTTGGTTTACTTGTACGAGTATTTTGTACGCAGAGGAGAAAGAAATAGCAATTTAGCTAAAGTTTAGGTAGCTTATACATTTGGATTCCCCTCATCGACGTCAAAAAAACATTAAAATAACGTTTTGGAAGTAATGTAAATACGATCAAGTCAGGGAAAACTTTACAAAGTTAGAAAGGAGTATAGTTACAAAGCTAAAAATAAACATAATGCGGTTCGGTCCCCGATTCCCGGATACCGCTATGTGAGTCATTTGTGAACGCAGCAAAATATGTTTGGCTTACGTCTCCAAACTTATCAATAGAATTCGAAGTAATAACGACATAGCTGAACTCAAACTGTATTTTTTACTAGAGTTGGCAAGCAAGAGGGAAATACATTTTATTGAGAGAATTGCAAGTACCAGGTAGAATATCCATTATTCCAGACCCAATTCTACAATTTCCACATCCATTCATCTATCTATTATATCGATTGGGAAGTTCTAAGCTTGGCGAAGGTTGGCCTTTATATTTATACAGTGTGACCCAGGATAAAATGCAACCCCGAAAGAGGGTGAAACTAGACCAAAAATTATCGACTAAAAAATGTAAAAAAAATATTTAAAAAAGTCGATAATTATTGGTCTAGTTTCACCCTCTTTCCGGGTTGCACTTTATCCCGGGACACACTGTATAATTAAATCAAAATATAATTTCGGTATGTATAGTGCTTTAAAATAATCAAAAGAGTAAAAACGCTTACCATTAAACCCTCCGATAACAAATATCATGTCGTCGAGCAGGACTGTCGCGAAGTTACTCCTAGCGCTGAACATCTCCGTCACTTCCTGCCACTCGCCGCCGCGTTGAGGGTTGAACTTTTCGCCTGCGCAGAGGATTTCATTTTTAAAATAATAACAAACGCTTCAAACTCATAGCTGCTCGCTTCGATTCCGTCTCGTAGCTGTCATGGACACCGACGAAATTTTTTATATTAAAATTTAATTATGTAGGTAATTATTCCTGAAAATGTATACCAGTATTCAGTCGGCTGTATCCGTTGAAGCCTCCAAGTGCGTACAGACAGTCTCTGTACGCGATGAGGCTGACGCCGGAACGGGGGCTTATCATCGACCTGATGAAGCTCCACTGTTTCGTCTCTGGATCCAAAACCTCCGCCGAACAGAGGACCTCTTGCCCGTTGAATCCTCCCACGATGTATATCTAAATACGGAAGATGTAACTATAGAAACAGAAGGAAGATAGGACGGCTGTATATCCACTAAAATGAGCGCATTAAATATTCGATCGCGAATGTGAGCGAGGGTGATTGCATGGGTTTGGGGTATGAATGCTGCTTGTTAAGATAGCTTCAGTAGATTCGTTACAAATATGCCATTATTGCTGTTCTATTTATCCTTCTTTTCTATGGTTGTAACGATGAAAATGTGTCCTATTGATCCGCACGTATCCAAATGTAATGTCGCTCTACTGGTGTTGGTTGCACCAATTTATAGGCAATAGGGACCACATTTTATCAGGATGACCTCATCAGTGTACTGGACTTATTAAATTTAAAGGAGAGTAGTAAGAAATTTGATTTAGTATGTTGATTTTCATGTGTGAGTAAATATTTGGTGTACCTAAGTATCGTTACACGAAAAGAGTAAATAGTAAAGAGTGTTGACGTCTTTTATGTACTTAACGTGTTAAGGCTGCTTTTCCACCAGAGATGTGCGAGGATGCGTAGCGAGGGATGCGTTTCGGAAGAACCAATAGAATTGCTTCATTTACCTAGCCTCGCTTAGCACAGCTCTGGTGGAAACGGCTTAGCGGAGCGAGGCTAGGGAAATGGAAACGCAGCCTTAGTTTACCTTTCCACCCAACGATGCAGCACTAGCGTCAGATCTATGCTTGTTCATTGGTGTAGTCATCTCCCATTGATTCTTATCTGGATAGTAGCGTTCCACTGAGGACATCCGAGTCCTGCCATTGTAACCACCCAAAGCGTAAATAAGACCATCTGAAAATATTTTATTAATACTTAATATCTACTTGATATTGCAACGTTATTCAGGACCTTACAAGCTATTTTGATGTTTTCATTACTCTCTACCATATATTTCTTCAGTTTCTTACTGTCTGTTAAGGTTAGTTTCAAATTGAGGATTGTTCCTTCCATTCGTAAACCACCACCACCACCAAAACCACCGTTTAGTTTAAAGTGCGGCGAAATATATTGACATTAGCTGTTCAAACTACTGTTGCTACCATTAGAAGGGCTACTCAAGTCTGGAGCGGCAAAATAGCTGGGGCCTGAGTACTCTGTAGGGTCTCCCTAACCCAATTTTTTTTCCAGATACTACTGAACCAAAATCCAACATTGAAAACAAAGAAATGGCGTAGGACAACAGGATAAGTAAAATATAAGGCAAACAAAGAATATATTTTTTATTAACTTAAATGAGATTATTTTTAATTTACCGTGAGCGACAACACTGACGTAGCACCTCGCTTGGTACATGCACGCTCGTTCGTGCCAAACGTTCGTTACTGGATCGTAACAGCGCACAGTGTTGAAGTGGTCGCTACCGTCGAAACCGCCAATCATGTAGATCAAGTTGTTCAAAGCACAGAGCCCGTGATATGCACGAGGCGTTAGGTCCATGTGAATTGATAGGAACCATCGGTCTGCTCTACAAAAGGATGCATAAAAGTATAGTGTATTTATTGTTTTGCACAGAATACGTTCGTATTGTACTTAACCAATTATTTGTCTACTATTTTATTCTAAAAGCTGGTTGGGGTTTTAAATCTTCGCGGTAGTTAACACAACTAGATGTCACTACTGGCGCAGGTAGACGTAGTAAAAAGGTAGGTAATAGACGAGCCAAAATCTTCAAGCGTGGTTCTTTGAATTTTAAGTGTAAAGTTGATACACTTTCATGCATAGCATATACCAACCTGGTATCGTAGGTTTCAACAAAACTTGTAGGGCTTCCAGCGCTCCATCCTCCGACTGCGAAGAGAATCTCGTAGGGTATCCGAGGTCGGGACAAAGGATCATTAAGATCGGCTTCTATACTTGGTCTGGAGTCCAATAGGCTTAAGAAGACAACAGCTGGATATAGTGCCTCTTGACAATTCTACGAAATTCAGAGTAATATACATAAATGAATTTAAAGACATAAGAAAAATGCATAATTATAATGCTGGAAAATTAAATACCTCATCCTCAAGTACAGGCTGCCATTGTAAGATTTTTGTTTTAAAATATTTATAGCTTATATGACCATATCGCACACAAGACAATAACGTTGGAAGGTATTTTCGTCTGTTCTCTAAATCATGCTCTACCCAGGTTTTTACAGCTTGGAATACTATTTCTTCATTTCGCACATTTAATTCGTCATCCCGTAAAATGTCATCTAATTCTTCAAAGGAAAGTGATTTAAATTCATTGCATTCTTTCAAAATTCTGGAAAAGTGCTGCCTGATGAACGACTTTCCCTTTTTTTCAAGCTCACTACAAAAGTAGCATTTTGCGAATTTGAATATACCCAGACAATTATGAGGTCTAAGCTCTTGAAGAAGGAACTGGCAACACAGTTGTATAACTCCAACAACGTCGAACCGATCTGCATACGGCAATAAAAATTCTACGTTTTCTGCATTTACCGCACATGTTCCAGTGTATGCATAATCAAGAATTAAATTCATGTAACAGCTGGGAACATCAACAAATATTTCAGTTTCTTCTGGATGTCCTTTCTTTAGCGAGTTAATGAATATGGCTCTAAAGTAAGGACTGATAGCAGAAAGTATCGCTCTGTGTATTCGAAATGATTTCATATCATTACATGTTATCGTACCGTCACACAGTTGACCGTTCTGTCTTAATTCGTTCCATATTGCTGGAAATTCTACTACTGAATAATTTTCAGGTAAACATATACATTTCCTTTTTCTGGAAACGGTCCTTTTTCTTAATAAACGGGGCTTTGTTAATGATGAAATACGAACAGAATTTTTATTTTTGGATAATTTTCGATGTTTCGTATTAAATTCCATCCCTTTCCGAAAAACGACAATCAAAACTTGATATGTGTCGGTATGACAATAATACATATTGCTTTCATTTGTTTTCTTGGTGAATTAAAAGAAATCCTAGTAAAACCTTTGTCATCACATAAACATAGTAACATTCAATATTTCTAAATATAACATAACAAGAAACATGTAACATTTAAAGTTGATGATGGATTCTGTACAAATGAGGATTAAAATTCAGTGCTCAATCTCGGGCCATCTGAAAGAAAAACAATAAAATCACAAAATGAATATACTTATAACTTGACGACCCAAGTGGCGCAGTGGTTAAGACACCGGTGCGCTGCGCGGAAGGTCCTGGGTTCGATTCCCAGCAGAGCAGAGATTTGAATGATGAATTTGAATTTCTGTTTCTGGTCTGGGTGTGTTGTGTTGTTGTCTTGTGTGTGTCCATGGCGCCCACGACACAGGGAATCCTAGTGTGGAGCTATGAGTGTGAAGCGTTATTTATTTATTTTATTTTATTTATTTATAATAAAAAAATATATAAAAAAAGAATTTCTTTAGTTTCCTAGGAGAACTGAACTGAACTAAACTCGAGCTCGAAATCTTTTTCCATAACCAGTGTGCTGTAGAAAATAAAAAGTAACTTTAAAAACGTTAACGTTAGTGGTCTTTAACGTATTTAAAAAACTAAGTTCGTTTAATCGATTGTTATAAGAACTGAGCTACTTTTTGTGAGGAAATTATTTTATTGTCTATTGCCGTCACAAAGCTAGCAACATTCCTTTGAAGTGCCACTGTCAGTGTCAGGTCTAGCATTGTTTTTGTCTATAGTAAACCTTCTTTCTTTTTCTTCCGGTTGTCAATATGGTGAGTTTAGCAGAACGAATAAATAAAAGTTATCAATAAAAATCTAAGTGATATGAATGTGTAGTGAGGATTTATAGTGCTATATCCTTAGAAGAACAATTAAAGGATGTGTTGTAACGTTTATTTCAGGGTGTCGACATCAACCATAAACACGATAGGAAGGTACGGCGTACCGAAGTTAAGTCTCGGGATGTGTACCTGAGATTGCTCGTCAAAGTAAGTAGACCTTATCAAAAGCATTTCAACGTCCGCTACTGTAAATTGTTTTGTTATGTTCAAAAATTGTGTTCTAACCCATGTTGTTTTGATAGCTTTACAGGTACTTGGCAAGACGCACCAATGCCAAATTCAACCAGATCATTTTGAGGCGGTTATTCATGAGCCGCATCAACAGGCCGCCTATTTCCTTGTCAAGGTTGGTCCGTCACATGAAGAAGCCCACTCGTGAGGGTCTGATCGCAGTGGTTGTTGGAGCCGTGACCAATGACGTGAGACTGTTCAAGGTCCCCAAGCTGACCGTAGCCGCCCTGCATGTGACTGAGAAAGCTCGTGCCCGTATCCTGGCTGCCGGAGGTATGTACAGTGTCAAATAATAAGACTGAGGTTATTGTGTATTTACATGCATGGGTAGTGTTTGTGCGACCAACAAAGTGATGAAGAAAGAGAAAAATGTGGAAGAATGATCTTTAATTTTATAATGTGTTCGCTACATTAGAGCAGAGACTCAGAGCCCTTTAAAAGTTACTGTCAAGTAGCTTTTCTATCTTTCTTTGGGGTCTTATCAAGTTCTATATTGTAATGTTTGAATTCTTAACTGAATTATTCTTTATCATCAAAATTCTGTTATTGTTTATGTTCAGTTCAATTATTCTTTATAATCAAAGCTCTCTAATTTTTATAAGATAGGCTGTTTACTTTTGAGGTGCCCCCGTGACTGCTGTTTTGTTTATAAATGTGTGATGACAGGGTTTGTCCTAGACAATTATGGTATACTTCTAAAATATAATTGGTTCACTTTTGGGTATAAATTATATTATCATCTCATAAATGTGAAAATTTAAAACAACCGGACACCAGTTTTATAGGGATTGGTAGTTTTATACTCCCTGTGGTATTATTTATCTGGTAAACAAAGGCCTGTTGGCTTTGCAGTGTCAAAGGCCCTCCTCAAACTTGGAGGCTAAAACAATGTGAATGTGATGTAATGCAAATTACAGTAGTTTTCAAGAATATAAAGAGATTTGGTTTTTAAGCTTTCTTTTTAATTTTTTTTATAAATTTAGCCTTCGTCTAAGTGCCACCTTTTGAGAAGACACATTTGTAAAGGGGGGACCTGTGAGACAGTACAAATGTGGCCTAATAAATCTTTTTTGGCACCATTAGTAGGACCCAACATTGGGCAATCCATGGTGGCACCTGCAGCTTGCACAATCGTCAGCTTACATGGCTGGAAGTATTCCTAAGTTCCTGTTCGTCTCCCATCTTCCCCTTGAAAAGTTTTAACTTTTCTACTTGAAAGGAGGTGTGTTTAGATATTTTTTAATCTATATTACTCCCAATATAAATATAATTAAATCACCTTTTTTCAGGGGAAATCCTGACATTCGACCAGCTTGCGCTCCGTGCGCCCACTGGCCGCAAGACTGTGCTGATGCAGGGCCGTAGAAACGCCCGCGAGGCTGTCCGCCACTTCGGACCCGCTCCAGGCGCTCCTCGCTCGCACACGAAGCCCTACGTGCGTACCAAGGGACACGAGAAAGCTAGGCCGAGCCGTCGCTCCAACGTTTAAACTTTAATATAAGGAGTACTATCTATTCTTTTGTTTTATTTGTAGTTAGTACAAATCGTTAACTTTTAACCTGAAGTTAAACTCATTTACACTAAAGAAATGGGAACAATTAAAATGGGATTAGATCATTTCTCCTACTTGTCCAGAACATTAAATTAGCTTGTTTTGCACCAAGTTATTATTTGCTTGTAAGGGGAGAGGGAAGACAGCTCAAATCAAATATTTCTATTAAATAACATAATTTATATTTATTACATTCTATCTTCTATCACAGATCTAATATATATAAATAAAATTTTAAAATCACAGTAAGTTCATCCAGTACTTAATAAGTAATTCATCTTGTTGAGTTATTCCTAGGATTTGTTTCAGTTTAGTGACTGCATCAGATGCATGGCCAGATGACTTTACAGCCGATTTTAATGTTGTTACAGTCCTGAAAGAAAGTGCGTACTATTTATCCAAAAACAAGAAATGACAATACATATTCTACTTTTCTAGAAAAATAAGTGTTATAGTTACAGCCTGTAATCCCTGCCATACACACAAAATGGTATGCAGGCATTGCTGTCATTATTGTACTTACCCCAGCCATTCTAATTTTAATGACAAAATATGTTGGTGGAGAACTGCATCATTAAATTTTGGGTTGTTCATAGCATTTTCTATCCTAGTCATCAGTGTAGGACCTAAAATTTTAATGAATAATAAATAAATTTATACAAATGAATGTCCACGTGCTAATGTTGCATTAGAAAGCATCCTCAAATCTGCCAACGTTGAGGAAGAATGTCAAAGTTTACAGGTGGCTCAATAACAGCGAGGAAATGTTAGGGTTTTTAGTTTACAGG
The DNA here is from genome assembly GCA_905147235.1 of Erynnis tages. Classification (NCBI taxonomy): domain Eukaryota; kingdom Metazoa; phylum Arthropoda; class Insecta; order Lepidoptera; family Hesperiidae; genus Erynnis; species Erynnis tages. The sequence continues at coordinate 2,383,691 of LR990081.1, forward strand.
AGTCAGATCTGATCCTGATCCAGTGTGTAACCATTAAAATGTCCTCTCTATTTATAAAATGTTTCTTGCATACAATGTTGGATGCAATATACTTACATTTTACAGGCACCACACTGGCCCAGTGGCAGTGAAAATTACTATTTTCTGTCTCTTCTAACAAACAAACATTTGGTGAACAAACTGGTTTCTCAGTATCTTGTGTTGCAACTATTATGTTTTGATCATTTGTATCAGGTAACAAAGTGGTTAGGCTCCTCACTATCATTGCAGGATCAGTGTGAACTGACTTTATTATTACCTTAAACAAAAATTAAATAATAAAAGCAATTATTTAACCATCTTTATCAAAAGATTGAGCTGTAGGGATATTTTTAGAATCATAATTCAAACCACCCACATGCACATCCCAAATTTATTTCATCAAAAGAAAGAAGCATGCTTCTGTAAGCTTGGTTGAATATTAAAGTTGCAATGGGCTGGCCACATTAAAGGACCAATCTGGAAGAAGGACCTCGAATGGAGTGTTCAAACCTTGCTTTGGCAAAAGGAGTATGGAATTCATTTTGACTCTGTGGACTTACAACTTAAGGACAGCCGGAAACTATTGAAATCCCAGGACCAGATGAAGGGGTGGGTTATGCAATGACATAGCCCACAATCTGAGTATCCAAGATTGACTTCACATAAATAAGTGATGTGGGTGTCTATGTGTTGCATGGTTGTTGGTTACCAATAGTTACCATTCAACATCTGATAACTTGAATGCTTGTTTGTTTTTACACATTTAGCATAAACTTTCCTAGAGAAATAATTAAAAGTTTTGACTCACCTTTATCCCGACTAATAAGCAATAAAGTAATATTCTAAAAACTTGTTTGCTCAGCAAGTTTTCTAACACCCTGAGTGGCATTGCCTCTTGACTGTAGGTTGAGCAGGCATTATCGTCAAATATGGTTCCCTTTGTTAAGTTTGGTTGCAGTTTGTTGAGCAGGTCCCGGCTTGTGTAAAGAGTTTCAGTGAAGGTGAGAGCCCCAGTTTTCAACATCCATGTGAAGTGGGTGTGCAGCTTTTTGTATATATCATCATCACCTACAATAAAAGAAATTAAGCAGAAACTCTAAAACAGTAATATTGTAATGGTCATGTTGTCTGCTGACAACTCCAGATAGAAATATTGAGTTTAAACTTGTGTGTGTGCAGGTTATTCCTGTCTTGTATCTCCATGTATCTCCAAATGTCCATGGCTATATAAGAACCATTATTACATAATTAAAATGTAAAATCCAAAATAGTAAGTAAGTAAGTCAACTCATACCTGTTAGTTGGGTGAGAGATCTAGATTGGCCGAAATCATTCCTTCCTGTATTTAATCTCAAAGCCCTTTGAGAGCATATGCTTTGTTCTTTATCATAGACAGCCTCTGCTAGCTCTTGTAATTCTTTTGAAATTTTCTGAAAAAAATAAAAATAACCAAGTAAACACGACCTTTGCACACTGAACTAGTCCAGCCTTAGGCCAGGTGCTCATTGGTATTTTTCTTCTCTGTGCCTTTTTTGCCTATGTAACCTTCGAATCATGAATCTGTTGCAATACAATACTGTTTTTGTTGTCTGAACGACCAACATTTCGTTGCAATACAACACTGTTTTTTGTTGTCTGAACAACCAACAGACAACAAAAATTTAACACACTCAGAATAGAGCTATGTTTTCATTTTGAATGACATACATGCAACAAAAGGACACAGTGACATTGTCAATACAATTGGTCAGTTGTGAGCGATTTTTTTTTATATCATCCATCAACCTGGAAATTAGAAGCCCTAAACCTAAACCTACTTGTAATTGAACTTCTGGCTACCCACCTGCATATGCTCAGACAGAACTGGCGTGATGTTGAGTAGCATCATCTTGTCCTTCATTAAGACTACAATGGAGAAGTGGCGCTTCAGCCCCCGGGCCCGCGTGTCCTTCAACTGGAACATGAGGCTCAGCACGTGCCCCTGAGTGTCGCTGAAGTACACTACACCGCCTTCTTTGCTCCAACTCACCTAAATCGAGATTTTGCTTCATTAAAACCAAGTCTAAAGAAACTTGGACTGGAATTGCTGTTTATAGCCAGTTCAGTTCAGTTCAGAATAAACTACCAAAAGTGGTGATAGCCCAGGGGCTAAGAATTCAGCGCCTTTCTCAAAGGGGTTCAAATCTCACTATTCTTAAACACTTGTGTGCAATTTATACAATAACATGGCACATGCTACAACAGTGAAGTAAAAGATTGTGAGGAAATTTATTCCTGACAGCAGTCAGCCATTTTAAATGTAGTGTGGTGGACTATTCTTATTATTCTGAGCGGAGACCCAATCCTGTAGTGAAATTAAGGGAGTTTCAGAAGAAAAAAAAACAAAAAACTATTTTCTGTAATAAAAAGAATCTTCTACATAAACTCACTTGGAAAATTAAACACTTACTTCACAAGTAATACTTCGTAACGCTGCCTGTCTTAGAAACGCAGTTACGTCTGCGTTGGGGACAGATTCTCTACTACAGAATATCGTGCCGTCGACATCCCGCGACACGAGCACTGTCTCCGACCCAAGGGAAGTACAGCCACTGCACTGAACCGAGCACTTCGAAGATTCTGTTGTGTGACTTTCCTCGTCAGTTGTAAACGTACAGAATAGTGGTCGAGGACCGTGCGCCTCGCAGAAATGACACAGCCCAACGATAGCATTCATTGCTAACTATAAATACATGTGTTATTGATTAATGTTTAAAAGGTGTTTATAATATTTTATTTTACAAGTTTGTATGCACTCAAATTCTTCCATTCCATTGACATATTGACAAAAATTTGATATGAATAATTATTGTCAAAAATTGTTTACAATTTGTCAACGTTTAGATGTCAATGTCAATATCATATGATTGACTTTATTTTTTTCTTGTGGTTCGGGTATATGGTTTTTGTCCACTACCAGCCACCAACATTTTGATGGTTGAAGTCTCGTTTGCTGCTCATTAACTATAATATAAAAAAGTGCTAAGTTTGAGAACACTCCCAGCATGCCACTTACGTTTCGACGTGGTTAAAAAGTAGAATGGAAGCGTAGTAAGTACCTAATAAAGTGTGCCAATTTGAGTGCGCATATCGCTAAAGCCTGGCACACACGTTACGAGAAATCGTTACGATCGCACTGTACCGTTTTAACTGCACCGATAATATAATCGAAACGTGTGTGTAATAAAAACTGTTTTTACGATTTTTCAACGTGTATGTAGCGACGTACGACTTATCTGTACAGTTAGACCACAGTTTTATCGTACAGATGAACTGAACGTGTGGCCTTAACTCCCAGAAGTCAAATTTATACTAAACTTAGTCTTGTACATCCTAAACACTGAATACTATATAACAGACTACATTACATGAAAATCTGAAAATAAACTACCGAACCTACTCTAGTCGTTCGAAACTCCAAATTAATGATTGCTGGAAGTGCAGATTGAGACCCTTGATCGACTTACTGCAACTACACTATTATACGCACACTAATGTAAACAAAGCCTATAAGAATATGATGATTAAAACCAGTAACCAAGCATTAGGCATAGTTACTTTATATTCATTGTGCACTGTTGTTTATCATGTTTTATACAACAAAATTAATAGTCAGTGTGGCTAGTGCTGGACAAATTTTGTTAAATTTTATTATTTTGGCGTTATAATAAAAATCGGTCTCATAGTTATGTCTTTATTTATACCTACAGGCACACGAGTATAACATCAACATAAGTAAATAATCTTCCTTATTAATATAGTACATGATCTTATTAAGCTAGTTAGTATTGTTGCCATAGGTATTTGCATCTGAAGTCTAGAGTAAAACTAAATTTTATTCATTTGAACAAAAATTCTCCACCATTTTTCATCAAAAAGCATTTCTTTTGATCAAGAGTCACAACAGAATTAAAACGCAATAAAAACACCAATTCAGTCAATTTTTAATAACTCATTTATTGAACTGTACACTGAGCCCAAACAACTTTTAACATCACAAGCACAGTTTCCATTTAGACACTACCTAATTAAATATTAAGTTAAATTGACTGTGCCACAATCACACGAGGCGAAATGCTCACATCGACATTATATTACATTAAAATAATATCACGCCTCGACACACCCTACCCGGCAGGTATAATGGTAACAGGCCAGCAATGCAACATGATTACGATATAAAAGAAAGAAAACATATTGGAAGTATGAAATAAATTATTTTAATTATAAACAAATCACATGAGACTGTGCCTATTGAAAAAAAATTGTCTAAAATGTTTTAACGCTACGGGTGTTGTTACTTTTTAGCGATAGGCTTGTAAGCTATCTTTCTCGACTTGATGTTGGACCACTTGTGTCGTTTGTAGTAGTATACGATGACGGCGAGGAGGGAGAGCATGCCGATCGCCTTGATGGTCATCTGCCGTCGCTCGTCCAGCTCGGGCTCCGAGCACCAGCGCAGGAACGTGGCCACGTCCTTGGCCAGCTGCGACGCGCTGTTGGGCGTGCCGTCGCTGTATTCGGCCGCCTGCAATTATGCAATCGGCAATTATTACAATACACAATGCAGTACACATACAGTTTACAGTAGGGCTGCATGCAGAAGGGGCGAATTGGCTGTGATTCTCTCAGAAGTGTTAGTTATGTTACGACACTAAAAGGTCAGTTGGCTATTACTTATTTTAACTATATTTTTCTTTTAACTATAATTTTTCTTGCTACCTAACAGCACTTGAAGGCCAATGCTTGACATGGGCCTCTCATAACTGACGATCCTGGGCTCTTTATATTCAATGGTTTCTTAAAGTGAAGCTGGCTTAAAAGCTTCACTATGTTTTTGTAACGTTGAAGTAACAATAATGTGTCCTGTTTAAACTCTTTGCCTGCCATATGCAATATATGGAGAGATGAGGAATTATTTGGCTACAATCCAGGAAGAAATGCCCTGTTACTTAAGTGCTGCAGCGGGAAATTAACTGCATTATGGGAATATTGCATAATGGTTGCAGTATTATGCAAATACGACAACAATGTTGAAATGTGCTGCTTACAGCTTTACAGCTGCTAGCAACACTCTTACTTAAGAGGTTGATATACATAGTTTTATTTAAAAAAATAATCCACATACCTCATCAAACAATACTTGGGCCATGGAGATGGCACCCCCTGGGAAATAGGGGTTGTAGTTCTGTCCCTCGCGCAATACGACACCAGCGGGTGGCTCGCAGTAGCCCGTGAGCAGCGCGAAGATGTAGTCCTCGCCTCCCTTGCGGCCCGACACGATCAGCGACAGGTCCGGAGGGTACGCTCCTGTGGTCGGAGGTGAATTTTTTACAATAGCTGTAGCATGTCTGGTAGGTTAAGTGGAGTGTGGACTGTTGCATCTTAACTTAAACAGGACCTAAGTACTTACAGCTTGACTCAGGGCCGGATTTAGGGGAGGGCAACCAGGGCTACAGCCCCGGGGCCTCCACAAAAGAAGGGCCCCCACAATAGACTTGGGAAAAAAAATTAAATTAAGACTAGTACACTAGTATACAACTTTTCCTTTCATATTTTTTTTTTGTGTTTTACCTTTACCTACAGTACTTTGTACAACCATGATTACATTAAATATTAACAGAAATTAGAATAAATATTTTGTTCTCATCAATTAGGCAATCAGTAAAATATCAAAATATCAAATGGCCCTGATAAGCACTTTTAATTTATTATTATTATTTATTCGAAAACTCGACTGAAAAAAATTGTTGATTTTATTTGGAAAATAATTTGGGACCAAGGGGCCTCCACTCCTTTGTTGCCCCGAGGCTTCCAGACTTCTAAATCCGGCCCTGGCTTGACTGATAAATTTGTTTTTCTTATTTATTTGCCTGTAGCTCACTAATGACCCACTATGAAGAAGTATGAGAAGTATGTAGGGCTAGGTCACATCTTTGGTGTTGCATGTCAGTAGGCGACAGTGACCACTTACCATGAGTTAGTTTGTTTGTTTGCTTGCTCTACTTATAAAAAAATCTCTGTTTAAATTCCAATTGTTTACCTGTAGGCAAAAATGTAAATTCCAATTGTAGGCCTGGAGCACATTTAGTAACAATGCTCAGATGCAGGAAAGTGATGCTAATGTCATGATTCCTTCCTTCCTTTCAGCCCTTAGTAGTCCACTGCTGGACATTGGCCTCCCTTAATCGACGCCACTCAGCCCGGTCCTGAGCCCTCTGAATCCAACAGTTTCCCGCTGTCTTCCTCAGGTCATCAGTCCACCTGGTCGGAGGGCGGCCTGTGCTCCTTTTGCCTAAACGTGGTCGCCATTCGAGGACCTTTTTTCCCCCATCGGTTGTCAGTCCTACGAACGATGTGGCCAGCCCATTGCCACTTTAATTTGCAAACTTTGAGAGCTATGTTGGTCACCTTCGTTCTTCTACGGATTTCATCATATCTGATTCTGTCTCGTAGAGAAATACCAAGCATACCTCTCTCCATTGCCCTCTGGGCGACTCTGGGCTTGTGTATTAGGCTTACAGTAAAGGACCATGTCTCGGCACCGTAGGTCATCACTGACAACACACATTGCTCGAAAACTGTTGACTTCAACCACTGAGGTATATTGGATGTTAAGACATGTCGTAGATTCCCGAACGCTGCCCAGCCGTTGTCATGATTATATCTGTTAAATTACTTTGATGTACATTATAAACCCTATGTACTTTTATGTGACTGATATCTTACCATTATTGGCCGCTCTGGCAGCATTTTCATTGGGGTATGGCGATGGGAAGTAGTCCGAGAGCTTTCCAGGCCTCTCGAAGTAGTTGCCTTCCTCATCAGGACCATCTTTGATCATTACCTAGTGGGACAAAAAAGCATAATCCGTACAGTAGTTATCTCACAATAGTTACATGAACTGCAATAATTAAATCACTGTTATTATCCTGGAACCCAATAGTGAGGAAATCAGTCACCATTTATTACTATTTGTGATAAGGCCCCTTGCATACAAATACTGTATAAATCTTTTGTAATACCCGAATTTGTTTTGTATACAATAATGAATAGGTAGATCCTTCCAAAGCTTACTAACAGCCACTGTTATTGATTGTGTCCATAGACAACACAACTTAGTGACCTAATTTCCTTTTTATTAATAATCTGTCTGCAACTGAGTTTGGTTTAACATATGTTGGTTCCCTTTCCACTCATTGGTCACATAACAACCAGTTTTGGTCTAGAAGGAGAACAAGAGATCACTAAAAACAGTTATCCTTACAAAAGGTTCTTACCTCAGCAGCCTCCGCCTTGGCCTCCTCCTCAGTGTGGGAGACGTTGACCAGGTTCCGGAAGGCGATGTATTGCAGAGAGTGGCACGCCTTGCACACCTGCTTGTACACTTCATATCCACGTCGGACACTGTTGGCAAGAGTGTAACAAAAAATAAGTTTTCAAACAATTTACCTATATTAGTCTAATTTATATTAGTAATTGCTAAATATGCTGGTGATCTCCAGAACAGCTGAACCAATTGGAATGCAATTTTCACTTTTGTAGAGGAAAACTCTGGGCAATAGGCTATATTTAAAAAAAAATAAGGGTTCCTTACAAAAACCCCAAAGGAAATAATTATTACAGTAGGTCTTAGATGGACAATGTAAATTAAGGGTAGGGCATCGCCTGCCAGGTTGACTAGTTAAATACTAAAACCATTTAATTATAATCCAAAAGATAAGCTTTTATAGGGTGTGGCATAATGTAAAGGATATTATGCCATTATCCACATAGGGGATATTTATATTACATAGGGGATATTTATCTACTAAAGCCAAGTATGGGTATACTTTAATATTTTTGGATTTTTGTATTAATATCACATTATCATATAAACCTTGCATGGTCAAGAGACTTGAACCAGCCATCATGGCTCCATGGCTGATGATAAGGATGGGCCTCAGTCCCGGAGGCCTTGACCGACTGTTCCAAGGCAAACAGTAGGGCACCCACTCCTCCACCCACCACTCCTAGTGTGGATAACAGCTGAAAAGGGAATTATATTTTTCCTAAGTAAAGCTTTATTTTAAATGACCACTAATGTATTTGATTTGAATAGGGCACAATGATTTTTCCTAGATGAAAAAGAATAGAAAAAGTAATCCATTAATGGTTTTTTTGTAAACTATTACTGTACTATTTCTGCTTGACCTTAAACATTATGAAAGAAGTTCAATGTATGTAACGATTTTGGTCACTAACAATATCAATGAAAATATATGCATACTTACCAGTTTTCTGTTTCTGGTCCATCCTTGAGTGCTGGTGGACAGCTGACATACCTGCAATGATGTTCACCATTAGTTTTGTGCACTTGTTACATAATGTTTGTAAGGTTATTGCCAATCCTGAGAATTTTGTTATGCTCTCAGCTTCCGTTACGCCAGTACAAAATCTACACACCAATTTTCTTACATAAAACACACGAGTAACTCCTGGAAATTATGTAAATTGATAAAATACACCCTTGCGCCATGGAAGTTCACTCTCATTCAATGTTATGCACGTAAATTACACGCCCCCCGAATGGCCTTATATTGACTTGTTAGGTATCTAATATATTGTTAATTATGATTTTTAGTACCTGGGGTGCAACTAAGCCATAATTTTTGAAAAGTCGTGCCCCACAAATCCTGCCTACCGCAGCCGCCATGATAGTAAAACGTCGTAATGAAAGACCAAACGTCTGACAACTAGTCATGCCATGATAAAAACAGGCTCGATGAAAAATATTTTAACATAATTTTTTTTATATTCTACAATTTCAGTTATTTATTAATTATCAGTGAAATGCGAATATTTAAAAGGTTTACTGAAAACGTAACGGATATTTCTTTTACAATTTTTGATAAAACATTAAAATATGAACATTATGAATTCATTTAACATGATGTAAATTAAAATAACAGCGAAACAAAAATAATGTTATAATGTATTTATAATGACGAAAAAACGGAAAGTACTTCATATTGAATTATTTATTTATTTTTCAGTTTATTTTTTGCACTGTTGTATGTTAAAAATAAACATTTGTTTTAAAAATAAAAATCTGCCATAACTTCAAAGCAGGAGTATAGATAAAAGATAGACCTCAAAGTGTCAAATTGTCAAAGTCAAATTGACATTGCAATTGCATCAATCAGAGACACATTTTTGTGCGAAAGAATTTTTATTTGAAATTATAAAATATTGATTTTTTTTTATTTAAAATGTATAAATGATTACGGTTTTGAACAGGTTTAATAGTTGTTTTGTAGGTTTACTCTCTCGAAGGTAAGAAATTTATAAATTCTTTGTACTTTCGGTTAATTATAACAAAAAACAAATCGGTTTTTTTTAAATGTAAACTAATTCCGTACACATATTTATAAATACGTTGTTTATACATGATATTTTTATATTTAACTATTCAGTATTTCTAGTATTTTTTTTGATTTAATTGTTTCTTAATGAGTAGTCTTTCAAACTACTTAAATGTTTTGTTTAGTCATTAAAATTTATGGTCTAACCTTGTTCTCGAAATTTTCAAAATATCAAAATTCATGTAGCACAACTTTTATACAGTACTTTCTTCATATACATATTTTTATGTTCTTAATTTCCACAGATTGAAAAGCTCAGTAGCTAACCAGATAAAAATGCAAGTATTTACCCAAAAGCGTAACCCAATAACGGGTTCTACAGAATGGGATGTACAGCACGAAGATTACGACTTCCATCAAGAGATAGCCAGGTCCGCGTTTGCAGACATGCTGCATGATACTGAGAGGAATAAGAAGTACCACAGAGCTTTGCAACTGGCTATAGAGAGAATGCATAATGCGGGAAAAAAAGCTAATGTATTGGACATTGGTAAGGTTGAATACCTAATGACAATACACCTATACTGTATTACTACTTACTACAATATACCACTACTTTTCTCCACTACTTTCTATTATAAATGCGAAAGTTTGTGAGGATGGATGGATGAATGCTTGTTATACAGGTAGTTTATAGTCTGTATGAACATATAGATACTTTTAATTCCTCCAAGTCATATTTTAGGGTAACCTGAATGAAGTTGCGGGAGGAATTAATTTTTTTCATTTACAGGCACAGGGACAGGCTTGCTATCAATCATGGCAGCGAGGTGTGGGGCTGACTCTATTGTTGCCTGCGAGGCATTCAAGCCCATGGCGGAGTGTTGTCTGAAGATCCTTCAGAGGAACGGAGTGGCAGACAAGATCACTGTCATACCCAAGAGGTCAACGGAGATCAGAGTTGGTGAGAATGGAGATATGGCGCAGAAAGCTAATATTCTAGTCACTGAGGTGTTTGACACTGAGTTGATTGGGGAAGGTAAGGTGGAGACCTCAATTTTTATGCATTTTTTTTATTTAGAGACCATTTTGGGTTACATTTAATTAAAGTCTAGCATATGAAATTTTTATTGATATCTGTTTATGTTAGGTCTTTATCTAATAATCAGGCAAATTATCAGGCAACATCTGTTACTTGAAAAAAATTAATAAGAGTCAACTGGACTGTAATAGGACTTTTCATCTCTGATGGTATATTTCAAACAGATTAAAAGTCAAAGGCATGTGAAATTCACCAACCCGTATTAGGCCAGCATGGTGGACTAAGGCCTACATCCTTCTCACTGGGAGAGTAGGCCCGAGGTTGCAGTGGGTGAATAATGGGTTAGAGATAGTATTTTGTTATGACATATTAGTTACCTTCCTATTCTTAAATTTAAAAATATTGTTAGGTACAAGAAAGCACAAGACTGAGTAGAGTATAGGTTAAATGCTGGGATGTTAGGGAGCTTCGTAACCATAATTGTTGGATATTTGATATAAAAATACATATTTGTAACCGTAACCAAATCTGAAATAAAAGTTCCGGATAGTATCGGATAGGGGATTGACATATAAATAAATTAATTTTTTTGTTTCATTTAGTAAAACCATTTTATAAGCTACTCTTGAAATTCCTTAAAAAAATATCCAAAAGTAACCAAAATTATCCGAAACTAACGGATGATCCGAAATAATTTCATATCTGCATCCATATCCGTATCCGGTATAATATCACTTCTATCCGAAACCTATTCATCCGTATCCAAAATTTCATATCCATAACATCTCTGGTCAAATGCTATGTGATCATTTATTTCCAGGTGCTCTATCAACATTCTCACACGCCCACAAGCACCTCTTGGAGGAGGACTGCATAGTGGTGCCTGACTCAGCAGTGATATACGCACAAGTGGTAGAATCTCCCACTTTGCAGAAGTGGAACAAACTCAATGATTTGGCAGACGAGGATTCGGAGATTATTTTAAGGTCTCCTCAAAAGGTAACGAAGAATTAATTACTCATTCTGTAAGCTGTAATTTTAGTTTGAATAATTTAAACTAAAATTATGGTGAAAGCAGTGATAGCTTAGAATTCGACCTCGAATCTAGGGGACCGGGTTCAAATCCCAGCACGCACCGATGATCAATGACCACCTGCATGTCTGAGAGTTCACAAAAAAATGTTCTCAAACTTATGTGAAGTCCACCAACGGGCAGTAGGCCAGCTTGGTGGATGGCGGCCTACATCCCTCTCATTGTGAGAGGAGACCCAACCCTGTAGTGGGTCATTAATGGGTTACTGACAAACAATTTAAACTAGAATGGAAGAGGAAGCGATGTTGATGTGAATAATATTTTCTAAGTAAACCAATGCTTACCTTTTGTTGTCAATCAAGGTTTCCAATCTTACCATCTTTACATACACATTTTTAACAATTGTGCCCTCTTATTGGACAAAGAGTTAATCAACAAATTGGTTTACTTTGATTATCTTCTAAACTTCCTTCCTTCGTTTCAGCCGTTTGCTTCTCATAATTGATGCCATTCTGCTACGAATCCTATTTTGGGTCGTTAGACAACCTGGTCAGAGGGCAGCCAGTGCTCCTTGTGCCTAGACGTTTCTTCTAAACTATATATATCCTTTACTATTCTAGATGAAGAACTGCCCGGGCTCGGCAGCGGTCCACGACATACAGCTTTCGCAATTGTCCAGACATGCATTCAAGGAGCTGTCGGACCAGATTCCCGTGTTCGCGTACGACTGGTCTGGGCGTACACCGCTGGAGATGAACAGAGTGTCGAAGCAGGACTTTACAGTAGCAAACACGGGGAAGGCGCAGGTGGTCTTCATGTGGTGGGAGCTGAACATGGATCCAGAAGGTATGATTTACAACTTAGGCCGGGGTGGGGGGTTACTACAAACTCCTGAAAACTCCGGCAAAAGCAATGATGTTTTGTTTTAACTTAAAACATGTTTTATTTTAATTTAAAACATGATGTTTTATTATAATTTCAAACAAAACAAAATTGTTTTATGATGGTTTTAGGAGTTTGTAGTAACCTCCCCCAGGTCTGAACGGTCTACGCAACATCGGCGACACATGTTTCATGAACAGCAATGATGTTTTGTTTTAAATTAAAACAAAACATCATTGGTTTATGATGGTTTTAGGAGTTTGTAGTAACCCCCCTGTTTAAGGTAAAACCTAACCTTAATTCATGCTGATTATATTATTTACACATTCTACTCTGTCCATTGGTTCTATTATTTCCATACTGTAGCAAGAGTTATAACAAATTAGAATAAACATATGATCAAACCAACTTGTGAGTTGGTTCACAATATTTTTTCACAACAAACCTTTTCACTAAAAACTAACACTAGTTATTTAAGGCATAATTAATATATGCCCGCATAGGGTAGACTGTTCTCAACTAATTATAGTTTTTGTAACATCTTTTTCGTGTAACAGTCAATAATAAACACAATCTTTTCTTTGCTTTTCTTTTCACTGGGTAATCTTTGTTTCAGGAAAGATATTGCTTAGTTGCGCACCCTGGTGGTGTCACCCGGACGTGGACGTCTCCTCAGAGAGGCCACAGGACACCATACCGTGGCGGGATCACTGGATGCAAGCGGTGTACTACTTTCCTAAAGAACTGACAGTCAATAAGGACGCCGAGGTCACACTAGTGTCCTGCCAAGACGAGTACTCCCTCTGGTTCTATTTAGAAAATAAAAATGACAACGATACCAACTACCCGAGACTGGGGTGCGAGTGTGGAGTTCACATGGCGTTTTCCAGAACCCACGTGTCCTACCTCAACGACGGCAAACGCAGCAAGAAGTATCTAGCTCGGTTAAAAGCGGAGTTAGGGAACCATGATGTGGTGTTAGACTTGAATGGGAGCAGTCTCCTTGGACTAGCCGCAGCGAGAATCGGTGTTCAGTGTGTGTACATACTAGAACCGGCCGCGTTGAATGTTGATATTTTGAAGGACTACATCGTAGAGAATAGCATAGACAACGTCGAGATAGTGCCCGAAGTGGGTGACGATGTGTTGAAACGAGTGACGGCCGTAGTCTGCGATCCGAACTTCAGTAGTGCGATATTGCCGTGGGAGAATTTGAAGATGGCGTATCTGTTGCACAAATACAGTGGGAAGCTGAAAGATTTCAAAGTCATTCCGGAGATCTGTGAGTTTTGGGCGATGCCGGTTGAGTTCCAGGATTTGCATAAGATAAGAATACCGCTGGGTGTCTGCGAAGGCATCGACATGAGCGTGTTCGATGATCTCGTTGAGGTAGAGTGTGCTATTATTACGTGTTTAATTATTGTCGTTGCTTTCCAGTATTCGTTCCTTATCAGTGTCACTATCGATGGATGTAATGTATGATGTATAATCGATAATGTAAAGGTGTTTTTTTCTTAAAATCAGTGAGGACGTGAGCTGGATAAGCATATGGATTTTTCAAAAATCCAATGATGCAGTTTGTCAGTAACCCCTTAATGACCCACTACAGGGTCGGGTCTCCTCTCACAATGAGAGGGATGTAGGCCTTAGTCCACCACGCTGGCCTACTGCGGGTTGGTGGACTTCACATGCCTTTGAGAACATTTTTTTTGTGAACTCTCAGGCATGCAGGTTTCCTCACGATGTTTTCCTTCACCGTAACAGCAGGTGATATTTTATAAATTTTATAAATCGCACATAACTTTTTTTACAAAGTCATTGGTGCGTGCCACTGGGATTCGAACCCGGACCCCTCGATTCGAGGTCGAATTCTAAGCCACTGGGCTATCACCGCTTATGATGCAGTTTAAGTTTCGCTATTCAATAATATATTTTCGGATTTGCTCATCCACGTACACCCGAAAGGTTCAACCTGTACCTGTATACCTGTATGTCGTTTTAACCGGTGACTGTTTCGTTTTGCCTCAGCAGAGTTCAAGAACGATCAGCGACGCCGCGATCGAAGCCCAGCCGCTGTGGGAGTACCCCTGCACGTGCCACGGCCGGCCCCGCAGGCTCCTCGAGGTCGACATGAGGCTGTTGCAGCCGCAATTCGCCGCCGATGGCTCGTTCTTAATTGAGTAAGTTTAAAGTAGGTTTCAGACGACGCTGTAATATAATAGCATACAGTACATAGCTCATTGCACAACAATATCGCGCTCCATACATTGTTAATTCATACTTATTTTTAAAAGAGTGCTGGGAGTTTTTTTCCGCTCGCTTTTTTCTCCTAGTCTACGTTTTGCCTCAGGGGTGATCAAAGCGGATGTTTGTATAATGTTTTAATGTATGACGTTCATTAAGTGTGCATAAATTGTACCTAATAATGAATAAAAGCTTTTGAATTTGAATTTGAATTTATGGACACGTTCACATTGTACTGTACTATATATTATTGGCTTACTATACGCTATAAGTTGGTGCGATGCGCAGAGTTCATGCTATGCTATATCGCGTGCCGCCCTCTTCCTCTGACTGAGCTTGATATATACTATAAACGCTTGCGATAATATCGCGTATGTGTACGTCACGCTATATAGTATAGCATTAGGTCCTTCTGTGCTATACTTTATAGCGCAATAGTATAGCGTCGTCTGATCACCTTAAGCCCCTTCGTACACAAGGCTACGTAATTCTCCGATACTAATGTTGTATACGACATTAGTATCGACCAGGGATGTGACGGAGGTAGTTTGATCGGAACCGAAGACGGAGTCGGAGTTTTTAAATCTGCTTTATCGGAGTCGGAATCGGAGTCGGAGGCAGAACTGTGTGCGTCCGCTATGTTATCCTTCGACCTCCGAATAAAACCTTCGATTTAAAAGTGTCGGATTTAAAATAATAATCGGAAGTTCCGACTTAACGGAACCGGAGTCGAAGCTCCGTGACATCCCTGGTATCGACGCCGACGAGTACGACGCGGGACTAGTGTCGGCGACGCGACTAGTGTACGAACCTTCATGGATTTGTACGGCGGTAGTCGTGTGGAGATTACGGTCGGGTCGGGTCGGGTCTCCTCTCACAATGAGAAGGATGTAGGCCGCCGTCCACCACGCTGGCCTAGTGCGGGTTGGTGGACTTGACAAGCCTTTAAGAACTTTTTTTGTGAACTCTCAGGCGTTCAGGTCTCCTCACGATGTTTTCTCTCACCGTTACAAGTGATTTATAAACCGCACATAACTTTTTTTAAATATATAGGTGCGTACCACTGGGATTCGAACCCGGACCTCTCGAGTCAGAGGCCGAATTCTTAGCCACTGGGCTATCAACCTACACACTACATACTTACATTTCCAGCGGATCGCAAGGAGAAGGGGAGCATGTAACGGTGAACGGGTTCGCGATATGGTCGGTGTGGAAAGTGTCCAACGCGGCCGTCAGCTCTGGTCCTACCGAGGCGCCGGCTGCAGGCCGCCGCGTGGCCTGGGACCCACACACTAGGCAGGCTGTAAAGATACTGGTAAGTGCTTTCAACTTTAACTCCCATTTTTAACCTCCGACGCAAAAGAAGGGGTGTTATAAATTTGACGTGTCTGTCTGTCTGTAATTCGGTCGTGGCACCGTAGCTCGCGAACGAATGAAACGATTTCAATTTAGCGATTTCAAGTTCTTAGACATGATTGATGAAAATCGGTTGAGTCGTTTAAAAGTTGTGGGGGGTGAAAGTGGGGAAGAATAACCGAATGTCTGCAAATATAATCGAGTGGGGTCTCAAATGAAAGCGCATCACGTGTAGATTACAAAATAATATGTTCAATGAAAATTGTCGTTATTGTGTCGGGGTTTTTTTTTAATTTTCAATTTTATAATGCCACTTGTTTATGTAGTAATTGAGTAGTAAAAAGGCATGCAGACCACTGGAAGTTAAGTGGCCACTGCAGTCCGAGGATGCCCGCATAATGTTAAAAGGCTGGTAAAAAATAGGATGAATATACATAAATAGATTATGACACAAGTAATATATTTTAGAATAAATATAGTTGATCATAGAAAGCTAACGTTTTAATCTGTATATTCTTTTCCAACGCTGATTTTTTAGCTCGTATTTCTTTGTATTTATAACAAATCTACATAGATTTATTTGCTCGCCAGGTTATAACTTATTGTAACTTGTTAATACATTTATAATGAAAGGTGGTCGGTTGCACATACATAAACCGTCCATCACATGTTACAACCCTATCGTTTAACTTGCTCATAAAATTCCATTTTCAAAACATAGTAATTCTGTTCTATTCTGTTGTTACAACTAAGTATGTATTTGTTTCGTTTCAGAGTAAAACTCATACAGTCGATTCGACACAAAAGTGGAGTTTCCAGGTGGCCTGCGACTTGGAGAAAGGGCAGTTCGACCTGGCGGTGGGCCTGCTGCACGATGACATTTAGACAGTAGCTTAAAGAAGATAACTTGTGGATAAGTTCTATATGAAAAACTATATTGATTCACACTCTAGAGTCTTACACTAGGGTTGTAGGTGCTTTAGATATACTCCAGACAAGAACGCACATACTGTTACACAGACCAAATTCAAAGTCACTATTCCGTCAGCTCAGCTGGGTAAAGATTAACCTGTCGTGTATAAAATCTAATGAATATTTTGCTTCACACTTGGACCCTCCATTACTAGAGTCGCGGGTGCTTTAGGCCTCGACCTACTTGGCTGATATAATATAACGGACGGACCAATCTATACAACTAAATTTAAACACAGGATCCTGTATGGAGCTGTCGACATGGCAATTAGGACAGGTGGCATTAGGGCAGCTCAACACTGAGCCCTCTTTTTATATGGTACTAGCCTGTGCCCGCGGCTTCGCCCGCGTGGATTTTAGAACTTGGCGCAGAGAAGGGTAAAAAGGATTATGATGGTTTGGATTAACATTCCAGGTTATGATCTATCTGTGTACCAAATTTCATCCAAATTTGTTCAGCCGTTTTTAGTAAAAATCCTAGTATCCTAGTATCCTATGTTACTTCTACTACCTTCAAGAATATGTGTGCAAAGTTTCATGATGATCGGTTGAGTAGTTTTCGCGTGAAAGCGTAACGAACAAACTGACATTCACATTTATAATATTAGTCGGGATTGTATTGGTTGGTCTGTCGGGTAAGTCAGCCGATTAGGATAATGACTTATGACATATACATAAGACATCATACCAGAAATTCTATTCCTTCAGTTTTCATGGGAAAAGATTTACTTGTGTATAAATTATGTATGAATAATTACATCGCTTCCCACATCTGTCCATCCCACATAGACATACAATACTCAAGACACGAACACACACATCCAAACTAGCTATCTTGCTGCTTCGCTGGAAAATGATAAGGATCATGGCTCATTAAAGACCATTCATCAAACATATAAAATTAGCCTGTTTTATTAATTATACGGAATTATACGGAAAGTCTGGTACAGTTTGATTGCCAAGATATTTTTATTAATTGTTTTGAAACAACAGCTGTTGTCCTGTAGCCAAACTATGCTATCAATACTCGAGGGTATGTTATTGAAAATGTCCTATAACTGACGGTTGAAAATTTTCTCCATTGTAATCGTAAGTATTATGCAGTATGAAATCGCATTTATTAGCAAATGTACTCGTAGTATAAGACTAGGAAGGTTTGGCTGGTTTACTTGGTAAACTAATGTCTCTCTGAATAGAATTGTTCCGTTGTTCCGTGTTACTCGTAAATGTTACAAATAAATAAATCACGTTATGACAATAATAAAGACTTTTATTTATTGGTATGATATGAAAATATCTCGAATGAAAGTATGTTATTGTTCTTAATATTTTTTGGCGGAGAGGTGTTACTTGAAGACCAGATATTCCTATCGTGATCTGTACTGAAATAACTTACTATGACTACTTATATGTGAGCTGCAGCCAATGTTTGCATTTTTTAAAATTTTAAATTCGTTTTAAATTTCCTTAGTGATGTGTTATCAAAGTAGGGGAGACCGGGTACAAAAGTAACACTTTATACTTTGACCTTGATTTATGGCTAGGTTTTAATATTGTCATCAAATTAATATAACCATATATAAATTTTGTTTATGTTTTTTACACTAGTAGCTTGATTTATGTTGTTATGGTGTGATTTATATGAATAACAGACAGTTGAAAAAAAATCGTCAGTTGTTACTTTCGACCACGTAGGCAGGTCGAAAGTAACACGGCGTGGGTCGAAAGTAACAAGACAAAAAGGTGGGTAATGAAGACAATATCATAATTGCTGCTAACAATTATTTATTCAAAGACTTTGCTTAATACAAACTATCATGTTTGGTCTTGGAATCGGTTCATGGGAATACGAAAAAAGGAGTTATGACCTCGAAGCCCGCGCCAGATTTGTTGCATGAGGAGATCTCAAAAAGAGGCTCGGGTGTCGTTTTAAAAACCCGTCAACCACTTCTTACCAGCCATTTGACTGGCGTGACACCTTTCATAAAATGTTTTTCCAATTTAAACGCCAACTCGTATGCCAGTTTACGTACTTCAGATGGAGATAACCCAAAATAAACTCTCGAGCACTCGATTAAATAGTCGCGTAGATGACTTTCCTAGTGAATTTTAAAACTCGATTTACGCAACGGTAGCACACAACTGCGTTAGTATTTCCTGCTTTTAATTTTTTAATAAATCTGTATAATGTTACATAGCAAACATGATATTTAGCCAGGGCTCTAATTTTTGCACCATCTCTGAAATGCTCTCCAGCCGCTTTTCTATACATTTCTGTGTCGGTAGTTCCTCGTGCAGTAGTTTTTATACGTTGTCGCGGCATTCTGTCGGAGTACTGACACACAAATAAAAATTATATAGAAAATTAAAAAAGTAACATGTTACTTTTGTACCCATAGGACTATGTTACTTTTGTACCCTTCCTCATTTTTGTTGAAATGTGAAATATAACTTTAAAACGGAACGTGCTAGACAAAAACGAAGTTAAACAATGTACAATCAATCTAATCAAAAATGGATATGCAAACATTCAAAATAATATCATCCTTTTAGGACTACGTAAACATTAAATAAGAAAACATTAAAAAACTTACTTTTGGTTTGTAAAAACACTTAGCATCCTCTCACACAACTTAACAGCTCGTGGCACACGCTACGATTATATGCAAGTGAGGGTGGCGCTCTGGGCTATCGCCTGACGGCGGCGAAGCGGTCTTGGCCTATTGGATAGATCTAGAGAGCATTTGTTACTTTCGACCCGCCGTTACTTTTGTACCCGGTCTCCCCTACTTAGAGAAATGATTAAATTACTCGTGGTCAAAGTAAGATGTACATTCGAAAAAAAATTTATTTAACCTGATGGTCAATAGTTTTACAAAAAAATTCTCATTTCTTTTCTAATGTCTCAATACAGGATCTTACAACAACAACATTAATAACCATCTAAGTTCGTTAATTCCTGCGAGCGATGCTAACAGTTTTTGTCAGGCGTTATTAAGGCACCGTAAACAACGGAAAGTAGTTGAATCCTGGTTATGGAGTTGAGTAGTAAAACAAGAAGGTTGCTGGCCAATATCGTCTTTACCATAAGGGCACTCGAGGCCAGTGCCCAGGGCCCCCATCCTCAGAGGGCCCCAAAGGACCGATAATTTCTCTCACATTTAATATCAAAATATGGTCGGGCGCATTGCACTTTTCTCGTTGCACAAACGTCGGTCATTTTCAGATTTATTCAATTCAATAGATACATTTATATGAATAATTTGAATGATTCGAACACACAAGAACGAAACACGAACAACAAAAACAGCAGCATACATACTAATATCATTAATAACATATTGATTAATAAACCAGATCATAGTGAAAAAAAATTTGTATAGTTCGCTTTCTTTAGGTACATTCCAAAAGGGCCCCCAATTCTTGTGTGCCCAAGGGCCCCAGCATAGTCTAAGACGGCCCTGTTGCTGGCTTCACAAGAAGTCGGCTAGCCAGTCGATAAACCGCGGATGTAGATGTATGGTAACTAGCTGCGTTGGTCACCCGCACGCTCACCTACCGCATTACGGTATGAAAAACTTTAGGCTCTTTCTAGCTAGACGACTTTGAACAGATGATTTTCAACTACTTACATATTGTGGTTGCATTAATATTTACGCGCTAACTGGGGGCCACTATCAAACTTATAATAATAAAAATTAAAATGTGATAATGGTAGCACAACTGGGATTCAAAACATTTTTCGTCCCGTCATTTTTACGTCTCGTAGCCGATGTTCGTGTTCATGATTGTTGTTTTGGTTAAGGGCTATATTTCACCGGGACACTATGGCGGCGCAACCACTTGCCGACAAAATGTATACAGCTCTATAGAGAATTACATGGTGTCCGTTTGGTTGCGCAACCAATTTGGCGGCGCGACCAACTTACTATAGCGCTGTGTGGTGTCTCAGTATCAGAATGCCGCCAGTCCGGCCGCCATTCTGATACTGTCGCCGTCCATTTTGAAACTGTCTCAGTATGGTGTGGCGACTCTGGTGTCTGTATGGTGAAATATAGCCCTAAGGAGTTGAGTGTGGAGTGAGAAACCAAAAGGTTGCTGGCTTCGCAAGCAGTCAGCTGCCATGCCATGTAGCATCCATAGAAGAGTTTTTAACTCCTGCTCAAGCTGCAGTTTGAAAATCAAAATAAAAGTCGTCCATCTGTACGAGCCTAACGCGCGACTTTGTTATTCTTCAGACGCACCCATTGAGCACGCTTTTTGCTGACCACTTCACGCAACTGCTCATTACATAGTCGCAAATGCGACACACACGATTAATTAATTATTTATGGCTTATTAGAAAATCAGCTTAGCGGTCAGCTCCATAGATGCTCTCCGAGTCGGATCTAGCAGAACTGTGTCGGTTTACGGAAGGCGTTTTTTGCTGGATAGCGTAAGTTTATTCTCGTGTTGAATAAATATTGAGACGGTTTTGTCGTTTCGCTTTATGATATAGAACATTCAAGTATTGCAACTCGTTTTATGTCCCCATGACAGGAGGCAAAGATATGTATTAAAAGCAAAATAGAGTCTAATTAGTTCAAATCGTCTATTTAATCGTCCTTTTTATTTATAGCAAGCGACGGCTAAACTCCGATGCACTAAAACCTAATTCGCCGCTAATAGTCGGAGAGGCCGGCGCCCAGAAACTGCAATCATTTTCTAAACCTGATATTTTAATATTGGGTCACATAGGTTGAATAGAGAAATATAGCACGCCGGATTCGGTAGCGCGAGGGCGGCTCCAAATTTGTTAATGTTAAAATATTAGATTTTAGAAATTTTTAAGCTTGCAGTTTAGGTCGCCAGCCTCTCGGGCTACATCGGTGAAACAAAATATATAAGAAACCGTCATGCGAGCCAACCCATATTGAATGGCCACTGACTGCAACATAGATATCTAATGGGGTATTTACGATACGTTTTAAGATAGCGTTAAGTAAGTAGAATCTACTACTGCTATTCTAACTACACTATTTTTCTATCATAAAAACGTATCTACTTAAATTGTCAATCAAACTAACTTCCACGTGCTTCCACACGGCTCGGCGGTCCAGCGAGACTGCTAATAAGTTTCCAACTGTTTTAAGGCTTCTAAAGATGCCTATCGGGATTAGCTTGAAGGGCCGAGACGTGTTTCAAATGAAGTGTGAGTACGTGTACAGCTAGCCGTCCTACTTTAAGTTCCCGGAACTAAGATTAGTTCCTACTAACCACATGGCTAGGATTAGTTTTATAACATTCTGAATTATTGGAATACATAATTTTAAACCAGAATGTATGATTTTATTTAAACGACCCGAGTGGCGCAATGGTTAAGACACCGGTGCGCTACGCGGAGGGTCCTGGGTTCGATTCCCAGCAGAGCAGAGGTTCGAATGATGAATTTGAATTTCTGTTTCTGGTCTGGGTGTGTTGTGTTCTTGTCTTGTGTGTGTCCATGGCACCCACGACACAGGGAATCCTAGTGTGGGGCTATGAGTGTGAAGCGTTATTATAAGCATTATTACCTATATTATTATTATAATTACGTTAGTTATTTTACTAACGAATGAGGTATATGGTACGGTACCAATGAATAATTACATTTTATAATAATAGGTACAATATTTATCCCAAGAAAACCTAAAATTCCTATAATAATAACCCCCCTATCTATAACCAAATTAATAGGTTTAAGAGTGTTTTGGTTAATCCACAAGTTGGATAAATTTCGCGATATACTGAGCCACTCCCATTTGTTGGTAAAATATTAAAAATATAGTCACCAACACTTTACGTCTTAGGTAAGCAAAGCCGAGGGTAGAGCTAAGCTACCTATAACTACTTCAAAAAAATCCCGTTTAACTAGTACCCATCAGCAGTAAGAAAATCGTACTAAGTTGTTCAGTCTGATTCAGCGTTTTCCAAACCTCTTTGCCCTGTCCCGGCTTCGAAAGTAATCCACTATCTATGCCTATTATAGTAAATAGTGGATAGTAGTAGCACGGAAGTTGAAATGAGTGAGAACTGTCATTTTGATTACCAGTAGAAAATATGTATAGAAAATATTTGGTTTTATTATATTAGATTTCCCTCTTAACGTATTTTGGTTATATTTGTAGCTACAGCACAACGTCACTTTTTAGTTTAGGATAAGCTACTACCATGTTTGAGTTTTCGTACGTTATTTATTTATCATTGTTTTTCCGGCCTGGTGTAGGAACATTTGAGAAGCGCTGGTCTAATTTATTGCAAGGTGCGTATAGAATGTCATAATGTACTGATGCAAAAACCTATTGAAAATATGACGTTCCTACGTTACATTGTATGTTTAATGTCCTTAATTGATGTTTAAAGTAGATACATTAAGTTCGTTTATTCGTAGTCATCATCATCGTTCATTCGTCCCTGTATGGAGGTTAATTAAATAGCTTAAACAAGCTATAAATATTCTTATCTGAGTTGCTGTAGAATTCTCATCAGTTCTTCATGTTGTTTCAAGTACTTTTTTACATTTTTATCGACGTTTTATTTGTGGTTTAAAAGAATTTGCGCGAAGAGTGCTAATGTTACGGGCAATGGGATTTGTGGTGGGATTCTTCAAAAAATGGCGTGAGACCATTTAAGACGGTGACTGGATTGTTTTCTAGTATCGATTAAATAAATATGCCTACGATTCCCCACAGAGATTGTGTAGTTTTGTGTAGTTATTAAGCTTAAAATTTTGCTTAGAGCTGCTATAGTTATAATTAAATTAGTAGTAAGTTAACTAGGTCGTAAGTGGAGTTTTACACTTTAATTTGTGCTCGGGAACCACCCAACGATCAAGGTGTTAGGGCTATGTGAACTTGGCACCCGACTTTGGAAAAATCTGTTCTTTTATGGATTTTTCGAAAGATAAAGTTAGGTAGTTGATTGTAGTAAAAATATTTTCGTTTGTAGTTAACCCAAAAAAAAAAAAATTGCAACGAAAAAAAAGTTGTCCCCCCAAATTTGAAAAACCATTTTTTTTCAACTGTTTCTTGTAGATAAACGTTAGTAGTGGATTGTAGTGAGGTTTTTTTCGTTTGTAGTTGGATAGAAAAAATAAAAAAAAATAATTTAATATTTGAGTATTTCTTCAAAATGGTTATTAGGACCTAAAGTCAGTTTCAAAGTGCATACGGTTACATAAAACGGTGGAATGGATAGAGGGATGTCCGTAGACGTTTGTAGTGAACGAATTTTCGTTTGTAGTAAAAAGAAAGTGACATAAAAAAATGTAAACGAAAAATACGATTTTCGGCGTAATTTTAAGAAAAAATTTCTCGTTTAAAGGTGTGTTTCAGTTACTACAAACGGTGAAATGGATAGAGGGATGTCCGTAGACGTTTGTAGTGAACGAATTTTCGTTTGTAGTAAAAAGAAAGTGACATAAAAAAATATAAACGAAAAATACGATTTTCGGAATAATTTTTAGAAAAAATTTCTCGTTTTAAGGTGTGTTTCAGTTACTACAAACGGTGGAATGGATAAAGGGATGTCCGTAGACGTTTGTAGTGGACGAATTTTCGTTTGTAGTAAAAAGAAAGTGACATAAAAAAATATAAACGAAAAATACGATTTTCGGAATAATTTTTAGAAAAAATTTCTCGTTTTAAGGTGTGTTTCAGTTACTACAAACGGTGGAATGGATAGAGGGATGTCCGTAGACGTTTGTAGTGAACGAATTTTCGTTTGTAGTAAAAAGAAAGTGACATAAAAAAATGTAAACGAAAAATACGATTTTCGGAATAATTTTTAGAAAAAATTTCTCGTTTAAAGGTGTGTTTCAGTTACTACAAACGGTGAAATGGATAGAGGGATATCTGTAGACGTTTGTAGTGAACGAATTTTCGTTTGTAGTAAAAAGAAAGTGACATAAAAAAATATAAACGAAAAATACGATTTTCGGAATAATTTTTAGAAAAAATTTCTCGTTTAAAGGTGTGTTTCAGTTACTACAAACGGTGAAATGGATAGAGGGATATCTGTAGACGTTTGTAGTGAACGAATTTTCGTTTGTAGTAAAAAGAAAGTGACATAAAAAAATGTAAACGAAAAATACGATTTTCGGAATAATTTTTAGAAAAAATTTCTCGTTTAAAGGTGTGTTTCAGTTACTACAAACGGTGAAATGGATAGAGGGATATCTGTAGACGTTTGTAGTGAACGAATTTTCGTTTGTAGTAAAAAGAAAGTGACATAAAAAAATATAAACGAAAAATACGATTTTCGGAATAATTTTTAGAAAAAATTTCTCGTTTAAAGGTGTGTTTCAGTTACTACAAACGGTGAAATGGATAGAGGGATATCTGTAGACGTTTGTAGTGAACGAATTTTCGTTTGTAGTAAAAAGAAAGTGACATAAAAAAATGTAAACGAAAAATACGATTTTCGGAATAACTTTTAGAAAAAATTTCTCGTTTAAAGGTGTGTTTCAGTTACTACAAACGGTGGAATAGATAGAGGAATATCCGTAGACGTTTGTAGTGGACGAATTTTCGTTTGTAGTAAAAAGAACAAGTGACATAAAAAAATATAAACGAAAAATACGAATTTCGGAATAATTTTTATAAAAATTTCTCGTTTAAAGGTGTGTTTCAGTTACTACAAACAGTGAAATGGATAGAGGGATGTCTGTAGACGTTTGTAGTGAACGAATTTTCGTTTGTAGTAAAAAGAAAGTGACATTGAAAAAATAAAACCGAAAAATACGATTTTCGGAATAATTTTTAGAAAAAATTTCTCGTTTTAAGGTGTGTTTCAGTTACTACAAACGGTGGAATGGTTAGAGGGATGTCCGTAGACGTTTGTAGTGAACGAATTTTCGTTTGTAGTAAAAAGAAAGTGACAAAAAAAAATATAAACGAAAAATACGATTTTCGGAATAATTTTTAGAAAAAATTTCTCGTTTAAAGGTGTGTTTCAGTTACTACAAACGGTGAAATGGATAGAGGGATATCTGTAGACGTTTGTAGTGAACGAATTTTCGTTTGTAGTAAAAAGAAAGTGACATAAAAAAATGTAAACGAAAAATACGATTTTCGGAATAATTTTTAGAAAAAATTTCTCGTTTAAAGGTGTGTTTCAGTTACTACAAACGGTGGAATAGATAGAGGAATATCCGTAGACGTTTGTAGTGGACGAATTTTCGTTTGTAGTAAAAAGAAAGTGACATAAAAAATATAAACGAAAAATACGATTTTCGGAATAATTTTTAGAAAAAATTTCTCGTTTTAAGGTGTGTTTCAGTTACTACAAACGGTGGAATGGATAGAGGGATGTCCGTAGACGTTTGTAGTGAACGAATTTTCGTTTGTAGTAAAAAGAAAGTGACATAAAAAAATATAAACGAAAAATACGAATTTCGGAATAATTTTTAGAAAAAATTTCTCGTTTAAAGGTGTGTTTCAGTTACTACAAACAGTGAAATGGATAGAGGGATGTCTGTAGACGTTTGTAGTGAACGAATTTTCGTTTGTAGTAAAAAGAAAGTGACATAAAAAAATATAAACGAAAAATACGATTTTCGGAATAATTTTTTGAAAAAATTTCTCGTTTAAAGGTGTGTTTCAGTTACTACAAATGGTGGAATAGATAGAGAGATATCCGTGGACGTTTGTAGTGAACGAATTTTCGTTTGTAGTAAAAAGAAAGTGACATAAAAAAATGTAAACGAAAAATACGATTTTCGGAATAATTTTTTGAAAAAATTTCTCGTTTAAAGGTGTGTTTCAGTTACTACAAATGGTGGAATAGATAGAGAGATATCCGTGGACGTTTGTAGTGAACGAATTTTCGTTTGTAGTAAAAAGAAAGTGACATAAAAAAATGTAAACGAAAAATACGATTTTCGGAATAACTTTTAGAAAAAATTTCTCGTTTAAAGGTGTGTTTCAGTTACTACAAACGGTGAAATGGATAGAGGGATATCTGTAGACGTTTGTAGTGAACGAATTTTCGTTTGTAGTAAAAAGAAAGTGACATAAAAAAATATAAACGAAAAATACGATTTTCGGAATAATTTTTAGAAAAAATTTCTCGTTTAAAGGTGTGTTTCAGTTACTACAAACGGTGAAATGGATAGAGGGATATCTGTAGACGTTTGTAGTGAACGAATTTTCGTTTGTAGTAAAAAGAAAGTGACATAAAAAAATGTAAACGAAAAATACGATTTTCGGAATAATTTTTAGAAAAAATTTCTCGTTTAAAGGTGTGTTTCAGTTACTACAAACGGTGAAATGGATAGAGGGATATCTGTAGACGTTTGTAGTGAACGAATTTTCGTTTGTAGTAAAAAGAAAGTGACATAAAAAAATATAAACGAAAAATACGATTTTCGGAATAATTTTTAGAAAAAATTTCTCGTTTAAAGGTGTGTTTCAGTTACTACAAACGGTGAAATGGATAGAGGGATATCTGTAGACGTTTGTAGTGAACGAATTTTCGTTTGTAGTAAAAAGAAAGTGACATAAAAAAATGTAAACGAAAAATACGATTTTCGGAATAACTTTTAGAAAAAATTTCTCGTTTAAAGGTGTGTTTCAGTTACTACAAACGGTGGAATAGATAGAGGAATATCCGTAGACGTTTGTAGTGGACGAATTTTCGTTTGTAGTAAAAAGAACAAGTGACATAAAAAAATATAAACGAAAAATACGAATTTCGGAATAATTTTTATAAAAATTTCTCGTTTAAAGGTGTGTTTCAGTTACTACAAACAGTGAAATGGATAGAGGGATGTCTGTAGACGTTTGTAGTGAACGAATTTTCGTTTGTAGTAAAAAGAAAGTGACATTGAAAAAATAAAACCGAAAAATACGATTTTCGGAATAATTTTTAGAAAAAATTTCTCGTTTTAAGGTGTGTTTCAGTTACTACAAACGGTGGAATGGTTAGAGGGATGTCCGTAGACGTTTGTAGTGAACGAATTTTCGTTTGTAGTAAAAAGAAAGTGACAAAAAAAAATATAAACGAAAAATACGATTTTCGGAATAATTTTTAGAAAAAATTTCTCGTTTAAAGGTGTGTTTCAGTTACTACAAACGGTGAAATGGATAGAGGGATATCTGTAGACGTTTGTAGTGAACGAATTTTCGTTTGTAGTAAAAAGAAAGTGACATAAAAAAATGTAAACGAAAAATACGATTTTCGGAATAATTTTTAGAAAAAATTTCTCGTTTAAAGGTGTGTTTCAGTTACTACAAACGGTGGAATAGATAGAGGAATATCCGTAGACGTTTGTAGTGGACGAATTTTCGTTTGTAGTAAAAAGAAAGTGACATAAAAAATATAAACGAAAAATACGATTTTCGGAATAATTTTTAGAAAAAATTTCTCGTTTTAAGGTGTGTTTCAGTTACTACAAACGGTGGAATGGATAGAGGGATGTCCGTAGACGTTTGTAGTGAACGAATTTTCGTTTGTAGTAAAAAGAAAGTGACATAAAAAAATATAAACGAAAAATACGAATTTCGGAATAATTTTTAGAAAAAATTTCTCGTTTAAAGGTGTGTTTCAGTTACTACAAACAGTGAAATGGATAGAGGGATGTCTGTAGACGTTTGTAGTGAACGAATTTTCGTTTGTAGTAAAAAGAAAGTGACATAAAAAAATATAAACGAAAAATACGATTTTCGGAATAATTTTTTGAAAAAATTTCTCGTTTAAAGGTGTGTTTCAGTTACTACAAATGGTGGAATAGATAGAGAGATATCCGTGGACGTTTGTAGTGAACGAATTTTCGTTTGTAGTAAAAAGAAAGTGACATAAAAAAATGTAAACGAAAAATACGATTTTCGGAATAATTTTTTGAAAAAATTTCTCGTTTAAAGGTGTGTTTCAGTTACTACAAATGGTGGAATAGATAGAGAGATATCCGTGGACGTTTGTAGTGAACGAATTTTCGTTTGTAGTAAAAAGAAAGTGACATAAAAAAATGTAAACGAAAAATACGATTTTCGGAATAACTTTTAGAAAAAATTTCTCGTTTAAAGGTGTGTTTCAGTTACTACAAACGGTGAAATGGATAGAGGGATATCTGTAGACGTTTGTAGTGAACGAATTTTCGTTTGTAGTAAAAAGAAAGTGACATAAAAAGATATAAACGAAAAATACGATTTTCGGAATAATTTTTAGAAAAAATTTCTCGTTTGAAGGTGTGTTTCAGTTACTACAAACGGTGAAATGGATAGAGGGATATCTGTAGACGTTTGTAGTGAACGAATTTTCGTTTGTAGGAAAAAGAAAGTGACATAAAAAGATATAAACGAAAAATACGATTTTCGGAATAATTTTTAGAAAAAATTTCTCGTTTTAAGGTGTGTTTCAGTTACTACAAACGGTGGAATAGATAGAGGAATATCCGTAGACGTTTGTAGTGGACGAATTTTCGTTTGTAGTAAAAAGAAAGTGACATAAAAAAATATAAACGAAAAATACGATTTTCGGAATAATTTTTAGAAAAAATTTCTCGTTTAAAGGTGTGTTTCAGTTACTACAAACGGTGGAATGGTTAGAGGGATGTCCGTAGACGTTTGTAGTGAACGAATTTTCGTTTGTAGTAAAAAGAAAGTGACATAAAAAAATATAAACGAAAAATACGATTTTCGGAATAATTTTTAGAAAAAATTTCTCGTTTAAAGGTGTGTTTCAGTTACTACAAACGGTGGAATGGTTAGAGGGATGTCCGTAGACGTTTGTAGTGAACGAATTTTCGTTTGTAGTAAAAAGAAAGTGACATAAAAAAATATAAACGAAAAATACGATTTTCGGAATAATTTTTAGAAAAAATTTCTCGTTTAAAGGTGTGTTTCAGTTACTACAAACGGTGAAATGGATAGAGGGATATCTGTAGACGTTTGTAGTGAACGAATTTTCGTTTGTAGTAAAAAGAAAGTGACATAAAAAAATGTAAACGAAAAATACGATTTTCGGAATATTTTTTAGAAAAAATTTCTCGTTTAAAGGTGTGTTTCAGTTACTACAAACGGTGGAATAGATAGAGGAATATCCGTAGACGTTTGTAGTGGACGAATTTTCGTTTGTAGTAAAAATAAAGTGACATAAAAAATATAAACGAAAAATACGATTTTCGGAATAATTTTTAGAAAAAATTTCTCGTTTTAAGGTGTGTTTCAGTTACTACAAACGGTGGAATGGATAGAGGGATGTCCGTAGACGTTTGTAGTGTACGAATTTTCGTTTGTAGTAAAAAGAAAGTGACATAAAAAAATATAAACGAAAAATACGAATTTCGGAATAATTTTTAGAAAAATTTCTCGTTTAAAGGTGTGTTTCAGTTACTACAAACAGTGGAATGGTTAGAGGGATGTCCGTAGACGTTTGTAGTGAACGAATTTTCGTTTGTAGTAAAAAGAAAGTGACATAAAAAAATCGTATTTTTCGTTTATATTTTTTATGTCACTTTCTTTTTACTACAAACGAAAATTCGTTCACTACAAACGTCTACGGACATCCCTCTATCCATTCCACCGTTTGTAGTAACTGAAACACACCTTTAAACGAGAAATTTTTTCTAAAAATTATTCCGAAAATCGTATTTTTCGTTTATATTTTTTTATGTCACTTTCTTTTTACTACAAACGAAAATTCGTCCACTACAAACGTCTACGGATATTCCTCTATCTATTCCACCGTTTGTAGTAACTGAAACACACCTTAAAACGAGAAATTTTTTCTAAAAATTATTCCGAAAATCGTATTTTTCGTTTATATCTTTTTATGTCACTTTCTTTTTCCTACAAACGAAAATTCGTTCACTACAAACGTCTACAGATATCCCTCTATCCATTTCACCGTTTGTAGTAACTGAAACACACCTTTAAACGAGAAATTTTTTCTAAAAATTATTCCGAAAATCGTATTTTTCGTTTATATCTTTTTATGTCACTTTCTTTTTACTACAAACGAAAATTCGTTCACTACAAACGTCTACAGATATCCCTCTATCCATTTCACCGTTTGTAGTAACTGAAACACACCTTTAAACGAGAAATTTTTTCTAAAAATTATTCCGAAAATCGTATTTTTCGTTTACATTTTTTTATGTCACTTTCTTTTTACTACAAACGAAAATTCGTTCACTACAAACGTCTACAGATATCCCTCTATCCATTTCACCGTTTGTAGTAACTGAAACACACCTTTAAACGAGAAATTTTTTCTAAAAATTATTCCGAAAATCGTATTTTTCGTTTATATTTTTTTATGTCACTTTCTTTTTACTACAAACGAAAATTCGTTCACTACAAACGTCTACGGACATCCCTCTAACCATTCCACCGTTTGTAGTAACTGAAACACACCTTAAAACGAGAAATTTTTTCTAAAAATTATTCCGAAAATCGTATTTTTCGGTTTTATTTTTTCAATGTCACTTTCTTTTTTTTTTTTTTTTTTTTTTAATTTATTAATGTACACAAAATAAAGGTAGGAAACATAATTGATTGAAAATAGCGTACAAGGGCACTGCTTATCCCATACTGGGATCTCTTACAGCAGACCCGCAAAAAAATACTTGAAAGATTGAGGCAAACTTAGTGCACACTAAAAGATTAAAATACAATCAAAATGTAATAAGAAAGATAATACAGGAATATATATACTTCTTCTTTTTACAATTCTTTTTACTACAAACGAAAATTCGTTCACTACAAACGTCTACAGACATCCCTCTATCCATTTCACTGTTTGTAGTAACTGAAACACACCTTTAAACGAGAAATTTTTATAAAAATTATTCCGAAATTCGTATTTTTCGTTTATATTTTTTTATGTCACTTGTTCTTTTTACTACAAACGAAAATTCGTCCACTACAAACGTCTACGGATATTCCTCTATCTATTCCACCGTTTGTAGTAACTGAAACACACCTTTAAACGAGAAATTTTTTCTAAAAGTTATTCCGAAAATCGTATTTTTCGTTTACATTTTTTTATGTCACTTTCTTTTTACTACAAACGAAAATTCGTTCACTACAAACGTCTACAGATATCCCTCTATCCATTTCACCGTTTGTAGTAACTGAAACACACCTTTAAACGAGAAATTTTTTCTAAAAATTATTCCGAAAATCGTATTTTTCGTTTATATTTTTTTATGTCACTTTCTTTTTACTACAAACGAAAATTCGTTCACTACAAACGTCTACAGATATCCCTCTATCCATTTCACCGTTTGTAGTAACTGAAACACACCTTTAAACGAGAAATTTTTTCTAAAAATTATTCCGAAAATCGTATTTTTCGTTTACATTTTTTTATGTCACTTTCTTTTTACTACAAACGAAAATTCGTTCACTACAAACGTCTACAGATATCCCTCTATCCATTTCACCGTTTGTAGTAACTGAAACACACCTTTAAACGAGAAATTTTTTCTAAAAATTATTCCGAAAATCGTATTTTTCGTTTATATTTTTTTATGTCACTTTCTTTTTACTACAAACGAAAATTCGTTCACTACAAACGTCTACAGATATCCCTCTATCCATTTCACCGTTTGTAGTAACTGAAACACACCTTTAAACGAGAAATTTTTTCTAAAAATTATTCCGAAAATCGTATTTTTCGTTTACATTTTTTTATGTCACTTTCTTTTTACTACAAACGAAAATTCGTTCACTACAAACGTCTACGGACATCCCTCTATCCATTCCACCGTTTGTAGTAACTGAAACACACCTTAAAACGAGAAATTTTTTCTAAAAATTATTCCGAAAATCGTATTTTTCGTTTATATTTTTTTATGTCACTTTCTTTTTACTACAAACGAAAATTCGTCCACTACAAACGTCTATGGACATCCCTTTATCCATTCCACCGTTTGTAGTAACTGAAACACACCTTAAAACGAGAAATTTTTTCTAAAAATTATTCCGAAAATCGTATTTTTCGTTTATATTTTTTTATGTCACTTTCTTTTTACTACAAACGAAAATTCGTTCACTACAAACGTCTACGGACATCCCTCTATCCATTTCACCGTTTGTAGTAACTGAAACACACCTTTAAACGAGAAATTTTTTCTTAAAATTACGCCGAAAATCGTATTTTTCGTTTACATTTTTTTATGTCACTTTCTTTTTACTACAAACGAAAGTTCGTTCACTACAAACGTCTACGGACATCCCTCTATCCATTCCACCGTTTGATGTAACCGTATGCACTTTGAAACTGACTTTAGGTCCTAATAACCATTTTGAAGAAATACTCAAATATTAAATTATTTTTTTTTATTTTTTCTATCCAACTACAAACGAAAAAAACCTCACTACAATCCACTACTAACGTTTATCTACAAGAAACAGTTGAAAAAAAATGGTTTTTCAAATTTGGGGGGACAACTTTTTTTTCGTTGCAATTTTTTTTTTTTTGGGTTAACTACAAACGAAAGTATTTTTACTACAATCAACTACCTAACTTTATCTTTCGAAAAATCTATAAAAGAACAGATTTTTCCAAAGTCGGGTGCCAAGTTCACATAGCCAGGTGTTAGCTGTTCCTCGAAGCGTCTCTTCACATTGTTCGCATGATCGCCTTCCAAATGGGTGGAAGACGCTAATTGCAGTAATTTGTCATACAAGCCACCGTGAGTTTTTCCGGCTCTCGCCTTATGCGGTAGGTAGCTTTGAAGGGTCGACTGCATAATGCAATTAGGAATGGTTGCTTAGCTTACCTACTGTTTGTCATAGTGTTAAGTAAACACTTCTTTTAAGTGACACTTCCTGTTAGACACCATGTTTTGAAAATTGCTTATTATAGTAGATAGAATTATCGAAATATCACCCTTGTAATCCAATGTACAGCAGCATGTTCTTTATGTCCCGTGCTTCGGTTGGGGAGGCGTGGTTGCTGGACATAATTGTTTTGAGGCGACCATCTTTAGCGACAGATAAGGTTTCTACGCTATTTGAGGTTGCACATAAGTGTCAAGCAAACACGTCTTTAAAGTAGGAAAGTGACACATCCATCCCGTTAGTCAAAACCCTGTTTTGAAAATAGTTAATTACAGTAGCAAGCATTGTAGCAGTAATAGTAAGGTAGCTAAGAAAAAAAATAGAAAATATTTACTCGTATCCGACTTGTTAATAAATCCAAGGAAGTCTTACCTCTATTGCAC
Organism: Erynnis tages; assembly: GCA_905147235.1. NCBI lineage: Eukaryota > Metazoa > Arthropoda > Insecta > Lepidoptera > Hesperiidae > Erynnis > Erynnis tages. The sequence goes on from LR990081.1 coordinate 2,417,812, forward strand.
AGATTTATATCTATTCTGTGCTATATTGCTATCGTTTTCTTGGCAATTAATCTTCAAGTAAACAAAGTAAATCTGTAATAAAATACCAGTGTCCTATTTTATACTAAGTATGGTACGTAATTACAGTGTTAATGTTGCTCCGTAAACTATGTTTATAATAAAACAATTTAAAATGCCTTGAATGGTTACTGCATCTAAGAACTAACACATTATGGTTTCCTTATATAGAAAAGTTATAAATGGTATTTATCATTATTTATTTTCCGTAAAATATTTACACGAAGCGAGGGCGTCTGTTTGTTGTGTGACATCAACTGTTTTCAGTTACCTAAACTGAACTTAAACTGAATTAGAATTATAATTATCTATTCTGTCATTCTATCTATTATTTTAATTTTTGTCATGTAGAATTTAATCCAGCATATTGTTCATCCGTTAACTTACTTTTTACGCATATTTTTTTAGAGATTTGGATGACAAAAGGCTGGTAAATGTGCGATATTTTATTAAATATTTAATATTTACCAGTCATTTCTGATCATATCCGAGAAAGCAGCAAAGTCGAAAAGCTAGGCTTTGTACATAGGTACTGTGAGAAATAGATCTACTGTCTCACGGGAGGTAAAAGTAATAACACAAAATGTTGCGCAAATATTGACAAGACTAATAAATTGTCTAGGCATTGGATATAAAAATAACAGATCAAAACACAAGGGATAATTTAGACGTTGCAAACATTACAATAACAGAGCTGTAAATAATGGATCCATTACTCCCAGGCATGAGCAGCGATTTTGACAGATTGATCAGTTCGCAGGCTGTCAAGGAGTTGACAAGACTTCGTGAAATGGGATTGGCTGTCCTCGAGAATTCTAGACGACTGAGGACCATAGACTAAGCATTTATTAGAAAAGTTCTACGCTTGAAATTTATGTTTTTGGTGAGTTTCAAAAGTGTGTTCACTGTCTAAACATGCAATCTATTTCTACTGTAAATTTATTGAACCTTCCGTGACGGATAAAAACTTGTTTTACCGAAGATAAAGGTGACCCACAGGAGATTATCATTTTCAACAGAACCTTGTCTTGAAAATGATAATCTCCTGTGGATATTACTTTCTACTCTCGCACAAGTTGACGTGGGATCTTTACTATTTCTTATCATAAAACAAATAATAGAAGATATTTTACTGCATTGTTCGAAAACGGCTTCTTCGCATACGCATGATTGCAATGCAAAAGCATTGCCGACTAAATACTATTCTAGCGTACGATTTATCCCAACTAGAAGCGCCCGGGAAGGCTATTTCTATACAACAAATACTCTACGCGCTGTCCGACACTGTCTTTCATACATCAAGAAGGATTTCTCAATAGCACCACGACATAATGGCTCGTTTATACAGTGACGCGTCTCAAACAAATTCCGATTAACCTTTGCCGTCGCCTACGGCGTCCTAGCCTTATTCTATCGTTAAGATTATAAATTGAATATAAGGCTGCCCGCGGCCATATTGCCTAATGTGCAGTGTACACACATAACTGACATAACTATGTAATGATGATCTAAGCTGTATTGGTCAAATGATTTAAGTTTGTTCTAGTGTTCTGTACAAAATTAATAGAACCCTTCCATTTGAATTCTAAACATAGTGTCAAGTAGTGTATATTATGAAATAATTAAATTTAAATAAAGAATAAAGAAATTATCGTATTTAATTTAATGGGAATGATATTAAGTTATAAATTAGGTATCCGAAGTGTTGATAGCCCAGTCGCTTAGAATTCGACCTCGAATCGAAGGGTCCGGGTTCGAATCCCAGTGGCACGCACCAATGATCTTGTAAAAAAAGTTATGTGCGCCTTATAAAATTTAATATCACCTGCTGTTACGGTGAAGGAAAACATCGTGAGGAAACCTGCATGCCAGAGAGTTTACAAATCAAAAACGGCCATACGAGCCACCTGATGTTATGTGGTCACTGTAATCCATAGTCACCCACACCGAAACTCTAACCAGTACACCATTAATGATCCACTACAGGGTCGGGTCTCCTCTCACAATGAGAGGGATGTTGCGGATGTTGGCTGCGGGTTGGTGGACTTCACATGCCATTGAGAACTTTTTTGATCTCTCAGGCATGCAGGTTTCCTCACGATGTTTTCCTTCACCGTAACAGCAGGTGATATTTAATTTTATAAAGCGCACATAACTTTTTTACAAAGTACTTTTTTTGGTGTGTGCCATGATGATGATTCGAACCCAGACCTATACATCAACAGATAGTTTACAAAATAGGTGAAGCCCCAGACAAGAGCTGACAGAGACAGTTAAAAATAATTTTACTACAGCTTGTTACCAACGCATACCACATTATTATTGAATTATGTAGCGCCAACCAATAAATGCGAATATGATGCCAACAAAAGGTTAATTGATTCGATTAATAACGGTATTTAACATCACAGAGATAATATTGCGATAAAATCACTGATTCAAGGATTCATAAACTATCTGTTGTTATGTATTTGGGTTAATAACAAGCATTCACTGCAATTACGTGCATTATTCAAAACAGAAGTGGTTATTACCCAATGGTTAAGAACAAGAGGGGTATGGGTTCGAATCCTAGTGGCCAATGACAATTTCTAAGTTGTATGTGAATCGTCCTCGAATCAATACCCAGGCCCTGTTTGAATTTGAATGTTTGAATCCGAATTTGAGTGTTTGAATTAGAATTTGATGTTGACGCTACCACCGCACTGCATTGCAAACAAGTTGGCCACAGATTTTTATCAAAGGCCAATATTCCAATATTTTATTGGACAATTTGCCGTCACAAGACTAAAAAACTGAATAGAAGTCCTTAAATAAAACTATTTACGAACCCGCTAATAGTACGTGTTATAATAAGCTGAGAGTGTAACAAAATACTAATAAGGAAATTAAAAATTACTAACATGTAAGTAACAAACTATCAACTTAATTACAGCGAACTAACAGGAAACTTATAGCGAAGAAACTGCATATTAATATGTTGTTGCTTGCTGCGATGGAGACGCTTGCCGCACCGCAAGAAGATAAAGATATTCTCCTCTTAATAAATAACGCCTTATCTACACTACTAGCCTCACACTAGGATTCACTATATCGTGGGTGCCATGACCACACACCCAAGCACACACAAGCACCTACACCAAGACCACAAATTTATCATTTTCTGCTCCGCTGGGGATAGAACCCGGGACCTTCCGTGCAATGCACGCATGCGTTGACAACTGAGCTATGCATGTTGTCAAGTCGGAGATTCGGATGGACAAGACTCCATGTGTGTCTGTTTCCATGTATGGGTGTGTCGATAGTTTCTGCAATATCGTTTTATTTTCGTATAATTACAAGCCAATCTGTGAATGCAAGATTAACAAATAAGAAAATAATACATATTAATAGATATTTGGCAGAGGCTCTCTAAATCTCTTGAAACTAAACCAGAGCTCACTCTTCATGTTTTGGTTCCACACACATGTTTGGTTGAGCCACAATTTTGAGGCCACTGTCTGTGTCCATTGAAGAACAACTTGTTTGTGTTGCATGCTTGGCTCAGTAGAGGGAGATGTATTAGAATAGTTAACGCTTACCCGTCGGTGGTAAGACAGGCGCCGTTCCTCCGCGATAGATGAAAATTGCTCACGTCGGTGTAAACTTATTGCGCTTCGGTGTAACGAGCGGCTGCAAGCGCGCTCTTAATTCTCATTATAAATATATGTATAAATCAGCGAAATGGCCGCTTCTGTCTTGTTCAATCACTTCGAAATTAATGCTCAGGTAATAACAGTGCTTTAACTTGAAAGTTTACTCCAGTTTACATGAGGGAAGATAATCTGGATTAAACCACCAACTTTTGTGATCTAAAGCTGGGTACGGTTCGAAACATCATCAGAAGAGGGCACAATACCTACTTACCTACAATAGACCTCAACTTAGAAGCATAGCATTAGCCAGAGCATACTCTAACTCTAAAATCAAATTATCATAGGACTACCGACGAGGCTCAACGATTACTAGGCACAAATAACCACCGCACTGGTGGTGTAACCTGCGACCGGACGTTTAAATGTAAATGCGGTCTGGATTTGGCCTTACTTAACTAAAATTTCCTTAAATACGGGACTAATGCCTTAATATATCATCCTAAGCACCTTAAAACATACGCAACATAACAGGTTCATACGAGAACCGAGCCACGCCCCATTTTGTTAATTTTCCATCACATCGGTATTATAAAAAGGCTGGAGTAGAATGCAAATTATCGACTGTACAGGTGATAGGATCATAGGATATCATAATTATAATTGTTATTAGAGATCAGATAGATGGGAACATCATGTAAATTCAACGTCGTAGATAACAATCACTGCAAATGACTTTATAATCACAAAAGTCAGAAAACACGGAGAGTATAGAAGTAAAACTTCATATACTTAATGCGCACTCGTATAAACACACTCATTATTAAACCAACACACGGAGGAAGACGAAGTCTCAAAACAGTAAAAACTGTTCAAGAAAATTTTTGAACAGTCAGTTTTCGACTGTTTAACGAAACTTATAGTCGAAAACTGTTCAACGAAATCTCGGAATAGTCGAAAATAGTTCAACGAAATCTCGGAATAGTCGAAAACTGTTCATAAAATCTTAGAACAATCGAGAATAAAATTGGTCAACGAATACTCGCAATATAATATCAACTATTAAGTTCAAACACTACTTAATTGTCCGAGATTTTTCAGAGCATTAGAAAACTGTTCAACGAAATGTCGAAATATAAGAGAAGATGGTAAATAATTTCTGTGTGCGTTGGTAGAAGGCGCATTCACTGTACGAAGCTTTACTCTGTGTTTTGTGTTAAAGTGTTGTTAAACATAAATAATGTCAATTTGCACCTGAAGGATAACAGCTTAGTTAGCGAAGACGTCGATTTACGTACTAGAGCTGAATAGTGCTATCAATTAACTTCACACAATAAGATCAGCTTGTTAACATGTGTCTTGGTTTAACATTCGTCCAATTCACTTGTGAAACGATTTGTACCCTGATTATCACTATTCATGAGCAAATGTGGAGAAATAGATATAACTGTTAGCAGAACAAGAAAGATAAGGATAAATTGGTATTGTAAATGTCAACTACTAAACACAACGTACAGTAATGGTACATTTTCTGGTTCCAAAGAAAAGTTAGTGTTAAAAATGAGAATAATTTCGCTGAATTGCGAGTCGCAATTAAGTATGCACTTGAGTGTGTGTGTGCCTACAATATTTTTTATGCTAAACACAATTTACTTATCGAATCATCAATCAACCGTCCTCCAAACGGTTGGACTGACTACTTCCAGAAGACACCGTTTCTTGGATTCATAGGGCCGAGGACCGTGCGGTGTGGCGTCGATTAAAGGAGGCCCATGTCCAGTAGTGGTTTACATACATTTAGGACTGAAAGGGAGGAACGAAGGTTAAAAATCTGTTACAGCCTGACGGCAGTTAGACGATCAGTCAAAGTTTCACTGATAGGTTCTTATAAGAACGCTTAAGGCACGGGATCCCATAATTGTCAAATAATGTAAAGCGGTAGTTAGATGAAAATACGAACCAGCCACGGACCATCGCGATAAGACGCTCAAATCCATTTTATGGTTACGATTGCGCATTGGTCGTCAGTTACACCTCTCACCGCTTACCAACTACCTACCTCATTACCATGAAATTTAGTGGCTCATATCAATATTTCAAAGCGATTAAAGCGGCTCTATAAATAGACTACTGAAAGGTCAGATGGCGGTTTATTTCGTGGCGCACATATAAAGCGAGAAGTGATAACAGTAAATTAGTTTGATAGACTGACTGTTAAGGAATAAGGTTGAAGACGGGATATATTATTGTATGAAGATTTTGGAAATAAATGGAAGTTTCTTCTATGGACGACGAACTGAAAATAAAGACTAATGGACCAAAGACTAAATAAGAATATTTTGCTTTTACAAATTTTGTACAAGATACGTGAGTAACGCGGAATTATCGTAAACATTACAATAGGTATAGGTACCTACGATATACTAAACTAATACGGTATGGAGTGATAGGGGTTTTCTAGAAAAGGCTTTAAACCATCATTTTAATCCTATGAAATCACGTCACTGCTTCAAACATAGTTGACGTACCTTTTGCCTGTTAAGTTTATGCTTTGCGAATTCAGACGATTATTTCACTAAAACATCGGTCTTATTAAACTTAAACCTCTGCAACTAAAACCCAAGAACTAACTTTTTTTCACAACAGGCTAGAACGCGGGTAGTGTCTGCCAGAGTAACCCAAAGGTTCTACAAAAATAGCTACCAATCTATACTAATATTATAAAGAGGAAACATTTGTATTTTTGTATGTTTGTAACGAATAAACTCAAAAACTACTGGGCCGATTTCAAAAATTCTTTCACCATTGGAAAGCTACATTCAGCCTGAGTAACATAGGCTATTAAATAAAAATAAAATAAAAAAATTCATTGGCAGAGCGAAGCCTGCTGGGTCAGCTAGTACTTAATAAAAAACAATCGCAGTACCATCTATAATTTATTTCATGCCTTCACGGATTCCGTGTGTTCTTGTAATGTGACGCCCGAAGCCACTACCAGTTGCATGCAGATGATAGTGTCGGTAATTGTCACAAATTACACTACAAGCTTGGCTTTAAGGTATGTGGGTAAGTGTTTCACAAGAAAACTGTGTAACAGGAGAATATGTGTAACAATTCTACTAGAGGTAGAGATATTTTAAGTCATGGGGCATGTTGCGGGATGATTCTGAACTAATTAATTATCAACTAGCATGGTTGAGCCATTCCAGCTCACCCGAATCGGTGTAGATCTCAGGGCTAATTTATTTGGGAATTCGTAAAAATCCTTAATTATTTAGGAACATAACCAAAATTAAAGGCAGAGCAATGTCTGCCGGGTCAACTAGTTATAAAATAAAACGGTAAAGTCGGTTAAAGTAATGAACGGTAGATATCTGACCTTTTGTCTACGGAACATCAATATCATATTAACTGTTATTTTCCTTCAGAGTGTCCTATAATTAAGGTCGTAATTACACGCTTATAGTTTCAGGCTGGACATCTAGAATACTCCATGCAGACACACCACAGTCTAGACACATCATTGCGTTAGCACGATGTGTTTCTCAAACTTGGCCTCCTGTACTAAATTGAAATTTTGAACGAGTATCTTTGCTAAGCTGTACCTGCTGTAAAAATGAAATATTTGGTCGAAAAAGGTAAAAAAGATTGTATTAGTTAATACTTAAATAAGTGTATCACTTGACCAGGTTTTACGTACGATATCATCAAAGGCGACGCCATATTCAACTTTGATATGGCTACACCAATATCTGTCTCGACGACAACTAATTTTTGTAAGGTCATTCGTTCAAAAACCTTTAATAGGACTGCATCACTACTTTGATTCACGGCGGCTTATGAGAGTAAAAAAGGGACGCTGGTGGACTTACTAAGATTCTATCTCGTTTCTTAAAGCGGATTCTAAATGGAACACTGAAATTGTTGGCGACTTGTACGTTTCCAACACTATTTGATGGCATAAAATTTGACAATTTTGTTACTACAGAACCTATTGTCACTAATACGTGTTGGCAATTTTTCTTCAGTGAATCCCCGGCTTAAAACTTCCACTCGTGCACTTTCAGAAGCACTAGCAGATTACACCAATAATTATCATTAAATAAAATAGATTCAAATAACGGTCACCTCCCATTATATTATTTCTTATCGAGATTTTAATGGCGTTTAAAAACTAGCTTTTAACAAATATTTGCCACTAACGAGGCACAACAGGAAATAAAATAATCTTTTTGCGAGCGATCGTTAAATTGGAATGTTTACTCAATCGCTCTTACGGAAATTGCTGATGAGGTAAAGCTGAGCTGATAGGTCCTCGTTTAGCATTCCCTGACATTTTCTAGGATACGATGTATCTAAATATCGTACAGCACACGATATATCGATATTTAATACGATATTTTGACCAACCGATACGTTTCGATACATCGTATTACTTCAAAATATCGTATCGTATCAAACTGACAATTTATTCCTTTTATAACTTGAAAATATATATTAGATCGTAGCGAAATGATAATTAATAGTGCCAAAGAATATTTTGTTTTTATTATTTCTTAATAATAGGAATTTAATTTTTTGCGTATTAAAATTGACGAAAACTATAGAAATACCCGTTTTCATTAAAAAAACACAAATTAAATCGCAAAATTCGAAATTAATAAAAAACCGGGAAGCGATATTTTATAAGAGTATCGATATAAAGGAATACGATACTGTTACGATGCGATATATCGATACAACACGTTTTTTGGGCATCCCTATCTAGGATTGCGGCTCCAAATGGTACCGGGATCTCTATTGCTCGCTACAATGTTGCCAGTTTGTAGTAACTTTGACTACACAAATGGAAAGGATAAAATTGTTTTCCTAAAGTGGTATGTTTTTATGAAGTCTGTTGAATTTTTGTACAGATAATGTAAAGTGCTTTTCATGTGTTACTGTATTTTTATGGAGTTTTATAAAGAGTTCTGATGATGATATCCATGTTCCCGAGTTCAAGATCAGGGTGTCACAATATCGAAGCATACGTTTCACGTCTCATCCAGATTGGCCGCGTAAATTATAACACGCGCGTAGCAGAGCAGCGGACAAACAAATTAGATGTCTGCTGAGCTTTTAATATAATAATACGGACGTTGGAGGAAGTGGCTTGTTCGTGTAATGAGCCTTTGTGTAATCTCCCAGCTGTTATTACGTTTATTACGAGGTGTCGAGAACGGGTTAGGAAGATTTATTAAGAAACATCTGGCCTGATTGCCCACTAATTTGTGGAGTATACAAAAAGCACAAAGACTGTTTAGGAATTTGGTCTATAGTGGGAATGGTCCAATTAACCATGTCTTTGGCTTAAAAGGCTTATAACGAATCTAAACTCTAAACAATGACAAAATAATTATTGTTTTAAAATAATAATTTTGAAACAATAATTATTTTTATTTCGTCATTCAACTAAACTAAACGGCTCTTGCGATCTTCTAATTCGGATTCTCCCGGATAAAAAATACTTAAAGGCTCTTTGTTAAAAGCGCTCTTGCTTTGGTCAATGCACCAAATAAATCGATATTGACGCACACTTTGAATTATCTTGTTTTCATATCATCACTACCATTAGTGTCTGCGACTAACGAGCATACAGAACAACAAACAGCTCTATCAGCCGAAATGTACATCGATCAACAATACAAAACCGAATTGCGCACGCGACTGTACCGCCTAATGTGTTCCATCCATCAAACGAGTGATAATTATCAGCCTGCACTCAGAGTATGCAAAGAAAAGTAGAAACAAAGCTGGTATGAACTCGTGTCACGTTTATGAACAGGTAAAATTGCAATGATCGAACTAAAACTTCTTTCGGGCGAGCCAGGAGATTAACAATTTTATAACGAATTGAGTTAAATATTTAATCATTGTTTTCTGCCGGCATATCTGTCATTTCAAACAAATCCGCCGCCTACCTTTAGAATATTATTTTTTTGAAATAAATTCTTTAACTACAAAGTTTATTTATTTTATTAACAGCGATGCTAGGTCACGACTCCAACTATAAATCGTTTTCTATGGTACATCTAATAATAAGTACGTATTATGCCACAAGATCACTCTACACCTTGGTTAGAGTATTCAAAGGGCCTTAGGCTCTGCGATCACAGCTGAACTTATCTTCGAAGGCATTCGAAGCTCACGACGTGATTGTGCGTAATTTGAACTACGATGACGGTAGTTTGACAAAATCTGACGAATGGAGATTGATAAGAACTGAGACTAGCCGTTGTAGTTAGTTTAGAACGGTTTATTGCAGCTACCCTCTATACACAAGTTGACATTTAAAACGATGATGAGGCAAATAGGCGTGTAGTTTACATGTCAACTCTCCATCCGTCTCGTTCGATCTCTATATAATATTGTAATGATACGAAAACGGTCAATGAAAACTGTACCGAATCTTGATATTCGTATCTTTACTATATTGTAATGTTTATTGTAGTTTAAATAAATAAGGCTATCGTTAGGCTATGTCGTAAGTATTAGCCTCTCAGTTTGAGGAACACTGTCTGTTTCGTAGGATATCAGCGGCTTTTTGGAGTCGTACTTTGCCACCTGTTAGTTGGATGCTGAAGGCTATCTCATCGAATATTTCACGGTAACTTGTGCTTCGGATAGCAAGTGAATTAGATAGCTGTTAGTGATCTTAGTTAACGTAGGGTCTGACAATATATGGAATTGTTCGGATCCGGTACTGTCGCTGTACCGTAGTGTTATCAGAGTCTAAGCGTCTAAAAGTTTTTGTTAGAAATTTCGTTTGGAATTCTATTTTAAACAGATAACGTTCAAAATTGTTGTCCAAATATTTTTTTAGAAATTATATTTGCCCAAGAAGAACTTGAAAAGAAGGTTCTAATTTTTATACTTATAATGATAGAAGATCCGTAATATCAGCTACTTTCACTTATTATTACTTTCACTTTTCCTTACCGGATAAAATCATAATATTAAAAAACAAACCCAGAGGGGATTCCCTGAAAAAATGTAGACCGGACTTTTGCAGGCAATCTTCGATCTACACGCTTGAATTTTTATTCTTAAATAAAAAATACTTGACACTTTCCATTTCTTTTTTTTTCAAAATCATACCGGAAATTAACATGAATGGCTATTCATTTACCTAATGCATTGAGACCCTTGCTACCTGTTAGCTGAATGTTAGAGCTATCGTATCAAATATTTCACTGTGAGTTGTGTTTCGGATAGCACCAGCAGTGAATTAGATAAGTTAAAGTGAAGGAGAGGCAGCGAGATTTAACAATATATGGGAATGTTCATCAGGTAACAGTAGAGATACGGAATCTGTTGTGCCGACAAATGTAATAAAGCAAGCGGCAATATAGATACCTTTACGCGATTAACACACTGTCCGCACCACGCAGCGTAGCGTGGGAACGCGTGATCTAGCGTTGTGTGCAAGTATTTCCATTTGTATAGAAAACAAGCACAGTCCAACGCATCTCGCGAAACGCAACGCAAGTACGCGCGTGGTTGCATTTTCTATAATATACAAATGGACGCGCACCCCGCTGCGTGATGCGGGGTAGTGTGTTAATCGCTTTAGGGTATCCACTTTAAGATAGGTTATAACCGCCGTTAATTGCTAATAGGCTGGGACATTGTCGCATTATCGTCTTTATAACGGAATCAAAAACAAAAAATAGTGCTTGATATTATATTGATAGGGTGTGTAAAAATTGACAGTCCAAGTCAGCAGCCAACATCACCGGTCACATTAGCAATTTGCGAGCGTTACACGACTATTTAAATTGATGAACTGATTAGTTGATTGATTAGCTTGCACACGAAGTGAGATACATTAGAAGGAAGAGACATCGAATCTCACCCAGGTACCTTACCCTCTTAGTTCCCCGTGACGCTCCACAATTATTATTCATTGTCATTCATGCTCTAGTAGCATTGAAGCTTATGATGAACAAAGTAAACGTTATGTTAAACAGATGGTAAAACCAATAATGGCAACTGTATCGTAAAACATTGAGTAAACCATTACAAGTACAGTGATTTGTTCCTATAAAACACCTAAATAATCATAGGTATCTGGCATCGTTAAAGGTTATTCATTGGTTGCTTAAAATATGTTAATCTGGCTACGGTTACAGCTTCATAAACATCTCTCGGGATTGTGTATTTATAAGTTACGACCACCGTAACTCGCGCTAGTTCCATAGATATGCAATTTTCATTGAAAATGTGAGTAATTTTAGTTAGTAATTTAGGAGTTTGAGAGGTTTAAAATACATGTTTATTTGTAGGCTTAGAAAGTTGACAGAATTGTTTCCTATAAAGCCTGGTTTTCTTAAAGCAGGGGCGTAGCTACCGCCGTATCCGCCGTATCATTTATCCGGGGCCCACGTGCGTATACAGAAATTAATAAAAATTTCCCAATTTTCTACTTATTTTAGAAATGACAAAAGTCAAAAAAAGAAATTTCATTTGAATTTTTATTTGAATTGTTTGTAAAAATTTTGGAAAAAGTGACAGATAGACAGATTATGATGAATAAATATTTATTTTAATTTTATGCAAACATTTTTTTTCTTTTGTGAGAAATCTTTACTTTCTAAGGGCCCCCAAACAAAATTTTTTATACGGGGCCCCGCCAAGACACGCTACGCCACTGTCTTATAGATAGGAACGTTACTTTAAACTGACGCGGTTACAAAAGGCAGATAATCTCTACCCAGAGTTTTTACGCATTTCGCCATATTGCGGATAACTTTGGAAATAATTTATTTTACTGACAATAATGCGAATGATGACAATATCATACTTTGAACCAATGCAGCTTGCAGAAAAATGGCATCGAAAATGTTATGGAAGAAAGATATTGTTGAGGGTGTATGGAGGTTTTATTAAAGGATCTTGTCTTTTAAAGCGAATAGCTAATTTAATAATCAGTTAATTTTGGAGTTTACTCGTACATCGTGTACGGATTGCATACCAAATGTTAAGTAATTTCAAACAGCCGATTTAATAATCAAGAAATCGGTTCTATTCAAGTGACTGATTCATTGAAGGATTGTTAGATGCGAGTATCTACTATGAGAACTTGGCATTTAGTGGAATCATGTTTACAATGCCAAGAGAACCACTCCCTCGATGTGGGAAAATAAACAAACAGCGCCTATAGGTACCAACTTGGTACATATAGTATCAACGTGTAGACGCTGCCGGGACTATTTCCAGTACGAATCCTGCAGTTACAAGTACCTACTACTACCTACTTTCATGTGTCATGAGCGTGCTACCTGATGAAAAGTCGTCATCACAACATACTCGTACCTATTAATTTTCATACGTGTTACACCAGTGCCGCGAGAGTGAACTTACGCTTTCGTATAGTTATCGTATAGAGCGGCCATTAGTATGGATTTCAAGGTATATGACATACTATGACTGACATTTATTTTACGAATACTTTGACGGTGTTGAAGCTCACGGCACAAGAGAGTGGCCAGTGTGCTGCCAGCTTTAAATTCTGCCACCCATAAAAATTACAATCCAAGCAGGGTCTTTACACAAAATGAGAATGCACCTTGCACTTTTCCAATCATTTTGGTGCAATTAAGTTACTTATATCAAACGTCAGTTTCTTATGAGAAAGTCGATACTACACGGTTCGGTAAATACTTCGGCACGTCGATGTGTTTCACCGCTGTAATTAAGGTATTAATTGTATTGGCAAGAAAGAGTTGTTACAGACTCTTGCACGTTTGGGCTATCTCTTACGACATTTAATGTTCGTTTGTTAGTTTTTAGCCGCGAACGTGAGAACCTGATCCAATTGTATGAGCCAATAATTCTGCGGACGACAGCTTCTTGCGATTGAGAAGGGTTCTAAGGGATTCCGCACACTTCCTTTTTGCAAGTGGTAATTATTTTTAGCTGTTGTAATTCATGAGGATGTACTAGCTAGACGATTTTGAACCTTATAGCTATAGATTTAAAGACTATATGATAGGTCGTTGTTGTCTGCAAAAGGTGTACTGTGAAGGCATATAAACGCCGTTAGATGGTCGGTTCCCATCAATTAGTTACATACCAGCGGCGACGAGGAGAAAATTGAAATAAGCCGATACGTGTATTATGTCATTTATCTTTGGTGTTCTGCGAAATTGCGCTACTAAGGTTAATCACGGGCCAAATAACTCCTGGGTGTAAATCGATTTAATCAATTACTCCTTCAGCCCTTCGGTGGGACAGTGATGAAGTTAGTTTGCGATATTTATGGTTTTATTTTCTTGACATTGCAAGTTGGGTACTATGTTTTGCACTTTGTAACAACGGCCGTGTTCTCAGTGGCAATCTTCTAGCTCTTGTCACCATTCTTTAGTTAGTATAATGTTTAAGTTAATTTCATCACGTCTCATCTGCTAAGTCTATACATATAATACTGCGGAAGTTTGTGAAGATTAATGGATGGACGTTTGTTACTCTTTTACGCAAAAACGGCTTAACGGATATTGATGAAATTTGGTACACAGGTTAGTGCCTTTTAGGTCCACGTGGAGAAAGTCGCGGGCGGAAGCTAGTTTCTAATAATTAAGCTCTGACAAGTACCTAACGCGCATCGTGTCCAAGTGTTATACGCGATGGTTTATGCGATAGTTAAATGACGATCTTGATTTACGCGCAAGGTGCAACAAGCCCGCAGCGCGTTGTCTATTTGTCAAGTAAATACAAGGAATCAATTCTAACGGTCGTCGGTCGCCACCATCCGTTTACAAGCTCACACAAACAGGCACTTGATACGAGTATTTATATGTTCTTGTCAAAGCGCAACTTTCTAATTGTAGAATTTATTGGTGATGCGATTGCGAGGCGCTATCGGCGAAGTTATCACGCGATTCTTCGCGACGTGGCGTGGCTGACTGACAAATTAATAAATTCTGCGGAGTATCGCGTAATCGCTTGCTGTGTTGAACAAGCCTTTCTAAATGCTCACAGTCTTAAGTTCTAAACTTTTGTGTCCACAGACTATGAAGTCTGTGGACACGGGTGGAAGGTGGGACGGATGGAAGAGTTGTGTGTTGTGAATTGATATCAATCTATGCTTATAGTTTTTTTTTTAATTTTTTTAGTGTGTATGAGTACTGAACAGGCTATCCGATGTAAAGTAGTCTCTGCAGCCCATGGACGCTCTCCCACATCAAACAAGGAAGAAGTCCTATTTGAGGCAACAGGTGAGTATGGAATGTGGATATCAAAAATGAAACATAAACTAAATAGTGTCTTACAGCGGCTTGTAAGAGTGGCGGTAAGGAACCTCCCCGAGCGAGCAACTAAGTATGACACTACAACCTTTTAAAACGATTTTCATGAAAACGAAATAAAACACCTCATCTTTGTAAAACAAGGAAAGCAAGGTTTAAAGCAAGTATGCAAAGAGGAGAATTATTTGAATTACAGTGGATTGTTAATATTTGCACCGCCTTCCTACAGAACAAGCGGGAACTTTCTAATGCTAACAACATAAAGGCAGACTCCCAACTTTTTGTTTTATTTTTACACAGATGGCTCGTATTGACGTAGAGCAAAGTTCTGCCACGAGGACTCTAAACTTTGCGACTCTAAAGTAAATAAAAAGTCTATGTGTTTTGTATTACAATGTTTTCAAGTTCACCAATTTCCATAGGATAACTTTGATGAATAGACATGCTCAGGCCTCGTCCTATTATCAGGAGATGTCGCATGTACTCATACCCGCCATGGGACAGAATAGTGTCATGTCAGTACCCATAAGTCGGGTCTCCTCTCACAATGAGAGGGATGTAGGCCTTAGACTACCACGCTGGCCTACTGCGGGTTGGTGGACTTCACATGCCTTTGAGAGCATTTTTTTTGTGAACTCTCAGGCATGCAGGTTTCCTCACGATGTTTTCCTTCACCGTAACAGCAGGTGATATTTAATTTCATAAATCGCACAGAATCGTCTTCACTTGTAATCAAAAACAGAAAATGTTGTGCTCTTTAGAAAGGGGTGCAATGGCGTAAACTGGCTCCTCTAGATTTGAGGACTTCGAAGAGCTGAATGGAAGGAATCTTACGAACCGCAGAAAAAAATCCAGTTTGTCTCTTAGATTAAAAATACTATAATAAATGCTATAATTTTTAGCGATTTATTGACTATTGTCCAATGTTTTGTGTTTAACGTCATCAGGACCATCTCCTTGGGCTTACACCGTTGAGCCTTTTAAGTGTTTATACCGCGTGAATTATAAAATATCTCCTACAGATATACAATCGTTTCCCACATCCATTCCGTTTCCAATGGAGAAAAATGGCGGCAAATGGAGAATGTCTCTCGTGAGTCGCGTTGGAGTTATGAGTATTATTACGCACCTACTTTCTTTATGAGCTATTTCCTGCGTGGCGTTCAACTACTAAAATTAACTGCTGAATTGTTCGTGTTATTAAGAAGGTGTTTTATGCACTGGCAACACAGAAATATGTTCAGTTAGTTACTGCACTTAGTTTCAACGGTCGTTATTGTAGACGGTAATTTTCTAGCGGTGCTTCTGTATGTGTTTATAAAACGTTTTAGGAATTTGCTGCCGATTTCCTCACAACTATTAAGTTAAATGGCTACGTTTCATTATTTATAATAGAACGCTAAATGTAAATACATTGTGTGTTTTGTGTTTTGCTTTATGCTTCGTTCACATTAACGGCCTAAAGAATCGACACGTAAAAAGCACGTTTTTCCGATTGTTTTTGATTTGTTGAATCCTGTTTATTGTTATTAAAATGTTGCCAGTACATAATGATTGACGATCATCCAATTTTATAACTTTCTCAGAACATGGCTTTATAAATATTTATTGGTAATAAAACAGCCGATATATCGATGTTACACCCATCTGAGCGTAAAACTACGGTAGTCGTTTCATATATCATCTGTAATAGGTTGAAAGACGTAAAATTTAGACGATAGTAGTTAAATATTTTTATTGATTGCATTACAAAAGCAAATTTTAAAAAGTTCGTATATTTATAGGCGCATTAACCTATTGGCTCGAATGTAGCTGCCTACACGCTTGTAAATCACCTTCTTGGATAACTCGGAGTCGTATTTGGGGTTCCGTATCTGAAGCACGCATAGCCACTGCTTGAGTAGATCAGCCCCGCTGCTTGAGTAGATCGCAAGCGATCGAAAAAGTTAAGCAACGTCGGGCGCGACCAGTACCTGGATGGGTGACCGTTACTGAAGAATTACATTCGCGCTTCCGTGGTTCGGAGGGCATGTTAAGCCATCAATCTCGGTTGTTATTGATATGGTAGCAGTCGTTAAACCTTGTCGGAGGCCCTCTGGTCGGTTTAGAAACATACGACATGGGTTGTCCACTAGCCAGTTTCACCACCAATACGCATTGGAGCAGCGTGGTGGAGTATGCTTAAGGAATCGGGCCAACAGTGGTCCATAAAAGGGTTGCAGCTATTGTGAATGCCACTGGCCACTTTTAAAGTTTTAAAATTACCTAATATGGCTTAAAGTTTAAATCATAATTCTAAGACTTCTCACCAAAATAAATGTAAACTAAATAGGAACTTCATTAAGTGTACTTCCATTAAGTGTGTTTTTGTTTGATTTATTACTGTGTTTTTATTAGGGTTGTGGTAAGGTACTCGTATCTATCCTATTGATGTAGTGTTATTGTCGCGAAATAGCTGAAAAAATTAAAGAGGGATCTCAATTTTCGGTGTATTTCGTACGGAACTTTCGTTTTACGAGTCGGTACCGTACTTGGTCGGCTTATCGTTTTAAACGGTTCGCCATTCAATTGTCAGTGGGCTTTTTGTTACAGAAGCAAATAAGAAATCGAAAACCATTGTAAATGGCGGCGAATAGCTATCGCGGTTGGGTGTAATTATTTATTTAGTAGGTTGGTTACCCTCCGAAACAATAGTCAGGTGGAATGGTCGATTAGTATGTAATTCATTGAAGGGCATAGCAACACCACCTTAGCCCTACTTAAAGAGATACGAAATTAAAAAAATTAAAATCCTGTCAGAGTAAAGTGAACGTCAGACTGAAAATCATAAAAAATGCAGACGCCCTGTATGCTTGCGAAAGTTAACTTTCGTTTGTGGAAATTTGTGGAAATAAATTTATTTCCACAATTTTGTGTTCACCTAAGTTCCAATTTTATAACCATATTGTCCTTTTATACTCTGCCAAGGGGTAAATTCGACCGGGCACCTGTAATTGGTCACTTGACGAAGGTTTGACGTCAGCCGGTATTTTTTACCCCACGTTCACTGGTTGATTGCGATGCCCTGTACACTTTTTGTTCAATTAGCAATGTTTGTTTCGCCATTTCAATAATAATTATTGTTGACTCCACTCCGCAAAATGCGTATTCGGTAAATTATTTCTGTTTAAAAAAATTAAACCGCCGTCAAAATGTACGAAAGAAAATTTGTTATACATACTTAGATAAGGCTTTCTATTTTTTAAGTTGGTGCCTTTTGTGTCAATTATTTTGTTTCTATTGTTAAATTTTGACACCAACCTCAAAAAGATATAGTTTAAAGTTTGTTTAAAGTAAGTTTAAAGTAAGTTTAAGTATGTAAAGTATGTTACAAATATTTCATACTTTTTTTAAAGTCGGTTTAATTTTTTTAAATATTTTTAGTTTTATGTCGATAACTCGATATCTCGAAAACCACTGAACCGATTTTGATGAAACTTTTACTATTCCCTAAACTGACAAAAATGCAAACATACAAAAAAGAATAATCACGATCCATCAATTAATTTTGAAGATATGCGCGGACAAAAATACATACATACACCTACGAAATTCTGTTTACTTGTTTGGAAGCCGAAATAGACCAACATACTTACATAAAATGGCACGCACCATTCGCACCAATAACTTTATAAAAAAGTTACGTGCACGTAAAAATTAAATATCACCTGGTGTTACGGTGAAGGAAAACATCGTGAGGAAACCTGCATGCCTGAGAATTCACAAAAAAAATCTCAAAGGTATATGAAGTCCACCAACCCGCAGTAGGCCAGCGTGGTGGACTAGGGCCTACATCACTCTCATCGTGAGAGGATTCCCGACCCTGTAATGGGTCATTAATGGGTTACTGACTGATGTGTTGAATTGATAACCTCCTTTTTTGAGGTCCGTAAAAAATGGGATTAAATTACCCCGTTCTCGTGAAATGTTCGACCGAGCGCAATGGAAGTGTTGACCGGGTGTTAAGTGACCTTTCAACGTAATTATATGTCTTGCTCCACTAATAGAGTCTGACATTTTATTAAATATCTTTTTGCGGTCGTTTTAACTCTTATTACGTATAGGATAGGATGTAGAAGAGAGGATGCAAATATACCATCCGAGTATAATGGCAGTAGGTTTATTATTTTTTTAATTTTGTAGGTGGAGTAAAAATGGGGATAGCTCAGTGGCTAAGAATTCGGCCTTATTCAAAAAGGTCCAAGTGGCACGCACCAATTTTTTATTATTTGGCAAGAAAAGTTATTATAATATAAAATTAAACTATATCATTTAATATACAACTGCAGCGGTGATAGCCCAGTGGCTTAGAATTCGACCTCGAATCGAGGGGTCCGGGTTCGAATCCCAGTGGCACGCACCAATGACTTTGTAATAAAAGTTATGTGCGATTTATAAAATTAAATATCACCTGCTGTTACGGTGAAGGAAAACATCGTGAGGAAACCTGCATGCCTGAGAGTTCACAAAAAAAAAATGTTCTCAAAGGCATGTGAAGTCCACCAACCCGCAGTAGGCCAGCGTGGTGGAGCCTACATCCGTCTCATTGTGAGAGGAGACCCGACCCTGTAGTGGGTCATTAATGGGTACTGACAATACAACTGTAACCGTAAACATCACGAAGAAACCTGTATGCCTGAGAGTTTTTCATATTGTTAGGAGCAAACTCCACCACGCTGCTCCAATGCGGGTTGGCGGAGAACCGGACTAGTGCTCGACCCGACAAGTTTTAATGACTGCATGCTATCGTATCGTATTGATGACAACCGGGACTTACGGCTTAACATGCCTTTGAAAGATAATAATTGGCGCATACCCACAAGAAATCATAATACAAAACCACTTTACCTGTTAGAATGTAATTTCAAAATTTATCGAACTAAAGTTTTTTATTTTTCGTTCGACGCCTTAAAATGATGACAGTAACAACTAGCAGTAGCACTATGGAAACAGCAGTTGACTGCAAAGTTCATCACTTATACTATAAATTACTTTTATAAACAAAAAACAATCCTGCAGTATAATTGCCGACTAAAATACACTCCGTCGCGACATGTGTGTTTACACCTTAAGCGTTTACACTTCATTCTAATTAGTTGCTTAATAACAAACAATTATGTCTTTGCGTTGATTATAATGGAATGGCACAACGATAAATTATATAACCGCCCAATTAACTTTGTTTTCACTTTTTAACGCGTCAATATATAATTTTCAACAATTTACAACAAAGATACACCGTTGTAGGTGCTGTGTTTGTTTAACGAGTTGCGCGGTACTTAATAACTGTTATTATTTTTCTGTAGCCTCGCCGTGTTATTTTTAACCGTTATTTAACAGTATTCTTGATATCGGAGGTTATTTATTTGGGAATTTAATTAATGAGTGAGGGTTGCACTGGCCGCTTGAGCACCTAGATCCCCGCTCAAAGCGATTTTTATTTTAAAAAAGGAATTCAAAATAATAACTATAACATTAAAATTTATCAAGCGTACCGATCCTTTATGTGCAAACCCTATTCGCATTTGATGGTTTTAGCCGCGGCGGCTAACGCTCGCGGTTTCGGGCGACAGAAACTCGGTTTTATACTTGGGGGTCACCCTCTGACATAATCCAATCGAAAAATCACGTAGATGGATTTTATGCAGAGCGGACCGGTATATTTTGGTGCTCAAACTCCTGGACTATAAATATTCTCATTCATCAGTGAAAATTGTTTGATTGACGTGAGAGTATGGCAGAGTCGTGACTGCGAAAAAAATGATCTGTCTTCATTCTCTTGTCAATTCAAAATAAGCTGTTTATGATGATAATCTAAGATGGTCCGTAAGCCAGCGACGAGTTTTCGTGATCAATTTCCGACCGGCCAAGTAGAATGTTTGAAACGGTACAACTAAGAAGTCTAGTAATCGTGATCTTGTCGTCAGATCCTACTAATTGTTGCAGGTAATAAAGGACGTAGCCATTAATAAAGTACGGCTATCATAAATAGTAAGCTTCTTACGTTCTATTACGAATGGACCTCAAATCCAGAATTAATGTACACTTGCAACCTACACGGTTCATGAATAATTCAGATAGGAAACAATAAATCGCAACTATTAGCTAATCCCGCAGTTTCTCGCGTTCATTAGAAACGATAATTCATTCGCAAAGTTTGACAATCAACGACCTATGAACTGTGGGTTGGGGACCGTTTGATAAAATTGTTTTATTGACTGGTTAAAACATACAGTTAACTGAAATTGCGTTTTGGGTTCTTGTTCATTATTAGTAGCTTAAAAAAAAATATTTTTAAAGATTTAATCGTTTAGGATAAACAGGGATTTTTGTAAGTTTTTAATAACAATACAAGAGATTGAAACATTATTCTTCGGAAATACCCGAAAAAGAAACCAAATGAAACTGACACGTTTCGTTTGCTTTTTTCTTATTATTTTTTTTTCGTGAAAAAGTGGTTTTCATTCTGTTTTGGCGACCACCACCACTAGTTAAGAGATGGCGTTACGGGTTCCTGAATCACGCTATCGAAGTTTTCTACATCGTTGGCACTCAAAACTCCGAAATGACGAGAGCACAACACATTATGTCACATTAATTTAGCCTGACGAGAAATCTGCCATCGTCAAATTTTCTTTAAAATCAACTGATTTAGACAATACCATGAGTATTCCTTCCTTCCTTCCTTTCAGCCCTTGGCAGTCTGTTAGACATGGGCCTCCCCTAATCAACTAATAACCATGAGTATGATGTTATAAAATTATATAGGCATGCAATATTCACAGAAATTATGAATATTATATTTTAGCGCCTGGGTCAGCCACCAGCGATTAAATCTACAGATATTTTATGTCCATACATGATGTAAAAGCTAACTAGCCATGCTAACATGGGTGTTTATAGAACAGGTTATCAGTACCTGTATATTAACCACCTATTTAATAATTCTTGCATTACATTAAGTTTCCTTATTTTTTTATCTTTAGCTGCAGTTTTTTCATGGGTACGTTTAACCTTAACGTCTTCGGATCTGTTTAAAGACAGCTAACATGAGTTGGCAACTAGCTTGTCTATCCGCGTTGCAGCCGTGGGAAATGCTCAAGGCCTGGCCTCCGTTAGTTGTGGTTCCTCCCATGCAGGGCAATGTGTCGCAAAAAAATGGTGGTCGTGTCGTCATCAGGTGGTACCGCAGGTTGAAATGGACATTCCAGTTTCTACTGGAATACCAAATCCAGGAATCCTCCATTATTGGAATACCAAGCGTGTTCAGACTATTTCGGCTTATAAAGTTAAAGACATATGTGGACTGACCCAGCTAAGTCGGCTGGTGTGGTGAACCTCTACCGCCCACGCCGTAACGAATCGTTAATTCGCTTGTAACCAGCCGCTCGTGTCATTAAACTGATAGCGGGGTTTAACTGATGTAAGTCGTCTTATGATCATAATTAATACGAGTAGGAAATTGATTTAAGGAAGAATTCAAAGTCAAAAAGTCTATAATGTATTCCATGTGTGGGTTCGACTACCAAAGAGCAGAAATTTATAATGATCGGTTCAAATTTGTTTTTCTGGTCTGAGTAAATAGTATGTGGACGACACTGAGCTTGTTTTCGTTCACTTATTTTATCAAATTAATATATTTTTTTAAAAGGTATAGCATAATAAACATTGATTTCTAAGTTTCTATATATTATATTAAATATCTCTGTGTAAATCAAACGGTTTTCAAATTTAAAATTTCATTTACAAAGAGGTGTACTGTATTTTACATTTTACACGTGCCCTGTATAAAATATAGATCACAAGTTTGATTAATTTATCTGATTAAAAGCAAGCCATCCAATGATAAATGAAGGCATAAAGGACCGCATTTGTAATCTTTATTTTAAAATGTAACTGAAGTAATTTATAAGAAATCTCGCGAACGGGTACCTTCAATAATGATCTTAACATCCAGCCATAAGTTATACCTGATCGACTAGCCCGAGGCGACCTCAATCTACCTGATAAAGTAGTAAATTTAACATTTAACATTTATTATATAGAAATAGGTAGCGCGCCAGCCACCCGATGTAAGTAATACATATTTTAACACTTTTCCTATTTGGCTATTTAAAAATAAAGCAGAACAAAATTGTGAAAATTAAAAAAAATCCTCATTTAATGCTAAAACAAATTTCTAGTAACTATACCTAATACATTTTTAAAGCAATTTTATACTCTTTAATTATTTAATTAAAGTACCTAGTGCCAATATTGTTTACCAAATTGCAAAAGGGCAAACGGACTTTAGTTAACTGGGTCCACATCAAAAGTAAAATAGGGCCCAAGTCTGCTTCAGTCAGATAGGGAAGTCTGTTTTTAAAAAAAAAACGTAGAATTAAGATTGTTTATCAAATATGACAAGACGTAAAAAACGGATTGTACAGGTTTAACGGGGTGAAAAAAATTGCTCTATCACATACCTACTTATTCATTCTCTTTCGACTTTATATACTTAATGTGCGATCAATATTCGTACATTTACTTGGTATTCGATTAAAAAGCCAAGTACTTACGTGTCGGACTACAATGTCTGTGCAGAATACAAGACACTTCATCATTTGGTATTAAAGTAAGCAATTTAAACGTTAACATCAAAATTCCTAACAGCTCCATACAGGCTCTGACATATAGAATGTTTAAAATGCAATGTATGTGTAACTTATTTAATTTTTTGCCCCTTAAACCTGCTAAATGAAATGCCAGCAAAAATTTTATTAAACAGTGTTACAATTGAAAAGTTCCTCACGTCGTTTGATAGGAAAGTTCAGTCGATAGGGCAATAAAAATAAACATATCATAATTCATCATATGCGAGTAAATATCTCTACAATATAGAGTAGATATTTTGTAGTGAACACTTTTTAAGTTTGAGAAAAAATAAGACGTTTGCTTTTTCTTACGAGTGGTATATGTGGTAATAAGTAATAAATCTGGCCGTGACTTTGTAATTTATAATATAAAAATAAGGTAAACACAAAAATATTAAGTTTTAAAGACAATTAATAGTAGGTAATTTAATGCAAAATTCGATTATTATTTTCAATTAAAATAGTATATCTTTCTTTACCAACTAAGACAAGTCTAAAAAATATACTTCAGTTTAGTTGATATAGGTACTTAAAATGGAATCTTCTGTATAACTCTTAAATCGAAATGCAATGTATGTATTCGTTCACAAGATAAACAACTATGTATGTATCAAACATTACTTGGTCTGGTGACAATTGACATACATAGTTCATGATGACTTCATACGCCTTTGACTCAGTCACGGTGCCTTTGTTCCTACAAAATAGGTGCAGTTACCTTACAATTTTATCTGTATGTAACCACGTAACAGTAAAGCAAATACTTGAAATGATTACGCGAACAAAATACTTTAGGTTCCTGTGGAAAGTAAGCAACTAAGCGATCGTAAAGTAACGCGTGGCGGCGTTTGACGTAAAACGGGAAACGAACGGGTATTGGCCAGTAGCGAGCACTCACGTTCCTCACATTATGGGCTTGTCTCAGTTTGTATGTCACTCGCACTCGACAGCTAGGCTTTGTATACAGGAACGACGATACAGCGGGTATGAGCAAGCCGAGACCGATTTGAGGCCGAATCATAAAAAACATGTGAAGACGTTTCTTGTAAAGTGGGAAACGTACGGGTATCGACCTAGCGAGGATAGGTCACTGTCCTCACACTGAGGGTTTGTCTGAGTTTCATTCGCTCTCGAAAGTCAAGCCTTGGGCACAGAAACCTTGATAGAGTAGTATGCACGGTAGAGCTTTTTTATTTTTCTGACGTTAAAAGTTTTTCTTCGTTTTAGTGTTGTGACTCTCATAGGTTTCATTTGCAGAATTTTGTATGCGGTGCGATGCCGAGTTTAGTTACGACTACAGAATAAGTTGCCATGGTGTGTTGCACTTTCTTATTAGTTTGTCTTTCTTAACAATATTTGTAATTGTTGAATTATTTATTGAGCCGCACTTCAGTTTTCTCTCGTTGTAGTGTTTGTGAAAAACTTCAAAAGCCATGGATAGCAATAATCGCTTCAGCACCCGCGTATTTCATTCACTCAAAGCAAGGGTGTAATCAAACTGCTTATTTATTCAAAAAACACGATAGAGATCTGTCTGTCAATAAATATTCACGTAATACGACAGGATATGCCACTGTTCAGCAAAGCCGTCTCTCTTTAGTGGGTAATTATATAAAACGCGCGGTTTGATATTCCTCGTGCATCGAGTCGGATGGCTACCGCAATTGCTTAGCCTACCTCGATAAACACGGGCAAGATTAAAACCACAACTCGATTTCGCGAACCATTCAAAATTGAACCGAATGCTGTGATAAATAGAACAGAAATTACTGTGGACTATAGTTAATGTTGAACTGTTTTCAGGTTGAATCGTATTCATAGTGTTTCGTCTACACGCACCCACAGACTGCCTGAGTGATCGTTTTAGTGACTTGAATCTTCACTTCAACGTGATGTGACAAGAAGAGTTCACTGGAATTGGGAAGCGTCTAGTTTTGTACGACTATCGTGTGATTTAATTAGGTATAAAGAGTGGAAAAAACAAAACCCAACCAACAAATATTCAACATTTCACGCTAAAAGCAATAGTGAAAAGCTTATAGCCCTGCAGTTGATGCCGATCGCGAACGAATCACCGCATAATAAATATACAAAGATCGGTCTCTTCGATGTTAAATGGTCACTGTAGCCCATGGAAGCCCACACCGAACCTCAAGTAGAGAAGAAATCCAATCTGATGTTGTATGCGAGTGTGCTACTCATGAGGACTAAGATGTGCTATCAAATAAAGTATCACCGGTAACTATACATCCCCAGCCGCAACACAAGACATGAAGAACTTGCTGCTTTACGACGGATAAGAGGCTGGCGGAAAGGTTCCTCGGGCGAGCAACTACTGACGAACCGAGTGGCGCAGTGCTTAAGCTGCCGGTGCGCCGCGCGGACGGTCCTGGGTTCGATTCTCAGTAGAGGAGGGATTTAAATGATGAGTTTCAATTTCTGTTTCCGGTCTGGGTGCCTTGTGTGTGTCTATGGTACCCACGACACAGGGAATCCTAGTGTGGGGCTATGAGTGTGAAACGTTATTTATTCATTTATTTATTTGTTTATTATTTAACTAGGGCTAGTGAATAGATTTCGTTCTGTCCTTGCCGCTAAAGGGTGACAGATAGAAATAATCTTTTACAGAATATAATGTAATACAAACGAGGAATACCCCGCTAGTAATTTACCGTCTTGCAAAATAAAGTGGCAATGGGCTGGCCACATCGTTCACAGGACTGACAACTGATGGGGGAAAAAAGGTCCTCGAATGGCGACCACGTTTAGGCAAAAGGAGCACAGGCCGCCCTCCGACCAGGTGGACTGATGACATGAAGAAGACAGCGGGAAACCGTTGGATTCAGAGGGCCCAGGACCGGGCGGAGTGGCGTCGATTAAGGGTGGCCCATGTCCAGCAGTGGACTACCAATGGCTGAAAGGAAGGAGGGATAGGATTTATCGTCTCTATTAGAACCAAGTGTTGCGGATTGTAGCAAGTATGATGAAACAATCCTCCTCGCGATTAGAGTGAATTGGTTAAATTGTCTCAGTAAATCGTGATAATTGCGTAGTTTGTCGTACTTTATTACCTGTTACGAGATTCTAAGAGTCTCACGCAAGCTTAATCTCTGTAGGAAATTGTGAGATTATTTATTTATCTAACTAATGAAAATAGGCACCTATGAATAAGTAGGGATATACAATAAGCAATGATCAGTTCTGAGCCTGAACATTTAGGTAGGTACCTACATGATTTTCAAATAGTTTTTCAAATTTTTCCATAAAGGTTCATTTTAACAACGTCTTCTGTTTGTGGTTGCTGATCTTAAAGACTTTAAAGACGTCAATAAAAATTGAAAAGACCTCTTTAGACCCAGCGTTTTCAACACACCATAGAAAGAAAATTACCCTAATACTTGGTAAAATATGTTAGTAGTGGTTACGTATCACAACAGCAGTTCCGCCAAAATAAAAGCGACCTAAAAATTAAAGACGCTGATTTAACATGACGCATATATAATATGATACCCTGACACTCCTTGAAATATAAATGTTTATGGCTGATTCCTTCATCGTTCTTATACTACTATAGAAGCTTTTTATCCTTTAATTCCTTTTGTATCTTTTGCAATGCAATCAACAAAATTCGTGAGTAATTAGCAATAATGCTCTGTAATGCGTGCGCTGTAATGCTTCCTTCAAATTAACTCCGCATCACCCATATGGCGGGATCGTTTCCTTAATTGTTATTTTTAAGGTATCTTCAACGTATTTTGAAACGGTGAGCTGTCTGCAAACTTTATGCCACCTTATAGACCGAGAACTGATGGGTAATGGAATTTAGCTAAGCTTTTTGAGTTCTTTGTGTGCGAATATACAAAAAATATATTCAACATGCTTTTATGATGTCTTCAACACTTCTCGAAAAATGTCTATGAGCTATTATCTATAGTTTGTGGGGTGTGTGTTTAGCATTGCCTGTGTAATACCAGTTGTAAAACTTTTTATTGTTAATGTGAAGCAAATGCAGACCACTTGATGTTATATGGTATACCTTCAATTGCAAATAGGATAGAAATCCTATCGGAGTATCTCCGACAGCCATATCTTCCCAAACAAAACACAAGACATGAAGAGCGAGCTACTATGGCTGTAACATCTAAAAAATAAAAGGCTAATCACGAATCAAAGTGTTACAACAATCACAATAAAAATCACAGTTTTAATCGCTGAAAACTTCAAACGTACCGCTGCAATTCGCTTGTAATAATCCGCCGTCGTCATGTATTTCATGACTAGATTTCTCATCTATTCAAATTCTTATATTTATTACAGCCAACGATAACACCTTATAGTTATGGCTGTATAATCTCAAATATTCCTTTCTTTAGGGCTTTCTCTATCTCTATCATCTATGTTTACAAAACCGATACACAGACTGACTAGCCATTCATTACTTGAGTTGAATAATAAGTATTCGTTCAATTGAAACTGCGAGATACACCTAGATTCAGGGAGTAAATACATTCATACAACATAGACAATCTTTTGACTGCTTGAGATGGGGCTTCAATGATAGTGTATTAAAAAAGAGGTAGATACCGCACTAGCACGCGGAAAATGCACCGCTTATATTGTGTCAATTGACACAATGCAACTTAGTCGCATAATATCAGCGGTTGGTGAAGCACGTGGGTATTGCGCACTAAAAATATCAAAATGCAGAATTGTGTGTTTCGAAAGTGTAAAAACTACGTAACAAAAGTAAAAAAAGACGATGGAGTGTCTCTTCACACTTTCACACATCTATTATTTCTAAACCATAAAAAAGGATAGCGAATATGTTCGCAGTTGTAGTGCGATAGGGATAGATAGATAGATAGCTAGACGACGATAGATAGATAGACGCTAGTGCCGTATCTTTACTTTTTGATTTAATCTATGGAGCTACCTATACATATCGTATGATGTAACAAAAATGGTTTCTTAAATCCGAATAAAGAGGAACTAGTGTAGTCATTCCCTCAAAGAAGTCCTCGAGGTGTCAATCCTGATTAACGACTAACGAATATAATTGACACGAGGCTCTTAAAATTTCTAGTCACGATTTGTATTGTGTAAGTACTTTATTTTATAACAGCTTTGTTGCTGAGTACAAAGCTTCGAGTTAATACTCGATTCATACAATATGTTTAGGTTTTAACAAACTTGATCGTAAACATTTGACATTAAATTTGTAATGGGTTAAAATATAGCAAAATTTGAAAAAAAGTATTCATATTTAATGTAAACTCACATAACCTCAAAGTGCAATATGACTGAAATAAAAGCAACATATACGAAGAAAAATGGCTGATTTGAGATTTCGTGAGTGTAGAGAAATACTTTCGGTGTGCAAAAAATAGTTGGCTGAAATTGTCGCTTTTGAATTAGGACAGACACACCTCCACAACAAAAACGTAACTAAAATCGTTGATTTAGGGCAAGTTAGAATACTATAGGTGTCTCTCAAGGTTCTATCATTCAACCACATTAAAAACTTTAATTTATCGAAACCATTGCTCTACAAGCAGACATCAATACGCCAACATCGTTTGTTGAACATAATGAATGATGCTCTATTCGGCTGCACGCCACAAAGAAATTTCAGTCACGATCGGTATTGAATAGTTTTAACGTTATAGTAATAACACAGTTTGTTGTATCGCTTGTCGAAAACATAAATGTTAATGAGAAACAAACTGGAATATCGTAAAATTACGAAGCGGCTATTTATTTACCACCTTGAGTTATTCCGAACGGAGCTAAGGTGTGCGATACACACGACAAAGAAAGTTCCGGCGGCAACCTCGAGTCATCTTTATGCATGAGGCTTATCAATTTGTTGGCAGACCGCGCTTACAATTTAATTCAGGGTTGCCACTACATAATTGCTCCATATGTGCATTTTTTACGGAATTACAGGTTAAACGCTCCTAGCCTAAAGATAGCCTATCGAGTTCGCGTGCGTGACGAGAATTAAACTATATAAAATATCAACAATTTATGAAATAGAAACCGTGCCGTCGCGTCGTTCGCATTGTCGATAGCTTTATTAATACGAGTTTAAATGAATGTATAAAAATACATCTACATAATATTCTAATCGACTTGCAAATTACACAGATGTCCGTAAATGACTGGACTTATATAGATAATGAAGAGCCAACGAGTATTTTATTCAGAATATTACGTGCAAGTATAAAATAATCGGATATCAAGTTACGAAAAGATAAAGTCAAAGCTAATCGAACCTAAAAGTATTTGCTTATTTAAATATTTGAAGTTAAAATACCGCTTTATAATATGATGAAAACGCCTACTAACAATCTATGCCTACGTATTTGTTCATCACATTAGTTGGTGGTCTATCTGTCTATAAAATTGTAAATAAATAATGTAAATTTCGACTTACAGAAACTGTAATCGAAGTAAGTAATTTTGTTTTGATATACAGTATGTTTTCAGAATTTGTCGGAGAAAATATTGAAAGCCTTTTGCCCATTACTTGCACAGTTTTTAACTGAGTTTAATAAATGTATTTGCCATGAGATATGCTAATTCTTTAATGCAAGGACTGGGTGATCGAAGTACTATAATTTTCCACCGTTTTGTATAATCTAGTGGTTGATCCAAAGAAAGCAAAGCGATTAGTCGTCGAATGTGTTCCGAGCGCGACAAGTTCGCGGCAAGCTGTCGCTCGGCCGGTTATTATCGATATTTCAAAACGTTTCAACCGATATATAGATCTAAATAGATTACGCAAATGTAAGCCCTTCCCGTTTAGAAATATTTGAAAAAATTGTGCAATACGCAACCATCGTCGCCGTTTCATTTAGTCCGCACACCAGCGTTGGTCACACGGGACGTCAGATTTATCATACCTGCAATCCTTGAATTAAATCGTTTTGTTTGATACTTATATGTCATTATTTTGAAGAGTTCGAAATCAAATGACGATGAATAATTTTATTCGAATAACATTATTCATACTGGCTCCATCGATTCAGCTTCGCGTTGATGTAAGACTCACAAACGTTCTTGTTTGGTCTCAGTAGGTAGTAAAAGCAGCACGCTTGGTCTCCCCACTGATGGGATAACTTACGTTATCTATTAAGATCCATATCTTCAACCAATTGGAGCTAACCACAGTCCGGCGAGCGATACAATAAATTATTGTTTTTCACGAGCCGTCGTAGCGCGGATGCGTGCGTCGGCCGTCGGCATTACCATGCGTAATTGCAGCTGCCCCGTGCGCCCGCGATAGCCTTCCCCGTAACTTATTTGGTGTGAAATGAGAACAATTTGACTCGCCCAAGATTTATGGGCGCAGATAATGACGTTCTAGGTAGTCGGCCCGCTAAATTGTTTCACTTTGCCCCGTTTCGAGGCATCGGTAAAGGGTTATTGAGTTTTCAAACGCGCGTGAGGTCGATCTGTCAGTTCGTGGTTTGTTTTTGCGATTTATCAGGGAAGCCCATTACGATACGATATATTGAAATATCGATACAGCACAATACGATATTTCGATATTTAATACGATATTTTCACCGTACGACACGTTTCGGTTTATACTTCATAATATTTATATCTATCTATCGCTTTAAAATATCGTATCGCCTCAAACTACGAACTATGTAGGTACTATGAAACAACTACGGTTACAATACTATATATCGATACAAAGGAAAGCGATATTTTCGCGTATCGATACAAAGGAATACGATACACTTACGATATATCGATACAACACATTTTTGGGCATCCCTATGATGTATTCTCTCTCGGCCGGACAGCTGATCGTTTCAAGAAATTGTACTGACAGCTTAATGTTTCTATGTCCGTTTGCTTTTGTCCTGTTGCTCGTATTCAGTGTGCGATGTGTGCTGCGTGATCCATTTGTATGATAATTTTTGATATTTGTTTTTTGTCGTGGGCTTCCCATATTACCAATTATATCTTCACGGGTTTTTCAAGGGTTTGGGTGGGTGCTTTGCTTCTCATGAGGACTAAGGTGTTTGCCTCAAATAAAGTATCCCCAGCAACATACCTCCTCCGTCGAAACACTGGACTTTAAGAACAGTCATGTTGCTTTACGACGGATTAAGAGGCTGGTTCAAAACCTCTCCCTGCAAGCGAAATTGAGCCAATATGGTTCTAACACCTAAAAATATTTCAAATTTTCAAGAAAGAATCCTATCAATACTCATTTTATTACTAAAAAGTGGTAATCTTAATGATAGTCTGACTTGCATTACTACATAATAGCCGGTATTAAGACAACCAATAACATTAAGCCTAACAGCCATATATGGATATAAAATACGGAATATGTTAAACGTATGCCTAATTTATCTTAACATAAAGAGATTGATAGTGTTCATTAGCATAATGACGTTGGGAGTAGGTACACGTCACGATGTCCCGGAGCTACGCATTTAGTGAGATAACTTAATCACATAAAGCATAATCGAACAAATGAGACAAGACCGTGAAAAATATAAAACACAAGTATTAATGCAACTCGCTTAGGTAAATGTTGTATACAATACGGTATAGTTTAGACGCAAAGCACAGAATAGTAAAATATAGGATACAATACAATACGTCAAAGCCACAAAGCACATATAGGAAAACAATTGGTGGAGTTTGTAATATTTGTGAAAATAGGTAGAGACCGCCAAGTACGGAAAAATTCGGAATTCGACTATAATCTTTTGAAATTTGACGTTACTGTCAAATTTCCTAGCTACTGTTTGTACGGTCCTCATGACTACTAAGCCGGAAGTCAGACGTTTAATACTTGATTAAAGTTATATAGGTAAAGTGTTTCTTACACAATATACGAAGTAATTTAATTATATTTTTTTACCGCGTATCGCTTTATAGTCGTAACTGAGACAAACACCGTATTCGGGAAAATAATGACGGACAGTTGCGCACTAAAAGAAAAAGGTATCTCGATGTATCTCGATGTTTAATCGCAATCGTTTAAGTGTTCGATTCATCGGCGAGAAATATTGCGATCGGTCTGAATGTAGCAATTTTTCATACTGTTTCGAATCAAGGAGCTTCGGGTATGGGCAATTTTTCGTTCCCAAATTTGGTAGTGGGTGCTCAGAAATTTAAAATTTTGTGCAGTTATCGAAGGTGTCGGGATTCGGTATGCTATAAAACCGCTACACAATTTCGGCGTACAAAGTTGCTTTTTCGTCGGAATGTTACGTATGATCGCGCAACTTGTTACAGAATGTAATGTCGTTGATTTAAAAAAATATCTTTGGGTCTTAGTACTGGTGGCAATTCTCGATCAAGGACTTCAGAAACTCACATTTACAGTAGCGATAACAATAACAATATCTATTTCCAATTTTTATGCATTGGGCTCTACTGACGACTAATACTTGATTAACCGTGGCGCAAAACCCGCATTAGGCCAGCGTGGTGGGCTAAGGCCTTCTCATTGTGAGAGGAGACCCGACCCTGCAGTGAGTTACAGACAGAAAGAAAATCTTGATCGTGACAAGATTAACCTAGCTTAAAGTAGGTACTCTCCGAATTTTGGTAGGTCTGTTTCCAAAACCCGAGAAATGGAAGGCGAATCCTTCTTCCACCTCCACCAAAACCCCCTCGGTGGCCTTTTTCTGCGCATGTGGGGGGTTCCGGGATCTCCGATGGAACGCACCGTGGTGCCTCCTTACGCGGCACCCTTGAGAGGCTCATCCCGGGGGAGACTTCGTATCGTCTCCCCTACATCCTCCGATGTGTACGACGATGTGCAGCCACACACATCGCCGTCCTTCCGGGGTCACTGGACGGTTGGACTGGACGGTGCGAGCTCCCGCTAACGTTCACGCCCAAGAAGCACTGATTGCTTAACTTTTTCGATCGCTTGCACACTCGGGGCTATGCACGTTTCTACCGCCATCGCGACATTACACCACCAGCGTTTAGGAACCAAATGTGAACGTAATCTGAATCATCAACGACACACGGTTGCAATTTAAGAGCGTTAGAACAATAAAAAAATTCTTATCGAACGATTTATTGCGCTCGCTGCGATAATGTATTCCACGGCAATGTGTTAGGACCTTTAGCTGATATTTATGAAGTGACACGGCCCCTGACATATCGCACGGGCGTGAACGGCCGGTCGTTTTAGGGTTCAGTGGACAAATGGCACATAACCGAAGCTGTATGTTCAAAGACCCGTTGGACACGTATTTAACCCATTTCAAATTTCTTTATTAAATGGAACTTTACTATGTTCATAGACCCATTAACAGGTATTTAAACAATTGCAAATTCCTATGTGAAACACTATCATTATAATTACTTCAGGAGTAACAGTAACATGAGCTCCTCTTTAATAGAAAACATTTTTTTCCAAATATCTACGCATCTGTGCGTTTATTTATAGTTATATTATATTTTGTTTAATTCATAAGTAAATTTCAAAACTCTTCTTGCCTGCTCTGACTCTCAACAGTAGGAAACCATTGGATTCAAAGAACCCAGGACCGGGAACGGCGTCGATTAGAGGAGGCCCATGTCCAGCAGTGGATTATGAAGAGTTGAAAGGAAGGAAGAACTCTTCTTGGCTCTTCTTCTCAGACCAGGTGAACTGATGACCTAAGAAGACGAGGATACCATGGAATTCAAATAGGTCCGAACTGAAATACTAAGGCACTGAAAGAAAAGAAGGAAGGTTCCAATTTATGAATCGGCATAATGGTTTTTACGTATTAGGGCATTTTTTCATTAGATTGTGAGCTTTGTGGCACTAAGGCAACCCTTCTCATTCTAAAGAGACCCGACCCTGCAGTGAGCTACTAACGGGTTATAAACACGTTATACTGAACACTCAGTGTACAACACGGGGCACAGCTAACCGACCGTTTTGTACAAGTATCGATGGCAACACGGTGTAAATACCGATAATGGCAAGACTATATCCGTACCGCACACTTTGCCACTACCTTTTAGGGAGGTTACGAGTACTACACGACCCGAAAGGGTATCCATCAATGTTTCTCATAAGTCACTTTTCAATCTGACAGCGTGTAGGTACCTACTACAAAGTGTTTTCGGAATTGTAACTCTTTTCTTTTTCTGTTCATGTTTACTCAGTCATATGTTTAAATTGTCAATTAGGTAATCTATTCTAATTTTATGAAATTTAATAAATAATAAGTATATGGTATTCTCTCAGCTATTTTGAAAATAAACGACGCGTTCAACATCGCCATAGTTCAAATCATAAACTTCGCAATTTGCAAGGCATTGCTAATAGGTATTGAAACTTCATTTGTATTGTCAGTACGTATTCATTGAACAGGTCTAGGAGGGTCTATTATCGTAGGATTATGGAATTTCATCACGCAGGTACGTTGGTCTGCCTAATGGTCTAGGGTCTAACTTCATCTAATAAGGTCATACAGGTCACAACGTAATGGATTTAAAGCTACGGTCGAAATGACGCGTATTTATAACGCGCAAGTCTGACGAAGTATAACCACATAATAACTGCGTTAGTCTGACTGAGTATAATCCCTTGTCCTATATAATTGTCTGATGTAATGAGCCGACAAAGTAATACGACAAAATTTACACACAGGGCTTAGTATGGAGATATCTTCATTGAAATACGCACTGACATACGACAATTGTACAATATGTTGTCGTACGAGCAACTATTGCGATCGATGTGAACCTCTTGTGAAGTTAGTAAAGATAAGGTGTTTGTCCGAAGATAGCGCTTAAAATGTTATAGTTTTTGTGGTTGCATAAATAGATATGGCAGAATCCTAAAATTTTAAAAGAATCGCGTACCTATTTAGTTTTGAAACCAAGCAAGCGACTGTAATTTGTTTTTTCATTACGTCTTTTGTTATGAAACAAAATCACGTGCGTTTTCCGGTTTTTATTTGACGGAGCTTTATTTCTGAAATTTACCCATGAATGTACGTACGGTACATTCATGGGTAAATTTCAAGATATCCTCAGTTGCTCAAGTCCGAGATAACCCCTTGACATGTAGCAATAAATGTTTATTCATACTTTACCGTATTGTTTGGGCGCGTGTGATATGCACAGATTATGATTGTCCGATTGTCTCTCGTTTGACAATAATGGTGCAATCATGACTGCATCGTGCTTGCTGCAAGATAGTATCCTTGAGCAATAGTGGGGTTTGGACTTAGTGTCAAGAATTTGATATCAATGTTCTGATTAGACGATAAAATTAATGTTCTGCTCAAACGGAGACATTACTGGACAAATTTAATCATTTCATAACATTTTGCTGCATTTTTCACAATATTTTCCTAAGATGACTGCGTTTATTGGCATAATCGGTACTTAAATTATTATTTTGTTTTTTTCGCAGAGTACCCGAGCTTTCTCTAATAATTTATTATATGATCAAAATATTACATCCGTTTTAGCAGTGGAACGAAGTTGAGGGAAAGATGTTTAGTGGAACGCAATATTGGCGCCTTTTTGGAGTTGACATCTGTCAGACCATCGGCGCGGTTCAGCACTGTAAAATGGAACAAAAGGAATGAAAACAAACATCTTCTTTGTTAGTTTTAACAGCCGTTTACTTCACCCAAAAATCACAACAAATGAGTATTCGTATCATAATTTCTACTCAAAAATGTATAAAACGTAGGTAAATTTAGAGTTCAAAATCTAGTCAAGACTATCAATATTAGAAAATTTTAAAAATGTACTTACTGCCTCACTCAGAGACGTCATTTAACGTAATTAACGAACAAATTCAATCTTTATTATTCGTATTTATATACATATGAGTGTCATCTAGTGTGTCATATTTTCGTACATAACCATTAAGTTTAATGAATGTCTGTGAGTGCGGCAAGTCTCAGTGTAACTGCACCTGCATTCAGGTCACAATGTCATCGTCGTAAGATGAGTACGGAAACGTGTGGGCAGCGACGACCACTTAACACTGGGAAGTTTACATGTCTATTAACTACTTTCATTAAAAGCTTCACAAAGAGAAAGCGGTGTTGGTTCAACAATGGGCGTGTTTACCTTACACCAGTGATTCTAAAACTGTCGCGAACCTGTTTGTCCAATAATAGGGTTACCTTAGTCCAGTGGCTCTCAACCTGTGTCATTACGCAACCTTTAACATAAGAAACTATATAAGGTATATTGATTAAGGGATCCATATAGATTAAAATAAGATAATAAGTATTAAGGAACAAATCAATCATGGATTATGGAGTCATCAGATTCATTTAACTCGGAATAGGTATTGTGCATTTAAGGTTGAGACACACTGCCTTACACTTTTGTTACCTAGCAACGGGAATAGAAATTCGTAGAATTTTCAGAAAATATCACTGACTATGGGGTCAGTAATGATAGCGTGTAGCTGTTTACATAATCTTTGGTTAAGCCGCTATTTCTAGCGTGCTGTAATGTCAGGTTTGCGTACATAATAGTACGGGTTTTCTCAACGCATGAACTAAAATATGCTTTCTCTATTGATTTCCGGACATTTGAAAAGGTATAGTATAATATGGTAGGTCGAAGAATTCCTATTTGTACTCCGGCGGCTACAAATCCCCAATCAAAATATTCATTGCTTTACGGTAGATTTTATTAAGAATTTCTTCCTTACCTAGGTACCTTACCGCCAGCCTCTTAACCCGTCGTAAATCAGCATGTTCTCCATGTCTTGTGTTTCAGCTGAAGAGGTTTGGTTATCGAGATACTTTATTAAAGGTAAAGGCGGACATTTTAGTCCCCATAACCTCACACCTGCATACAACCTCAGATAGGACATTTTTCTCTATTTGAGGTTGCATACGGGCGTCCATAGGCTGTCGTGGCCGCTTAACGTTAGGTGGTTAATGGTTTGCATGCTCTTTTTAATTTATTTATTCAATTCTTTATTATACTTATACAAAAGTAAAGGTACAAAAGGTGGACTTAACTTAACTTTTAACATTCCCTGCCAGTCTGCCTTTGGGCTAAGCAGAAATGTTTGTAAGTACTCAGTTACTATAATAAGAAATCAAAGATCAATAACCGTTAGCGTTCAGTGTGAACCCATCCTTATTTATGGCTAGATGGTGTGAAAATACGAACCAAATCGAAGTTTAACAGTTAGGTGCTATAAACTTTATGGACCTTGCACCTTAATTGGATTTACCATAATAGCCGCAAACCTTTCGCGACCTGGTCGCTAGATGTCGCTCTAACGACTGTCATCGCGTTTGACATTTCATTCTACCGACAGCGGGATTTCCACTTTATCGCAACAAAAACAGTTTCTAACCGCGACAACCTATTGTTAGAGGCTCAAAGTTCAAAATAGAGCAACATTCGCTCTAGTACATGCAAATCCGCAGCGAGCAACACCTTACAAGGGTATGCCACACGAAACTTCGTGCAGTAAAATACCAATTTACGTTAACAATATGGCGATTTACTTGCAACGTTCCATGGCCTTTTAAGGCTGGGTACATTTAGGCCAGCGGTCCTGGTAATGCTCGGAGGGAAATAAATAATCGGGTTCCGATCGAGCTGGGCTTGGAGACTGCTGGCCCATTTGTCAGCTATTAATTTTAGTGCTGCGCCATCGTGCTTTGATCTGTAGGTCATCTGTAGGTAGGTTGGATCAATCTTGAAATATTGGTGATGCTTGTTTGAGGTTGTTTGACACATATTTTTGATCGTTAGACGTCCGCGTCGTGGCCTGCAATAGCAATGTTGTTTTGTCATGACAATTATAGCAGGTATACCGCTTCATGCTGGTAGCACAGCTTGGGTTATATATTGCTGCACTGGCGCTTTGGGTTGGTGGACTTCACATGTCATTGAAAACATAACGGAGGTCTCTCAGACAGGCACACAGGCAGGTTTCCTTACGATGTTTTCAAGTGTTATTGATAAGAAAGCAGTCGTTAAACCTTGGTGGCGGCCCTATTGGCGGTTTGAAAACATCCAACACTGTTGGCTACTAACCCGTTTCTCCACCAAACCGTATTGACGCATCGTGGAATATGATGCAGAGACAAGAAAGGATTGCAGCTACATAACCTCGAAGCCAGACCCCTCCGCCAGTCCTCCGGAGTCAGAATCTAAATTCTGTGGGCACTGAAATTAAATGGTTAAACACAGACTTCTTTGAAGTTTTACTTCTGTGGTTTCTGTATTTTGTGATCTTACCGTTGCGACACTCGGAGATCCAGCATTAGCATATTCCAATAATAATAAACGCCATAGTTCGTAACGAATGGAGAAAATATTCTAATAATCCTAGAACCTTAACGGTCGGAGCGCAGTTCTCGGATTTCAAAGTTTTATAGCGAGAGCCATATTCATAACATCTTTCAAACTACAAATGAACTGTATTAGCCGCGCACGGTTTTGGGTTCCGTTTTTCATAAGTCAGGTGGAGTTTTTATGGAACTATAGACTTAGTACTTTATAGGCTACAGTTAGAATATAGAATACAGTTCATTTGTAGTTTGAAAGATGGACAA
Source organism: Erynnis tages (assembly GCA_905147235.1). Classification (NCBI taxonomy): domain Eukaryota; kingdom Metazoa; phylum Arthropoda; class Insecta; order Lepidoptera; family Hesperiidae; genus Erynnis; species Erynnis tages. The sequence continues at coordinate 2,457,003 of LR990081.1, forward strand.
GGGAGCAGCTCACTATTTCTTAAAGACGACTGTCGTCTTATCTTACTTGACGTATGTTTTTTTAATAAGTTATAGCGGTGATAGCCCAGTGGCTTAGAATTCGACCTCGAATCGAGGGGTCCGGGTTCGAATCCCAGTGGCACGCACGCACCAATGACTTTGTAAAAAAGTTATGTGCGCTTTATAAAAATTAAATATCACCTGCTGTTACGGTGAAGGAAAACATCGTGAGGAAACCTGCATGCCTGAGAGTTCAGAAAAAAAAAGTTCTCAAAGGCATGTGGAGTCCACCAACCCGCACTAGGCCAGCGTGTTGGACTAAGGCCTACATCCTTCTCATTGTGAGAGGAGACCCGACCCTGTAGTGGGTCATCAATGGGTTACTGACAATAAGTTATATGGATCCTAAATATCCTTTTCGTTAGGACGGTAATTTCTTGAACTCCAAAATTAAATATGAGTTGAACTATTCCATGCCTGCATGAGAAGTACATGAGAGGAGAAGCACATGAGCACATTTAATTATTCATAAGTGTTTCACAGAGTGTTTCAAGCTTGGAGATAAGTTTGACATCACTTCTTCAGATGCTGTCATGTGAATTATCAGTCATCAGTCTAGCTAGTTCAAAGACAGCTATTATGTATTGAAAAATAACTACGAGTATAAGAAGCAAAATTGACCGTTCTTACGTTCTTAAACAGTTGACAGAACCCTCAGCTTGTAAATCGCCTCGCTCTTAGAACGCTTTTGTAGTTTGGTGGTTTATTTCGTCAGTAATTTAATGTCACGACACAAATAAATAAAGCTTACTTGTAATTTGTGTAGGGTGCAGTGTAAGCGCCTTCAACAGGTTAAGCCCTTGTAACTATCATGAATACTTTACGAACTTCCACGGACGAGTATAAGTTTGTTTTGAACGCTAGCAGAGTTACTTGGCTATCTCAGTATATTAGATCTATTTTGGTTGACGTATTTCCTTTTCAAACTGAGTTGTACAAGGAGTGAAATGGCATAGACTTCAGCTTTGAAGATTGTGATCGTGCTTCTAGTATTATTATTAAAGAAAATTTTACCTCCTCGAAACGACGACCTAACGACCAGGAGGTTTTACTTAAAATTTCACTATAGAAAGGGTAATTTTTAGCGCGATACGAGCTGGTTGCGATGATGTTCTACTTCGTATGGAAATGATACCTTTGTATAGTTAATAATTCCATAATTAATTACCGATCTCTCATGTCTCAAATCTTCACTTCTTTAATGATGCTCATAAAAAACTGATGCTCATGCAAAATCTATGGCGATGTATGTGTGAATATTATTCGTACCGGCGCTTTTGATTCGCGCTGGTGTAGGATTCACATCTCTGAAACGTTTTTGTTCTGTCTCAGTACATAACAAAAAAGTGGCACGCTTAGTCATCATACTAATGGGATAACTAGCGTTATTTATATAGATCTATATCTGTGGTTATGTTCGTAAAAAAGGTACCTATCGCAATTGACTTGTTCAAGTAGCCTATTAATTAGCGGCCTTATAGGATGCGTAAAGCTTCATTTCCTTGTTACGTACAGTTATTCGTGAATCAGCGATGTTATCTCAATTTCCAGGCGCATCATAACTGCAGCCTCACAATGTCTCTTGTTAACATTCCACATCATTCTCAATTAGGTTTCTCTGATGGTACATGCACACTGGACAGCGAGGTAGTAGGAAGCGAACGTTCGCGAACAAACACTACTACTAAGATTATTGGTCCCCATTATCTTTTTTTCTCAGCTTTTTTAATAAATTTGTTGTTGGAGTCCCGGGTACGATTTAGCATTCTTCTGCAGTCTCAACAGCGTTTCACTACAGAACGGTACCCGGGGATAAAGCTAAAGTTTCTTTATCCTAACAGGTACAACCTCAAATAGGATAGTAATCGTATCTTAGATATGTAAGTATGTTGTTACTCAAGAGTACTCAGATGGGCGCCTCAAATAAAGTACTTTCTGCAACCAGCATTACAACCGAACCGCCTCAATCGTAACACAAGACATGAAGGACATGTTGCTTCAAGGTGTGTTAAGCGGGTGGTAGTAACTCCCGACACTCCCGACACTCCCGACTGTGTTACAATAGTTCTAGCATCTATACAAAGTTATATTGTTTGATTTCTATACATCAACTGTTCAGTGTGACTGGACCCCAGCGGGCCGCAAACCGCATCGCGTAAACAGTTTTAGCCGCGAACGCAGAATAACAAAGATTATTGTCATTTGGCTCTCGCCCAACGCCGGAATGAGTCAAGCCCGTGCATGTATTATGTAGGCAGGATTATGCACCGGCTTCACGATCCGTCATGTCCACTTACGTCCAACTGCAGTACCCTTAGTCTGAGTATTAGCAGTCCCGAAACGAAACGCACACACACACAGCTTACCAGACGAAAATGCACAGTGTAATAACCAACAGAGGAAAAAGATTTTTAGAGGACTTAAAAAATTAATAAAGCATCAGATAAATCATCACAAAAATTGCTTTATTTTTAATTTACACTCTTTCAATGTTTAATAATATTAATGAAACGTAATAACCGTGAATTGGCCGTAATGCACTGTAAAATTTTGAACTAATATTATCCCGTAGGTATTAAATATTTGCTAGTATTATCATGTCTAACGATAAGTATTCATATCTTTAACTCCATAGAAAAATATGATTTCAAATTTTTTAACTCCTCTAAAAATCTTTTACCTCTATTTGTTATTGCACAGTGGACTCCTGTGTAGTAAGCTGTGTATGAATTACGTATCTATCCGAAACGAAATGCACAAACGTTTCGTTTCTGTATCGGTAAAACTCAGACTAAGGGTACAGGTAACTGAGAGGCTAACTTAATATATACGACTAACTTATTAATAACTTTTTATAACTCCCCAGCCGAAACATGAAGAGCATGTTGCTTTACAACGCTTTACTACGACTTTGGAGTCACTATTGAGCGGTTAAAGTTATTGGTGCGTGCTACTGGGATTTGAACCTGGACCTCCTATACAGGATGAATACAGGGTGAAATCTGAAACTATGAGGAATATCGAAAAATGCTGAAAGGAGTCTGGGAACTGATTTTGATGAAAACTAAAACTGCATGGTAGATGGTAGTACCATTGTACCATCATGGTACGATCATCTAGTTATGTACGGTACAATCGGCTGGCTATTTTGCGGCTCCGTCCGAATTCTTATCCCCAGGATAAGGATTTTACCATTTATGTTCTTTTCGAAAACATTAGTATACCTATCTACGTCAGGTAATGAGGGAAAGACGGGTGTAGCGGGATCATTATCAAAACAATGACGCATCCAGTCTTCTAGTTCAATTGTTTTAGTTTGTGATTCAACAAGTGTTGACGTCTACTCGGAATATTCCAGAATAAATTAGCTTTAGTAAACAACACGTAGATAATAATTACAAATCCTTGATTCGAAAAGGTGGCTTACTAATATTATAAATGCGGAAATTTCTGAGGTTGGATGGTGGGATGTATTAAAATTTGCGATAAACATACCGGATGTTTATCCAATACGGAAAGGCACCTAGCTAGTTTCTTTACCAAGTTTAGTTTCGTGTTTTAATTTAAACCAGATTTGTCCCTAAATTCATTTGCGCACCATCCAGTTTATTTTAATGATTTGAAAGTAAAAAATGCACTGTTTTCATTTAATCTTAGTCTACGAGACGAACATTTTAATGACTTCGTATTTCGTATAATTTCTGCAAATATAATTACAGCCGCTTCACACTGATCTTTGGATTAAGTTGAATTATAATGATTGCGGTATAATTCAGTGTCGAGCGTGACTCCGATCACAGAATTTAATATAAAAGCCTATTCAGACGGAATATTTTCGTTAACCACTGTTAACGTATTACTTAGTAACTTGTCAACTGCTACGTTACTAGGTAAATAACGATTGAAATGATCTGCAGTTTCTCCGAAAACATCTGGATGTGTGTTCGCTATTGGTGAACGCTATTGTACGTTATACCCTAGTTAATACTGGGGTAATAAGTTAAGTTGTTGTTAAGGTCATCAACCTTTACAAGTGTTTTCTTCATGGCGGATTCTAAGAATGGGATTTACATCTCCGGCAAATTACAAGAGTAGAGCCTTTTACATCAGTATCATAAGTTCATAGACAATATATCTCAACAAGTGTTTTCTTCATGGCGGATTCTTAGGATTGCCCTGTGAACTACAGAGGCTCTACTCATCTGTAGAGCCTTTTACCTCAGTACCTATCAGATGTTCGTAAACAAAACGCCTCAACAAGGTCCGGCGGGACATAGCTTATTGGCGCGTTTCCGTTCGCCCTTATCTGATCCTCGCTGGCAGGATCATTGCGATGCGCGATACGCAACACCAATGGGTATTTGCAGCCATTTTTAAACCCATTCCATCTTAAAACTTTGCCCGTCCAATAAGTGGACACGATAGTGAAACAAATGGATGTACATATATCACATGTGACTCACGGGACAGCGAAGTGCTTAAAGTTACGGAAACTTAGATAAAATGTCCTATTTGTCTGAATATATATTCGTCAGAATAAGCGATGAATCAAGTTTACCAACATACCAATGGGTATTTGCAGCTACTATATTAATTTTATAATTTTATTATTTCAGAAACCCCTGCAAAATTTAGGTGCTGTGAGATGGAGTTTGTAGCTCGTAAGCGGTTGCTGCGATGGCTGAAGCTGCGGCCTTCACCGTCAATTCAAGAGCTGGGGCTGGCCAAGCAGAGGAAGACAAAGAAGAACACGGATTTTGAAAATAAGAACTGTCATTTTCATAATGGACGTGATATAGAGAAGATTCATAAGTTTTATAATCGTTTTATTATTCTAGATTCCTCTAAAAGTACCTTCATAATATAACGCAAATGAAGAGAAAATCGCCAGCAAAATAAACATAGCCAACAATCAGCGAAGAGGAACGCATTCCAGTTGACATCACGTATCGGATACATCTATGGAATGTCTCGGCGTTTTTCGCAATTTGCATTCGGCGTGTATCTACTTATCTAGTATATCTGGTATCGCGAACAATCTCGACATGTATCGACGTTTGTTTCCGTGCGCCGCTTTTTGCTCACTTGTCTTATAAGTAACTGTGATGCGATATGCGATGATACTCGTGCTGTGCCTCTGAACTTACCATGAACTTACACAGTAATCTTAGTAATCGTATCGAGCTGACATTAGTATGGGAAGATGTCAAGACAGACTGACATATGACATACTAATGACTGCCATTTACTATTCGAATATTTTGGCGGCTCATTGGAAAACTTATCATGACAAAAAGTACTTTATTGATAAGTGCTTTATAAGGCTACAACTTGAAATTTAATTTGTCATCTTGTAATGAAAAGGAGTTTACGAAGACAACTTTCTAGAGAGACTTAAACTTGAATGGTTTCTTTTAGCTCTGTTGTTCTTTATACGAAAAACCAAGTTTCACGATAAGAAGAGTTGAGAGAATTTCAATAAGTATTTTGATACGATTAATATATTATCGCCATTGTTCATTGTTCTAGTTGACGTTAACACTTCGAAAGCATATTATATAAGCTGAATCATAATTTACTATAATTTCATTTGTTTGTATCTTCTGAAAAACTGTAAATATAGATTGATCCAAACAATTTGTAACAACTCTATATTTGTGCAAATAAACGTTTCGTCTTTGTCTTCGTTCTTTTCAAATATAAACCTCTTTCCTAGTTCCTCGGTAGTGGTGAAGAATGTCCATAAGTTTAGAAATGGAGCCTAATGATAGGCAGACGGGTTCTCCATCGGAGGCACGGATAATAAAGCCAGTCGTTAAACAAACGCGCGATGACGCCGGATAATTTTCCAATAAATTTCCCGATTTAGTGAACATCTGTTGGATAATATAACCGGTTGAAACGACAAAAGTCCACGAATGCAAATCAGATAGAAACGTACCGATTAAATAGAATCTTTTCCATTATTATGAAAATCTTAATCGTAATTGGTTCCCATCTACAGCTTTATGGAATTTGTAATCATTAAATACCTTTATGTGTAGACGCCGGTGTGCCTCGTTTTAAACTCTGTCGTGTCACATTCCAAATTGTTTGTTTTCTCACTAAAATCACCACGTTTAAAATTTTTTACGTGGTTTTAAGGAATTATCTACACAAAAATTAATGGTTTAAAAATTGTTAGCGGTTACAGTTTATCCAGAAAAGGTGAGAAATTATTAACTAACAGCTGTAGAGTAGCGAGTACAAAGTTGCAACTTTTCATCAGTTAATATTTAACGCTGTCAACTTATTGTCGCGTTGTCTATTCGAGAGTTGCCTCGTCTTTGAAGTGCATGTGTCGAGAGTTCGTTTAAGATAATTTAACGTGAGCAAGAAACGACTTCAAATCTCCGTTCTAATATTTCTAATAGTTTGTCTCGCCTTTTGATCTCAACACGATGTCTATTTATAGCGCCATCTACGGCCCCGTTTCGCTTGTTTACGGCGAACGAAGTCTAATGATGACGTATCGATTATTATTATAGCTTCTCGTGTATCTAATCCAAGGGCCGGTTCAGAAAAATGGGTTGCTCGTTTAAATGTTAATTTTAACTGCTTTCTCTACTATATTAAAATATTTTTGTGTTATTCCCACGGGTGCGTAGGAAATGGGCTTTGAGGTTTTCTTAATATTAATATATCTATTGATGCTAGAGTTATCTATCATGTGACGTGTGTATATTTTGTTACCGTCTTATCACCGTGTCGGTATTTTATATCTATGTTGTTCGAAATATTGGGTGTAAAGAATTGTATCTATTTCTTTTAACATTCTTTTCGTGACTGCTACAACTGTTTGACTCGTTATCCCTTCACAATCATTCATTTATCCAACTTGGGCCCTACTGCTTGATACTTCTGGTGCGTTTCAGGGTAAATTTGGTCGTTGCTAATTAAACTTTCTGGCAACTGCACCTTCTCAACCACAAGATGAAAGCTTGCCTTTTTTCACGAGATGAGATACTTCTGTCCATAATAGAAAACTTTAATAAACCTATAAAGACATTTCCAGAGCTTAAGCGATCGCTGAAAATCATAAATTGATGAACTTAGGTGGTTTACGCAAATATAAATTGATCGAAAGCCTTGTAAAACCTTAACCAACCCATATTCGTGCTAATAATCGTTATTGTCTTTGTCACAGATCATGTCTAGCGGCAAGATTTTTTCAAGAGAAACTATTCGAGACAACGTATTCTATGTCTCTCTCGAGCCCATAAACTACCAATGCAAAAAGCTTTCCCGACAAATAGTAATCGTATGCATCTTTATAAGTCCAGCGGAACTGCGACATTGTACGAGAGTTTCGTACGCGCAGTGGCTGCATAAATACTTGTAAGTTGTATGTATTAATCCTTACTAATATTATAAATGCGAAAGTAACTGTCTGTCTGTATGTCTCTTCTTCACACTTAAACCAGTTAACCGATTCATATTAAATTTCGCACAAAGATAGTTTAATACCTGAGTATGGACTTCGGATAGTTTTTATTACAGAAATCCCACGGGAATGGGAACTATGCGGGTAAAACCCCGGGGCTATCTATATTTTAAGCCACGGAACAGATTTGGGCGAAATTTGGAATGAAGATACTTTGAATCCTAACGTAGGCATAAAACAGTTCTTATCCTGAATATCCCACGGGAACAGGAGCTGTGGAAGTAAAACGCTCGAGGACTGTGTGTCTATTAAACCACCGAACCGATTTGAGTGTAATTTTGTGGAGATAGTTTGAGACCCAAGGTAAGATATACCCGCATTACCCATTAATGACCCACTACAGGGTCGGGTCTCCTTCTCGTAATGAGAGGGATGTAGGCCTTAGTCCACCACGCTGGCCTAGTGCGGGTTGGTGGACTTCACATACCTTTTGAGAACATTTTTTTTGTGAACTCTCAGGCATGCAGGTTTCCTCACGATGTTTTCCTTCACCGTAACAGCAGGTGATATTTAATTTTATAAAGCGCACATAACTTTTTTTACAAAGTTATTGGTGCCTATCACCGCCATATAAGATATACCGATCCCTATATAATTATAGTCATGTACCTTAGAAGCACTTTGGTTAGGCAGTCTAAATTAAGGGCAGACGCCAGCCGGGTCGACTAGTTCAAAATAGATTGTCAACCAGTACCTACGTCGTGACTACAATGTCAATTCGTACACGTCAGCCCTTGCATAGCTGATGCACGACATCAGTATTCGACGCCCACTTTACTTGATATTGATATTCAATATGAGATCAAACAATACACTCATTCGGATTCGCTATTCAAGGTATAGCAATCATGAATCGATGCGTAATCGGATAATCGAGTGAGGCGATATCGATCTTGATCGATGAATCGATACGCCGGATAAGGGACACTGACAAATTGCGGCTTTGAGAGTAACAGCAACAAATTAAAGGGCGAGTTAGTGGGCACTGGACATTCAATGGTGGAATAGTACCAATAGGTTAGATTAACTTTTACCGTATATGTAGTGGCAAAGTGCATGTAAATTGACCACTTTAGCTAGACTTTAGCACTTTAGTTTGGTTGCAACTCTTTATGTTTATCTCTCTGTGCTTCGGGAAGTCTGGGGGACACAATCACGCAGTTCCAAGGTGGAAATAAGACTGATTTCAAAACTGTCTGGTTTTATATTAAAATGATTGACTATAGGATGGGGTCTCCTCTCACAATGAGAAGGATGTAGGCCCTAGTCCACCACGTTGGCCTAATGCGGGTTGGTGGATTTCAAAACTATAGCAGCCCAAATAATTCAGTCCGTTAATAGTTCAGTTTTCACAAGCTTCGTTAGGAGAGCGAATAGTGTAAATAAGTAGTCATAATGACTTACTATACAATAACTTGTACAATTGATTTAACGGGTAATAAATGTAATAACATCTTATTGCATTATGTGCACATAATTTAATAATGATAGCATTTATTTTATTGCCTATGATCTATTATGACATTTTTAAAATGGTTGGCGGCATTTAAAAATCTGCCAGCTGTTTAATTTATAGTAAATACGTGTGTAATGTTGTGTCATATTGTGTTTTGGAATACCTTGCTTTTAGGTTAAATAGCATATACATAGTTAATGTAAGTTAATTCTATTATTATTATTTGCCCACCACATCAGAATACGATCACAATGTAACGTTTATAGCAAAAACATTTATTAGGAATTACTTATTATTTTAAATAAATATTACAATACCGCAAGCTTATATTTGCATGTGTGTGCACGTGAACTTGTGCGTGCGTGTGCGTGTATGTGTGTGTGTATGTTTGTTTTTAAGTGTGGTTCTGCGTGTGTTTTGTTCTATTGTTTTGCTTGTTGTTTTTTTGGAACGAAGTTCCTTATCGCGCGTTGTGAAAGGGGGCTAGACGGAAAAAATTCTTACAAAAAGTTGTCACGACACTTTTTGCTGTCATGACGTAAGTCATGACGTAAATGACAATGACTGAGGTTCATGACTACGTCAGTTACGTCATGAACTTCAGTTACGTCATGACAGCACAAAGTGTCGTAAATGACATTGTCATTTACGTCATGAACTTCGTTCCTTCCGGGTGTCCCTTGACAACTCTCAAGTTTTATTATTTATTATCGTCTTTTAAATAAAATTTGTAACAGAAAGTTTCTTGTGTCATTATCACATCTTTGTTCTTTTAACGATCTTGCAGATGAATAAATTTGTGTATGAATTTAACTTTTTTGGATGTAATTGCAACTCAGAAACGACTACCTGTTTTATGAGGAGTTACGTGAACTGTGTAGTGTATCTCACAAGGGCAAGTGGAGTCAGTGACACCGAATTAAGGCCCGTTATGTTTAAAACGATGTTTTTGGCACTGAACGCGGTGGGCTATGTACACTTTACTTCGTCAAAACACACAGAGTACAGAGATCATCTCCACCTTTTAACACCTTACTAGGACCACCCTTCTAACCAGGGTTGATAATGAAGGAGTTATGAGGATGAGGAAGAGGAAGAGGAAGTATCAAGCACAAAGTAAGAGGGTGAAGATGAGGATGAGGAAGAGAAAGAGGAAGTATCAAGCACAAAGTAAGAGGGTGAAGATGAGGATGAGGATATATTCATGAGGAAGAGGAAGAGGAAGTATCAAGCACAAAGTAAGAGAATGAAGATGAGGATGAGGAAATATTCATGAGGAAAAGGATGAGGAAGAGGAAGGGGAACGGTTTGAGTAAGGGAAAAAGAGTAAAAACGAAAATATCCTTTGTCGGATCTGCGGCAAATGTCTGGAAAAAGACATTTGCTTCAGATCCGACATACGTTGAAAAACGATATAATATGCATGTCGCATGATGACTAATTTTCAAAATCTCTTCTATGATATTCAGAGGTTTCTGTTATGTCTAAAATATATCATATTTCTGTAGAAAATTGAGGTTTTTGTGCAATAAAAGTACATTTAAATTTTAAGTTTCAAATTCATTCCAAAACGCTCGCCGGTGTCATGGCGTCTGTCAAATGCGTTACGGCTCAGTAAAAAATGCAGAGATCGCATCGACTTTTACTGAGACGTGACGTAAATTGGATCTGATGGGTGTTTAAGCTATCAAGGCGGATTGTTGTATTTTGTAGATTTATTTTAACAAATAAATTATTAATCTCGACATTAATAAGAGAATGTTTCGAAATCTTTGAATCCTATTTCATTAGATCAGATAAATATTTTGGCGATACTTAATCAAGTATCGCCAAAATCGGTATTGTCATCATGTCTATTCCCTGAAAAGAACTCTTGGAGTAATGACCGGCAGAAAACTTGTTGGACGATTTCTGTGTGAGCGTTGTTTGAGCACTGTGTAAAGCTTTATTTCTGTACTCTCAGTATTTTGTGATACAGTGTACACCCATTAACATACGCCGGTAGACAAATAAAGCACCTACACTGGGGGAGAACATACATATAACCCTTTCGATCCGTCGCGAAGCTGACTTGTTTTAATTTAATATCTAGAGACCGAATAGCGACCGTTAATCTAGGGACCGAATGAGGAGCGACGTATTAAATCATCAAAAGAAGCATTTCATTTGGGTACTCATACAACTTAGTATATTAGGTCATTATAAGTATTTTAAGTCTTTAAATCTATTTATAGCTGAGTGACGCGGTGGTTTAGACGGCAGTGCGGTGAACATAGGCCATTGGTTCGGTTCCCAGTGGAGCAGAGATTTGAATAAAGAATTTAAATTTCTGTCTCCAGTTTCGGATCTGGGTGTGTATTTTTTGTCTCGTATGTGTCTATGGCACTTACGACACGTGAGTGTGAAGCGGTATTTATTTATTAATTTATTACAGTTATAAAACTAGTGTCGATGTATCTTTGCCATTTATATTGGTGCAAGTTCGAAATCTAAATGTTTGTAAAAGACTGGTTCAAATGAAATAAACACTTCAGATATATGTAGTGAGTCCGCCACACGTCGGCTCGCTTGACACGATATCAAAGGCGCCGCCTTACTTTTTTATATCCTCACTGTACTCGTACTTGTAGAAGTAGCAAACGAGTGCGCGGCCACCTGATGCTAAGTGGTCACTGCAGCCCATGGAAATCTACATTTAAAGTCAAACGGGACTTTGTTACTTTAGTACTAGCAAGTTTAATTTTATAAAGCGCACATAACTTTTTTTACAAAGTCATTGGTGCGCGTCGCTGTGATTCGAACCCGGACCCCTCGATTCGAGGTCGAATTCTAAGCCACTGGGCTGTCACCGCTTTGGGCAGCAACCGCTTGTCAGTAACACATTAATGACCCACTACAGGGTCGGGTCTCCTCTCACAATGAGAACGATGTAGGCCTTAGTCATTGGTGCGTGCCACTGGGATTCGAACCGGGACCCCTCGATTCGAGGTCGAATTCTAAGCCACTGGGCTATCACCGCTATATCTTCACTATATCACCGCTACTCCGCCTAACAATACTTGGATGTACGAGTCGCAAGTGAAGGTAATAAAAACGGTATATTATATTCACATTACATTACGAGTATCTATAGCTACGAGTATGTAATACCTCGGTGTCTTTCAAGGCTGTATTGGCATCATGGGAACCTATGGAAAGGTCATGGGCGGTAATGGCTTCAGTACCAACAGAATTCTCATTGAATCAGTCTTCGAAGTACTTCCTACTGCACCTACTTAGGTAGAATTAACTATTTTTGACGTTTTGACGGTGTATTTTACTAGGTATATTGGAAAAAAATCTAATTTTTATGAAAATTACATAACAATTCAATACAATACGTATTATTGTACACCAAAGAAAATATAACACATAAAATTTTAAACAAAAAAGTGTCACAGTAGTGTGTTATTGTAATTAAATTATTTCTTCCAGACAAACCTAAATTAAGCAGAAACGGGATTATAAGAGAAAATTTCTCATATTACATAATCGTACATCATAGTACCTACATATAGCAATATGATCATGTTTCTACTTAGTAGTACTTAATAGTACTTAGTAGTACGTAAAAGCACTAAGTAGTATTTAGCAGTAGCTATTATTAATGAGTTCATCGCAAACCAATGTTGAGACACGTTATTTTTACATTATAAGAAGAATATTTTTATCCAAGGATTTATACTTCGCTATCATCGCGGGCGATCCTGCGTCAGCTAGTCAGCTATGAGCAGCAAAACGATGAGGTAGGACTCGTTTGGTATGGTGCAACAAATATCTAATGTATGCATGTGAAAATATTAATTTATGACTACTAATAAATAATAAAAACCGGCTCCGAACGCTGAATACCATGTACGCGTAGGTTTAAGCCACAGATATAGACTTAAATAGATCACGCATATAAATTTCCCGTGTCAAAATATCTGAAAATTTTGTACAATGCGCACACATCGTCTCGGTTTATTTAGTCATTGTTGAGCGCCGTTTTTGTCATGAAACATCACATTTTTCACCCCTTTGTCTAATAACTCGATAAAATCGCTTTGCTTGAAATTCGTAATTATAATGTCGAATTGGATTCGATTCGAATAATGATTGATATTATTGGTATTGTCGCTTTTAATCGCATTTATCTAAGATTATGAGAATCTTAAAACGTCATTGCCTTTTTAATAAAAATTAAAAAAGCGGAACGTTTGGTCTTCATACTAATAGGAGAACATGCGTTATCTATTAAATTATATATCTGTGGCAGTAGCCAATTAAATACCGCAAATAAGCATTATAATAATGTGCATAGGAGAATTACGTTATTATGAAAACTAACAATGTTTTGACCATCGATAAGTGGTTATTAATCGGCTGCGTTGATGACCATAATGAAGTCGATCTAATGGGACATTGTATAGACACGGGTTGTCGGTTGGTTATCTGTGAGCTCAAAAAAATAGACATCTGTATGCATGTGTGCAATGTTGCAGTAATTCAGCAGGTTTTCTAATACACCATGCATGACTACTGCAACTTTGGTAGATGCTAGATAAAAGTTTTTAACGTAGGTACTCGTATTTTGTACCTACATTTTATTTAGGAGTTTTTTTATACCAGCAGTTATTTTTATGAAAGCGAGTAAACAAAATCAGATTTATTATTCGAGTTACACAAATGTCAAGTATTTCAAAACCCAATCCTATCAAGTAAGTAAGTGATTTTTCATTATGGCATTTTAGTTGCCTTAAAGGTGACTTCTTCAAATTCAATGAAAGTCAAATGTCTCATAAACCGTTGAGTTTTGGATCGGGCTTCAGATGGCTTGAACGATACGTTTTGAGCTACGACCATAGCGGGACGTCACATAACAAATCACCCTGTATATAATATACAAATTTAAGTCTTCTCAACTCCTTCCTGTGAAAGTCCCAATAGACTCAAGAGTGATAGAGTGAGCTAATATACGCTCGTCTGCACCTAGCTATGTGGGCAGCTGTTCTATTTTCTTGCTATTTCTATGTATCCAACCTAAAAGCCCGACCAAAACAAGAGCGTTTCCAGAAAGCAATAGTGCTCGATTAAATCAGTCGTTCCGAGTACCTACGTGTCACCGTGACCGCCGCTGATGGAAGCACTACGTCTTCCTGGAAGCGGTGCCGACTACACGACTACCGTTCAATGGTTCACTGGAAACACGAGCGATGCAAGGAGACTGACTATAGTTTCGTGCGGAGGAAATGATCACGTTGTGAAGAAAAAACTTGATGGGAATTTCGACATAATATACATAAAGCCCCGCTGCTTGAGTAGATCGAACATTTCAAGCAAAAACATAAAATACAACAAAAAACATTGTTGTTTGTTGTTGTTTTAACCCATTAATGACCCACGACAGGGTCGGGTCTCCTCTCACAATGAGAGGGATGTAGGCCTTAGTCAACCACGCTGGCCTACTGCGGGTTAGTGGACTTCACATGCCTTTGAGAACATTTTTTTTGTGAACTCTCAGGCACGCAGGTTTCCTCACGATGTTTTCCTTCACCGTAACAGCAGTTGATATTTAATTTTATAAATCGCACATAACTTTTTTACAAAGTCATTGGTGCGTGCCACTGGGATTCGAACCCGGACCCCTCGATTCGAGGTCGAATTCTAAGCCACGGGGCTATCACCGCACCAACAAAAAACATTAACTTATAAAATGTATCGTAACAATGTTATCCACTCATACTACTACTACAAGCGATCGAAAAAGTTAAGCAACGTCAGGCGCGGTCAGTACCTGGATAATTGACCGCTAGTGGCGAATTAAATTCGCGCTTCCATGCTTCGTAGGGCACGTCAAGTCGTCCGTCCCGGTGCGACAGATCAAGAGTTCTGACCGCCCTAGGCTAATTTGTGAGGACACGCCCTCACGAGGTGTGTTGCTGAAGAGTAGTTAGTATATTCGTTTTGACTTATCGTTCATACTACCAAAAAAAGTGCTGCGTTAACTTTTGTCTGTTTTGACCCGGTCTAGTTGAAATATGTAGGGGCTGATACTTACTAAATTAGTAGTTCATGCGAATACACGATTTCAACGCGCCCTCCCGATCGGTTTGAAGACATCCGACCGGGTTGGCTACTAGCTCGTTTCTCTACTAATCCGCAATGGATCAGCGTGGTAGAGTATGCTCCAGACTTCCCACTGCTCACTGCTATGTTTGTGTATTACTTTTATTAAGTTTCTTTTTATATCAACTACTATTATGGGCAGATCTGAGACTTTTATTTTCCACGATAATTGGCATCGCAATTTATTGTACTGCAAACACTTCGCAGTAGGATACCAAGCAACAACAAAGCAGTAATATTTCATATGGAAAGGTTATCTATTTGCCTACTTTGAAAAATTGTTCCAGCCAAGGTATTTCCTTTGTTCGGTCTCTCGCAGGTTAATTAATTGCACTAATTATTTGTTTGTTTAACTATTCGCTAGGGATGGACGTAACAAGACAAGACGAGACAAGCATGAAATTATTGGTTACAAAAATGAGTTTATTTTGAATCATTTTAGTCAAGTAGTTAGTTTGCTTATGAATGCAAATTCTTTGTAATATGCTTATTCTTTTTTTGTAAGAGTGTGAGTGGATAATATATTATTGTGTTGTTTTTATTAATTTTATAAGTAAGTTAATGTTTTAGTAGCGAGCGGTATTTTATGTTTTTGTTTGAAAACATTATGTAGATTTCCCTTGTTTAGTTGCTATAAATAATTAATTGATCTGATGTATATTTCATGGCATCTGGACGACGCGGGCTTGTAAATAGCTGTTTTAATATAAATTATTGTTGAAAAGTAGGTAAACTATTTATTATAATGGTACGTGACATTGAAATATGTGAATCATTAGTTTATACCGAGTTCTTATGGAAAATAAAGCCTTTTATATTTTATATACAATGTTTAAAGGCATTCCTTTAAATGTGAGTGGTAACTGCATTTTTTATAAATTAGAGCACATAGGAATAAAACCTAAGGATTAAAACTAACGTAACATAATTGGATAAACGAAACTAATTGATAGTTTTAACAATAAATCTTTATGATACCATTCTATGTCAAATTAAATACAAAGAAGTAAATTATCAATAGTTATAAGTAAAAACGAAACACTCACCTTGGATGCCTTCCTTCCTCATTAGTCTAGTCAGGCGGGCTCACCAAGGGCAAATAAAAAAAGGGCAAGTTACCTATAGTCCAATTTAGTATGCAACTGGCCAGATTAATTTTGTCAGATAACATAATATGAAAAGGATCCCAATATTGTCTTTCTCCAGAATAGAAAACGACCAAGCATTATGTAATTTTTGATCTCTACCTAACAATTTTTTAACAACGGGTATCTAACCACCAATCTATGGGAAGACGCTTTAAATATCTTAGCGCGCGGTGCTATGTGTGAGTGTGCTTATAAAAAGCGATAAGAACACGTGTTTCGCGAACGTCACTACCACACATTACAAAACTGTGTAGGTTCCTAGACACTCACACATAACACCGCGCGCCAAGATGATTTGAAGCATCTATACACGTGTTCTATGTTAAATCAATCAATTACTCAGCCGGGTGGTCACATCACGAATGGAAATAGCTATATTACAAAACGCCGTACTATGATCAATAGTGCCGCCATCGCTACCCGTGACAAAAGAACGAACAATCGTACGACTATGTAATTGATTCTATTCGAATCGAGTTAACCGATTGCAACGTTTATTATATGTTCTTTGTGTGGTTTTTATCTGTGGCTAATTGCCTACTCAGATTTGCAGTTAGATTTGATTGGTGTATTTTTTATTCCAATTTTAAAGCTCTATTGCGTATTGATGCCAGTTTTCGAATATGAGAGCTTTTGATTAGGATTTATAGCGGAACAAATAATTAAAAGGCGAAAATAGGATAGTGAAAAATATTTATCTGCACGAATGATGGTTAGTTTATGGTTTTACATGGCAATTTGATCATCCACATTCATATTTTAAGGAATGCAAGTTAAAAATTGAGGTAGAGACGTTAGTTCCCCTCGTACCCCGCCGCATATTATAAGTCTCTATTGTTTTTTCGCTGGGGTGATTGAAAACACGTTTGAGGTGACCACAATGTGTTGAAGTTGGTTAGTCCGCTAGGTATTTCTTCGAGGTTTCTTTCAAGTCGGTAATGCACTGGCGACTCCCCTGGTGTTTCTCGTGCTGATGTTACCTTTAGTGACCCACGGTAATTGGGTTTCCTCTCAAAATGAGAAGGATGTAGGCCTTACCCTATCACGCTACCCTTATGAGGGTTACTGGAATTTATATGCCTTTGGGAACATTATCCAGAACCCTTAGGTGCGCATCATGTTTTCCTTCACCGTAACAGCAAGTGATATTTAATTGTATAAAAGCGCACATAACTTTTAAGTGTTACTGGGATTCGAACCTGGAGGCTAAGAGGCCGGATTCTGAGCCAATGTAACCTAACAAATCTAACACTTCGGTGGTCACTGTGAGTGTTGGCTCAATTTTTATAAGAAATGTAGATAAAGCTTTTATTTTTAAGCATCTTATTGCTTTAAAGTTCTCACAGAAAGTTCTTTAATAATATTACATCGCGGGCGACCTGAAAGTGAGACGGAAACGTTAATTATTTATATTATTTCTGACGAAGCCAGCGACTATTCCGATTCAATGGAGCGACGCATAAAATCACGACGGGAGAGTTTATTTATTAAATCTCTATTTTATAATGTCTAACTGTGAAGAAATGTCTGTATACAGAATATATTTAATTAAGAAATTATTGCAATTCATAGTATACATCGTTTTGAAGTATACTTGTGGTTGTTTGTATGTAATATGTATATCTGCTACTATATTCAATCATGTCTTAAACAAATTACATGCACTGACGACTGTCATATCACATATTATTCGCTTAGGTGTTAATTATTTATTTATTTATTTATAATAATATTTATTCACTAGATTAAAAAATTACGTCATAACTGAGAAAATTTCTGAATTTAGAATAATCTAAATTGAATCATTTAACATGATTCAAATTAGAGGGTTCAAAATTCAGATTTTCTGTGATAAACAATCATAGAATAAGCATCTCATACAATTATTTTCATAAATATCTTTAAATAACTTTAACGTTAAATTCAGATAAAATCACGAGCGTGAACTAGCAAGATAATAACTCTGAACAGAGGAAAGTTTATAACCCATTTAAAGGAACATTAGAATTAGTTTCCGTAGTTAAGTAGAATAAAATAAAAATAACGGCAGTTCGGGAGACGTTAATAGCGACAATACGTTTTCGGGGGACCTGACATAATAAACATTTAATTTTGGAAACGAAACGTTCCGAAAATAACGAAAAATGAATGGCTGCTGGGGTGGCCAGGCTGACTGATAAAAATTATACAACAATTACAAATGATACATTTGACTTGCTATTCTGGATGGTAAAATTATAAATATAATAACTAATTATGGTAAAATACATGAGCTTTACCTTAGCTAGCAGTGAAAATGATCACATGTGTCCGTAGAGTAAGTTTTTGTGTAGCAAGTGGTGAAGGGTAAATACTTAGTAGCCGCGTGCCGAAATTCATAGAATGGACAGGTATGTAGAGATAAAATAAATTGCTATCGTCAAGATAACTAAGACTTCATCAAAAGATGGATTTATCTACAAGAAGATTCGTATCTCCTTCTCCATCTCCTTATCAAAAAATATCACAATTAAAATTTCCCTGTAACTACATCAAATTTTAAATCACAGTTACTGTACATATTTGTCATTCATAATTTCACATGAATTATGTACGTTTTTTTTTTAATTTATTAATGTACCCAAAATAATGGTAGGAAACATAATAGATTGAAAATAGCGTACAAGGGCACTGCTTATCCCATACTGGGATCTCTTACAGCAGACCCGCAAAAGGATACTTGAAAGATTGAGGCAAACTTAGTGCACACTAAAAGATTAAAATACAATCAAAATGTAATAAGAAAGATAATACAGGAATATATATATATGTATACATACATAAATATATACATACTATAAATACATACATAAATATATACATATAATATAATAATATATAATTAAATAAATACTTTTTTTCTCGAAACTTTCGTAATATTACACGTCCCGATAAATCAGGACGTGTAATATGGCAACCCCACCTGCAACCAAACACGAGCATTATTTCTCAAGGGAAATAAGTCGAATGTTGCCACACCTTGGGTGGTGGCCATATGTAATTTATTAACAGGTTAAATTTCTAATTAAACTCCGCCTATGTTTTTAATATTTCTGAGAGGTTGCGTTCTGTTTTGGGTTGTAATTATGAGTTTGGGTGTTAGGTTTGAGAGGAACAGATTACCTACTCATTTTCATTTTTGTTTTAATCATTGTATAAGACTGCTTGTTCGCTGTTTTTGTATTGACCTGTATTTAAAAAAAACGAAAAAAATAACAAAGTATTTTTAGGTTGTAGAAGACCTATAATAGTCAACTGGGGTGATACCTTAGCGCCAGCCTCTTAACACGTCGTAAAGCAACATCAAAAATATCAAAATTGACTATATAAAAGTCTATAGTCAACTCAATTTATGGTAGCGTCTTCTTCCTGCGACCTTGTCATGTCATGATTATCTTAAACCATAAAAGGTTATCTTGGTGATCTCTCGATCGCTGATCGCGAACAATGAGACGAGCCCTGCCTAGAAGCAATACATCCAGGCACCTTAAACCCCAGCTCTTATGGTAATTACACACCTCCGGAGATAACCGCGCGATAGCACACCATAACTCGCAGCGAATAAGAGGTAAGGAGTTCAAAATAATAACTCACAATAAATGATACGACGCCTTTGTCTGAAACTGCAACAACCTTTCGCGAGTACTAATTTACATTAAAATTCCATTTGAATAATGCGAACTATTTAAGTGCGCGTTTTTGCTCTTATAAGGCCGTCACTAGACTAATACTTACCTACTGCGTTTTAAGTATGGGTTGTTTAAAGACCTGTTAAATAGGAGTAAAATGCGTTTTAGACAACGCATTTTACTCAATATAAATAACCTGACGAGTTGTTGAGTACACTCAACCCTTTGATAGAAGTTGTTTTCAAATACCTTTGCGGTATTCCGAACATAAAGAGGCTTGGTTTATATCTAGACATACAGACAAACAATTAAGTGATGTTGTACTTAAGTGTTTTGTTACGGAAGATAACATCCTCGGGTATTCGACTTTGCCGATTTTTTATACATTTACACTAAAGCTCTCATAATTACCAACTTAAGGACAAATAGACAAACAATCAAGTGATTTTATAAGTGCTTTGTTACGGATGATGGGAGATGCATTATAACATAAGTACATCCATATACATTTGACAGCAAATAAAACGAGCCACCCGCCATCTGTACCTAATACTTATCAGAGACCAGGAAGTTTGAAACTTACAGTGATCATATGTATATCTACAGAAAATGCGTTTTATGCTTATTAATCGCCTGTAAACTCGTTGCACCGAAGATTTGCTGATTCGAAGTCTGCGAGCGACCTCGCGTTTGAAGCTTGCTTGAAGTAATGTAAGCATGAGCTGCTTCCTGAGGTGTTGCATCCATTTTTAACCGATAAAGGTGGTATAAGAACACGCGTTTGAGCAAATGATCTAAAGAAATGATTAGAAAATTCGACCACCTTCAATATCACAACTCTAGTCAAATCGTTAACATTTTGTTTGTTGCTTGATTACAGTGTCAGTTGCCAGTACTTTAGAATAAATTTATGGTCATTTTAATTGTAATTAAATACCCTTTCTGTAGGTATGAGTTTGATGGGTGTACGTTTTCTACTTCCTGAGAAAATCGGATTAATGTTACAAGGTGGCGGGTGGCTCGGTTTATTTACCGACTAGTATATATTTTACACTAAAGCTCCCATAATTACCGACAAAATCAGTGGACAATAAAGGAGAATAGTGTTCTTAACAGTTCTGCCTATACCTAAATATATTTATAAGATTCGTCTCCGCAACTATGTTGCATTGTATCTTGCGGTGCTAAATACAGAAACAGCTTTGTTTGTCGAATAAATAAACAAAGGAAGACGCACCATTCCTTGTAAACTGTTGACCACTGTGGGAACACGAATGAATTAGCGACGTCGTATTTTCGGAATTACTAGACGGAGGACTGTGTGACGGAAGAACGTGTTAACGCGAATGGTTTAAGAGTTTTATGCTCAAAGGGCTGCTGGCTGCAACTGTTTTTGTCCCACCGTAGGCATGGGTTTGGAGCATATTCCAACACTGTTTCAATGGGAATCGGTGGTGGGCTAGTAGCCAACATATTGTGTCGGATGTTTTCAAACTTGGCTGCCTAATAAGAAGCACACACGGAAGGCACATTAAACAGCTAGTCCCGGATTTCATTCTCCACTAGCGATCACCCATCCCGGTACTGACCGCGAGCGACGTTGCTCATCTTTTTCGATCGCTTGCGATTTGCGATCTACTCAACCACGGTACCTACTACGCTCTCTATTGGCTTACAAAACCCAAAAAAAGAAATAACTGGAAGCCATTCATAATTCAGCCAATTTTTGCTAACTTAGTTCAAACTTAAACATTCATCTAGTATCAATATAGATTCCACCTAAGCTTGAAGGCTTGAACTGTACATACATAGATTGAACGGGTGCTATTTGCTATAAACATCAAAGTTTACAGTTAGACAGTCAAAACAATAATAAATGACTTTAGAAATGACTGAGTGGGCGGCACGAAGCGTAAGCTATATAGGCGTTTAGACTTATTGCATTCATCACTCGCGATTCATTGACGCTGTTCGAACTTAAACTAAATTGAAATGAAAAGTACATACAAGTACACGGTCTATAATAGTAGCCGAAATTAGACGGTACTTCAAATGAATGCGATTCTACATCAATAATGGCCTTTAATACAGTACCAAACAGCACGATTAAAGCATGATAAATTCCGGTGTTTTAAACGCTAATGCAAATCAAAATATTTTACACTCAATTTAAAGTACAGTTTAAAAAACCCTACGAATATTTAGAAAGTGAAAAAATCTTTAGATTCGGCATGCTTTAAAACTTTCGTATTTAAAAATGCAACATGAATAAATACCTAAATAAGACTAATCTTACCTGAGGAGACGTGTGGTTGGTATTGGCCAAACGTTTTTAGCGTTGTGGAGCTCAGTTTGATATTCTAAGGGGTAGCTAAAATGGGGTTCTAAATTACGCGTGTTAAAGACGCTAGTGTAGAACTCCAACACGTTGTATAATAATCACTAGGCAGATGAAAACATTGGCAATCAACATAATGCAGTCACATAAAACTTGGAATGAGTTGTCGATAATTGCAGGTGCAATTGCTTTATTTCATACCTCTAAATTTCTTCTGTTATCTACACTACCTACACAATGTAGGCAGTCCCTATAGGCTCAAGTCCCACAACATAGTATCTTCAACACATAAATTCTACATATAATCAATATTCCTCTTTCTATAGTAGTCTTGATCTCCTCTGTTCTATGAAATACTTTATAATAATAATAATAATAACGCTTCACACTCATAGCCCCACACTAGGATTCCCTGTGTTGTGGGCGCCATGGACACACACAAGACAAGAACACAATACACCCAGACCAGAAACAGAAATTCAAATTTATCATCTCTGCTCTGCTGGGAATCGAACCCAGGACCTTCCGCGCAGCGCACCGGTGTCTTAACCACTGCGCCACTTGGGTCGTCTTTGTACACTATCAGTACTCCTTGCTATAATTGCGACGACAAAACTGGTCGCTCGCTTATTTGTCGGACGACAACGTCATTGCGTATCTTTGTCGCGTATCAGTGTGAAGTGTCATTATTTATTTAATACTTTATTCCATGAACAATTCTAGACAACCAATGAGGTAGGGGACGTCACCAAAAGAGAAGAACTAGAAAGGAAACCTACTTTCAAAACACGTAGCTAAAGGAGTAAGGGATAGAGGTCTCCTTCCAGGTAGACTGATGACGTGAAGAAGACTGTGGAAACCGTCGGATTAAAAGGGCCGAGAACCGGGCCCATGTCCAGGTGGAAAATCAAAATCATTAATTTGCACGGTATTTGGATTACGATGGACTATGGACTACGAAACGCTGAAAAAAAGAAGAAATAGTCCAGAAGTATGGTAATCTATTTTGACATTTACCTTCTCCATTGGCTACCGACTAATTGGCTTAATTTTAACATTGACTAACCGCAACTCTCATAAATTATAACGTTGCTTTAAATGTCTTTGTCCTAGCTGTCAAAAATAACATACTTTGAGTGGCACTTTCATTAAACGATTGTTTACATTAAGTGCTGCGCATATTTCATTCTTGCTCATTACTATTTGCCTTCTAGCAACGAACTAATTGACAGAAACATAATTTAATATATCTAACTAAGGGCCGTAACATGGGAGTCGACAGGAAAATTAGTCGTTTTATTGATTACACTCATGAACTAGAATTAGAAAAGAAAAAATTAGATGCAATTAGTTTTTCTATTATAATGTTTGCTTTTTTTAACGTTTTTTACAATTTTAAGTACAAGAAGAATTGACATTTACACAGTAGGTAGGAAATGAAAATTTACGTTTTCACGAATTTTTTTCTATGATTTACCTATATTTCACAATTTTTTTTAAGAAATTTGAAGTTTGTGTTGTCAGAGTTTCAGTTCGGTATTTCGGTGACGTAAATGTAAAGATTCAGATAAAGCTATTCCGGTAAAAGTTATGTATTTGGAGTTATCTGAGTAAATATAAAAATAATTGCAGTGTAATAAATCACAATAAAATAATAGATCTTATTATCTTCAATAAAGATTATTAATTATTATCTTCTATAAACAATGCAATAGTCTAGTTGCTTGACGCAACACTCACAATGATTGCTTTAGTTAGGGTACAGTCTTATTGGTGCTTTGTTATGGACGACTGATCCACTACATATGTAGGATTGCTCTTGTATTTTTACACAAATGTTTATTTATTTACACTAAATATAGTACTAATACTAACACCGCAGAGTACAGTTACGCATTTTAACCGTTTCGACGCCGCGGTAGGTAACATTCACGTCTCACACCAACTTACAGTTTCTTTGCCATGTCCTATTATTAGGCCTACTTTACTTAATGAGTCAGCTTAAAACACCGCAAAATAGTATCTCTTAGCGTTTATCTGATTACGGTTTGGAAAAGCTATACTCATACTTAATAAACAGGCCGCGGTTCGGTTCTCGCGATCGTTGCGAAGTTAATTTAAAAATTAATCATCATCAATGGCCAGTCTTAGCCGTTCTCATGCACTAAATCATCCGGTTATGATAATATACAGCTTAAACCAGAAAATTACAGTCTAAATTGCCGACATGGCCAAATCGCCGATTTAGAGCCGCGTAGTGTTCTGATACGATGTAAATTAGACGCCTAACATGTATTATTCATGCGGAGAAGTAAGGGAGGTGCCTACTTATCGGAAATAACACCGTTACCGCCGCTTAATTAAAAGAAAACGATCGTAATAACAGTGAACCGTTCCGAAATCGTGAAGCATCGCCGACGATGATTTCTATCGGTTATTTATGGACGGGAGACGTCGCACGACGAAAAGGTTAAACGCCTTATTATTTTACAGCCATGACAAAGAAAAACAATTTATGATGTCGACTGTAATCGCGCAAAAAGTATCGCGGCGTCAACTTTGAATCCCATTAAGGCGGTCGGGATTAAATATGCCTTCCGAGCGGTTAGCATTCTAGACGTTTCTAGGAGTGGAATGTCGGAATTTTAAACGCGCGAACACGTCGCCTCCGTTGAAGAGTTGGCCCTCTCTTCATCTACTGATTTTATGGACTCTAATTACACGATAAAGTTGAACGACAACTAACGGAGTCTGAGAAAGGTGTGAGATAGCCTAATTGCATGCGCGACCATATAAGATTGTAACACTTAGAAGAGAAGATTGCTCTAGCGGACTGTTTATTGGCTTTTTATGATGGATCACCTTTTTTTGGTGGGATTGCGTAGGCATACGAATCTGATTGTAAGCTCAGTTTACTGCTAATCGACTGCTAAATGATTTTATGTGGGCATCGATGCGTCAATGACCTGATCGCAGATATAATATACTGGTATGTCCTAATATTTTGGCGTTTTAATAACATAATCTTATAATACCTACTGATTCATAAAATATCGGAGAATACTATTGATTTTTTAAGAAATTGAATTTAAAGCAGTAATTTAAAAGTCTAATAAGCCTATATTTATAAATTCACCAATCAATATTTTGATAGAATCAAATGATAGGATTAAATAAAAGTATTTATACCTACCTACCTATATGTTTTTATGTAAGAAAGGTCGAATCAGAATTTAAAAAGTATGCTTTTAGTTGTCATTAAATGTTTTTCGTTTTAGATCATGACATATTGTTGAAGGCCTGGAAATAAATCTTTCTCAACAACAGAGTGATGCCAGGAGCACACTGCAACGCTGTTCCTTATTAGGGATGAAAATTATAATGACAGTTTATTTAAACCAGAAATCGCCAAATAGTCAAAATTCGACTATAACTCACGTCACAGAATGTACGTAAACGTTGTTTGTGTGCGTGTCATGTCAAAGAGGCATGATTTTTGGTGAATTTCAGGTATTTCTAATGCATTTTATTTCAAAATATTTGAATTTGTGCATTCTTCTCCATATACACCTTTATTGTGCCAAATTTCAAACTGCTCCGTTCTCATAGCGGGCTGTAAATTGTACCCAAAGTGTTCGCTTCACGTATTCCTTCCTTCCTTTCAGCCCCTGGCAGTCCACTGCTGGACAAGGACCTCCCCTAATCGACGCCACTCCACCTGGGCCCTCTGAATCCAACGGTTTCCCGCTGCCTTCTTCAGGTCGTCAGTCCACCTGGTAGGAGGGCGGCCTGCGCTCCTTTTGCCTAAACGTGGTCGCCATTCGAGGACTTTCACGTATTAACATATAAAATTACTTTTGTGTACATTAATTGCCCCACTCATCCAGAAGCACGCGTCCATCACTTAGTTAACTAGGCGCGACATGTAAAACGCAACGGATTAGTTTGAGCATCGTAATCAATCAGTGGACACATTCTGTCACACGACGCCGGCCAATTAAGAGCTTATACAGATCACTGATCAAGAAATCCATTCGGAGCGGTAACATGAATGCATTTCAAAGGCGGTTACGTTTAAACGTTATATATAGGTACATATCGTATGTATAATACTAGCTCTAGGCTGCGTCATCATCCACGTGGTCCAGAAGGGTACTGGGTAGGGACTCATTTTTATATAAATACGGATTTTAATGTTTGTGTCGTTCTATGTATCTGTTGCAAAGGAATTACAGAAACAGGGATTTGGTCTAATTCCTTAGGAATCACGCAGGATGTTAAAATTACAGCTCGGTAAGAAGGCAGTGGGAATCCGATTCAGAGGGCCCAGGACCGGGGGGAGTGGCTTCGATTAGTGGACTAAGGGCTGAAAGGAAGGAAGGAAGGAAGGTCATTCAAATCTATAAAGCGGTGGTAGCCCAGACCCGACCTGTAGTGGATCATTAATGGGTTAATGACACGTGTCTAAGAGATGAGCTCACATCGACAATAACAGTTTAGATTGGAAAGAAGGAGTTGTAATTGTTGTTATTGTGGCGCAATCAGCGATTCGCCGCGGTGCATCGTCCGCCAGTGCTCGGGGAAATAAATCACTACGTGATTCGTGTCAGACGTTTCCATTTCCGAACTGTGCACTACAACTGGACCTTGGGAGCTGGTCCCATGGACGAGGCCTATACGACAGCCGGTTGTTGCTAAGATGACGTCAACGACATCTAATCATAGAAATATTATAGTAGAGCAGGGAAGCCAGGCTTCCAACTGTCCTTCGGTTAAAAAGAGAGAGAAGATTGCCGTACATTCTCTATCTGTCTCTTCTCGCGCATGTGCAATTAGCGAGAAACAATTTTAGGTAATGAAAGTGTTTAATGCGCATACGTGAAGCGCGAGAATGCACTAAGTTCTTTAATGCGCACGGGTTAGTAGAGAGACAGATAGGGTACAATAATCTTATATCTCTTTCTAAGTGTCGGACATTTCCACTTACAGGCAGCCGTATGTCTCCCCTACTCTATTATATTATTTCTATGCATCTAATTCAGTTGTTCCGAAAATACTGTCAATCTTTATCGGTCAGATATTAGTTAATATAACGTCTTCGTCATAGTAATTGGAGCAGATTAAACTTCTTAACTTTACAGAACCTGAGAGCCTTAAAGAGGCAAGGAACTATTTAGCATGAGATATATTTGGAAGAAGAAGGATCTATTTTGAACGTAGTCTAAAGTAAGAAAACTTGCAATAATAGTTACCATACACCGATCTTTAACGACAAACACGTCAATTCTGATAGAAAGCGTCCAATGGCAACAATTCCTAACCCATTCTTGCTCGACCCGACTCACGTTCGGTCTTCGTGACCCCGCGATTGGCCGATGAAGTCATAAATTGTATAATGCATTGGAAATTGTTTCTCGCGGTAGATAGCCGTGGCGCACCTACTAATCGGTTATGGAGCGCCCGGAGCGTCCGCCAAAGATTTATGGGATCCAGATCTTGTTGGGGCTGAATGGATATTGTGCTGTAATCCGCAATAAACGTGGCATGCGTGCATAGCTTCGGTGAGAGTTTGATTCATACGTGCAGGCGTAGGTTATAGTTGTTTATTTAAATTTAATACGGGGTAAGGGGTATATGCTGCGGTAAACTTTAGGACCTTCCCGTTATATTCCTTCCCTCCTGCCTTTCAGCCCTTGGTAGTCCACAGCTGAATGCGTCTCTCCTAATCGACGCCACACCACCCGGTCCTGGGCCCTTTGAAACCAATGGTTTTCCGCTATCTTCTTCAGGTCAGTCCAACTGATAGAAGGGTGGCCTGTGCTCCTTTTACCTAAACGTGGTTGCCATTCAAGGACCTTTTTACCCATCCGTTGTCAGTTCCGTATTGATACGTATGGGTAATTGGTTGATTGATATCAAGTGTAACCAAAGAGATGTATATCCAATTCTCACTCATTCGTGTAAATAACGTCAGTGCATAGAGCATGAACCGACGCAGTTCCGTATAGTCATCGTATCGAGCTGCCATTAGTATGGGAAGATGGCAAGACAGACTGACATATGACGTACGAATGACTGACGTTTACTATACCTACAAATACTTTGATGATAGTGTTCATACGCATGGCACTGATCACTTCTTTACCGCCAATTCACACAAACACAACTGATAGTTATAGTCTGATAGTTAAGTTATACGCTATGAAGCCTGAGATTTATCTTGTATGAAATTTAAGATGTACGGAGCGCGAAGCTGAGATGTGCGTGTTTAATTGTAGCTGATCTTATCCGAACCAAGCTTACTGCGAGCTGGGCAAGACTACATACGTTATTGCAAGCATGACGAGCTGATATGATCCTTCTTGTTTTAGGTGGACCTTTGTCATGAACTTATGCCTCCCATGTTCATATATCAACATACTTCTTCAATAACAACAACACGGATATACTCAATGGAGTATCAATTTTCTACAAGAGGTATCGTATAGTAATACAATAATCTACGAATAATATTTGTAGGAAAGCGACACAATGTGATGCCGAATTATGTTAATGGTCATTGTGTATCAGCCTCAAATTATGTAACAACTGTTTGATCTTGTAAGCCAAGGGACTTCGAACATCACCTAAAGTTTGTTTCTCTTGCAATTGTCTCTCTTGCAACTATAATTTGTAGCTTCTTGTGTCTTCCCCAACAAAGATAAGAGACTATCGACCAGTCTTTTTTTACCCAGTTTAACTTTATAAGCTTGACGCCAATGTATATATTGTAGGCTAACAACTCACTTAATTTATATTGAATATACGTAAGTTTGCTAATTGTATATTTTAACATTTTTGACGGAAACACTTGTACGTAAGACAATAATATTATTATTTATCTATGCATGTCATGCCTGCAGTACCGTGTGTAGCCGTTAATATTAAAACGTTACCGCTATCTAGCCAGATATATGTATCTTGCGCATTCTTCTCCTAATATATTATAGAGGCGTTAGAAATTTTCCGCTATTAGATAAAAGATGCTACAATCGGTTACACACGCTATCTTAGGGAGTGTGCGCGCGACGTTTTTATAAACGACTCTAAAGATGAATGCTATTGGCGTTTAATTTTATTATTAACGCAATGAAACAAGTTATTATGATATTTGATGATCCTCATCTAATCATGTACATTATGCATACTATTATAAAAACGTAAAATGCAGCTATAATGGAATCGGGTATCACTAAAGCATCATAAGGGTTAATACTTTTGTAATACATATTTAAAATTTTGTTAAAGGGCAAATGGTTGAAAAAACTAATTTATTGTTAATAATTTTCTACCAATTTGCTTTAGTCCCCAAATAGATAAAATTATTAGATCATGTACAACCTGGCGACTGACGACTTACCAACATTTGGTCGCTTACCAGGCGTTTGCTGGTTAAACACAAGAAAAAAACGCGCTTTTATAGCTCATTTACAAAAACGTCGTGTGTACTCTTATCTCAGTTGCCGTGGTTGGATTTTACAAACGGCATCTTTATTAGCTATCTGTTGTTACGTGTGAGGCTGTATTATATTTCATGTACGTGGGTAGAGCTTATCTTTAAATTAAATCGAGATTCTACAAAAATACACGTTAGGTGGTGGATGCGGTGTAATTCACCAATCGCCTTTCGCCGACCTCATAATTATATCAAAAGAGACATGTTTTTCATGTCTTGTATCTTGTGTTTTGGTTAAAGAGGAATTATTGTCGGAAAATCTTATTTTATAGTAGAATTTTATATTTTATTTTTTTATTTTAATTGAGTAACAAACGGGCATGAAGCCACCTGATGTTAAGTGGTTACAGTAGCCCATGAACACGCGCATCCAATCACAAATATAGAAGGCATCCTATCTGAGGTTATATACGATGCGAGTGCTTTGCTACTCACAAAGAATGAGATGTTCACTTCAAATAAACTATCCCCGGCAACCACACCTCCTCAGCCGAAACACAAGAATGAAGAAAATGCTGCTTTACGATGGCTGAATAATAATAATATTTACTTACTTCACGAACTTATCAAGATTTTATAATAATAATATGCGTAACTATTCTTGATTATTAAGTAATTCCACCAGATCTTAATCAGCTGCTGTAAGTTATATTATATGATGATGGATTAGTGTTCTGACAAGATTGTTATCGGCGCATGACTACGCATAAGCTAATGTCATTTACACATTTAATATGTTAGTTATTTTGAAAATATATTGTGTTAATCAACAGTGACAGGTAGCCTAGTTAGAACTACTTTAATTGCAACTGCAGTTGGAGTTAAGATACGTAGAATAGTTCAAGTTAATTTTGATGACCCACGGTGCCGAGACGTGGTCCTTTACCTGCTGTGAGCTTAATCCTCAGACTTAGAGTGGTCTCTCGACACTTGGAGGGCAATGGAGAGAGCTGCTATGCTCAGTATTTCTTTACTTGACAGAGTCAGAAATGATGAAAACCGTAGAAGAACGAAGTGGCCGACATAAGTCTCAAAGTTTGTTAATTGACTGGCCACATTGTTCGTAGGACTGACAACCGATGGGAAGAAAGGCCCTCGAATGGAGACCACGTTTAAGCTAAAGGAGCACAGGCTGCCCTCCGACCAGATGGACTGACGACCTGAAGATGACAATGGGAAACCGTTGTATTAAAAGGGCCCAGGACCGGGTGGAGTGGCGACGATAAGGGGAGGCCCATAACCAGCTGTGGACTATCAAGGGCTGAAACTGAAAAGAAGGTAGCTTTTTTTATTCAGGCAAGCTGTTTTAAGCCTGGGCAATTCACTGGTTGTTTACCTATGCAGATTATTTGAAATTGTAAAAAAGGGAACCGCTGAAGAAAATGTAGGTAACTTTATAAAATAATTGATTAAACTATTATTACTCTGTTTGAAAATTTACATAAAACGAAACAAAAGTTCTTTGAATATTATAAACAACATTAAGATTTATCTAGACTCTATAACAAAATTATATTCGCATAGCCATTATAAATCACTGTGTACCTCCAACGGCTAAAATTGCGAATAAACCCATTCACAGCCACAAAACCAATACAATAACTCATCAGCTGATAGGCTGACTTTTGCATTGTTTGAGCCACAATGTATCTCCCGTTACTGGTTTATGGTCTATAATTTACAATGTCTGCAACCGATTAGTGAACCACACGGTCGCGTCTCCCCTCACAGTGAGACGAATTTAGTTGCTGGTCTATTGCAGGTGGGTTGGTATACCATTCAGCATATTATGGACAATTCTTAGGCGTGCAGGTTTCCTCACAATGTTATAGACGATTCCTACAATCGTCGTGGTCGCTGGGTTGGTATACCTTTGATGCGGTTATGGATAACCCTTTGGCAAGTAGGTTTCCTCTCGATGTTTTCTTCACCGTTACATCAGGTGAAATTTAATTTTAAAACGCACTTAATTTTGCAAAGCCTAGATGCTAAAGTTTTCAATGTTTGCAAACTAATAATGACCCACTGCAGGGTCGGATCTCCTCTCAAAGTGAGAAGAATGTAGGCCGTAGTCCATCACGATGGTCTTTTGCGGGTTGGTGGACTTTGCATGCTTTTGAGAATGCGATGAAAAATTCTCAGGCATGTAGGTTTCCCCACGATATTTTCTTTCACCGGTAGGTACAGCAAGTGACATTTCAATTTTATAAAACGCACATAATGTCTTTTTTTAGAGTGTTATTGGTGGATGCCACTGGGAGTCGAAGCCGGACCCCTCGAAGAGGCCGAATTCTTAGCCACTGGGCTACCACCGCTTTTTCAATATCAGATCTATTCCCAAGCCTCAAAACCAATATAATAACTCATCAGCTGATAGGCTCGACTTGCATTGTTTGAGCTCACAATGTATCTCCTGTTACAAGTTTACAGGCTATAATTTAAAAACCAGTGTTGATATTAGTAGTATAATGGACTCACGCCCCGTTCAATTATTTCGTCGTAAATTAACTTAAAAACCGAAAGGGTACGTGAGATTATTGCGTAGTGATTTTAACATAAAAATTTAATGTTTGCTGCGCGTGTGTTAAGGTTAAAGGTGTGGTCATATTGGCAGCGAAGATGTGATGTTTAAGGTCTTCGTCTGACTTTTTATAAAATTACCTTTTCAAATACCTACTTATATACGCAATTAAAAGATATAGTCAGTCATAGTCATATCAGTCTATGAGTGCCTATGGAGTTCATTACAAAGAGATCTAAGAGGTCGTTTTAGCGGTACAATGGTTTGTTAGAATTCGATTTATAACAAAGAAAGTATGTGGTAAGTACGTATTGGTACGCTTACTAAGATCAAGTTTGAAGACTAGGTAGCTATGTGGTTGATACGCTGAGACTACATGTAATGAAGAATGTTGATTTACATGGCATCGTGTAATATCGAATTTTTCCAAGCAAGAAATGCTCTTATCTCCGCGTTGCGTTGCGTTCAATTGCGTTGGCTATTCCTATACAATAATTAACAAGGTTGCATTAAATTTATCGCCAAAGTGGAAAGAAACTAAATTATCCTCGAATTTTTTATCTTTTAATTCGTAATTTTATCGCGTAAAATCGCTTATCGCCCATTAGTCACCGCTAGAACAAGTCGGTTATCGATGCCGATGAAGCTATAAATTATTATAATACTTCGCAAATTATTTTACGAAGTTCGTTTTTGATTTTTTTAGTCGATAAAGATCGCACAGGGCCGGCGGTGAGTCCTTCAGGTTTTATGTGCTAAACTGCTAACTGCCTTTAAAATAGTCATAATTAAAGCCTTTGCTTATGGATGGGTAACCACTAGTGGCGAATTAAATTCGCGCTTCCGTGCTTCGGAGGGCACGTTGGGCCCGGTTTTTATCGATAATTCGATACGATAGCACTCGTTAAACCTTGTCGGCCCTATAGGCTGTTTGAAATCGTCCGACACGGGTTGGCCACTAGCCCGCTTTTTCGCCAATCCGCATTGGAGCAGCGTGGTGGAGTATGATCCAGGCCTTGAATATTTTCAAAAACTACTTTGGCTTGGATAATCCCGGGCTATCCCGGGCTCCCGGGTTGGATAAGACGGTGATAGCCCAGTGGCTTAGAATTCGACCTCGAATAAAAATGTTATGTGCGCTTTATAAAATTAAATATCACCTGCTGGTACGGTGAAGGAAAACATCGTGAGGAAACCTGCATGCCTGAGAGTTCACAAAAAAATGTTCTCAAAGGTATGTGAAGTCCACCAACCCGCAGTAGGCCAGCGTGGTGGACTAAGGCCTACATCCCTCTCATTGCAAGAAGGAGACCCGACCCTGTAGTGGGTCATTAATGGGTTACTGACAATCACGGGCTAGGCGTTGTCGCAGCGTTGCTTCTATGACTTTCTGGCGCCGATTGCTAATGGTGCGCATATTATATGAAAAATAGATTGCTGCTTCGAGAAAATAAAATGTCTCATGTCCATAATCCCTTATAAAATAAATATTTGTCTCATGGATACACCTACCTGAGTACATACCTGTGTAAGCGTCGCTCGTGTCGCTCCGGGGAGGTCTTCGCCACGTTTTTCACCTGCACCAGAGATTCCGTAACCTGACAAGTTGTAGTTTTTTGTTTCTTAAAATATATAAAGCTTCACACTAGGATATAAGCTTCACACTTCACAATAAAGATGCACACTAGGATAAAGCCCCATATCTACCTACTAGGATGCCGTGTTTCGGGTCTCATGGGAATCGAACCCAGGACCGGGAACTTCACCACGAAAGTCGTCTATCGTCGCATTGATCAATTTTGGAGTTCTTATTTTCAATTTAATCGGATGACTATTAAGTGAAAATCACTTTCAAAGATTTTGATTTATAAGGTAATAAACGCTTGTTAAAAGGGACATAAATTTTGCAATAATATAATTTGATACGGACATTCTCGTCCGAGAATCGAATCGACACTTCTATGAATAGAAGTGCGAATTGGTCAGTAGGCTATTATGTTTCCTGTCGTTAATAATTTTATAATTTTTATGGTAGCTAACATAATAAAAAACATACGTTTAGAACATTTCACACTTAACATAGGTACTCGTATGAATGTATCATTTTGACTATTTCTTTAATTTAATTTTTTAAGGTCACATTAGTCCAACCTCAAAACTGACAACCTAAAAAAACAGAGACGAGCAAGATTTCACAATACTGTTTTATAGTCCGGGTTCGAATCCCAGTTGCACGCATTAATAAATTTCTTTAAAAGGTTATGAGTCCTTATAAAATTAAATATCAGTTGCTGCTTGCCTGTGACTTCACAAAAAATGTTCTCAAAGACACGTGAAGTCCACGCATTAGCCAGCGCGGTGGACTAAGGCCTACATCCGTCTCAAAATGGGAGGAGACCCGACCTAGACCGTGTTAAACGTATCTAGTGGTTTGAAGATAAGTTGTTGGATAGCGGAATGAAGATAATACAAAAATTTCCTATGTAAAGAAATATGTCATTTCATATCTTCTTTATGTTTTGTATTTATTTTGTAAATATTAGGTTGTTTGTTTTTTATTTTAAGGCATTGTAAATAGCTATACCTATTACTGACATATACGTTTGGTAGGACTAATAAACATTTCTATACATCATTAATTCTGTGGACTCACACTGTTTATACAAAGACTATGTTATTACACTAGACGTGGCCCGCGGCTTCGTTCACGCGTATCAGCTCCCGACATGTCGATGTCGAATAAAAATAAATTAATAATAGACATTAAAAAGAGCAACCTTTAAGCGAAAATAAAGGCAAATGTAACGTTGCACTTATAAGAACAATTTTGCATTCTCGTTTTTTTTCTTTGGTTTGAGAAAAATAAAAAGTGTCCTACTACGCATAAGTAAAATTTTATTTCAGGTTTTAATAATAATGTATCTATGGGATATATTAAATTCCGTCATATGTTATTTACAAAAGGAGTACTAAATATACCTTCTTTTTCGTAAACTAAATAAATGATAATGGAATTTCAAATCTATAGTATGCATGTACATAGTATAGTAGATATGTATGTTTAGGCATAGAAAAACTACAAAGTTTTAATGAACATTCTTTTACTAATGAGTGTGGTTAGACTTTAATTAGTTGTGGCAGAAAGTTCACGTAGGTAACCATTTAAATTTTCTTATATTATGGAAGCATAGCACAGTTATTTTTAATGTAGGTAACTTATGGTAATAACCATGAAAACATTTTCATGACGGTAAAACCGTAGTTATATACAAAGACACTTGATATACGATCAAGTAACATCAACATAGGCCAGTAACGCACTAACGACCATCCTGGTGTTGCCCATTGTGTTCAACGGGTAACGGTGACCGTTAAGTATCTGTTTACTTATCGTTTGACTATTTTTTATAGTAATTGAGTAACAAAAAGGCACGCAGGCCACCCGATGTTAAGTGTTCACTGCAGACAATTGACTAAGACTAAGATGTTGGCCCTCAATAAAATATTTCCGACAACCACACCTCCCAGCCGAAACAAAAGACATGTAGAACACGCTGCTTTACTATTTTGGTTCTACCACCTAATGTGTAACCTTACCACAGAAATAAATAAATAAATAAATAACGCTTCACACTCATAGCCCCACACTAGGATTCCCTGTGTCGTGGGTGCCATGCACACAGACAAGACTAGAACACAATACACCCAGACCAGAATTGAAAATTTGAATTCATCATTAAAATTTTTACTCTGATAAAAGGTAATTGAACCCGAAACTCTCTACAAGTACGATGAGTGTGTTAACAACTGTATGTATCACGCAAGCGGTCAAAGATGTTAAAACATAGAAATAGATTAACAATGATCGTTTAACGAAAACTCTTTTGTTTCACAAAGAGTTCGTGTATTAATACATTAATAAGATAACAACAAATTAAAGGCACTTTATCGGGTCCTGTAAGCAGGCTTAAGTTGCAGCAATCACCATAAAATGACATCACTGTCATTATTTTGGTATAATGTGCATTTTTTACTTAAGCATATGTCTGAACGCGCGGGGGTAAACTGTAAACTATTTAATAAAATAAATGGATTCCCTATATCGTGAGTACCATGGACATTATTGAACACACACAAGAACAACACACACATCATTCAAATCTCTGTTTCGCTGGGAATGAGGACTAAGCTGTTCGCCTCAAATAAAGTATCTTCGGCGACCATACCTCCCCAGCCGAAACACAAGATATCAAGAACATGCTGCTTTACGACGGGTTAAGAGGCGGGCGGTAAGGTACTACCCCGTGCGAGCTACTATAACACCTAAAATTCTTATCTTCATACTTTTTTTCTCGCTTGAGATCATCACAATACCTTATGCACTTTTTCTTATAATTTTACGTGCATTAATGTAAATTAAACCATTAATTAAATTACGTTTAAATGCGAAGAAATTACGCGCCTCCTTTATAGGCGAAGTATAAATTCATTTATCTTATGTAGGATACCTCTTTAGTGCCTTAATATACTCCAGGTACGGTAATGTGAAAACGTTTAGTAAAAAAAACTTGTCCAAAGGAGTGACATCAAAGGTTCCGTATGTGATATTACAAGATATACTCAACTGATAACGTTAAACATTGGGTAGTCAGCCCTTGGATGAGTAAGAAACCAAATTCAAATTTCCTTCTTTTCATCTCGCAGTCCACTGCTGGATATGGGCCTCCCCTACTCCACCCGGTCCTGGGTCTTTTAATTCCAGCTGTATTCCGCCGTCTTCTTCAGATCCTCAGTTACCTGGTCGGACGGAATGGGTTAGTGCTTCTTTTGCCTAGACGCGGTCACCATTCTAGAACCTTTTTTCACCGTCGTTTATCGGACTTTCGAACGATGTGGCCAGCCCATTGCCACTTTAATTTGCAAAATTTGAGATCTATGTCGTTGACTTTAGTTCTTTTACGAATTTCGTCGTATCGGCTTCGGTTTTTTACATATTAGGTGAGTGAATATTAGCTTTCATGCTTTGGAATGCATGTTTAGCCATCGTCTTAGTAGTAGATAGATGACAGTTGCAAGTTGCCTAGTCGCAGGCCTTTTAGATTGTTTTGAAACATTTCACAGGTAGGCAATGAGCCCGTACCTCCATCGATCAGTGGATGTTAAGCATCGGTGTAGAGTAGACTTCAGGGCCCCCTGTGTTGAGGAGAGACTAGTCTTTCTATATTTGTAACCCATGAGTGACCCACTGCAGAGCCGGGTCTCCTCTCACAATGAGAAGGACGTAGGCTTTAGTCCTTGACGCTGGCTTAATGCAGGTTAGTGGACTTCGCGTGCTTTGAGAACATTTTGGAACCGTTCATGCTTGAAGGTTCCAACTAATGGCTTCCCGTTCCCATTTCCTGTACGAAACCCTAAATACTAGTTTCTACTTATTGCATCATTTTATATAGACGACGGTATCTTGATATTTCATTTTAAGTACTCCCTAACTTATAGTTGTATCGTTGGAAAGAAATAAACGAAGGACCATTTCATCGTTCTAATTTAAAGTAAGAAATGACCATAGCTTCGACAAGGTGTAAAATGTGAAAAGAGTGATTTACAAAATTAATGGACAGTCCTTATAAAAATCCTATGAAATGAGTATAATAAATTATATGAAGTCCTATAAAAAGAACCTATAAAAAGTACCTAAGTAATAAGGAGGCGTGCAGGCCAGCGACTGTTCAATAGTCACACACCACAAATCATAACTTAACATACCTTTGACAACTATAATTATTTTTGGACCACTATAGTTTCAATAGTTTTTGACGACCTGAGTGGCGCAGCGGTTTAGACGCCGGTGCGCTGCGCGGAGGGTCCTGGGTTCGATTCCCAGTAGAGCAGGGATTAGAATGATGAGTTTAAATTTCTGTTTCCGGTCTGGGTGTGTGTGTTCTTGTCTTGTGTGCGTCCCTGGTACCCACGACACAGGGAATCCTAGTGTGGGGCTATAGTGTGAAGCGTTATTTATTTATTTAGCGCAGCCTACCTGTGGTGCCGCCCTTGAGCAGCCTTGAGGAGAGTGCTCGAAATTGAATCAATGTTAAAATGTAAGGATTCCTGTCCATAACATCAATTCAAAGTGACTAATAGAACATAGGTTTCAGACGTCTCAGTGCTTGATACAAAGAAAAATTGTAGTTCTTATGCCAAAAGCTGATTTGTAAACCATTAGACTGTCTTATCTATTGTTAACAGATTCGTTGACAGAATGACACAGAGGTTGCGAAACCCAGTCTCGTAGTCGCCGTGTCGTGTCGCATTCAATGGTTCATGGACAAAAACCGACTAACGTTTATCCGTACAGTAGGCACCAGTATCTGGATAGGGTTTTCAGAACATTAGTTGACAAGTTAGTTATTTTTTTTAAATGTTTACTCAATCTACAGTGTTACGAGTAAATAGTATCGGGTTAAAAAGGCTTTTGTCTTAATTTTTGAAAGGTTAAAAGACGTTTTGGTGTTAAATCCTGCTTGAGCAGATCGCAAGTGATCGAAAAAGTTAGGGAACGTCGGATGCGGTCAACACCCGGGTGGGTGACCGCTAGTGGCGAATTAAATATGCTTTCATGCTTCGTAGGGCACGTTAAGCCATCGGCCGATGTTATCGATAAGATAGCAGTCGTCAAGCCTTGTCGGAGGTTCCATTGGTTGTTTGAAACATTCGATACGGGTTGACCACCAGCCCGTTTCTCCACCAATCCGCATCAGAATAACGTGGTGGAATATGCTTCATGCCTCTCCCTGTTTTAGGGAGATCCGTGTCCAACAGACTAGCCACTTATATCATAATCTGACATAACGTACACCAGACATATGGTAGTATTGTGCAGCTTAAACCATATTCTAAATACTAGACAACCCTAGAGCAGTGATTACCGAACATCAATCACGCAGCGCCCCGGAGGCTGGCGACTGGTGCCTGCGCGACCCGCGACCTTGTCTGACATATTGCAATCGCTAAACTCTGCTTATAGCCCATATCATATGTCAGTTGAGATAAGCTAGCTAGCTAGTAGTAACTAACTAGCCGCTAGTAGTAACTAACAGCAATAATAATATTTTACAGGTTGTAGAGCTGCTCTACCAATCGATCAATCAGTTGCTCAAAAAGCAATTTTTTTTAAATACTTACTGACTTCAGTTATGTTCAGTTACTCGTAATCTAAATTTGCCAAAACCATTGCAAATGTAGGAATGCCAATGTTATAATAGAGACCGCTACCGAGAAGCATTGCAGGCTGGCACAAACAAGGCATTGTTTGCTAATTTGACTGGCAATTGACATGTAGAGGGCGCCCCGCGGTGCCTAATGACGACAGTAACGACTTTACTAGTGCCAACCAAAAATGGCGTACTAACGGCAACGTTTATTTTATAATTTACTTGTACATCTACAGATCTTCAGCGACAGATTACAGCGAGTAAGTAAATATGCAAATTAATTTTTAATGGCGGACCTTTCTTTTGTTGTAGACATGTAAAAAACACTTAAGTTAGCAAGGTGTGAAGTTTTTGTCGGTTCATACGATATTACTGAGGGTCGTAAAAGTATAATGTGAGCATTTCCGTAAAATTTAAAATATAGTGGAGTGAAACGACTGATCCGTGGATATTTGAAATGGGGTTGGCAAAAAGTTTGCAGCTTTAGTTGAAATTCAGCGGTATTTAAGTTTTGCGAAAATCTGTCCACCAACTCTAGGAGCTCTAGTTGCTCTACTCTCTACTCTATAATATGTCTCTCTTCTTAGTCTAGGAGTGATTTTAGTTGACGTACGCTCCGAAGTATGGGAACTTCATCAGTACTCACCAGTTGTTATATACCTACTACTTACTAGTATTAATAGATTCAAGAAATTGAATTGGTGTAGTACCTATTGGTGTAATTTTTTTTTAATTTTTAGTTCTAAGTAAGTAGTTTTCTTTCCATATCAATAATCCTTATATTTGTTGAAGTCTGTTAAAAAGGTTCACGAACAAATTCGACTGGATGTAGAAAGTTTATGTTACAAACAAATAAATCGCTACCAATTTTGACTGTCGGCAACCCTAAATGCACTTAAGATCCCGATTATAGTTTTTGTGTGCCGCTAAATTTTACTGTAGCCGTAAATGTACTCATTTGAATAGATAACAGACAGATAGTGGGATCCGTGATTGCAACAGAAAGAGTCCATTAAAAGAGTTTTGAACTCTTTTTAAATAGGATGAGCATGTCAGTGTTGATTAAAAAAACAATGGCGAAATGGCGAGTGCTCATGGATGGGGACGAACGGTCCTCGAATGGTGACCACGTCTCGGAAAAGGAGTACAGACCGCCGTCCGACCAGGTGAACTGATGACCTGAAGAAGACAGCAGGAAACCGCTGGATTCAAAGGGCCCAGGACCAGGTGGGGTGGCGTCCAGCAGTGGGAATGAAGGGCTAAAATGATCTTACTCAGTTTTCAAATATCAAAATAGATTTTAAATAACAAAAGAATTATGAAATGAATTGTTCCAACCGGGTGTCCTATGTGACAGATCTCGTTGAAGTGGTACACAACAAAATAGGACAGTCGAACCGTGGACACTACAGCCCACGAACCACAGCCAACCTGACATAAGGTACTTCAGCCGAAAGATACAAGAGGACACGTGGTAGGGCAAACACACGCAGCCTCTCAAAATAAAGTCTTTGCTATCGGTGTATTTGTATAAAAATGCAATCTAGACGACAATGAGGCATCATGGAAAATATCTGCTAGAAAGAGAGCGCACATTTCGCCCTTCGAGAGGGTGGTACGAAAGAGGGGGACGGCACGAGATGCAATGTTCATTAAAGAGGGTCAGCTGTGGGGGTGTAATTTCCCCCGTCCCCCGGGGCGATCCTGTGGTCGTCTTTTTAATTTGTTCTTGGGTTTCAGGGCTGAAACCGCAGGGAAATTTTTGTTTCGATTGTTGCTTATAATTTGCACGAAATTGTG
The DNA here is from genome assembly GCA_905147235.1 of Erynnis tages. Lineage (NCBI taxonomy): Eukaryota > Metazoa > Arthropoda > Insecta > Lepidoptera > Hesperiidae > Erynnis > Erynnis tages. The sequence continues at coordinate 2,498,327 of LR990081.1, forward strand.
AACATAAGCACATACCTTCCTGAATTCCTTGCTCTGAACGTAGCGCGGGAATGCGTGATCTACCGTTGCATGTTAGTATTTCGATTTGTATATATTTTCCATTTCCTTTTGTTTGTGTAGATATATATTATATTTTGTATGAAAACAAGCATAGTCAAACACAGAGAAAACGCGTCTGCGTGTACGCGCGTGGATGCGTTTTCTATCACTTTTTTTCACTTCTCCGTCAATTCGCATAGGATAATTAGGTTGTAAAGCTTTTAAAGCTTGTAAAGCTGTAAAATATGAATCATACTTTCACAATGTAGTCAAAATTTGGAATTTTGAAGAAAATTCCACAACTAAATTCAACTCCTTTCATTGGTTAATTAATGACGCTTCACACCCTTTAGGATTCGCTTTGTCGTGTTATGTACACACACGAGACAAACAACTATAGTTGTTACATATTATAATTTTACAATATTTCCAGTTAATCCTAAGGAATTCCTTTCCTTTAATTTTCCTAGTTTTTCCTATGGGACAGCCCTGGAGCTGCGAGACAGTACTGCCGGGAGGCGCGGCGTCTTATCAACGAATTAATTCTAGACTAACGAAGACTGGGGGTGGCCGCGATTAACACAGCCACCCCCGCTGAAGACTGCACAGCGACTAGAAATGGTAGAACAGCTACGCACGTTGGTAAACAGTGAGAGTCCAGTGGCTTAGACTTCTATTTCTTACTGGAAGGGTCCGGGATCAAATCCCAAAGGCATGCCAATTAATTTTTTGAAAGTTACGTGCTCTTTGTAAAATTAAGTATCACCTGCTGTAACGATGAAGGAAAACTTCGTGAAGAAATCTGAAGATAATCTTCTCAAAGTAAATTGGGACATTGAGTCTTGCTGCAATTAGTTTAACGATTTTATTTGGGCCTTTTTAATGGTTGTTTTTAGAAAGGGTTGTAACCAACTGAAAAGACTGGGACTACTGAACACAACAAAGATATGACTGGGCTTTACTCCAGCACGCTGCTCCAATACTGATGGAGCCGATCTTAGGCTGACGACGGAAAATAGACAATAGAATTGAGCTGGAAGGTAACGTTTTTCCATACTGACACCAGACTGAACCTTATGGTAATGCAACGCCGCGTAATAGACAAACTGGTGTGAATATAGGCTCGCGTTATAGAAAGAGAAAGAGTGGAAGGAGGACTAATGTGGGTCGTGGATACAGGAGTGTACAGTTAAAACTCTATCTCCGCGTCCCAGGGTCGACCCATTCTTTTTTCTCTGTACTTAATTTTTCAATCTGTTCCATTTTATTCAATTAAAACAGGTGGATGTCATTTCTGTGCCATTTCTAGTTCTGTAGCCCAAGGTCCGAGCGGGTGGCATATTAAGACGAAGTTGGAAGTAAAAAAAGGCGAAAAAGAGTTTTATATTCTCTCTCGAATGGGAAGAAATAGGAGAAATCTTTCTCATTTAGCCCACCAGTGCTGACTGGGGCGGTGTCGCGGGCAGACTGCTAGCTTAAGCTCTGTCTTAATTACAATACCGAGAGCGTTTAATGAATAATGAAAATTGGCTGAGGAGTGCTTAAAATGTAGATAAAGGTAGTATAGGCGGTCGGCTGAAAACAACGGGCGAAGTGGAGGGAGGGATCGCGAAGTGAAAAGTGAAAAGTGACGGGTGGTGAAAAAGTTTTACGGATGGGTTGATAAGTGACGTGAAATGTTTTATAAATAGTGATTGTGATTTTCTGCGATTTCAAAGGTGATATCAGTCTACACTTGAAGTCTTGAACGAATGTTCACTCCAGTGAATAAAACTGGCTAAAACTGGTTTGGCATAAAAAGAATATTCACCTAATCTATTATTTTAAGATGTCGTCGATGGAAACCGTACGTCTTGGAATTAGGGCGTTCGAGTGGAAGTGCATGATGTCGAATGCCAATGTCCAACAGATCGGTTCATTCATTCAGCACATGTATTGTGTTTCATTTTGTGTACCGAATGAAAGGTGAATTTTCATCGTTAATGTGGTCATTAAGGCGTTAAATTTGTATGACTAACACATAACTAACACACTCTGTATGTCATGACACACATACAGAAGCGCATGTGGGTGTACATTACAAGTACATTACGAGGTAGTGATCGCGTTAGCGTGCTAAAAATAAAAATAAACTGAACGAAATTTTGAGTTTATTTAGAATGTTGATGTTTTGAATCGATTCGTATTAATAATGTAATAAATAGGTAATATAATAGAATTTGCATACCTGAAAAGGTGAATGTGGATTGATCAAAATGCCCTGTAAAACCAATAAATAACTAACCCATATTCGTGCAAATAAATTATTTTCATTTCATTTCATCTCATCTCATCTTATCTCATATCATCTCATCTCATCATCTCATCTCATTTCATTTCATAATATTTAACAGTGGATAGCGGCTTTAAAAGTTAGCTTAATAGTAATCTTAAGTCTTACAAGTTAATTTCTTTCATTTTCAGTTAAGATTCCAATAACTTTACCCTATTAATAGCACAAAGTAAGAAAAAGTAAGAAAAAATCGTAGATTTTTATTTATAGCTCAAGCACACTCAATGTTCAGCCTAATTGGCAATTGAGAGTCGAAATAATGAAACTCTCGACCCAGTTTTTGGGTTTGGTTGAAAATGCCGCGGAAACTCTGCTAACTAGAGAAATATCACTATACAAGAGAAAACTTTCGGATTTAAAGTTAAAATTTAACTCTAAATTAATATTTGCAAAATTTTAATAAGTTTAATAAAATATACAAGATATACATAATATTTATGTATCTACGCTCTAGAAAGAATAGAAAGTGGACAAAGTTATCTTGTCTAAAACGTCAAAGTTATCTAAAACCCACTTAAAGCATTTTTTTTACTATCTGATTTTCATTTTGGTTCTGCATATGGTAATTTATCCATAGGCTCTAAAAACCTTTTAACTTTTGACGACCAAGTGGCGCAGTGGTTAAGATACAGGTGCGCTGCGCGGAAGGTCCTGGTTTCGATTCCCAGCAGAGCAGAGATTTGAATGATGAGTTTGAATTTCTGTTTCTGGTCTGGGTGTATTGTTTTCTTGTCTTGTGTGTGTCCATGGCACCCACGACACAGGGAATCCTAGTGTGGGGCTATAAGTGTGAAGCGTTATTTATTTATTTATTTATTTATTCCTACATACATAGAGATGTAGAGACTTTTGTATCAAAAAAAGCAATAAATATCAATGTTAATTTCAAACGAAGTATTATAAACCGAACCCCTCTCGAGTGAGTATAACGAAATGGCGGTCATTATTAATAAAAAAATATGGAAACAATAATCCCCTGGCAAACTGGGAAGGGTCAGTCTTACCTACGAGTGTACAGGACCTTCGTTATCCCTTCCATCCACATGCCGGAAAATTTCATTTCAATAGCCCTTTTTAGCCATCTACTCATATCTAATAATATACTCGTAATAGAGCTAAAGAGTTTGTTTCTTTGTTTGTCCGTTTGAACGCGCTAATTTCTGTAATTTCACCTCAGATTTGAAAAATTCTTTTTGTTTATTATGTGTAAGGCTACACTTTTTAACAGACGGAAAAGTCAGTAAAATCTGTATGTTTGTTGTTTCGCGTTAAAAAGAGCGAGTATTGATTGTTATTGTTTGGTAAAAGTGAACCAGCTAAAGCATGTAATAGCAACTTCTAAGTGTTTGTTTGTTATTATTTCACGTGAAAACAGCGCAGCACATTGAACCGCTGGAAATTGTCGTAAAATTTTTTTAAAGTGTTTGTTGACATGTTTGTTCTTTCGCGTTAAAAGAAGTAAGTATTTTTTGTATGGAGATTTGATCGGAGAATGTCATAAGATACTTTTCAATGAGTTTTACCGCCGTACTCAGAGACATTTATTAACGTTAATGGTTCATTAATTAAATAGAGATGACACTTATGTCAATGCGAATAAAGACGATTTTATTTGTTTGTTAATGAACATTACGTTAAATGACGTCTCTGAGTGTTCTTTTTTCTAACTGAAACAACGCATTTTCGGTGTCAAATTACATACATGAAACCGTGGAGAGTGTCGTAAGCTAATTAAAGTATTTGTTTGTTTTTATTAGAAAAAATTAAAGACGGTTCTTTTTTGGCAAAGCTCTAAACCTTTGGGTCAGCTATTAATAAGAAAGTACTGCAAACAATAATCCCGCTTCAAACTGGGAAGGGTCATTCTTACCGACGAGTGTACGGGACCTTCGTTATCCCTTCCATCCACATGCCGGAAAATTTCATTTGAATCGCCCTTTTTATTTGTAGAAGTTTGAAAATTGTATTGCTGTCTTGTACGCACATTGAATTAGTAAGAAACCGAATTCTTTTTTTTTTTTACTCATAGCCCCACACTAGGATACCCTGTGTCGTGGGCGCCATGGTCACACACAAGACAACAACACACACACCCAGACCAGAAACAGAAATTTAAACTCATCATTCAAATCTCTGCTCTGCTGGGAATCGAACCCAGGACCCTCCGCGCAGCGCATCGGCGTCTTAACCACTGCGCCACTCAGGTCATCACATTCACAGATACTGAACGATCATTGCTACGTTACCAAATAGAGTTTTTCTCTGTTCATCTGTTTTATGAACCATTGTGTTGGTTCCTTTTTTATAACATATCCAGCAAACAGTTTGGACTGGATAAGTGGTCACATGTACCTATTGTAAGAGCAACATCTGAAGAGACGCAAGTGTTTTGCCGGCTTTGAAGGAGAGTTCTTTTAAATATTCCTAAATCATACACCTTTCTTTTATTTATTTACATCTTTCTTTTTTGTTTATTAATCTTTTACGCAAAAACGATTTTGGATGAAATTTGTTACATAGATTTAGTTAGATAGTTTATCAAGTTTAGTAACTTATAAATACCAATAATTTTAGTTACCCCTTTCTGCATCAAATTCTAAAGTCCAAAAGAGAAATAGAGACGCATTATTTTGTTATATTAATAAATTAAGTTTAAAATTTCGCAACCCTTCTCTATTTAGACCCCGTTTTGTTCTCAACTGAGCTTGGTAACCGCAAAGCATTTACAAAAAAGTACTCTTGAAACCGACAAAGACTGAGGCTTAAGCTAGCGGAGAGAGCCCTCAGCCTCATTGCAAATATCCCCGGACCCGGCTTAATATGCATTAAGGGTATCCCGAAATTTCTCCAGTAAAAATGTATGAGAGCAACCCGACCGTGACGTAGGTATAAGTGGATTACGGGCGCCCTCTCGCTCCATCCCATTGTTGCGTCTCGCTCTAGCATGCCCTGATAGATTTTGGGCTTAGTAAGTATGGAGCGAGTTTTATTTTATTAGAAAAGTTCCGAAATCCTTTGCGGGTCTTGGAGTATCTACTGGATCCTATATCCGAATGTTTACAGTAGAAAAATTTACGGTTAAAAAGTTTTTTAAAAGGTCCGAAAAGGTCCGATCTTTAGGTTAAATACTTCTTGGACAGTTCTATTTATCCTTCCTTTCAGACTTTTGTTATCCGCTGGACATGAGCCCTTAATAGATGTTTCTCCAACCAGTCCCTTTTAATTTTTACAGGCCGTGTAAAAACGTTCGCCATAGTGAAGTTATCCACCAACCAGCAAATTTCTACGTCAACGTGATGCAACGTGATGGAAAATCCATGGGCTTTCCAGTTACTGGGAATTTTTTGAAGTTCACTTAAAATTTAAATGCTTTTAAAACAGATATTTTGAGGTAAAAAAATTGGTAGGTACACCCATTAATAAAGTAAATTTATAATTTATTTTTAAAGGTTTTTTTTTCAGCGTCGTGTCCTCAATATTTTCAATATCTACAGTATCATTACGTCTTCCTCGTAAGCTCACAATCTATTGGCGTTTTACAATATAATAAGTGACCATTGAAAATCATTAGACTTAAGTTGTACTCAAACAATTAATTGCTATAGCAGTTATTTAATAAGACGATAAAGAATCGTGAACATTATATTCTCTTCGAAGAATTGCTTTAAACTTTACGATCGGATCATAAATTTCACAATTCATTGCTCACGTTCATCACTAAATTAATCTACGCTTTAGAGAGTCATTCTGAAATTGATTTAGTCTATCTAGTCTTTGGAAAAAACCTGTCCGATAGAGAAATAACAAAAGGACATGAATAATTGACGGAAATACAAAATTAAATACGTTATAAATTGTAAAAGGTAGTAGTTCAAATTATCTTTTAACAGCTCATTGGAATAGTAATACGTACCAAGTTCAGGATAAAATTGGTCATAGGTATATGATGACCCATGGATAAAATAAAATTTATGACGGGAATCTTCAATAAGCACTCGAAGCTAGATGATTTGATTACCGTCACCTATTACCATTTAATTCGTTATTAATTCATATAGATAACATTATATATAGGTATTATTGTAATAATTAAGGAAAAAGTGAAGAAACCTACATACTTTAGAATTCTCCATAACTATTCCATTCCTCAAAAGCATAGTAATCCACCAACCCGCAATTGGCCAGCGTAGACTAAAGCTTATATCCTCATTTTGCGAGTCTTAACTCAACCCTGCAGATGTCACAGATGTTGCAGATAAAATAAGGTCTACTTTCACATTCCAAAAGGAAAGTTTCGAAATACTAATAACCCTAATAACTAATGTTTAAACCACATCAAACGTAGCAAATGATGTTAATGTTAAAACGCACTCTAATGCCTAATGATTTTTAACCATTCCATACCGTTTGATTTTACATTCCTTACAATTTTAATTAACTACAATTTTAATAGCTCGGCTATTACGGATATGCACATTAACCGTAACAAATCTGAAATCGAAAATAACCGCAACAAAGCAAGCGAATTGAAGATTTATTGTACTTCACAGTTCCTTCGCAATTATCCAACCGGATAAAGGTCCGTTCACATCTCGCAGCACGTAACGTGGCAGACACCGCTCAGTCAAAAGTTTTCACAAAAAAAGAAAACTTATATTTGCGTGAACATGGTTTAGTTTATGGATTTAGTGGGCATTTTAATCAATCCATATTCACTTTTGTAGGTATTTAAATTTTCAAATTACATGAAAAACGCTATCCGGCAAAGTAGATCGAATAAGTTTTTATTATCTAATATCCATATCATCGAGGCAGTGACAATTTTGCCATGTCTTGTTCCACATATGTCAGGCCACGGATATTTAATATTTTACGAGATTTTCACTTTGTTTTTGAATTTTAAAAATGCACTAACATGTGACAAATACATTTTTCTTTTTTTGTTCTTTCTTTCTTAAGATAAGGGCAGACACGCGCCGGCACAAACAAAAACGTTCATGTAAGGAATAGGTACAGGCTGTTACCTACAGACACCCTCCGTCCGTATAGATAGATGTAAACAAACCCATGTCAATTGTATAAGAATTTTTTTCTGTTTGTCTGTCATAATACGTACTGGTAGATATGAAGAGACCTTTATACAACCGCGGACTTTGTTTTAAAATCTTCGACTCATTATCACCATGTTGCGAAAGCCGTTAAATAATTTAGAAGAAATGTTTTTATGGCTGCTATTAAGACACTTTATTGTTATGATCGTGTTTGTTTATTTAATTACTTTTAAACATGTCGAGGGAGATTCGGGTTTGATAATGCAGTTGTAAATATTTAGATGTAATATTTTGTCATCGTCGGAAATTTACGTATGACCTAATGCCGTCTTACATTTTTTTTTGGTATTCTTAACATAAGGTAGGAAGGATAGTAGTCTGTAACACATTAGTGAGCCAATGTCGAAATTCATTCAATATTTTTAATAAAAAAAATAAAAAAAAAAAAAACATACAGACGAATTGAGAACCTCCTCCTTTTTTTGAAGTCGGTTAAAAAACATTAGAAATACACGAAATTCATAAAAAAACACACCGCGCGCACACTGCCATAAGATTGAGTACTTTGACATGCACAGTTGCAAACATACAAACATGACGTAATATTTTCGTAACATCCCGTTACGTGTCAAATTCAAATTTCAATAAATTATAGTCGAATTTCGAATACTTGGCGATCTCTCCTCATAGTAGTGTATATTCAAACAAGAATTCCGTTTCCACACTAGTCGCGCTCCATATTCTTCTCGTCGGCGACAAAGACTGTGTGAAGTAAGCATATTTTTCTGGTGCGCTGTTCGTTCTGAAATCAATACTCGCCCAGACTTGGCGTCCAACCATTTGGCTACATTTTCAGGTTCTTCGTCAGCCTCAATATCTTGATGTCAAACTAAATATCTATCTGCTTTGTCAGTTGATAAACAAGAAAAGGAACAAGTACTATGAAAGTTTTCTTTATATTCTTTCGTATAGAGTTAGAACATTCACGAGGGAAATTAAATTAATAAATATTTTTGAATGAAATTTTAAATTAACAAATTACCAAAAGTCGTAGAACAAAAGTTGTTGCATATGGTGTCAGCTACCTAGTGCTGCGAGGTTGCTGGTGTTTTACGATTAATCCTGTATAGGTAGTTATATGGATGGATATATGTCTTGTTTAAACTAAACTTCTTTTTATATAATGACCTGATGGTGAATGATTCGTGGTGTTGCAAATGTTGAATAAACTTTTAGAATGATTACTTACTATCTTTCAACCGCAACCTCGTTTACGACCCCAGAATTTGACCCAGACACGGATAAATGGTATCCTATATGTTTATCCAGGTTGTAATCTACCTTTGTTTCAATTTTTATCTAAATCTGTTTAGCCACTTTTGCACGAAAGACTAACAAACATCCATCCAAACTTTAGCATCTATAATTTTACTAGACTTTGCCCGCGACTTTACTCGCCTGGGTTTTCGAACTTGGTCCAGAGAGGGTTAAAAGATATCTTAACATATATATATATGAGTCATGGACAATGTACATGCCAAATTTCATCCAGATCTGTTCAGCCGTTTTCGTGTGAAAGAGTAACAAACATCCCTCCCCATCCCTCCAAACAAATTTTCGCATTTATTTATAGATGGTGAGAGGATATGAGAATGGTCTGAATCAAGATAATTTATCTTAACATTCGGATGAATAGTTCAAGTAACTGCCCATAAACTATGAAGTAACTCCATCATCTTAATTAACAAACACAAACTCGACTAAAGGCTTTCCAGTTCGTCAGTTCCCGCCAACTTTGGCCGACAAACTTTACGTCAACAATCTGTTTGTATTATGAACAAACAATCGATGAACGATAATAACATTATCTTGTCCGATTTTCCATATTCTGGTTTCATTTAAATTCTTGAGGTGGTAGAGCCATAGTACTCGTATCTCGTCCGGGGAGGCATCCTACCGCCAGCCTCTTGGCTGCAATGCTTTCACGGCCCACTGTTGGGCACGCGTCTCTCCTCACAACAGGGAGAGGCTTGGACCATAGTCTACCACGCTGCACCAACCGCCCTTAGGTCTTCCTAAAAGGTTTATCGATAGCAATCGGGACCGACGACTTAACAAGCGAAGCACGGAAGTGCGCATTTAATTCGCCACTAGCGGTCACCCATCCAGGTACTGACCGCGCTCGATGTTGAATAACTTTTTCTCTCGCTTGCGATATACTTACTCAAGCAGCGGTTTTGTGTTATTTGAGGCGAATACTTATTTTAAACCTCATGAGTAGCAAAGCACTCGCATACAACCTCAAGTCGCGGGCAATGTCTGAATATCCCAGAATTGTGTATAAGATTTGGAATACAACCTGATCCTCATTTTGTCTATTAGGCATATTAAAAAAAATCATCGTTACGCTGAAGAAAATGGGTAGATTGTAAAAACAATTTGTAGCTTTATTATTTAAAGGGCAAACTCTCAAAATATGTTTTTGCAAGACCCAGCCAAAGCCAGTGGGTAGAAGGTAGTTTTCGATAAAGTTGAAGTAGACGATAATATTCATTTAGGATCTATTTACTGTCTGATGTAGAGTGACTATATTGTAACGTTTTGCGAAATGTCCTGTACCTAGTGCGCGAACACTATTGTGAAAGCATTCGTTTAACTAGCGTGTGTCATTACTATGGGAAGTGTACATATATCGTATGACACACATAGTGTAAATACCCGCGGCACTGAACACATTCACTGATCTCCATACTTAAAAGGACCAACATACAGAAATAATAATTTTGGAAACAATAATACAGGGTGCGGTTTATTTTAAATTATAATTTATTATTAATTATAATTTAATACTAAAAATTAAAAAAGGTAATAAAAAAGACAGAAGAAGGTCTACTTTTGTAAAAAATCATGTCTGTCATCTATAGCTACGTAAAGAAACCGACAAAGGAAAATATTGGGAGGATATCTGCTTTTTGCACGAGTTTTCGATAATGCTTTCAAATATAATAATAAGACCTACATCCTTCTGATTCTGAAAAAGACCCAATGCCACTGGGTTATTGGCAAATAAGTTTTGTTCTTGATTTATACTAAAGCATGGTAAACATAGTCTGCCCGCCCAATAATTTCATAGAGCTGCGATTCGAACGAGTTCGGCCCGCCTTCAGTCTGAAAATGAAATCTAAATGAAATAAGAGAAAAAGTGTTGGCGGGGAGACAAATTCCGAGTAAACATTTTACCTACGAAGAGATTTTATTGAAGCAAGTTGTACGCTCGAGACTGTTTATTTAGTTAGATCAATCTGTTATTTTCTTATTTGGTTTGAAATATTAACGAATACTCTGTAAAAATATATTGTTATTGGTTACCGCAGCATTTGGTTAACTACAATCATTAACTATACCCGTGTCCTAATTGCAATGTCTAGTTCGTACGACAAAGTTTCAATTTGCGGTGATAGCTTAGAATTCCACCTTGAATCGAGGGGTCCGGGTTCGAATCGCAGTGTCACGCACCAATGATTTTGTGAAAAAGTTATGTGCGCTTTATGAAATTAAATATTTCCTGCTATTAGGGTGAAGGAAAACATCGTGAGGAAACCTGCCTGCCTGAGAGCTCACAAAAAAAATGTTCTCAAAGGCAAGTCCACCAAGCCGCAGTAGGCCAGCGTGGTGGACTAAGGCCTCCATACCTCTCATTGTGAGAGGAGACCCCACACTGTAGTGGGTCATTAATGGGTTACTAACAATTAAAAGACGAACAATACCCGTCTATATTCCAGGTATAAAATTGTCCTCTAAACCAGTTAAAAGGCGTTAATTGACTTTGAAGTGTGCCCTTTCACCGTGACCTTTGCGGAAATAAGCCCGGGGCTCAGGACGAGGCTTAAAATAGCTGACCACTCGACGGCAGGCTAGCAACAAGTTTAACAGAATATTTAACGTGTTCTCAGTTGCAATTTTTGACTAAATTTGAACGCTTTAATTAATGTTTAAAAGGGTAAATTGATTATATAATGAATGATAGCAAAGGGACCTGATCAAAAACTTTATTTTCACAATTCCACGAGTATCATACTAAACGACTCTACATTTGAAAACTATCCAAGTTTTGACACGAGACTGTAAGAAGCTAAAGATCTGATTAAAATAAGGAATAAAATTGTTAATACATAGCTTGGCCTTACTAATTTATTTTTATTTATTTATTTATTTATTTATTTAGTGCACTTTAGTGCAGAGCACAAAAGTTAATCAATTTTCAAGGAAAACTTATAAAACTGAAGTGAGGTTGACGAGCGAGCACTTCACTATCAACCGTTGTAGAGTCCATATCACCTGGCGATGCTTTGTTTTGGGGTGAAACACATGTCGTGTACTGAGTTTGATGGTATACCTACCTGGAGATAAGGGAGGGTGGTGGGTCCATACCAAAACACGTTCCACATGTGCGGGTTGTTGCAAAGAAATAGAAATACAAATAGAATATCAATGTTGACTCGGTTTTGTAGACTTCAAATATATATAAGCCAAAAAAATTTATAATCAAGAAATTCATAGAAACACTAATGGCAAATGAAAACAAGTGTATAAATCCAATTCCAACATCGACGGAGCAGGAACTTTATTCAGTACTTTGTGGGTCCCAGGAAACGCAAACAATTTAGCGCCGAGCTCGGGTCGGCTCGACAGGAACTTGCCTCGCTATTTATTGATATTGACATTTCAGCAAATAATATTTCATCCCATAAAAGTCGTAGATAGTACTAAATTACCTGGCTACCGTCTGGGGTTCTTAGTTTTACCCTATTTATTTATTAACGCTTTAATACTAGGTTACAAAGGATGGATTTAATTCCTTACGTCATTTTCTCCCATAGTCCCATGGTGGCAGGTGAAATCAATAAAAAATTTGATGAAAAGAACCAAAGTATATTCAAAAACATAACATCATCTGAACCTATATTGATAGGAGTGTGGTTTTTCACGTGTTTTTCGTGTCTTTTTCATGCAACATGGCGGTTTATGTGTGTGGCGGTAAGGTACATCCCCGGGTGAATTACAACGGCTCTACCTCATACTGCGTTATTTGTCATACTGGTATTGGCAGTAGTGGCCTTTAGGCTGTCCTTTATATCACATCTAAAATATTCATCGTTTAGGTACCTCTTTTTCTGCTTATTGGACACATTATCTTGTTCATCTTCTTTTCAGCCCTTTGCTGCCCAATGCTGGCTATGACTCTTCCCTAATAGACTTCACTCCACCCGGTCTTGTGCTCTTTGAACCCAACGATTCCCCGCGTTTTCTTCAGATCATCAGTCCACCTGGTCGGAGGGCGGACTGTACTTTTTTCCAAAACGTGGACGCCATTCGAGGACCTTTTTCCCCACCGGTTTTCGGTTCTTCGAACGATACCAGTGCCACTTTAAGAACTATGTCGATTACCTACTCCTGTTTGTCTACGGAATTCATCTTTACGCCACACTGTTGTCCATAAATATCTTTCTATCGTTTTATAAAAGACTAGCTGACCCAGCAGGCTTCGCTCTGCCAATGAATTTTTTTTTTATTTTTTTTTTATTTTTATTTAATAGCCTATGTTACTCAGGCTGAATGTAGCTTTTCCAATGGTGAAAGAATTTTTGAAATCGGCCCAGTAGTTTTTGAGTTTATTCGTTACAAACATACAAAAATACAAATGTTTTCTCTTTATAATATTAGTATAGAATAGTATCGTAAAAACTTGTACTATGATTAAAAGGCAAGGTGGCATTTGGCCAAACAATAACATTATTCTTTATTCATTACCATTACCTTAGTGACAAATTTTAATCGAAAAATGTGGGTACATTGCTTCGAATGAATGGTTCCGTAACTCCATTGTATGTTAATGGATCGCTTAAGACTTTTATGGAAAAATTTAATTTGCTACGATCGAAGCAACGATCATTGAAGAGGCTTATATTAGTCCAAGAGCTGTCAGACATCTTTCGAGAAGTGTTTAAGGCATAATAAAAGGATGTTGAATAGTTTAAATGATGAAATCAATGTTTTTTAGGGCCTAGCTAAATTCAATTACCAGCAAAACAGGTCCGCATTTTTGAGTTCGAATAAGCTAAGTACTTTTATGATGCCTCAAACATTTGGCGAAAGTGTCTACCAGCTCTTGGGCTAAAGCAACAATCATATGGAAGAGGCTTACATCGTCTATGTCTTTGAGTGTTGCCCTTAATGTGAGAGAAAAGCCATATACTCTGACATTATCTTTAATGACAATGATAAGTGATGAATACAAATTATCATTAATATCTTTTAATCCACGGATGGTGGCTTAGCTCGTGTATTTTAAGTGTTTTAACCTCTTTTAACTACTCTCTGAGGTGTACTTGTAAATTTTATGTCTCGTTTTAACAACCATCCGTTGCGTTTAAGGTTTATTGCGCTTAATTGAGTTTTAATTATGAGTTTTGGTTGTTTTTCTTAATAGAATTATGTGGATAACCAAAAGCGGACATGCTGTTTTGGTTACTTGAAAAGAAAATAAGCGATAAGAAAACGTTTAAGAGATCATCTGAAGGTTTATGATTTTAATAAAATTACTGAAAGACTGAGCGAGCTCCAAAGGCCCTAACACTGAATTTATTTGTAATACGACCATTATGAATAATTTAAACTTAGGATTTATAGGATTTCGTCGATACTAAATCATCTCGTAGGTATATATTGTGATTGACAAAGAAAAAAAGTAGTAGAATAGCAGAGCTCTGTGGCGCAGAAATGTTCTAAGATACTCAGATCAAATGAGCGCATATTAGCTTATTCTATCACTCTCATCGCAACTGTGAGTGAAAGTGATAGATTAAGTTTGAGGTGCTAGCTTAGCTAGCGACAGTAAAATCGAAACAATATGTCATTATGGGCTTTCTACTAACTTTTTCCTATGACGATTGGTAAAATTACTGAACAGATCATTCAGTTTCAAGACTCCTAACAAAATGTTCAATATGTATAAATATCAGACGCAAGACGCGAACAAACCGTCGATCTGTCAGCCGTCATTACGCGTCAAGCCGCGCAATAAGCGAGCGACGCCGGGGCACTGAGCTAGCTGGTATATTTCCCCAGAGTGGCTGTGTCGCGGAACATAAAGAAATATCTCTCTGTGCGTTGCTGGCGTTTCTTCTTGTTCTATGAGGATGGAAAGGTCTTGATAGCATTGAAATTTTATACGTTTGAAAACGGTGGCGTAAGGGTGGCGGTCCTACTTGGCGCTAAGCTACATATTCTTGATGTTTTGTATTTTGGTAGGGGTGGCGTGGTTGCTGGAAATACTGCAATTGAGGTTAATATCTGAGGTTGTTTGCAAGTGCTTTGCTACTCATGAGGACTAAGATGTTCGCCTCACATAAAGGATGAGACACGAAACACGACACATGAAGAAGTACGGCTTTACGCCGAGTAAGAGGCTGACGGTACCTCGCCAGCTCTCTTTACCTTCTCCCTCTCTCCCAGGACTAGCTACTCTGACTCTACCACCTAAAAATGGTGAATTCCAAAAAAATCATATTGAAATATAACCAAAGTATCACGACCGATCGGGCGGAATACATTAGAAAAAATCCATTTCAGCTGAGCCAGGAGACGTTATAAGTAGGATTTGGAGCTTGGAATCTTGAGAGAGAGACAGCAAACGCGCCAGAAGAGGACACCGACGAGATCTGAAGTAAATGAAATGTATGTACATAACCCAGCTTCTGCGTATATAGATCGAACATTAGATACAATTGGCTCACAGATAGCGTAGAGAGATGAAAATCCGATGGAAGCAACTGAGGTCTTAACCATGAATACAAATGCTTTTTTGCGACCGACGTTGTATTCGCTTTCTTTATTTAGATTATGTTAAGTGGATTGAACGTAGACGACTGGTTTGGTCCGTTATTGATGGTTATTAGGACAAAGAAGTAAAACTATAGGTTTTAGAATACAGTAACCCATTTTTTTGTGAACTCTCAAGCATGCCGGTTACCTCACGATGTTTCCTTCACCGTAACGGCAGGTGATATTTAATTTTATAAAGCGCACATATCTTTTTACAAAGTGATTGGTGCGTGCCACAGGGAATCGAACCCCTCTATTCGAGGTTGAATTCTAAGCCACTGGGCTATCACCGCTAGTTACGAGTAGAATATATACAGTTGGGAAGGAAGATTCTCGAATAGTACCCGTATCTAGGCGAAAGGAGCACAGATCTATACAACAAAAAAATTCTGACCCTATACAAAAAAGCCGAGCACCTAAGAAATAAGTCAGCCTTATTTTATGGGTACTGAAATATCAATAACGGAGCATGCGAGTAAAAAATAGCCTACTTACCGACTTATCTCCACCGCGAATCTTTTAATTTCGAAAGTACCCACTTATGACATTGCAAGTTTTGTTATACTTGTACTTCTCTGTAAATAAATGCCCGGGTATGAATAACGTTTCGCTGCAATAAAACTTTACATAAGTCAAACAAAAGTTCTCTTACGGCCTTCCTTAATGGGTGGCGTGATAAAGCCTAAATAAAGGACATTCAGACGCAAAAGTAGGGTGGAAACTCAATAAAGAGCCAGAATTACAACTTCATGTAAATAACGTCTTAAAAAGGAGTGTCGGTGAACAGAAGAATGCCCTCAGACATTAATAAAAAGTTCAGTGAAAAGTTTCGCAATATTGCGATAGTCTGACACGGCTCATTCATGCTTAAGAAGTAAGTTTTCTAGCCTTTTTAGTTTGTACCTCGGTAGTATTCGTTATCGCGTAGAAATTTCTAGAGCACGGACGGTGCGGTACCGTGTTGCATGCTACAGTTTTAGGGTTTCGTAGAGTATTTTTGCATTAAATTAACAAATGGCTAGGGATAATTATGACTACAATCTTTTGAAGTGGTTTTTAAAGTGGTTTCAAGGATTAGTCTAATAGATTTTTGACCTTAGACAAAGGGCGAAGTTGCACACGCCTTTTGTGCTTTAGACGACACTTCAAGCAGTTGTATAGTACCTATTTGTACCTAACAAATTAACTTTACTCTATGTACTTTTAGTGAAATCTGGAACATTAAAACGAAATTATAGATCTTATGAAACTTTTCTATATTACGTCCGTTACAATAATGAGTGTTCTTATTTTAATTCCCGTGTTCTTTTTATCTTCCTTTGCGCCAGCCAGTCTTAGTTCTTGAACTGATTGTGAAGGCCGTAGCTTCAGCCATCTGCAGCAACCGCTTACGAGCTCCAAACCCATCTCCCAGTACCTATGTACAGTAGTCATAATTGAAGTTTCTGTGTCACTGTGAATCGAATCGTGGACCCTCAGGACCGCACTGCCAAAGTTTACCACTATACCACGAAGACTGTCAAATGAAATTTTAAGCATCAAAATCTTTTCTACGGAACCACTTTGTTTGGCTATACCAAACGATACCAAAAAACATTTGGCTAGTTCGATGCACTTTGCAGTTGGATATTTAATCAGCGTCATTTCTTCGCGTGGGCAAGGAAACGCGAAGCATTTGTTAGCGTTACCGTGACTTCCACTCAATTTCTTCTTTTTTTTGTAAATTAGAAGTAGAAAACGAGTATGCAGGTAACTGTGTATGTGAAGTGGTTACTGCAACCCCTGGAGCGCCCATAGGAGCAGCATAAAGAACATGTCTTGTGTTTCGGTTGGAGAGGTCTGGCTGTCGGACATGATTTATTTGAGGCGAATATGATAGTCCAGCATAGAGTAGCAAAACATCCATTATGATCATAGATATCCATATCCATTCTAACTTAATCCATCCATTAAGCTTAACCTTGTACAAACAGGCACTAATAACAGCCGACAGACAAAACAAAAATGTTGATTAACACCGAAATTGATCGCAAAGAATTTCTTACAGCCTATATCGTACTTATCTCAAATAAAGTAGTCGCAATAAAATTGGAATAAAATCGTTATGAAGGTAGCGGTCGACACCATCCTGGTCAAACTACACTAAAATTTGTTCAACCATCCATAAAGCTTCCTTCCTTCCTTCCTTTCAGCCCTTAGTAGTCCACTGCTGGACATGGGCCTCCCCTAATCGACGCCACTCCTGGGCCCTCTGAATCCAACGGTTTCAGTCCACCTGGTCGGAGGGCGGCCTGTACTCCTTTTGCCTAAACGTGGTCGCCATTCGAGGACCTTTTTTCCCCATCGGTTGTCAGTCCTGCGAACGATGTGGCGAGCCCATTGCCACTTTAATTTGCAAATTTTGAGAGCTATGTCGGTCACCATAAAGCTTAACCTCGTAAAAATATCAAATGCCATCAACAGAGAAAACAAAAACCAAAGCCAGACAGTGAATCCAGCGAACCCGACCGATCGCAAAGAATCGCTTCCGGAGAATATCTCAAAGAAAGAATTTGCAATAAAATCGGAAGCCCCGCCCACCTACACATACTATTGGCGAGCGTGTATTGGAAAAATGGGGAAATGAGGAAAATACCCCGTGTGGAGAAAGAGTTGGGTGGAGTTACGTGTGAGATGTGTGACGCCTGGGGGTTGTGGCGCCTGCTTTCGTATAAAGAATTGCATTATAAGATTGTATCAAACACGGAATAATGCGAAGTGCGAAAACTCGAGACCGAACGCATCTAATTTTGGTTTCTAAATGTGTAAAGCCAAGGAAAGTTTAAACGGTGAGAAAATAGTCAAAAATTATAAAATTATAATGTTGTTTTGTTCTACTTTAAAAAAATGTATGAAACACCTTAGTTGGGAGCTGGTCAGTTAGTTTTACATAGAGATATGAGAGACAAAGTAGTTTCAGTACTCAAAAATTTTAAAACATTAGAAGAAACTTTTTCGATTTTCCTTATGTTTTTTAAGATTTTTTAATTTTTTTTTTATATTAATTAATTTTTTATAATAATTTATTTTAGAAAACTAGCTGAGGGATTGATAAACTACAGGAGCAGGTATAGTCTACCAGAATTTACTCGAAGCTTGCGTAGATTTTAGAACTAGGTTTAAGAAAGATAAACTACGAGCAATGACGTGCATACCAAATTTTATCCAAATCAGCTCAGTCGTTTTTGCATGAAATAGTAACAAACATTCATCCACTCAGGAACTTTCACATTTATCAATACAATTTGGAGATAAAAATTTATTTTGACATTCCCTTACCTACTGCTGTAAATAAAGACTTGTATTGTGTAGCGCGTTAGGTTAGGCGAGATAACGCCCAACAACGCACAAAGGGCGTTATTGCTGGCACGTGTCCTCAACCGGGCCGTCTTATGAGAAATTCTTTCTTTGAGCCGCCCGCACGTAAATTGATTTTAAGACGCTGGAACTTTTCGCGCAGAGCAGTACACATGTAGAGCTTATGGGAAAATAAGAATATTCACTGTTCCTGTTACGGTGAAGGAAAACATCGTGAGGAAACCTGCATGTCTGAGAGTTTACAAAAAATGTCCTCAAAGGCACGTGAAGTCCACCAACCCGCATTAGGCCAGCGTGGTGGACTAAGGCCTACATCCCTCTCATTGTGCGAAGAGACCCGACCCTGTAGTGGGTCATTGGTGAGTTACTGACAAGAATGTTAATTTTTTTTTAATACATGAATTTATGCGATCACATGTAGAAATAATGCATTATAGAAGTTACTAACTCCCTACTATTATGGCCGAGAAGAAGCTTGTGAATGAAAAAATGGCGTTCAGAGAAACACTGTTGGGTTTTGCTGGTATCAGTCCAGTCTAACTAGCTATGTATTAGATTAGGCCGATATAAAGAATTTCCCCGTGTTAAAGTGGAATGGTGAAAATTTCTTAGCGCAAAACCAAGGGTACCTTTATATTTTGAATTTTAATATAAAGTATAAATGAGTAGTTAATTTATTAAGTCCACAAGATCATTGAAGGCAACAGCTTCTTTAATTTTAAATGCTTACTTAACTTGCCTCTGTCATGACATTACTCTGGAGTCTTAGCGATGATATTAGCTCGGAAAGTTGATACGATGCGAGCAAAATATTTAGCGTCCAATTCACGCGACATAACAGAGTTACCGACTTTGCCCAACTCATATACACATGCTTAAGGTTAGCTTTAATGTTTGAAAGATTTTTGTTCACATAAAGTTTATCTTTCAAAGTACAATGTTTACAATATCTTCTTTATTTATGTATATAAAAATGAATCGCTGTTCGTTGGTCTCGCTAAAATTCGAGAACGGCTGGATCGATTTAGCATAGTGGGTAAGTCGTTGCGCTGCGCTGCGCTGGTTTGTTTTGGTTTGTCTGGTTTGTCCTGGGTTCGATTCCCAGCGTAGCAACGATTTGAATGATGAGTTTGAATTTCTATTTTTGGTCTGGACCTTGTCTTTTGTGTGTCCATGGTACCCACTACACAGGCAAGTCTAGTGTAGGCTATGAGTACAGGTCAACGTTTGCATGCTCTCCTCTTGTGAGTGTTCATGACTTTCATGACACAGGAAATGCTAGGATGAGGAAAGAGTGTGAAGCTTCAAATTTAAAAGACCCTCGTCACTAAAAAAAGACCAGACGTCTAGCCTTTCATCTGAAATAGCAACGAAAAAATAACCGCTATTTGTAAGTGTATTTAATCAAGAAGACATTCAAATGTATTTTTCAAAGCTTCCACTTCCACTTTTGACATGTTCAATTCGATGTGAATGGACCCACAAAAGACGTCTAACGGTACCTAATTAGCGGGTCATGACTAATACATAAATGGAAATATTATTTGACTTCAATATAAATATTAGAGATGGCCCGGCAACTCGGCTGCCTACTCAGTATAGTCGATGTATCGGTCTAGAAACTTTTAACGAACCCATAATCAGCCAAGTAAGTAATACAATAATAGTAGAAAAGAAGTGTGCAAGATTTGAAAAAGTATTTTTAGTCTTAAATAGAACCGAAATACTGTCTGACAGTTGCAAGTGCGTTTCTATCGAAGAATGATCGTTTTAGCTTTCCTGGAAACCACATCGATACTTTACTACTTCTCGATTGAAAATCAAACGTTTGTTTATACATCGATTATTCGATTTAAATTGAATTTGCCCATCCCTAATACACATGGTTAAGTGGTGTTGGTTAAGTCAGTTATACTAATAATGTCTACTTCATTAAAATTACAAATATGCAAGACTTGTCATGATCGTCAGAATTTTTATGATTTTATAATCTAGGTACTTACCGTTTACCGTAATGCTAAAAAAACAATGAAAAGAAGAAATATGGTTCCGCTATTCTACGCTTACTGGTATTGTAAGTACAAATAATATGAATAATCTATGGTTATCAAACACTGCAAAATGATGATCGACAGACTTATAATTAAGTAGGTATATATTTCTTCAAGCGATCCTATGCATTATATATCCAAATATATCTGCTTAACGTCACCAATCAAACTACCGTAATATTATGCTGCGATCAGAATAACTATTTCTCTTTCACAAAGACACTTCACACCACACTTAATGTTAAAAGAATAAAGTTGAAAATCGGTCAAATTTTCTATCACCATAAAATGGTATTCAGACATGCCTGCACGACTTAGCAACTCGATTTAAACGGAATACCGATTTCGATTGCTCGATTCATAGCTCGTAACGCTATCGAGTTGATTGTGACGTGCCTTGTAATAATAATTTTATTTTCTCCGATAAGTTTTCCGACTGAGTGCTAAGTTAGCACCTGCAACTTTATTGGGGCCTCGCTGGAATAAAATTAAGTGTATTCTATAGGCTTAATTATATTCTAGACATCTAGGTATTTAGAATAATAATATGTTTACATACCATACGTGCAGGTTATTTGATATCCATAGACATAGGTACTTGATTGATTTGACGTTCTATTTTAGGACGCCAGTAGTCATGTACATAAATGTGGAGCTCTCTCTAAGATAGATGGCGTCACAATGATGACTATATAGTCGGGCGAACCCGAAAATTCATAAGTGAGTAACCCGTTAGGTTACTGACCCAAGTATGTACGTTTCAAGTAATTGAGAAGAATTTTCTGTACAATTCCTTCACAATTGGTAGATCTAAATCCTACCATTTACTATAGGTATTGGTACGCGTTATTTCATTTGGTATGCGTATGCCTTGAAACAGGTACGTAATTTAGGTACAAAACAAGCATCTATTCTAGGAACTAACTGATTAAAATTCCCCGCATAATCTCGAAGATGAATTACGCAGATTTAGCTGCATGGAATATATATACCTATTAGTCGATGCGTCGAGGATCCTGAATGCATTGTTCATGGTTTCCGGGGACTCATTAGCCCATAGTTGGTTGTATTCGTTCGTGTTCGTAAAAGGAGAGGTCTATAATTACTTCCACGCTAATTTTCTAAGAGGATATTGTTGGTTTGTAAGTATAAACTACTACTAGGTTACTATGTATAGCCATAGTAACCATTTCATTATTGGTTGATTCGATCCACCGGACCGATAACACATTGCCATATAGAAAACACATTGTCATCAGTAATTAATATTTCTTCTTTCGTAAATAATATTTATTTGTATATAATAAATGTTATTACATACACATGTAAAACACATTTAAAAAAGGTATGTATCTAAATAAGCTACGTCAGCTATTTGTTTGAAAAAAATATTGGGTTTCGACAACAGTTAAAGGATTTGTCAGCATTAATTGCCTAAAATTTTTTTTGTAAAGCCGCTAAATTATTATTTTTTACTAGCAGTCATGGCAAACTTCGTTCTGCTGAATATGGGAAAATGAAATTGGTGTTTTTCTATGTTTCTTGCATTTTTTTAAAAATTTCATCACCGCAAACTCTCCTTGGACTCACACAAACATTTCATAACCAAAATTAGCCCAATCGGTCCAGCCGTTCTCGAGATTTAGCGAGACTAACGAACGGCGATTCATTTTATTTAAAAAAAACGAGTGCTATAGCCATAGTCACAATTATAATTATTAATATTGACGACCTGAGTGGCGCAGTGGTTAAGACATCGGTGCGCTACGCGGAGGGTCCTGGGTTCGATTCCCAGCAGAGATTTGAATGATGAATTTAAATTTCTGTTTCTGGTCTGGGTGTGTTGTGTTGTTGTCTTGTGTGTGTCCATGGCGCCTACGACACAGGGAATCCTAGTGTGGGGCTATGAGTGTGAAGCGTTATTTATTTATTTATTATATATAATATTGGTATAAATGATTAACTTGATACGACGATGCTTAAGTTAGTTGATCGTTTCTAATTTGCATCGACCACGGTGCTATACGGGCTAGCGATTACAAAGCGATTGGATAGATTAATTCTAGTCAGTGCATAGATAACTTAAACACCTACGATGCATGTAATTAGTTGCAACGCGGCTCCCAAGGCATTAATATCCTTGGCAAAGATTATGAAACTATGAATGTACGAGTACCTAGATATTCTGTAGTTACGAATGCCTGCCGATATTGATGCGGCTCACGAAAAATATTCATTCCATCAAAAGATGTCTTTATGATAATTTCACACACGAATCGTATCCCCCAAAACCTCCAAATCGACGAAAGCAGATAGCCTTCTGAATCCAACAGATCCTGAAAATCCTGTCTGTCTACTTCGCTTCGTCGTTATCGATCCATCAAGTGACGCGTGTATTATTTTGTCATTGTAACTAACCAATATCCAGAAAGCAATATTTCCATGTATTTGATGCTGCATGACTCAGTGGTTTAAAGGCACTGGTGCGGTCCAGGGTTCGATTGCCGGCGGGTGTGTGACTGTGTGTGCCTTGTCTTGTGTCCGAACCGATCAATCCGAGTGTGTGTAGCTTTATTTTGTTATAGTTCCATGTATTCGCACCACTCTACACATATTCTTTAAGCTCGAACACCTACCAGGGCAATTATGTACACAATAGCGGTAAATATCGTTTTAATATCGCCCCCGCGTCGGCGCGTGTATTATCTTACCCATAGACTTCTATAAACAGAGTAGTACTAACTATACTAGAGAAAACGTAAAAATGGGCTCAATTTTTTTGCATCTTTAAACATAAAAAGCAGCCCAAGCGTTTTAAACACCCCACAGAAATAAAGTTACACTAACATTCGGAAAAATAATTATGTTGTTAGAACTTATGTATCACTGAAAAGTGTTGTTAGCAGTTCCCGCCAAAATAAAAGCGACCTACTTACAAGGTATCGCATTGTTGCTATCCTGACAGCAGTGTGAATGTATATCTAGACATATTAAAACTCTTTGATCTTACCCATTATGTTGTAACAGAGATCTACAAGTAGATACACATCAAACGTTTTGAGATTTACACTCAAGTTAAGCCCTTGACATAGTAACGGTATGTGTGCGAGTATGTGCGAGGGCTATACGGAAGTGTAAATATGGCTTTTGCTCTTTGTAAAGTGTTTAAATGCAGTATGACGTGTTTTAAGGTCATTTTGGATTGAATTTGTCTTGGTTCATGTCAGTACCCATTAATGACCCACTACAGGGTCGGGTCTCCTCTCACGATAAGAGGAATGTAGGCCTTAGTCCACCACGCTGGCCTACTGCGGGTTGGTGGACTTCACATGCCTTTGAGAACCTTTTTTTTTATGAACTCTCAGGCATGCAGGTTTCCTCACGATGTTTTCCTTCACCGTAAAAACAGGTGATATTTAATTTTATAAATCGCACATAACTTTTATTACAGTCATTGGTGCGTGCCACTGGGATTCGAACCCGGACCCCTCGATTCGAGGTCGAATTCTAAGCCACTGGGCTATCACCGCTGCCAGTCAGTCGGTACTTGCCGTCAGTACTTGGATGGGGTCTTGGTTACTATGTGGGAAATGGGATTAAATCCAAGAGTGGAATCTATAGGATATCCAGGTTTCAGCAGTAGTGGTATCTGAAAAATTTGAAGTTATTTTATGGCCCACTGTTTGGCACGGGTCTCTCCCCACAACAAGGAACCCAAAACACCACCAAAACACGCTGCATCAATGCGGATTGGTGGAGCAATTGGCTAGTGGCCAACCCGGGTCAGTTGGTTTTTAAACCGCCACCGACAAGGTTTAACGACTGCTATCATATCGATAACACCCGGGACCGACGGCGTAACGTGCCCTCCGAAGCACGGAAGCACGCAATTAATTTGCTTCTAGCGGTAACCCATCCAGGTACTGACCGCGCCCGACGTTGCTTAACTTTTTCGATCGCTTGCAATCTACTCACTTAGCAGTATAAGGCTCGATTGTGGCTATATGTGGCTTTCCTATAGTGACATGTCATAATTAGGTGGCCTGCACGCACGTTTGCTTTGCTATATTATGACAAAATGACACTACGTTCATTATGGGCTATATCCAAGATTGCAATGAAGATATACCCACAATATGACAGCTTTTGCATTCACGATGCCTATCGATATTCAGCTAGTGACTTAATTAACAATATGCGGGCTAAATATACCAAGGTAAGTAGCTCGTATGTAGGCACAAATATTCGTCAAAAGTGTGTCGGGCTGCTTAATTTGATGTTCCGTAGTTGCCAGTTTTCTAAATAATAAAGGTTTAATTGCCACAGCTGTCAGTAGTCCTTTTTATGTTGCACTACTATCAGTGCAATGGTTCAATGAAAATAAAAATTGTTTTCAAATCACAGTGGTACGAATCTATGGTTTTCCTAAAGTTTTATACACTTTACATAATAAAATGTCACCTGTAGACTGTAGTAACGGTGAAAGAAAATATCGTAAGGATATGTTAATATCTGAGGGTTCTATAAAATCTATAATGTTTTCAAAGACATGCAAGGCCTTGTTAGTTCTGCGTGGTGGACTAAGGCCTACATCCTTCTCATTGTGAGAGGAGACCTGACAATGCAGCAGATCATATTATCCAGAAGTCATTAATGTCATATCTAGTCATATCTACATATTAATGTAATATAAGTATACCCGATTGAACTTGCATCTTTTACGGCTAAGCCGCAAATTAACATAACACTAAGCTAAATTTTAATGGTTTCTGGTGGACTACGGAACCCAAAAAATGGCGATATTTCATCGTAAATAAGTTACTTCGGCGTATAAATATCGCGTTTCATGATAATGCGTGACAGTCGCTGGTCACGTACATAATTATGTATGTGTACTATTTATGTGTTTGAGTTAACGCATTATCATAGAAATATAGCATTTTCCCCACCCATTTGTCGTCTTGTAGGCTGAGTTTTCAGGCCATTTTGAATAATTTTGAGTAGGTTCTATATGAGAATCATTTTAAAAATTAATACGTGAAACGAAAATTTTGGGTACAATTTACAGCTCACTACGCGAACGCAGCGGTTTGAAATTTCGTACAATTAAAGTTTTTATGGAGAGGAATGCACAAATTCTAATGTTTTTAAATAATATGCATGAAATTCATCAATAACACGTCGCGCACATTACTCGACAGTAGCTTGAAATTTCTTTATTTGCGTGCGAAATCACTCACTGCAGTCAGTCACTGCAGCTCATGGACGGCCCGCTCAAATTGAGAAAAAAATCTGGGGTATAGTAATACCTTCGCTCCTCATGAGGGCTCATGAGTATCAATGCCTCAAATAAAGTATATAACCATATTTCCTCAGCGGAAACACAAGGCGTTAAGATAATGCTCTTTTACGACGGGTTAAATGACAGGCGGTAACGGTAACCGTTACGAGGTGCTATGGCCCTTATACCATCTAAAAAAATATTATTTTTATTATTTTAGATACTTTTGCTTATTTGTTGTAAATTGTCCACTGGTTTATTTATAATTTATTGTACATGACCTACAGGGCCCCAGTAGGTACAGCAAATCAGTACAACGGGGTCATCTAACAATGGTGATGCCCGATGTCCGCAGAACAGTGGGAAGATAAACTCCTCACAATATTTGCTTTGCGCGGAATGCGGGAGCCAACCACTGTGTACACTCACGCGCACTTATCGCTCTCGGTGGCTGTTGTGACTAGTGTACCGTGCGCAAAAAACGTCAAAAATATACTGAAAATATCGTCGTACAAAACATTTTAAAAGAAGACAAAAAATTAACTGCGAACGAAAAGAAAGATATATATTTTTTTGTCTTCAGTTCATTGGCGACTAGGTGACTTTTGGATGTCAGTTCCAAAGATGTCGGCAAATCAGTTGGAAGGTAGTCAAATATGATTCAGAAGACTATGTAAAGTTTTGCCGATGGTTTTAATGCTAGCATTTTTGTTAGAATTTGTAAGTACCTACCTACGTCTTCTGAAACTAATGTGCTGACGGTACGTATCCTTAATTTCTCAATCATCTTTAAATACTTAGATGGATCAACAAATAATTAATATAATACGTGCTTCATGACTTGGTGTGCGAGAACAAATATTTGGGAATGATTATGTACCGCAATTCAATGCTACTGCGATCAAAGCGGTTGCTAAGAGAACAAACACATACACACAGACACAAAACATACGCGAATTTAGATTCATATAAGATATGGAAGAGCTGTGTCCTTCATATAAGCAGGCAGGCAGTTAACTGCGTTAAATAAACTTTGAATTTATGAGTAGTTTAATTATACAACTAAAAATCTTTCCTTCGATTAAGTTATTTCCTACACCTGTAATGTTTAAATTGATGTGGGATATCTCGTTAGTGCTGTCGTAATCGACATCGGTTTATTGTCATCGCCATGTTTTTAGATTACTTGTAGTAATTGTAAGTGGTAATATCTCAGTTGATATTTCAAACTTTCGGTTCCAGCCAAAATTTTCCAATAAATACCTACTCTAGTTTCTTCTTTCTCTAGGCTGGCTCTAGGTATCTACTGAATATGTGGCCTGAAATAAAACATAACTTTTCATCGTCTAGAAGAAATTATATCGCAATAATTGATCGTTTCTACATTGCAGTAAAAAAAAACACTTAAAACAAATGACTCAACACAGTCCATTGACCCCGATTCATTAGATCCAAACGTATCGATTGTTCCGACCTACCCCAAAATCGATCGCCCAAATATCTAATTACTGCGGGGCGTAAATTTGGAGCGCCCCTATTGATTATGGGCGACCTTGGTGAAAAAAATTAAGTCAAAAGCCGACCCAATTTTGGCGAGTTTCCCCCCAGTTATCAGAGCGTTCATTGCCAAGTTTACATTAAAGAAACCGACCGCTTCGCCCATTAAGGCGAGTGAACCACAAAATAGAGAAAGCACAGAAGTCCCGTTCTAGAATTTGTTATTAGTTAAGGGTTATTTGAGATGATCCTGCAAGAACATTCATCAGAAAGTGTGCCTTCCTTCCTTTCAGTCCTTGGTAGTCCACTGCTGGACATGGACCTCTCCTAATCGATGCCACTCCACGGTTTCCTCTGAATCCAATGGTTTCCCGCTGTCTTCAGGTCTTCAATCCACATGGTTGGAGGGCGGCCTGTTCCCCATTTTTAACGTAATCACCATATGAGCACTTTTATTCCCATCGTTTATAGAACTTTCGAACGACGTGGCCACCCCATTGCCATTTTTATTTGCAAATATCAAGATCGATAGGTTACCTTCGTTCTTCTACAGATTTTGTCATTTCGGATTCTATCACTAAATTAAAATGGGGTATTCATTTACTACCGAAGATTAGTTTAATGACGGCTCACTTCACGTGTATACGAGTATTTTTTTCAAAAAACTAGGTTTTCCTACGCGAGGTGAGCCCTAAATTCATCAAAACGTTAAATGATACTCACGAATCTTTCAGTAACAGAAGATTGGTTACTTGTACTTAAGATTAGTTAATGTATGGAGTTTAACTTCTGCCCTCTCTGTGATGACACGGGACCGTAGTTGAGAAAAAAATCTTTAATGACACGAAGGCTGCAATGTTCAAGAAATGTCGCGAAACCAACGCGTCTTGATACTTGCGGGGTTCATTCCCCTTGATAATAAGGATCGGTGAAAGAAATTAGTTTGTTATGGTTTAACGATCTTCATATTGTAATTGTAGTTTTTTGAGATGAGAATAAATGGTTGAATCGTAGTAAGGAATATGGAAACAAAAAAAAATCACTGATAGACTATTACGCAATCTTGAAAATTGCTAGTCCTATAAATATGAAATTTTGCAAGGGGTCATTATCATAGTTTTTATAGACAAGAGGAATCTTGTACATTTGAATTTGAAATAGTAACAAAATTAACAACAGTCATATAGGTAATGGCAACGAGGAATAAAAGAGTGAAAATTTTCTAGCCTCCCTTGAGATTTAACACTACACGTATCTTGAATCCTACTTATTGTTGGAACCACTTCCTGTTACACACAAAAGTTGAACCAAAATCAAGAATAGATTTTCTTCTTATAAACACAGTTAAAACAAACCCCAAATGGTCGTACGCGTACTACAAATTAATAAAAAGGAATTAAAAAGGAGTTGAAATCAACGGTCGCGTGCCCTAGAGGCCAATGTCCTTTAGACGAGATCGCCCCCTCTCGTGCCGTCTCACTCCAATTAAGCATAATCCGCATTTGTCTCTTTCCACTAAGGGATGCTAATATCATGTTACTTAATACCCCGCTGGGCGAACGTAAAATAATTTTCGGGACGCTTGAGTTCATCCCTAATTTTGCATTTTCTTTGCGAAATACAATAACATTCATAAAAGGTGCTTCCAATGCTTAAAACGATAAATGACTGGACTTTGTACGCGGTTTCGTCCTTGTGGATTTAAGACTTGATCCAGAGAGGAATGGAACGTATCCTATATGATAATTCATGTTATTAACAACGTGTATACTAAGTTCAGCCGCTTTTGCGGGAAAGAGTAACAATCCATTGAGAGAAACCATCCATTTATCGTCACAAAACATCTATAACAGCAGTAGGATATACATAGGTAACGTCTACGTTTACATTGTACCTACTCGTATGCTGCTCGTGTCAATAGGGGACGATGATTTTGCCATGACCTGATTTTCCATCAAGTGACACATATGCCTATTTTTATAGAAATAAAAAGATTTGATCCCCAGAATTTTTGGCCGTTTCTGTACCATTTTTATTGGAATCCAATGGATGGTGTAGCGATGGTGGTATAGGCGTGCTCTGTTGTGGTATGTTACAATGTAGACACACTGGCCCCATCACATAAACACGACACATGTTAAAGCGGGGGCTATAATGCCTATAATCGACTCCCGTATACGTTGACCCCGACTTTCGAGTATCGCAAATATTCTTCGATTATAAAGAGTTACGGGTTTGCTTGCTTTGGAAAATTGGTCGTTGGCCGGTTGATACGAGATGTTTCAAGAAAGAGTGACCGCGGAACTTATCTTCCAATTGGACTTTGGCGCCATGTTACAGAATGCAATTTTAGAGGGGTTTTTATGTTAAATAATACAGAATTGTGTGTGTTCCCTTTTTGTTTGAGTTAACGAATCGCCTTATTTATTTGTTCATCGGAATATTTCCCCAGTCACCGAACTTGACTCTTCGAGTTTGTTACAATGTATCTTCAATGCATGACATGATATACGACAAACGGGTATCCGATATCGTGTTAGCAATAAAAGTAAAGTACCACGAAAAAATATCGCTAAGTAGCACGCCCCTTAATATCTTCCACGCTGGCGCACCCGACGCGCCGTATCGGAGAATTTCCATCTGAATATTTTCCTTTCTCATTGTCGTTATCTGAAAAATATGTTTTTCGTACAGTCCGTGCTCGTTGGAATAAACGCAAACAGACGCAAACGCCTTCGGTCTCCGAAATCCAATTCGGAACGTGCAATTCTGATTCCAAAGCTCCAATTCGTATCTTCCAAAGCTACATCGCGGTACTTTCGTAGACCGAAGAAAAATTGCGACTGGACTGCTGAGCTATTTTCAATCGAACATCACGGAGACAGAGTCGTTTTTTCTTTGGTTAACGTGATAGGGTGGTGGGTGGAACATGGGAACCGGAAGCCAGAGAGGAGGTTGGGGGCAAATGGACGGAAGAGAAGCGAAGGCAAATAACTTCGCCCTTCTGTACACATGCAGACGTATATACGAGGGCGCATAAAAATCTCTCCCAGTCGGCACAAGTTCCACAATGAAACGCTGAGTATTTTTATCATTTGTCCTCATAAAATCTCCCGTCTAGAGACTGAAATGCTTTCGTGTCGCTGGTTGCAACGAGAAGTATGTTAGAATGCCTTTGGAGACGCCGCGTGAAGTTTTACTTAAAGTTAATGGTAGTACGTGTGGTAGAGTCTAAGAGCTGGTTTCATCGCTTGATTCAAAGTCTAGTAGGCTAATGGGAGCTAATTTGCCAGATGGCAGAACGAATGCGTTATGTTTAATTTGTCTTTTAAAGTGGTTAAACAAGTTTCATGTTTTTGAGTGTAGGGGTGTGATTTCCGGAGATATTTTATAAAAGGCGTCAATTAGGGGAGGCCCAAGTCCAGCAGTGGACTACCAAGGGCCGAAAGGAAGGAAAGAAGGAAGGACTTGGATTAAACAGTTGTCTGGTGATGACTGCCTGAGTAATTATCTTGATAACTCATTTTCCATCGGTGAAGACACCGTTATTATGAAGATATATATCAATTTTACTTTTCTGAAGACTCATAAGTACCTAATGTCAAATTCAGATTGTTGAAATTATAGCTGTAAAATTGGCGTTTAAGAAACTTTGTACCCTGTATTATATCAATATACTAAACACAATATGTAATAAAAGTAAAAATGCTGTCGTGTTAATGTTTTATTTAACACTGACACGCAATTTATAGACACTATCGCGTTTGAAATATTACGTACGACAGAAATGTGGGCACATTGACGACACACAAAACACTCCATTATTCTTTTAATGTCGGACTAAACGCACAGTAATTTTTCACAGCTCGGCCGCAATTTATATGTTTGCTTTAGTATCTGCTACAAAACCCCTATACATATATCAGCTGCTAACAAATTAAATACGTATAAATAAAGTGGCTCGCATGTACCCGGGCAATTTGTAAGCTGAGCCAATTTGCGGTGTTACTGCTCTCGAAAAATTTTATCGCCCGTAAAATCTAACAGGCAAACAATTATGCCAGCAGGTAATGTATTAAATTGCGAATTAAATCCTTGCTTAATATCGGCCGAATTCCCTTTGTGGTCGGGAATTCTTTGCGATGTCGAAAATCAAAGCTGGAATAGAGAAAGTTGGGTGCCCTTTGAGCGGACCCGTTATTATTTTCTCGAGAAGCTCTTTATGTAAAAGAACGCTTCAGATGGCTAGGGTGGTACAGAGAAAAATATGACGGAGTTGTGTTGCGGGTGTCCCGCTCTCTTGTGTGTGGCTGAGCGGGATGGAAGAGGATGATGTGAAGTGCCTTTCGAGTGAAGAGTCTCCATACACACTGGTACTCGTTACGTCATAGCCCGGGGCCGTGTGGGAGGTATTTCGACAAGTATTTTATGAAAAATGTAACCGTCTTTCCGACAATGCTTCAAGCTTTTTGTGTAGTGTAACTGTTTCGAGTAATAATGAGATGAAAGTTGCCACTGCTTGTTAAGGGATCCCACATGTTAAGGCTGTGGGTGGTTCTAACTCGAGGTTATTACGAAACAAAATGGAGGAACGCTCATAATTTCATATGCGGATGTTTTTACCAACTTCTTAAATTCTTGGCGTTATTGCTGTGTCAACGGTGACTGGCGTTTTGATATTATGGTTATTGTTTATACTTTTTATGAAATCTGATGACATGTTATTATGATTTTTTATTTAAGTTGTTCTATCTTCTAGTTTGCGTTTTAAGTGATTGCTAGCCACGGACACAGGTTAGGATGGAAGTTTTAACTGAGGTCGTATAACGCACTCAGCGTTGTGCTATTCATTAGAACTGAAATAAAAAGCGGTGACAGCCCCAGAGGCTATGAATTCAATTATGAGGAAACCTGCAAACCTGAGAATTCACAAAAAAACATTCTCAAAGCATGTGATACCCCGCACTAGGCCAGCGTGGTGGACTAAGGCCTACATCCTTCTAATTGTGAGAGGAGACCCGATCCTGTAGTGGGTCATTAATGTAACCGGGCGTGTTGCAAAGGCTCTACATACGAGTACGCATATAGAAAATTATAAGAGTATAGAGTTTTCAGTAATCTTTATTTGACATATCAGTGGAAAAAAAAAGAAACTTAAATAAATCTTAACTATTAAAAGTATCTATTTACAGAATACAATAGAAACAAAGAAAACTCATAACAAAAATATTTCATCTAAAGTGCCCATGTGAGGCATCGTTTCCAAGACGCTGGGAAATAATATTTTTTCATAGAATATAAATAAAAATATACCTAGTCGATAGCAAAGTATAAGCAAAAAAAGTCTATGATGTGTCGAGCAATATCAGCAATAATAAACTCCGGAAGGACGCGTTTTCCTCCACGGAACTAAATGAGACTGGATTGGTCATTGCTATTATTATTTACATGTCAAGATGAAGTGTGTAAAATTAAATGTGTGATGAAGTGTAAAGTGATAAAGTGTGAAGTGTTAGTGATAATGCTGTCAAAAATGGGATTCCTAAAATTAGCATAGGTACTTTTATTTTCAAGTTGCTTTTATTTTGGCCGAAACTGCCATTTTTTCAAAATTGTTAGGAAAATTTTCCTTCTATGGTGTGTCTTAAACGCTTTATTTATTTTTAAAAGTACTAATAAGGTCAGCTCAATTGTAATTCTTATCTAGAACCAACTAGATAAGAAGACAAGAAGTAGTATGACTGCGTTTCTTAGGTTTGACAAATATCTCATTTTATTTTTACAAATCAGTAATATACCTAAAGAACCACCACCAGATTCGAATAAAACTGTAAACCAACAAATGTAGTACACAGTTTTGTGAAAAAAAAACTGATACAAAAATTAAAACAATAAATATTACTGGGTATGTTATATTTGAACTCCGAACCATTAAAGGCCGTGAAAGCGTAGGAAGACAAACTACGCTTTCACGGTTATCTCACCTTCAACATAATATTTTATAACTAAGCTTAATAAAAAAAAGAGCCAATCCAGTATTTAATGATCATATTTCCTCTCGGAATATTATTCGCGCGGCTCTCTCATTACCAAGCAAATCATTACTCGGTGAAATCGTATGGAATCGCAAAGAGGGATTGTTGTCCCCTTCAAGCGAAAAACTACCCTATCTCCTACATGTAAGGTAGATTATCCTTTGGGATGATTTTATTATGATTCGACGTGATATGTCATCCTCGCAGTATGAAAATATGCGCGTATTGAGAAAATGAAATCACTTCGATATCGCTAAGAGGTTTTTAATATTACTTGGGACGTTTTTGATGATTTTTTTCAGTTATTTCCTTGAGTGTCTGGGTAATTGATGTATGATTTGGTCGTGTTTGGGACGTATTCGTGTTTCTTGGTTTAGGAGTTATCTATGACTACCTATGTGTGTTTTGTTGTTTAGTTATTGGTGTCTACCGTGAAAAATATAAGTATGTTCGTTCGGATGGAACAGAAATAAAGGCGATATTAGCTCTTAATATTAGGCTTTTTTGGCATTTGTGCTCTTTATATTGGTATATTCACCCTGAATATAATCATTATTTATGGGCTTCAGAAACAGCTTACCACCAGAAATATTTACATGTTGTGCTAATGCACTTCGGACCTATTTTATCATAAGAACATTCAAATATTAATGCTATGTTCATGGCAATTTTTGGTGTAAAAGTGTACTAAATCTACACTATCACACAACCTTTTTCAATAATATAATCCTAAGAAAATCGGATCATACTCGTTAGTGTATGCGTTCGAACAGGAAAAACGATCAAAATCTTATTTTTTTTATTTAGATACATGCTCGTAGTACAATTAGTATTAGTATTATTTGTACAATTCAATCTGCAAAAATTATCTTTCGTGTATCCTCAATACGATTTTATATGAAGATTTTTCCGATCAATAACTTTGCTGTGTCATGCCATCTTGAAACCAGATCCCAACCCTTGCGAAAATCTTCACCAATAGTAGCGAAGAAAGCAGAAAAATGTACGTTTCTTACTCCTTACCTACCCTTCCCGCCCCCATACACCCCTTCCCACATATTCACATAGTAACATATGAGCTTCAACCCTTAACGCCTTAAGTACCTCATCACAACAACTGAATATGTACTCTATTGTCTAGTTACAAAAGTTTTATTTTCTGTGTCAGTTTTGTTCATATTTGTTGGAATTGGTTGAGAAGCCAGCTGATAGATTCCGAAAGGTTGGTCGCTTAACATACCTAAAGATTTTTACGTTTTTTGTAAGCACCTACCAACGTGTTCACGCATTAAAATGTTTGTCTACACAGTAATACACTTTGAGTTTAGTCCAGGGGTCGGCAGACCGCGGCTCTTGCCTTACAATCGTATGGCTCTTCTTACAACTCACTCACTCACTGCCTAACTGAGCCGCCTTAGCTCCAATAAAACACCTTAACAATTACCTAAACAAGACGAAGCGTGTAGCCGGGCCATACAATAGGCTAGTTGACAAAATTTGGAAATGAGTTTGAAATATAGCTTGGTTATTTTAAGAAAAATAGGCCATTTTACCTAAGAATTTTGCGTTTTTAGAAACGAACTCCAAATTGACATCGAAAAAGGCCAAGACTGTCATGGTGTCTCACGCCTCGCGAAACAAGCTCTTCACTGTATACGAAAATGACAGCCACAACATGATGTTTCACGAGGCGTGACGTCACGCTTCTCTGATTTGTGTTCAATCATTTTAATGTCACGTGATTAAATGGCCAATTTTGCGGATTTTGTTTTCCGTAAATATTGGTAATCTTTAATTATTATAATGAAAAAGGTGTTTATTTGGTTACTACATAACATGATTAATCATTAGAAACCCTGTGCCAGCCGATTTATTCTTAGTGGAAACACGCCTATTATCGTCAAGTTACGCGCTCGCACTATGTTTTCCCGCCGCCTCACTAATAAAATTCAAGTCACGGTTCTTTGAAGGCATGGGAAAATCTACAAACTTGATATTTGGCTCATTAGGTTGGTAAGTCTGCCGACTCCTGGTTTAGTCCTATATCTACCAAGGTTGGAATACCTACCTATAAATTTATTTAATAAATACTGGACTATTGAATTCTACAAAATCTCACCTTATTTATTTCTTCTATTATTTGGATGAGTACGAGTAAATTGTCGTATCCATTTGAAGATAACAGACTAATTGATCCACAGAAACGTTTGCAGAGAGAAAATATACAAAAAAATAACAATTGTCTATGGACATTTCCACAACGACAATCAAATGAATAATTAAATTATCACTTCATTATCTAAAAAAAACTTCATACGACCCCATTATCTAAGGGACACATACGTAATTAATATTTCACACTATCGTTTAACATTAACAAACTTTATCTTCGGATTTTTTTTATGTTAAAAGCAATTTCATCTCAGATAGATACAATTTTATCCAACTATGTATAAATTTTATGTCTATGACTGTAGATATCAGCACGTAGACATGGTGACATAAACGACGGTACCTCCTTGTAATAATGGACGTGGAGTTATGTTGAGTATTTTCATATAGGCCTTAACAAGTAAACTCATAAACTTACATGTACTTTAAATGCTTGATTCCGTGAGTTAACCTCTTTACTGACTGTGTGTAAGCAAACGAAGAACGGTAAGATAGTTTCAAAACAAGTGAAGTTGATGATTTATTTTAGAGGAGTTTTGAAACCTCGATAAATAGTTAAAGCAATTCAAAGTAGTAGGTAGATACCTACTTCAATTTGGTGCAGCTTCTACTGCTATAGAAGTCCTACCTGTCTTACTCAGACTCATACCCATACCTGTATGGAAGAGAGAAAATATCAGCTGAAACCAAAAACATCTACCCAGAAACGCAAATCCTCGATAAGTTAGCCACTGAGCTTACGTCGTGGCTCCCTTTGTGTGTTCTACCGACTTTGGTAAGTGCTTCTGAACTGCACTAAATGTAGTGTACATCTTTCTTTCATCAGTGCACTAAAACAATTCAGTAGTCTTTCACCTGAGATATTTTATTATTTGGATCTTTAAAATAACGTAGCTTTCATTCAAAGATATGCTGGCAACGCACTGGCGACTCTCCTAGTATTACTATTTACAATGAATGGTGACCACTAACCATCAAGTGGCATGTATTCCGGTACGTCCCAAGAAGATTATTCTTTAAAGATTCAGTTGATATTTGTTTTATGTTCATTTATGTTATCAACACAAGTTAAATATTCTTGGTCCTCTGAGGGTATGTGACGTCCGTGGGAATAAGTGCTATTTAACATTGGATCGAATGCTACTATAATTAACAAAAAGCAATTTGGAAAGCGCTTTTGAAAGCAATACCAGATTCCTGTTATTCGTTTGAGGTTGGACAGGTCTCTTAATGAGAGGCCAAGCATTCTATTGCCCCGATCTAGAATTAGTGCTGATACTAGCTTCATTAGGCCAAATTAGGACGCAATAAGGGCGCTTTATTGACTGATAAAACTGGCCATCTGTCTGTAGTTGAAGTAAGGACGCGCAAGAATGTCTGCTTGGAAAATGTTCTTACGTCGGTTTTGAAGGAATTATCTCTTGGATTGATAGGCTTTCATTCAGTGTTTTTCTTGGTGTTTTGCAAGGATTTTTATAGGCGTATGGTCTCATTAATGGGATAAATGATGCAAAAGGATTTTTTTTGTCTTCATTAAAATACTGTTCTTGCTGTTTCCGGTCTATGTGTGTTTTCTTGTCTTGTGTGTCCATAGCATCTAAGACAAACGGAATCCTGGGCTATGAATGTGAAACGTTAATTTTCATGCCGTGTACTCATGAGTACACCGATACATGTTTACGTTTACATACCTATAACCTTAGAAAGCATTTCTATCCTATTTGAGGTTCGACGTGGGTGAGTTGCAGTTATCTGTCTATATTTTCCTCTCAATTCCTATTTAAAAAACTTATTAAGTTCTACTTCAGTGAAGTTCTCAGCTTCTCATCTGCTGAGTATAAATAAGAACACCGATTCAGACGTATAGCAACTTGTCAAAAGCTGAGCAGAGGCTTTTGTTGCGCCTTCATTGTTTCCAAGACAATGCGCCGTTCTAATAATGGATACTTCTTTCTTTCTACCCACCCTTCGCGGAATAAAGGGGAACTGGTATCACTGTCACACCTTTTCTACCGCTACATCACTATCTTATAGTAAACTACAATACCTATAATTCGTGTGCAACTTGACTGCAGAGAAGGCTTTGCCCTAAGTGGCTGACATAATCGACCGACCAATACGACGAAATTAAAACACAGCAGAGCCCTGTGTTTTAATTTCGTCGTATTGGTATGTCGCTGTCCTAATTGAAATATTTACGTGCGACAAATGTACCCAACAACGCTATCGTACGAGCAACTTTTGTGATTGACGTGGCATTTAATAAAAGACGTTAGTTAACTTAGTTAGGTTACAGAATATACAAAAACCAGCGCTCCAATTATTATATATGTATTAAAAATAAAACTTGATTGATGCAATTAAAAATAATAATAACATCAGTGCTATTAAGTACGTGAATTCAAGTTTTTCTAATAAGCAGATTCGAAGACTCTACAAATAGCGTCTTTTTACATTTTTTGACCTACTTCTCAATAGTATTTATTACTATTTTTTTCTAAAAAGAAGGTTTGAAGACCCTTGAAATAGCGACTCATCATTTTTGAATAAACCTGCTTATTTAGTGCAGATTTTCATTAACAAATTAAGCATACTAGATGTTAGGAAGTTTACGTTTAGAAGATCTTAGTTTAAATGAAAGTCTTATCGGTAGATAATGAAATGTTCATAGATATTGCAATACATTCAAAACGCAACAATGGCACACTACCCACCTTGTAACATAAAGCGATTGTGTAAACACGTTGTTAACTCAACGCACTAAACATTTAACATGTATTCAATACAAATGTATTGATTGGCGAAGGGAGATATGAGAAGAGTAATGAGTCGCAAACCTTTGGTGTGAACGCGACAACTACGATAGTATTCGGTTGTGACGCCCACACGCTGCTCGATGCTAGGGATTTATGCTGCGTTTACAATCAATAGTGACTTGGCTTTACAGCTTAACTTTAGCTTTTTGTCTTACAAGTAACTAATGCAAGTTGCTTGACTTGATTTTACCTTGTTTTACTGTCTTATTAGAAATATGGTACAAGTTTGGAACAGAAGCGTTCAGTATTGAATATTAAAATTGGTCTGCTGTCTACCCAATATTCAGGTCCATAAATATCATCTTTGAAAAGAATCAATAAAAAATAAAAGTAAAAAGCGCATAATTTTTACATGAATTTTTATAGCAAACAACAAAGTGGTAAAGTTGAGCTACAATAGCTTTATCTTCAAAAAAATGTCAATATGTAAAATTTTTACATCCACTTTCTTACATTTTTTCATAACGTGGGATGCACTGCACCATAACCATTCATTCATAATTTAATTATTTATTAATCATCAATCAATAAAATTGTATTCCTGTCTAGTTGTAATATTTCTGATAACAATGACATGTACTGTATTTTAGTTCCTTTGTATTATGGGCAGTAACTCGTCTCAGCCAATCAGACATTTTATGTGATGTTTAGCTTAGCAATAAGTTGCTACTCACAATAGTTTAGTGTCACGTGCAAGTAACTTGTCCGAAGTAAAGTGATCTAAAGTGTAGGCCGGAGATGAAGCCGCTGCAGCCAGCATCTTTGTTGAGCAACAGAGGATGTTTCACAATGTGACTACCACTTTATGAGCTCATCTATATTCTATTAGAATTGCTTCCGTGTTATAACTAACTGTATTTAGAATGTGATTAGTTTTATTTTAAACACGAATTAGTTTGGATTTATTTATGACGTGTTAAGATATTTAGTTTTAATCACTTTTTTAATGAATAAATTGATGGTTTGTGTTAAATACCGGAAAATGCCTTTAGCGGGAAATTAGATGTAGGTTTTTGGGTTTTGTCTAAGGTTTGTAGTTATTTATGGGTTGAAGTAAATTTTTGATATTTATTTATAGGCTTAAACTCTAAATATAACTCTAAACTTAAACTCTAATAAATATACTCAAACTAGTGACCGCATTTATAATACTAAAATATATATTCTAAAATAGTTAATTTGTGCGCTAATATGAAACTTAAACGGTTCTCATACATTTTCATATGTGTTAAGACATTACCACCCCACACATGCACATAAAGATATGTAGAGTAGATCAGCGGAAGCGTGGAAAACGGGAAAAATCCGCGAATCGCAGGAAGGGTGTCTCCACATGTCACTTTTGGGCGGCGCCCTACGACGATATTTTTCTTACGAGCCCCTTCGCCCTATAAGATAGGCCCATGCCTATACGTATGACAATAGGTTTTTTCTTTGTTAGAGGAAAGAAAGTGCCTCTTTTGGTATTAGTAGGTACAATTATAACTTCGACTGAACTCTTTCTTTTACTAGTGTTTGTTATGTTAGTGAACTTATAAATCTATACAAATAAATAAAATTGGAGTGTCCGTTATTAATATAAAAATAATCGCTTTTACTAAATGCATATGAATGTTTACAATATACCACAATAACATTTTTTACAATTTTTGTCTGTCTGTTTGTTCCGGCTATTCTCTGGAACGGCTGGACCGATCTGGACCGGACTTTCACTGTCAGATAGCTGATGTAACAAGGAGTAACATTAATTTTATTTTAGAATTCCACGCGGATGAAGTTGCGGGCACAGATAGTAAATAATATAAATAGTTGTAGCTCAGAGAGGTACCAATACCCTCATAATACGATGTAGCGAACCTAACAATGAGAAATTCCTTCTAACAATGAGAAGGATGACCTTAGTCCACCAGCTAGCTTAATGCGGGTTGGTGGACTTCACATGCTTTAAAAGTCAACATTATCGAGAACACTCAGGCATACAAACCCTCACGATGTTTTCCTTCACCGTTAAAGCAGGTGATATTTAATTTTATAAAGGGCTATGTACTCGTATATCCAATAGCCGACAATAAAAACGATAATAACAAAGCAGAAACGACGTGAACCCATTACAATCCAGTACGAATGGGGTCTGGTGTCATAATGGTTCATTACAGCACTACGGGGGTTTATTGATGCTCGATGGGACATTTATACACAGATACTCGTTTACAGATTTTGGGTAAAGATTTTCTGTACTATCAGAATTTCTCATTCAGTATTACGGCCTTTGGTTATTAGGTAACTTACTTCTTACCCAACAATTTTAACGACTATTTAAAGAAGTAAATCCTTTCGTTCTCTATAAGTAGATACTACTAAAATAGCTTCTTATATCCTCTAATGCTTACTAACGTTTTATATACCCTCACAATTCAGTCACTTCTTTTAGCCTGTGACTAACAAGAAACATAATTATCAACTATCAAAGAAATGTTAAGGTTTATTATTATAATTCACTTAAGATTTTCTTAATTCATGGCGATATTTTACGGTAAAAAATCATAAAGTATCATCATGAAATCGCAAGAGAAATAAATAAAGCAAATTCAAACATCGTCTGGGAAGCTCAAAAAGTTTGACAATCTAAAAAACTCACATGTGTCTATCTCCACATAATGCAACCACAGAGTTCAAAGTGCAGAAGTCAGGCTGGGTGTAATATTGTTACAGTGAACTCTTGAACTTGTATAGACTAGACTGCCTAAAGTTTCTGCCGACATCGATACTCACCATGTTGCGGATTGCATTTCTTTATTCCCTGACCACCAATAGGCATGATATCAATCAAGTATCGCAAAAATATTTATCTGATCTAATGAAATAGGATTCCAAGATTTTTAAACATGTACTTATTCTCTTATTAATGTCGAGATTAATAATTTATTTGTTAAAATAAATCTAGAAAATACAACAATCCGCCATGATAGCTTAAACACCCACCAGATCGAATTACGTCAATTTACGTCACGTCTCAGTAAACGTCATTTTTTTCGTAAGCATATTATACGCGATCTTTGCATTTTTTACTGAGCCGTGACGTAATAACAGACGCCATGACACGGGCGAGCGTTTTGGAATGAATTTGAAACTTAAAATTTAAATGTACTTTTATTGCACAAAAGCCTTAATTTTCTACAAAAATATGATATATTTTAGACATAATAGAAAGTTCTGAATATCATATAAGAGTTTTTGAAAATTGGTCATCATGCCAATTGGATATGACCACAACGTTGTCAATGTAAATTTTTTGCATGCTTATTGACTCAAAAACGTGTCATTGTCATTATTTGAGATGCTAGTAAAAGAAATTAGTGAGCAATTTTGCGATTCGGAAACCCCGGTCAAGCATTTCTCGCAACAATTATTGGCAGTGATGACACTGACTCCTGAGACTCCCGGGAGTCTCCTGGCTCGAAATTTCTATTTATACGTATTTTTATTTTATTCAACCTAAT
This sequence comes from Erynnis tages, assembly GCA_905147235.1. NCBI lineage: Eukaryota > Metazoa > Arthropoda > Insecta > Lepidoptera > Hesperiidae > Erynnis > Erynnis tages. The sequence goes on from LR990081.1 coordinate 2,540,342, forward strand.
ATTTAGTGTCAAAGAACTATGTCAAAAAATAAGTAGACATTTCAGAACTTTTTTAAAATCAATATAAATAATGATACATATTTCACAATATGACTAGGACCAATATGGAACAGACGTGGCAACCATTACAATATAATGCAAATACTCTTTGAAAATCTCAAAATAAATACACATTAAATAAACACAACGGCTATACCTACAAAACAACCAATCTTCCACGCAACTTGAGTTGACCATTCTGTACTCTCAGCGATCTATGCTACAACCCTTTTAAAATTTCCCCAGGTGGGTGAAAAAATAAGAGTACCCGTCCTCGCAACTCAAAAGGACTTTTCGTCATCGCCTCCTTATGTTTTATACTTTTTGACGTGAGCTCGTCTGAAGTTGCCCCTTGTTGCTATTCGTTTATTTGGATGGCGGCTCCGGCAGGATGAAAGCTAAGCTTACGTGGCATTCCGAGGGGAATCGAGTGTGCTAAAGAATTTGCAAATAGCGTAAGATGTTGAGCTGAGGTTTCATATATTGTACCGAGATCTTTGGTCAACGTTTTTGCTCTTGGATGAAGAAATTTAAAATGACAGGAAGGAATAAAACGATTTTTGATACTGACTTGAGAGAGAATCCTTGTTGTTAAATTTACAAAAAATAATGTTACTAAGGCTACATCCACACAGGCATGTTCTACGCCTTGTCAGGCTTGCCTTACGCGGTAGATTGTTCTTCCCGGTGACACCCATTTGCTTTCACCGTTGGACGGACAAGCAAGAAAATTGCATTAGGCTCATTCACGGTGGGCAGTGGACAACTGGACTCTGTACTCTGTCCATGTTGCGGCCAGACTACAGGCTGCTACTAAGTGCTGGCTTCCTTTATGTTACACGAAACTCGTACTCGTACTAATAGGAACAAATATTAAGGTAATCGTTTACGTGCGACTTTATGTCAACAACATAGAATACAGGAAATATCGAGCGGCAATAGGTTAAGAATTGGCCGATTAAATTAAAAATGTCAAATTCTAGTATAATGCACCAATGATTTTTCTATCTGATGCGTATTAAAACCACCTACCCTAATAGGCTAGCACATTTTACTAGTCTATCCTTCTAATTTTGAAAGGAGACCCAACCTTGGATTTTTTGAGTTTCAAATAGAACTATTAAGACTATTCGTAGATAAATAAATAATTCTATAAAACTGCGTTCAAAGATTCTTTAAAAAAAGCGTACTTTTCTTTTCGTATGCTTCGAAGTTAAAAGTTCTTAATGCAATTTTGTTGATTTTAGATAATTTCATTTTCCTGAGAATGCGTCTTCACATGAGTGTAATTTTCAGCCACTAAAAGATGCTTACTCCATAATTTTATTCACAACTTACTAGATAGGTAATACTTGACGTCGTAAAACACCTTAGGCATCATTTTCCGAAAAAGATTGGAGATTAAAGTTTCCAAAAAAGAGAAATATCTCACCAGCACTAATATGGGGCCGTTCGTGCATCGAGTACAATAAGCTGAGAGCCCTCGGCGACCTACCCTCTCGTGTTCTGACGCCTCGATAGAAAATCTGAGTGGTTCCACAGTACAGGCAGATCCGTAGGGATTTTTTCTATATTTTGGCGTATACGGCATGGCATAGCTGTGTCCCATGATTGTGACTTCTTATTGGAAAGGAAAACTGTTAATTACTCATAGAAAACTTCATAAAATGTGAAATATACGTAACTACTATCTTATCTAGATTCTATTGAAATATTAAAAAGTTAGTCCGTGTCTCTTTATTTGTCTGCCTGTTTGCAACTTAGCTCTCATTGCTACTTTAAACACTAGATCTACTAGAAGCTTTAGGACTTTACCTAAGTTCGCCCATTGTATAGATTTTAAGGTTTGTACAATAATGTTTTCATAAATAAATAAAATTAATTTATGTATAAATGTTAATCAAGACGCCGAAGCGTTAAAAAGCCGGAACTCAAACTCAAACTCAAAAGCTTTTATTCATTATTAGGTACAATTTGTGCACACTTAATGAAAGTCATACAGATAAATTATACATTCTACATTCATCCGCTTTGATCGCCCCTCAGGCAAAACGTAGACTGGGAGAAAAAAGCGGGCGGAAAAAAACTCCCAGCACTCTTTTAAAAGTAAATAAAACTTAGTCTATAATGCAGTATGGCTAGGTCCAATAAAGGAACACACGTGACAGCTATCGTGTGTGTCAATATCGCCCCATTGCCATCCGCTCACAAATAAATATTGTTACATAGTGTATAGAAATAGCCTATAGTGAAGTTATTCAATCCCACGCTTTCTTATCTTCTAAATAGTCCTTAGTTTCATAATAGGCCTTTCGGCACAGGACTGATTTGATAGTTTGTTTAAATTTGTGAAAAGGCAGGGATTGAATTTCTATTGGAATTTTATTATATATTCGCACGGACATTCCCATAAATGACCGGCTTTTTTTATGAAGCCGACATTTTGGAAATACAAGTTTGTGGACATTCCTGGTTACAAGGATTCCCGGATAAAGTAATAATCGAATGGCTTTCTACGTTAAATCGCGTTTTACGTATCAGTAGAATAGTATACTGAAAGGAAATTTTCCGGAATCGAATACGTAGATAGATCGTAGATAGATCACATGTAGTAAATTATGTGACATCTTATTTTTTTATACCGATTCGCGTCTTTACATCCAAAACATACTATTTCTCCTTTACTGTGGCGCCAGTTCCATCTTTGGTTTCGTCAAGGTACTTCAACGAAGAAAGTTCAATTTTCAGTCCTATATTAAAAAAACAAGGTTGATTTTTAAAAGTGCCTTCTTATTAACAATATCGGTGTGTAATTATGCGGCAGTAGGAATAGATTCTGCTGAGTACAATAGCCTACAAGCACTGAGGTGTCTGGTGAGTGCTTCGAAGGAGAGTATAAGTGTTTGCTTCAAATCAGTTCTTTTTTTATTATAAATAGATGAGTAAAGCACCGTAGTGAATTTATCTGAAAAAATTCTCTCACAATGAGAAGGATGAAGGGCTTAATCCACCACGCTGGCCTAATGCTGCTGGCCTAATGCGGGTTGGTAGACTTCACATGCTCTTGAGAACTTTTTTTTGGGAACTCTAAGGCATGCAGGTTTTCCCATGATATTTTCCTTCCCAATTACAGCAAGTGACATTTAATGTAATAAAGCGGGCATATCGCAGCACATGATGAAATGTGTAGTAGAAGGAAGGTGACCGAGACAGATCACAAAGTTTGCAAATTAAAGTGGCAATGGGTTGACCGCATCGTTCGCAGGGCTAATAACCGATAGGGAAGAATCCTCGAATGGCGACCACGTTTAGGCAAAAGGAGCACAGGTTCCCCGCCTATCGTTACTGACGACCTGAAGTAGACAGCGGGAAACCGTTGTATTCAGAAGGCCCAGGACTAGATGGAGTAGCATCGATTAGGCCCATTTCCAGTTGAGGACTTCCAAGGGCTAAAAGGAAGGGAGTCAGTTTAGCCACTAGCCCATTTCCACAAATCCGCATTGGTGAAGCATGCTCCAAGATCTACGATGTAAAGAGAAACTCGCGCTCAAAAAATTTCATCCATCTTATACAACTGCAGCCGAATTAAATACGAAAAAAAAAACAATCGCGTGCATTTGTGTAATAGGACGAAAAGACGCTTTTAATACCCGGGGCGAATATTCAAAAGGACGGGGCAAACATTAAAATCGTCTCGCAGTCTTTAGGTCCCCGTGCATTTTTTAAAAGGTGCAAATGAGAGGGCTCAGTTACCACGGCGAGTGAGCAAGCCATAAAGTCTGGGAGCCAGCGACAGGCTTTCGTGACCAACTTCCTAGCGGCTAATTATTTGTAAAATGCTGCAGAGAGTAGAACTGCGGCTGTATTGGTGGGTTGAGCAGCGGCTGCCGCAGCCCTCGAAACATTTTAGTCATTTAATATATAAACTTTTTGAACAGCTACACTTGAAATATAGCTGAAAGTAGTGAATGAAATGTCTGCTGGTGTTACGAACATGACACTTTTTTTTTCAGTAGAAAGTTTGTAATAATAAGTTACTGAAAATAAATAAAAACATCACCTATTTTCTATAAAACATTTTTCTCTACATACTTCAGAGGCAACCGCTTCTCAATCCAACTGTGTAGCCGATGCTTATGATTACTAGGCTTAGTAAGCTTAGGCTTATGAATGACGAAATTTGCGGCTGGCTCACGGACCATACGTCCAGGCTTCTTTGTTTTTGCCTACTTACGCCCGACCAACATAACTGGACCCCCCTCACCCGTCTCCTACTTTAAGGTCCACTGAAACGAAATCCCCCCTAGGTGTTTTCAAAGGTCTCTTTGCACTAGTCATGCAAGCAACGAAATAACTTCAAAAGAAAAATTTATGCAGTGAAAAAGAAAATGAGAATTCTGAATGAGTCGTGGTGCGCCAAAACGTATTACACTTGTATAACCGAAGTATGCACCAATTATAAATTATGATTCCGAGTTTGAAATGCAACGGAGGTGAAAACATTTTGGTAAAAAATTATGGTTAAAATTAATGCGTAGATTGGGCTCGCTATTTTCACGTATTATACCTACTCGTAGATTGAATCTAGTACAATGTTCTATTTTATAATAATTTAGTAGTTTAGTAGTGATAGTAGTTTAGTAGTGATAGTAGTTTAGTAGTGATAGTAGTTTAGTAGTGATAGTAGTTTAGTAGCCATGGGAAACATTCTTCTTCACGATGGTTTTCGTCGCCGTTACAACAAGTGATAAAACTTTTTACATTATATTTTTCCTATAAATATTATATCTTTCCTAATATTGAGGTTTGTTTCCCAGGACGTCCAGGCGAAGACTACATTATAAGGCACATTTCAATGCACATTTGGTTCTGTAGCATCAAAGAACATTGCACATTCTCGTATCTTTTCTATCAGATCGCTCCCATTCATTAGAATCAAAAATGTCCATTCAATATAACGACAGTATGACAAATTGTATTGTGAGAGCCGTGAATAAAGCTCAAATTGCGTGTCGGAGGATGCCGGGGAGATTATGCGGAGATTTCTTTCAGAATATACGCTGCGAAGATCGTAATGGAGGCGTTACAAAAGGTAGGGTAGGTTACCCCTTTGCACCCCACCTGAAGGGAGCTGAGTGCTTCACACGACGCGCTGTTTTCAATTTTGGTTTGGAAGTTAAATAAAGCTAGAAGAATCTTCCAGAAACCTGAAGTGCCAGAAAACTGAAACCTGTTGCTGAAATAAATAAAAAAAACATTAAAACTTAGGTATCTGTTGGCAATAAATATGCTCTAATGAGACCTTTAGGTGGGAGGCTTCTTACCGCCACCTTATTAATACATCGTTAAGCTGATCCAGATTTCTTATTAAAATAAGCACAGTTTGATAGTTTCGCAAAACGTATGCGAAAATCTTGGTGTTCAGTATAACGCAGACGTATAAAAAACTTTTTTTTTCGTACCTACTGTATACCACCAGTCACCATAAACCACTTAAATTTTGTGTACAAGTTTCAGTGCCTTGGATACTAACACCATATCTGACTGAGGTTTTATAAATACTTAGAATAAGAAATTATAATTTAGCAAAGAATAAAATATGTATATCAAAACTGACTAGTATCAAACGTCTACAATCTGAAACAGCTCTAAGCAACAAATAATGCAGTGCCACGGATTTGCAAGGAGTTGCTGCGTTAGCATAATCAGAGTTGTTTTTTTATAAATTTGTAGATAGAATCTGTAGACGGGGTGGTGCTTACCGCCACCCCCACAGTCCGCCAATTCAAAAACAAGTTTTATTTTTCAGTCAGAGGTGTGGTTTTCAGAAACGTAAAATAAAGTAATTTGTTTTTATTTGAGACCTATTAGTGACCCACTGCAGGATTCTACTCTCTAAAGCACTCACAATGAGAAGGATGTAGGCTTTAGTCCATCACGCTGGCCTAATGCTGATTGTGGACTTCACATGCCTTTTAGAAAAATTGGTGCACTCTCGCACATGCAATGATTTCCTTCACTGTTACGGCAGGTGACATTCAATTCTATAAAGCACACAATACATACCTATCGTACTTTAGAAAGCATTGGTGCATGCCACTGGGGAACTCAGAATTCTTTAAAAAAATTTGAGGTCGGTCTCCATGGATTGCGTGGACTAATAAACGTCGGGTGATCTGTATGATTGCTTGCTATTATTTTCTTTATAAAACGCAGAAATTCGATAGGTACTCATTCCCAAGCTCGTAATTGACGTCACTCAGCCAGTCGTCGGAGGCACTCGGGCGCTCGCGTCGCTCTCCACTCGAGCCGCGATCCCGAGATAGTGCATGCTTCTCATTTACGACTCCTCGATGTGGGTGCTGTACAAAATTCTGTAAACCACCATCAGTAAGTTTGTAGACCATTGAAAGTAATTTTTCTGATCCAAATTTCAACGAAGCCAAAACCTTTTTATTTAGAGGAAACAGGATCAGCGTTTTTGAATGAGGATCTTTGAATATGGATAATTTTACACACTCATACTCGTATCTCCGTCTACAGTAGGAATCTATGCGTGTTCCACGGACACACACAAGACAAGAACACACACACTTAGACCAACATTAGCAAACTCATCGTTAAATCTCCGCCCGCTCGTTCCCGTTCAAATCTCTCTCTCGGATCAAACGAAGTTACAAAAAATTCAGTTTAATATTAAAAACAAAAGACATTTTGAGGCTTATTCCCAAGCTTGTAATTGACGTCACTCAGCCAGTCGTCGGAGGCACTCAGGCGCTCGCGTCGCTCTCCACTCGAGCCGCGATCCCGAGATAGTGCATGCTTCTCATTTAGAATACTCCCCATTACAACTCATTGATGAGGGTGCTATACTTACATCACTTTATTATTTTGTTTACGAGCCGGCAACTCATTTGGTGTTGGTGGTGTTCTCACCTGATGGTAAGCGTGGTCAAGGTCCCTGTTTGCTTGCAGCAGTTCTTGCTCGAATGTAATTAGGTAAATATACATAACGATATTTCCAATAGGGTATTTCGCACCATGCAAGGAAAAATCCAAAATTATGTAATATTGATAGATTTTGTTAAAAGCAAGTGAAAAATGGTGATTTATGTTCGAAAAAATGTAGTATTCATTTATTATTTCAATTTTAAAATACAGGTTTTTAATCTGTTTTTCAAATGTCAAAAACGCTATACGCCATGCAAGCTATCGGCGTGACGTCATTAGCAGTGTAAATAAACGATGGAGTATAACTTTCTTCCTTTACTGAGATGTATTGTAAACACTGCGAGTGACGTCACAAGCATGGCGGCAGCGCCGAGACGACCGAGACCGTGTTTTCGCGGGGATTTTTGAAATTTAAATTGAAAAGTCTTTTTTACATAATATTTGTTTGCAAAAATTATTTTTCCAATTTTTTATGGGTTTTTATGACTTACGAATTCATATAAAAAACTTTTTGGCCTAGGCCGTAATACCCTATTGAGTCTGACCAGGGTTTTGGGCGTCAGGAGGGTGGTGCCACATTAACCTTTCAAATGGGCGCATCTATAACGTTGACAATGTAAATTTTTTGTAAACTCATTGGCTCATTCATTGTCATGAAATTAGTTCAAAATTATTCCGCAACATGGCAAGGTGTGCAAAACCTCCGGACTATACCTAGCGTTTTTCCCTGGAACATACTCGTAGAGGGTGGATCTAATGTATGTGCGGAAGCGGATAGATTAGAATGCGGAGTGGATGCGAGGCGAGGCGCGTGACGTCGCATCCCATGCCCGGCTCTTGCAGCTGTACGCTTAGAATATGCATGCGGCGATATCTAGAGATGGTGCTTTTTCAATCTTTTTATTTTAATCTAGATCACACGAAAATGAGCAGGCCCATTAGGTAAGGTAGGCAAGCAAGGACCTTTTTGCCTTTTAATTATAACCTGTGGAACAATTTCCCATCTACGGGCTTCCCAGAAGGTGATGGCTTGATTTCCTTCATGAAGAGGTCATCGTATCCCTGACCGGCAAAGATTCAGACTACAGTTTAGTAGGTAACCTTATCGTCGCCTGTTACTTATGTTTGTGTCTCCATGGGTTGCAGTTCACATCAAGTGGCCCGAATGCGCCTTTCTACCAAATTCCAATAAAAAAACTATAAAAAAAATGAAGTGTGAACGAAGTGGTTTTGCCATCTTAACTTTGGATTTTTGATGTTTGAATAACTGACCATTAATTCATATACAATAAAAAGTGCATTTTAGGATGTAATAGTATCATTGATACATACTCCAAACATTTCTATCCGACAGCCCACCACACGTTCCCGTGAGAATGGTAGCTATCTAGAATTAGACCGCAATATGCTAATAACGACAACGCAATCACAATTTATGTCGGAACACGACAATGGGTACAATGCCAATTTATATACGAATAATTGATTGAGAAACTTAAGCCCACACTCGACAAATACTTTATGTTCGCTATCGAACATGGAGTAGGAAGGGCATAGAGCGTGGGATGTGTGAACATAAAGTCATAAACACTCGTATGAATCGACCTACAGTTGGGAAATTTCAAGTTATTTATCGCCTAACATAGAAGTATAAAATGTGTTTACTAGGGCTATGTCGGCTAAACTCTAAATTAACTATACTGGGGATTTGATTTTAAAAAATTAGAACCTAACCATTATGTTGTCAGTTGTTAAATTTTTAATTCAGGTTGTTTTAGAAAGTTGGTAATCGCGCAGAATGCCATCCATAATGGCAATAAGAGAATCAATTTTTTGAAATCGATTAAAATCTCTGTAGGATATTCTTACTCCATGGTTCTCACATTGACGGTTTTGTTTGGACGGAGGTGTGGGTATTTAGCACTAATGATGATATACGGTGATCCGTAATGATAGCGAATGTTGTAAACGCAAATTTAACACAATATCTTCAAGGCTGCACATTAAGCCCAGATTCTATTGATATTACAGAGATTATTATTCCTTTGTTCATTTCTGAATAAGCTACGTTATACTGCTAATAACGCCTAGTTATTTGGCTGACATAACCGACCACAACAAAATTCAAACGGTCATGAAGACCTGAGTGGCGCGGTGGTTAAGATGCTATTCGGCTTCGTTGAGGAACCTGGGTTCGATTACCAGCGGAGTAGAGATTTGAATGATGAGTTTTTATTTCTTTCTCTGATCAGCACCCTCGGCCCAGGTGAACCCAGTGTGGGGCTATGAGTGTGTCATCAATTTTATGTAACTTTAAAAGATGCCAAATAAATCGAGGCGGCATAAATAAAGGTAGATTCTCACGTAGTGGTAAAGGGCACGCGACACGTGGGCGTCGTCGCTCGTTACACGGGAATGTTGATAGCCCATTGTGTAATGTTTGTCTGTTTGTCTTACTAAATTTATCGGCGTTTTGTCAATCAGCGTTATCGTTCATTGATTTAGTGTAATGGCCGTTGCTGACTGGTTTATCGTGTGGAAGGTTTAGTGTGTTACTTAACGGTTTATATACAAATAAGCGATAGACGAGCGAGTATACCACCTGATACTAAGTGGGCTGTGCAGTTTATGGATAATCAAGTGCAATGTAAAACTGTACATAAAAGAATAAAAGATAGCTGAGTTTCTGTTTTCTTATGGACTACACTTATTCAAACGAAAAAAGAACCTTATATCTTACTGTGGGTGAAAAGATGGTCATTAGGTATAACCTGAGTGGCGCAGTGGTGAAGCACACACACAGACCCGCAAACATAGGATTTTTCTTTACTTTGGGATGGATGTCTCGACGAAGTTAACTTTGACTATCGTACAACACAACATTCTACAAGCACAGAGGCGATGTGTGCTTCTTGCATTAATTAGACGACACATTGAAAGCCCTACGCATTACATTTATTCAATTTACGCTTCACAACAACCGTTTTTACATGCCTCTAAAGGTGTGCAACAGAGCTCATAAGCCACACCTATGTTTAGCACGCTTCGACACGAAATGAATCCGTTAAAATCGCGCCTACTAATTAGTAGTCTGTTTGTTCGTTACAAGAATTTTTAGGGCGCGCCCGCTGCGGTCGGCTCGAAATTGCAAGTAGTTAGCAAACACTACACACTACTTTCCAATTAACTGTCGAAAGGGACCCTCGGACACCAACCGAAAATGCTCCTTAACCCACATTATTAAAATTCAAAATCGACTGACAGCCAGTTTCGAAGATCGTCAGCATGTCACTTCGGTCCTTTCCCACGGCGGTCATCCATGTATAGCTGTTGTTTTACCGTTACATGCACTTCATTTTGACTCTAAAACGCATATAATTAGAGTTGAAAATTTAATGTATTGTATGTAGATGGGCTACGTTTTCACTGTGGTCATTTCTCGCAGCGGAGAGCCTCCAGGGGCCTTGTATGGGCGTCTATAATTAATGGTTTGCAGTAAGTATTCCGCACTGGTATTTCATGCTCAGCTGGATGAGAAGGCTTCTAAGGAAACTGTCAGTGCTCATTATGAAAAACTTGTTAAGAGCTTTGTTTAGATACGGCCGTCCAGGCCTCGGTACATATTTGTAAAGTTGTCGCATGTTAAAAGATTAAAAGGTAAGCAATACCACAGTGTAAAGATTATACAGTAATGTGACTGAGTTCTGTCCTTGAAAGAAGTTCTACAGCCGCGCGGTTCGTTGATATGCTACAGGGCTGCCGCCTAGTGTTTTAGTTTTGTCAGTTTTGTCTACCGATCCATTTATTTATTTGTCATGTCATGTCATGTCATGTCAGTACCCATTAATGACCCACAACAGGGTCGGGTCTCCTCTCACAATGAGAGGGATGTAGGCCGCCGTCCACCACGCTGGCCTACTTCGGGTTGGTGGTGAACTCTCAGGCATGCAGGTTTCCTCACGATGTTTTCCTTCACCGTAACAGCATGTGATATTTAATTTTATAAATCGCACATAACTTTTATTACAAAGTCATTAGTGCGTGCCACTGGGATTCGAACCTGGACTCCTCGATTCGAGGTCGAATTCTAAGCCACTGGGCTATCACCGCTTATCACTGGGCTATCACCGCTTATCATATCAATAGAAGTGGGTACATATTGTGGTTTTTCATAAGTAAATTTAATTAAAATAAACATCTTTATTTTGTGCATCGACTTAAAGATACGATATTGGATTTCTATTCCTTGAGCAAGAACTTATGTAGTTTCGTATAGAAATTGTATCCACCTGCCATTAGTATAGGAAAATGCCAAAGTAGACGGGCATATGGTATACAGATGACTGACGTTTATTATACGAATACTTTGACGATAGTGTTGATGCTCACGGCAAAGCCTTACAGTTAAATTTAATATTATAAAATCCGCATTCGGATAAAAAGTTCAATTAATAAATTGATTTGTGTACTGAATTTGTGTAGGTACTGAGTAAATGCCAAACGCGACGCGCGTAGCCATGACTCGCGTACCGACCGTTTGTATGAAGACACATTACCTACTATACAATTTGTACACTGTGTTAATAGGTAAGCAAAGCAATATGGAAAACTGGTACATTGTGCATCGTGTGATTTATTTTTCTCCCAGCTTCTGCGAGTTTCTTTGAATGCGCTATAAAACTATAAAAGTGGATGTCGTAAATCGTTTTTGTGTCTCGATTAGTGGTTTCGACTTTAGACGAATGACGATGACGAATGCCAGGTCTGGTTGTTCTATAGCTGTAAACTTTCGAGCGTAACCGGAATTAAGAGGAATTTAAATAGACATGATCTTTTTCAATGTTTGAATGAATTATTTCCTCAAGGCATTTTTATTGCTTGCTATTTTCCATGATTCCATCGGAGCATCGGAGCGTCGTGGTGGAATATGCTCCAGGCCTCCCCCTCCCTCCTGTTATCGGGAAAGATCTTTGCCCAAAAGTGGGCCACAAAAGGGTTGCAGCCGTTAGACGCCGCCAACAAGCTGTGGCTAAGTGGCCAATAACCCGGCCTCTCGGGTTTGACCGGGTTTGAATTCTAATAGCACGTATAAGCGAATTTTTTTAAAGTCATATCCGCTTTTTAAAATTCAATATCACTCGCCGCAATGGCGAAGGAAAATATCGTGAGGAAACCTTTGTGAGTTTTGTTCACTGGGAGTTTTTTCCCGCCTGCTTTTTACTCCCAGCCTACGTTGTGCCTGAGGGCCGATCAAAGCGGATGCTTGTATAATTTTAAATGTATGACGTTCATTAAGTGTGCACAAACTTTACCTAATAATTGATAAAAGCTTTTGAATTTGAATTTGTTGTTTGTGGGTTGCAGGGACCACTTGTCATCAGATCGCCTGCATTTTTATGGTTAATGAGTAGCAAACGACCATACATGAACTAAAATAAAATCAGAACTAACTAATGCATTGTAAATTACACGCACATTAGCTCCAACAGATTCAAAATCATTTAAAATCGCTTAAAGTTCCGAGCGATTTATCTTATATCTTTTAGTGCAACAAAATCGGTTTTTAATCACTGCTGAGCCCTTCGCCTAGCAATCGATCAATTTGAGGCCGTAATCCGACAAGTGCAATCCACTCTGTTTACCAATAAGTGATATTAAATGCCTTTTAAGGGCTTTCATAGTCCTATTGTCCTGTAGTGTAGTGTAATCCGCGGTTATTGAGTGCGCCCCGTCGATACAAAGATTGATCTGTAAGTGGTTAGTTTGAATAGTACGACTTTTTGCAGCGAACGAAATGTAGAATGGTCGGCTATGTCGGGGCAGTTGGTCAGTATTTGCAATAGTATTGGTGTATTGACGTATTGGTGAAGTATCGAGTAGGTACTTTGAACGAAAGAAAGGTAAATCGAGAAGTATCGAGTGTTTTTAATGAAAGAAAAAAAGATAAAAAAGAAATTAGGACAAACCTTCATTTATTCGCAGGACAAAACCAATGGGTAGGTACATTCTAATATCTAAAAATTTTTAAAAATGCTAATATTATAATAATAAATTGGGCTGAAAATGTCCAAAAAAATTTAAGGATTCCAACTTTCCTAAAACTTTTTATTTAATACTTAAACAACATTAAATAGATAACTATTTATTTATAAAATAACTATTAATAAAAACTTAAAATTAAATAAATTTAAATGGAATAACAAATTAAAAAAGGGATTTCAAATAATACAATAAATTTCGATCCGCGGGAGGGTCTTATATAGTATGTATTTATTTATTAATTGGATGGCAATACTTAGGCTTTGTACAAAGAACGGTCCAGCCCTCGGGTTCTCGGTTACGTTGACCAGACGCTATGGATAACTCTTTAAAAAGTCTCTTTAGAACGTTTTTCTTGTTTCTGATCACTTGTAATGAAGTTTCGTGCAAATTTAGCCGTCAGTCCCAGGTTCTATCAACAGTAATTGTCAAACCTTGTTGGTCCTATGGCCGGTTGGAAAACACCCGGCTAGGCTATGGCTAGGCCACTAGTGGGCGCAGCGTAGGAGCGTATTGGAGTATGCTCTAGGACTACCTCTGTTATAAGGAGCTTAAGGGGACAAAAGTTAGCAACGGTTTACCTAGAGTAGAATTAATTAGAGTAGTAGAAAAGCGCCTTACAGTACTTACTTACAATGTAAGAAGTTGAGTCACTTTTCATTAAATATTACACTCGTTCGAAATTACCTTACGAAAAGAGGCTTACCGTGGCCGTCATTCGAAAATGAACCTTGTAGTCAAGGCATTAAAGTGTAAATTAATTTTTTTGTCGACCGGTAAATTTGTGTTCGAACCGTGTTTGCGAATAAAAAAATCAGGTCAACGGCCGCAAGTTGTCCGATATAATAATGATGAATGACCTTACACGTCCTCTTTGTACTGGTTAGGTCGTGGCCCTTTTTGAAGCGGGTTTGAATTTTTTGAACTTTTTTCACATTTTTGACTTTTCATAGGTGAACCATTGGGCCGCCTGCTGTCATGTAGGGATCGACAGAGGTGATGCCGGGCTCTTACCGGCTGAAACCCCACGGTATTTCTCACGATGCTTGGTTGTTGGGGCCCCGGGAACACTTTCTTCCGCACTCCCAACTCCTTGGAGTCCTTGGTAGGATGGAGCTGGAGTTCCTCCATCCCATCTCCTTGGTAGGAGCGCCCAACGCCTACCGCCTAGACCTCACTTATGAGGGTTTTAGGAGGACGTGGTAGATCCTCTGCATACGCCCTGGCCTCTTGTTGCGAATTGGGACGGTAGATGGGAAAGCCATCGGTTTGCCAGCCACTGATGACCTGAAGAAGACAGCTGGAAAAAGTTGGATTCATAGGGCCCAAGACCGGGTGGGGTGGCGTCGATTAGGGGAGGCCCATGTCCAGCAGTGGACTGCCAAGGGCTGAAAGGAAGGGAGGACGGAGATGAACGTCTATGTCTTGCCTACGCCTAGTTCAAGCTAGATAATGCCTCAGTTTGTCCAGTATGCCAGTGGACTTCAAGTTCACGTTAGATGATGACTCAGTTCGTCTTCAAGTTACTAGAGATCAGATAATGCTATCAAATAATGCTACGTATCTCGTGTCGGTTTGTCCTGCTCACAACAATCAGACCGAAACAGTGCTGGTCAACGTTGCTTCGCCCTCATAATTGCTCATTTGATAGCTCTAGCGGTATAGTAGTTACTTGGTTACTTCCCTGGTGAAGTACCTATACTGAGAGTCCGAAGTTCAATGTTCAGAGGAAGATTTTTTTAACAGTAATTCCCCGGAATTTTTCACCATGTGCTGACGTGGCCAACAATAATATTCTGAACTGATGATTCTCCTGATATTAGGTAGGTACCTTATTAATGTAGCACTTTAATTTATAATCTTTTATTTAATTTTGTGGTTTTCGCCTTAAAATATTTGCAAATATACCAATGGTACAAATAAAAGTTTTGTCTGTGTCTTTTGTTTAATTTTCTGTCTTAACCGTTTCTGTTGATCTTCCCATAGTGGTTATGGCGAATAAATAAATAGGTACATACCATTAATTAATCCGTACAGTGAGTACATACCGCACCCGCGCGAACTGACGGCACGCGTCACGCGGCGAAATAAATGCAATTTCAAATGCATTCACATTAGCGATCAGGGGTACCACTCCCTAACTCCGTGTCCGTCATTTACGAGCCGTCCGTAAGCTGTGCGAAACTTCGGAATGTACCCTACTCTCTAAGAACTTCGGCTGCCATCATTTCGAACGGGATCATAGACTATTTTCGTGAATGATAGATTCCAAGCCTTGTCAGCCCTAGGGAGGACAATTTTATCGTAATTATTACAGATTTTTTATTGCAACAATATTTCCTTTATAAGCGTATAAATCTTATTCTTATAATCACAAAACAACCATATTTACTCTAAATTAGCCCTCAATTACCTATTGATTATTTTATTTTGAATTAAAAGCAATATTGAATGGATTTATTGTTATAAAACCTTAGCCTATAATATTCATAACAAACAAATTAACATTTTGACAATGCTTGAGTAAATTGACAGTTAGAAAAGTCATAGAGAAATTAGGTAAACAAATAAACACGTAAACAAATAAACCTACTTACGTTATAAGAAAAGTTGTATTTTAATTTATATTAGTCATAATATTAGACTCGCTCAGAACTCAGATTGTAGATATATAAGTATAACAATCATAATAATAATCTTGGTGTGATGAAAAACGAATAATCCGTATAAGTATAACTTGATTACTGTTGAGTGAGTTGAAATACAACAATATCGAGGAATATATTTTTGGATGCCGCCCACTAATGCCGCTACCCAACTACAGCTAGACGCTATCGTCGAGTTTATGCAGAAGCACAGGGATTTAGCGCGAGGTCTTCTAAGGGGGAGCGGACGGCCGAATCCGCGCTAAACGGCTGTGGGAGACCCCGTGTTCCTGCTTTAATTCTGTGGTAGGCTGTATATGTTTAATATATTCTGTAAAACAACAACTGAAGCGTGTTTTATTGCTTGTATTTTATTTTTAATCCGATGTGGTTAGTCTACACGAGAGCAAATTTGATGTCGTGTAATTTGACACATTCAACCGAGATATCTCATGTCAAACTCAAATTTACGGACGGGCGTATAGCCTTACGGAGTAGGTTTTTGCTGTCACTTGAAAAGTCATTCATTCTACGGACGAGCCCGTCAGAAATGGGCATTCGTAAGTGATACAGAGTAGGAAATGCCGAAACTTCGGCCGAAACTTCGAGTTTAGTGCTTAGAGAGTGGCCCCCTGGGGTGCCACTCCCTAACTCCGTTTCCGTCATTTACGAGCCGTCCGTAAGCTGTGCGAAACTTCGGAATGTACCCTACTCTCTAAGAACTTCGGCTGCCATCATTTCGAACGGGATCATAGACTATTTTCGTGAATGATAGATTCCAAGCCTTGTCAGCCCTAGGGAGGACAATTTTATCGTAATTATCACCGGTTTTTTATTGCAACAATATTTCCTTTATAAGCGTATAAATCTTATTCTTATAATCACAAAACAACCATATTTACTCTAAATTAGCCCTCAATTACTTATTGATTATTTTATTTTGAATTAAAAGCAATATTGAATGGATTTATTGTTATAAAACCTTTGCCTATAATATTCATAACAAACAAATTAACATTTTGACAATGCTTGAGTAAATTGACAGTTAGAAAAGTCATAGAGAAATTAGGTAAACAAATAAACACCTTCCTTACCTACGTTATAAGAAAAGTTGTATTTTAATTTATATTAGTCATATTAGACTCGCTCAGAACTCACATTGTTGGTATATAAGTATAACAATCATAATAATAATCTTGGTGTGATGAAAAACGAATAATCCGTATAAGTATAACTTGATTACTGTTGAGTGAGTTGAAATACAACAATATCGAGGAATATATTTTTGGATGCCGCCCACTAATGCCGCTACCCAACTACAGCTAGACGCTATCGTCGAGTTTATGGAAGCACAGGGATTTAGCGCGAGGTCTTCTAACGGAAGCGGACGGCCGAATCCGCCCTAGACGGCTGTAGGAGACCCCGTGTTCCTGCCTTAATTCTGTGGGAGGCTGTATATGTTTAATATATTCTGTAAAACAACAACTGAAGCGTGTTTTATTGCTTGTATTTTATTTTTAATCCGATGTGGTTAGTCCACACGAGAGCAAATTTGATGTCGTGTAATTTGACACATTCAACCGAGATATCTCATGTCAAACTCAAATTTACGGACGGGCTTATAGCCTTACGGAGTAGGTTATTGCAAAGGTTTTTGCTGTCACTTGAAAAGTCATTCATTCTACGGACGAGCCCGTCAGAAATGGGCATTCGTAAGTGATACAGAGTAGGAAATGCCGAAACTTCGGCCGAAAATTCGAGTTTAGTGCTTAGAGAGTGGCCCCCCAGATATCGCTATCTGCACGGTAGCCGCGGCTTGACAAATGATAGCGGGTTCGAATCTACCGACGCATCTTCACGGCTTGGGGTAGCAGGTAAAGCCTGGGTCGAACTATAGGCTTCCTTTGTGGCAACATTTCTGCTCGATTTTAACAAGTTACATACATTGCTACCGAGGTCTAAGAAGATCTCCCATAAGCTGTAAGTCTGTTACCGGCCAGGTCACTGTAGTACGAATACGAACAAATCAAACCACATATAAAAATTAATTAACGCGCTGTTAGGTATCGCAAGTCGATATGCTAGCATATCTTGCGATCTTAGGACTTGTCCTAAGAACTGATACTATGTCATTTATTAAACTGACTTCTTACTTCCCTAAACAAGACACGAGAATTTACTTACTCACTGATTAATGCATGTGTAATTGTCAGCAACCCATTAATGACCCACTACAGGGTCCGGTCTCCTCTCACAATGAGAAGGATGTAGGCCTTAGTAAACCACGCTGGCCTAGTGCGGGTTGGTGGACTTCACATGCCTTTGAGAACTTTTTTTTTCTGAACTCTCAGGCATGCAGGTTTCCTCACGATGTTTTCCTTCATCGTAACAGCAGGTGATATTTAATTTTTATAAAGCGCACATAACTTTTTTAAAAAGTCATTGGTGCGTGCCACTGGGATTCGAACCCGGACCCCTCGATTCGAGGTCGAATTCTAAGGCACTGGGCTATCACCGCTAATGCAAGTGTAATTATTATATATTTTTTATAATTACATATTATTATTCGTGAATTGCAGTATCCAATGCTTCTACTTTTAATCTGTTTCTAACTTTAACTACTTTAATTTAGCGGGTTAATTGCACCCGGATGTCGTTATTCAGACGCATCGCGGACGCGCAAACACGCCCGCGTTCATTAAGTAGGCCTCCGTCGTTTGTTCAGAGCGTTTTATGCGCGTACGATATTAATTATCTGTATCTACGTGTAATAAAATTGTTACTAGCTGATGTCTGTTCGTAGTAACTGTAGCAACGGGTTACAAAAATCCGACCTCAAATAGGACGAAACTTGGGTTGTAATTCAATGAAGTCGAGTTCTCTTTGACAACTTTAGCGCAAACAATATTTTGATACAATTTAGAAATCCAGTTTCTTTTGAGGTTTTCTGTTGAGTCGCCTCAAATCTGTCTGGAACTGACGTCACTGTCCATAGACAACATGATTAAAATACTGTCAGATCAAAGAGATTATAATCTATCGGTACTTACCCATAGTCCTATACCTACCGAATTTCATCCAAATCGCTTCAGCTGCTTTTGCTTGAAAGTGTAACAAACATCCATGTATCCATCCTCCAAATGTTTCCTATTTCATTCATTAGTAGTACATAGTAAGAATGATAAAAGGATAAGAAATTTTACTGCTTCAATAAAGTCTCTTAACCTTGATCGAAACATGGAGTAGAATATCGGAAGATCACAAAGAATTATCTCGACAAAATGAGGTTTTTTTTATTTGTTTTACAAATAAAACCGCCGCGAGAGGAATAATGGACAGCGTAACCCTACACTGCTGAGCGGCTCTCGTTACTGCGGCGCTGCCTGGAGGCAATGTAGGGTTGGTCGGGAAAGAAATAGAAAATCCTACAGAGCGCGTAAAAAGAGCACTCACAGAACGCACTGGCGAATGCTCTGGTGTTGCTTGTATCAGCAGACGACGGTGATCACCTAGCAGACATACACCTGAGCGTATGCCTGCACTTCTTATAAAAAAAATTATAAACATGACATGAGAACTCTGAAACTACATGCTCAATAGCTACTCGTTCACTGAAATAAGTCCTATATTTCTCTACCCGAAACAATATTATTTGTCGGTTTTACAGTGGGTTACCTACTACTCGTCTTCTACTGGCCTTAGTAAGCTCCATTTCTTCTACAAATTTTTGAAACACCTCAGTGCTAACCCTACTTAAACAAAGATTATCGGGCCACTCTTCGTTTTGGAATTCCTAACAACAGTTTTGGGGCGGAGTTGACAACTTTGAGGTTACACTGTGCGTAGACCGGCAGTAACGCGATCAGTGGAACCCGACCCGAGCTGGTTCAAGGTAATCAATTATATTGTGGTTTTGGAAATTTGTCTATGGCTTTATTATTTTTAGTAGCTGATGTGGGAGGCTGCGATCTGCCATAAAAGGAGTTTTACACAATTTCTAATAAAGAACAAAAGACTTGACACTCTCCAGCTGGTCAAGAGATCAATAAAACATATTCTTCCAAATAGTGCAGGAAAGTGATTGGTGCATAGTTACAACTAGAATTCGAACCCGGAGCTTTCGAGTGATAGTCCGGATTCTTAGTCATTTTGGTATTATCGGGTTTTATATCGATTATAATTTTCAGAATATTTTTCAAATTTTAACAGGACTTATTGAATAATTGTATAGACTAGTACTATCCAACTGTTTAAGTCCATAAATCTTCTTAATAATAAGAAGTGTGCCTGACGAACTTACACAAAACCATGCGCCAGTCTCAATGTAGAACTGATTAGAAGTTATACACAAAAACTATCATCGATGATCACGATCCACAGAAATGAGCAAACGACGAAGAACCAGAAGAACGTATAAGGCAAATTTGTGAAATTTGTAAGTATTAAAAGAGACAAAATCTCGAATACTCGCCACAAAATCCTCAGTTCTGTTCACACGTCTAAAGAGAGAAAAGGACAGAGTTAACGAAATCGGGATTAATCGGGAGACAATCGATGCGCATCCGAATTACCGGTGGCTTTGATTGAAAACCGAAAGGTGAGACGCGCCGGGTCGGATTACATTGCCCCGTAGTATATGGGTAAAACACAGATAAAACCTTTTCAAATAAGTTGGTAGAGCCATTGCAGCCCGCTAAGGTCTAACCTGCCTCTTAACCCGTCGTAAAGCAGCTTGTTCTTCATATCTTGAACCATACTTCCCCAGTTGAAGCACAGAACATGAAGAACATGTTGCGTTACGAAGAGTCGGTTACGAAGCACGGTTGCTGCATGCCTCTTGACTCTTCGCATCGATGTAACGACATCCCCAGAAAAGTAAAGTAAAAAGCATATTCTTCACGTCTTGTGTGTCGACTGAGACACTTAGGTTGCCGGAGATACTTTATTTGAGGCTATATTGTCAGTAACCCATTAATGACCCACTACAGGGTCGGGTCTCCTCTCACAATGAGAAGGATGTAGGCCTTAGTTCACCACACTGGCCTACTGCGGGTTGGTGGACTTCACATGCCTTTGGGAACTTTTTTTTTTCTGAACTCTCAGGCATGCAGGTTTCCTCACGACGAGGCTATATTAGTTAAATAGAATCTCTTCACTGAAGCTCACTGTTTGAATAGAGAATATAGTAATAGTAAAATTCCAGGTTCGATTTTGGGCAAAACAGATATTTTGTTATTAAAATCAGGATTCTGATATAAATCCTTTATAAATCCTTAAGATAACAACATCAATGAGATGACTCAGATCTGATATTTACACAAGCTATTAAGGAAATTCCACGTAAGTTCTTAGAGGTGAATGGTTTGAGGCGTACTTTCGGAGTAGGTAACAAATAGTTTGTCATTTGATGTGGTGTCTAAGAGTGCAATGACCACTTAACATTAGTTTAGATAGATTTTCCCACGTTGGCTTTCTTGTAATTTAAATAAGTTATTACCATATCTCACAGCAAAACTGCAAAGCAGGTGTTCAGTTAGCCAAAGGCCAAGATTTATAATCATTTTGAGGTCACAAGACAACGATTCAAACGAAAACTAATTAACAATGATTTAGAAGTATTAGTAAAAATATAAATCACCGATAACATCCAAATAATATGATAACTAACAAATTAATAGCCTTATAGCTCGCTTTAAAAGCTTTTTTATAAATTATCTTAAAATAAATCAACCTATCGAGGACGCATTTCACTTAAATGTACCTCGTTTATATATTTATCTTATTTTACTTGTGTCTATTAGTGTCATTTAATTTTATGGAACCTATGAAAATTAATTAGGCCGTAAAGTAGATAAGACACACAATAAATGCAAAAGTGATATCTCGAAGCATTTATTTATTTTTTACTCTTTGTAATCTTTAACGTTGATGAGATAATCGGAATTATGCTAAAATAATTAAAAATAATTGATAGATTAAAAAGTAACGAATGCCATAAAGATAAATAGATAAATTTAAACATCAATCAATTTTATTTCTGCTTCTGTCTAGTATTCATTATTATTTTATGGCGACTTTGTATTGATTTATATGAAACTTTGAGTTATACTATGTAATCGCAGATAATCCTTAGCACACAGACAAACTGGCCGTAGTACTTATTCCACACCAAGCCTATTCATCTAACGAATAAAAAGTTTTCTTCTAATCGAATGTTTTGTTCGCTTTAAAGGTATCGTATACGACCAGAGTAGAGTGCACAGAATATAATAAAAAAAAACCAAATAATTCAATAAAGAGAATAAAGTGTATACCTAAACATGCTACTTTAAATAAAGTGATGAAGAAATTAAAGGAAAGGATAAGGAGATATCAAACAAAGTACGACAGAAGGAGACACGGAAGTAGAATAAGTTCGAAGTTGGTAGAATTTAGCTTCTCAGATGGATACGGATAGGTATTAGGAGTTCCATAATCCGATGGCAGTGACAGTATTTTCAGAAGGAAGTAGAAAATGAGTAAAGAGGATAAGATTCCTGAAGATTGACGACCCAAGTGGCACAGTGGTTAAGACACCGGTGTGCTGCGCGGAAGGTCCTGGGTTCGATTCCCAGCAGAGCAGAAATTTGAATGATGAATTTGAATTTCTGTTTCTGGTCTGGGTGTGTTGTGTTGTTGTCTTGTGTGTGTCCATGGCGCCCACGATACAGGGATTCCTAGTGTGGGGCTATGAGTGTGAAGCTTCATTCCTAAAAGAGCGGAGAGATCACTTGTCATATAAAGGAATCGGTAGATAGATTTATGTGAAACACTTGTCTATATAAAACTTCGTTATCGTATGTGTAGCTTTTTCGTTTGGCTACAGCTTTACTTAGTTGGTACAGCCATACAACTTTTCTTCACAGTAAGCAGGTGACATTTAATTTTGTGTGCTGCTGATTTATGTGCAACACTTGGGCATACTGCATAATCGCAGATAATCCTCTGTACGCAGGACGCTTGGCGTATCCCGGGCCTAATCGATTTAACGTCTATATTTCACCGCCGGACCTATTCGTGTGTGATTTATGTTTGGCTATAGCTTAACTTAGGTGGTAGAGTCATACTACTTAGGTACCCAATTTATCTGGGATTTTATTAACTACTATTATTAACTACCAGGAATACACAGAAATAAATAAAATCTCACCTGCTCACTGTGAAGGAAACAGCTTCATACACAGCTTACTACACAGGAGTCCACAGTGTAATATCAAATAGAGGTAAAAGATTTTTAGAGGAGTTAAAAAAATTAAAATCAAATTTTTGTATGGAGTGAAAGAAATTATGAATACTTATCGTTAGACATTATAATACTAACAAATATTTAATACCTACGGGATAATATGAGTTCGAAATTTTACAGTGCATTACGGCCAATTCACGGTTATTATGTTTTATTAATATTATTAAACATTGAAAGAGTGTTAATTAAAAATAAAGATTCTAATGATTTATCAAATGCTTTATCAATTTTTTAACTCTTCTAAAAATCTTTTTCCTCTGTTGGTTATGTGTGCATTTGCACTGTGCATTTACGTCTGATAAGCTGTGTATGTGTGCGTTTCGTCTCGGAACTGCTAAAACAAACTCAGACTAAGGATACTGCTTTACGACGGGTTAAGAGACTAGCATTACGGTACATCCCCGGGTGAGCTACTATGGCTTTACTATCCAAAAATGCTTACTCACGATGTTGTGTTCACCGCAGGTGAGATTTAATTTATTTTTGTGTGCTATTGGTTATGAGAGCTCAGATATTTCGAGTAATAACTAGATCAAATTTTTAAGAACTGAGGTGTTAAGAAAGTTTTTCTAACTATCCTTAAAGACCGTAACTATCCGCCTTACTATCCGTAAGGCTTTTCAAACGTTCCATAAGGCTTTCCTTACTATCCATCAGACACCTATGAACTATAACGAATAAACGAAACCGAATTAAACTAGTAGGTACCGATTATAATTACAAACTCTCTTTTTATACATTCAATTTTACACCTTTCTACACTTTGTAATTGAATATACATCATAATTGGTTCTACGTTCGACTTAATCGATTTTATATCGATTATAAACCATCCATTGTAACCGTTGACCTCAAGGCAATTCGCGTTCCAAAATTATCGATGCAAAAATTAATTGGGGTTAATTTGAGGTTCCGTTTTATGGCCAAGAATGCATTATCAATTTAATGATAGACAGTCATTACCGGATAATGCATTAAGTAAAGTACTTAAATTTAATAAATATATTATTATTATTATGTTTTTATAGTTAGCTAACACGTAAACTGCAGTTACGTTGTTTTTATTGTGCTATAAAGTTTTAACGTAAGCACTATAAATTTACATAGTGTAAATCTTAAGCACACAACTATGTATGCATATGGTGGGATTTTAAATTGTATTTGAGTTTTATATGAGTACTAAACGGGTGTACACGTTACCTGATGTTAGTGGTCACTGTAACCCATGGACACCCACATCCAATCAAACAGGATAGAAAATATATGGGATTACATGTAGGAGTGTTGCACTTGCAACTTACGGGGACTAGGTATGGTGATAGCGTAAAAGAACCTAAGAAATATGCATTCATTTACCAACTTAGACATTGTTATGTCATGTCAGTAACCCATTACACTACAGGATCGGGTCTCCTTCTCGCAATGAGAGGGATGTAGGCCTTAGTCCACCACGCTGGCCTAGTTCGGGTTGGTGGACTTCGCATACCTTTGAGAACATTTTTTTTGTGAACTCTCAGGCATGCAGGTTTCCTCACGATCTTTTTCTTCAGCTTAACAGCAGGTGATATTTAATTTTATAACGCGCACATAACTTTTTTACAAAGTCATTGGTGCGTGCCACTAGGATTCGAACCCGGACCCCTCGATTCGAGGTCGAATTCTAAGCCACTGCTTTTTATAGTAACTGAGCAGCTAACAGGCATGCAGGCAACCTGATGTTAGTGGTCACTGCAGGCCTTGGACACCCACGTCTGAGCTAAAATAGGTAAGGAATCCTATCTGAGGTTGTGTGCGGGTGCTTTGCTACTCATGAGGACTAAGTAAAGTAGGTATATGTAAGAGCAATTTCGAAGAACCACAGAAATTTGCGTTCACTATTTGATTTTATTATTGGGATTTCTTCTTTATTTGAGATAAGATGTGGGTGTCAATGGGCTGCAGTGACCACTTAGCACCAGGTGGCCTGCATACCTATTTGCTACACAATTACGATAAAAATCACTTACCACGTGAAGTAGTTAGACTTTAAGTAGGTAGTTGTTTGAGGTTGAAAATTATTGTTTATTATGTTGTTTCGACTTTGAAAACCTATTCCGTTCTCGCTTATCAACGGTTTTCCATTGAAATTCCAACATTTATAGACCTTCCGCCATTTCAAGTGCGGTACTCATACAGTCATATTCTTCAATAACATACTGTTCAGATCGAGATACAATGCACATTGTGCGAGGTTGTGAGCCCTTTACATGACACGATCTTGTGTGAAGATAGAATTTATGTAACAATAATCACTGGAATCGTAACATGTAAGGAAATCTTTTATTATGCAAGGAAAAAATGTTACAATTTGTGATGAAATCTCTACCTCTTGCTGTAGTTAAGACTGTTGCAAAAGGCAGTGTCTTCCCTAATATTTCCCTGCTAATCTTCCCTGTTTAATGTAGTAGTAACACATACATTTATTTTACTTCTTAAAAATATAAAAAACCAAAATGAAATAAAAACGAAAAACTATCCCAAGAGTAAAGTTTCATATTTTTATATTTGATTTATTTATTTGTTATGTAGAGTCAGTGGGTAAATTTAGCTAGAGCCAGGTGCCTAAACTCGAGGGGTCTGGGTTCGAATCCTAGTAGCGCGCACCAGCAACTTATAAAATTAAAAATTGTTTTTGTGGTTTTTTTATTCAATTCATGATTTCTATATTGGAACCCGCATTAAGCCAGCGTTGTGGACTAAGGCCTACATGCCTCTCATCGTAAAAGGAGACCTGACCCTTTAGTGGGTCATTAATGGGTTATTGACACACATATTGGAATTACATAATATTGATTATCCATGGGTGCATGGGTGCTTGAGGCGTTAACGTGATTATCATTTAGAAATGATTATCACGTTAACGGCTCAAGATAGCTGATGTTGTTTGGTCACTACAATCAACGGAATCAATTATAGCTTTAAGTAGGTACTAAAACAATAAAATCAAGGCAGGTACTGGTATAATGATTTCAATATTTATAAATTTCAATAAAACTGTAAGCTATACCATAACTTCGAGTATTACTCGTATAAAGTTTCTAAATGTGCCGTAAATGTTAAACTCACTAGACTAAATCCCAGGTATCAGCATAAATTACATCGGAAGTTTATTACAAATTACTAACATAATTTTATGGTTTAATAAACTTGAAGAGATTTTGAAAAATCCGTAGGCGTGAATCTCGTTTACGACAACTTTTATTGTTGGATACTTGTTAGCACGTCGTAAAGTTTTGGGCCGTTATGGGAATATCGGATTGGTGCGTTTATACAACACATTCGCATGTTAACCTTTTGAGATACAAAAAACGGTAAACTTTTAAATCGATTTCCACTTTTATCGAAAGGTTCAACGGTAACTTTGATGTAATGGAACCGGTGACTAGATATCATTACAATGTATCTCAATCTCAGCAGTCACTGTTTAATGAATCAAACGTTATATTTGGCTTGTCTTATTTGGCTCACATAACGAAAGACCAACAAACAACAAAATTTGGAGCTATACTAATTAAAATAGGCCCTCACATGAGACAAATGTGCAATTTCGTTGTCGTACGACCAACTTTTGCGAGCGACACGGAAATTAGAACAAATGTAAATTTCATCAAGAACCGTTCTGTGTCTAAGCAAGACACAGTTTAAGAGTAATTTCGATGTAAAGATATTGATAACAAGAGAAGCATTTAATCAAAAAGGAAATTTTCCAGAGCTAAGCGCGCTCAAACAAACTGGTCAGCTTGACTTTATTTGTGCAAGTTTATTACATTAGTATGGATTAATATTAGTATAGACTAAACAAAACAGTGCACAAGGTGCTGCCTTCAAGTGAGATACAAACTTCTTTCAAAAGTGATTTAAATTATCTTTAAACGTACATACATCGTTTTATCGCACCGTTGTCGTGTCGGCAGTCGTGTCGTCATTTGTAAAAACACCTCTATTGGTATTCCCATATAATTTCAAGCGTGGATGCTTGACACTTTATCTATTGTAAGTTCTAAGAGTTGATGTTTACGAAATGAAATTGAATGGAATATAAGTGTCATGGTAAAATTTGTGACGGTCGGGATAAAACGCAGCATTACCGGTGCATATTATACTTGTTTGGTCATTGTTGTATCGGATCTTTAGATGAAGAGGATGAAAAGATTTTATGGGTGTCTCGACTGTTATTCAGCTAATTGACAAGCTCAAAGTATCTCAGAGGGCAATGGAGAGAGCTATGCTCGGTATTTCTCTACGTGACAGAGTCAGAAATGATGACATCCGTAGAAGAACGAAGGTAACCGACATACATACATAGCTCTCAAAGTTTGCAAATTAAAGTGGCAATGAGCTGGCCACATCGTTCGCAGGACTGACAACCGATGGGGAAAAAAGGTTCTCGAATGGCGACCACGTTTAGGCAGAAGGAGCACAGCCTGCCCTCCTACCAGGTGGACTGATGACCTGAAGAAGACGGCGGGAAACCGTTGGATTCAGAGCGCCCAGGACCGGGCTGAGTGGCGTCGATTAGGGGAGGCCCATGTCCAGCAGTGGACTACCAAAGGCTGAAAGGAAGAAAGGAAGGAAGAAGTGTCAATTGGATACTTTAGAAGAATATCAAAGACGGAATCACAAAATATTTAAGATGGCAAATATCAAACTAGCAGTTTGAACTTTGAATATTCATAATATAAATATTGGTTATCCAGTGTTCACCAACCAAGCGTAACGGGCCTCCATCCTTCTCATCGTGAAAGGATACCCAACTGAGTGATAGATTGAACGGCAGATGCTACAAGCTACCTCTATTAGGTCCTTTATGATAAAAATCAAAAATGAAAATTTAACCGCCTAATTTCAAACAAAACAATTTGCTATAGCGAATGATAAATAATTCATTCGCTTCTTCAATACATTGACTGTTGCTCTATATAATTTCGAGGCGAGTAGAGTTTCTTAATCAGTAAAACAGACGGCCCCACCGCTTTATACTAACAGAGACGTCACAGCAACATTGTAGTAGTAGGTATATGTAATTGCTGTAACCCAATCCGGGATGCGGTCACGCGGTGAGGTGTTAATCTTGATAATTCCTGAAAGTGACCATTCAATCATTACTCTGCGCGCAGGATAATCCCGGATAAACTGGTAAATGATTTGCCCGCTTATCCGGGATTTTTGTTTTCTATCCGCAGATTATTAGGAAGCCTACACTTTAGCGAGTGCTGTTAGGTATCTACGCGTATCTATAGCCTGAACAGAAGTTATTGCGTTAGTTCTGCCACCACATATAAAATGTGACCGTGAGTTACCGCATAAGAGGCTGTGTTTATTTATTTAAACCCTTCTCAAGGGGTGTCTAGTAGCAATGCATGCAAGCAATGTTACATTGGTTTCCTTGCAACAATGTTGCTAATACGGCAGAGCAAGAAATGAATCAATTACACAAGTGTCGAACTCCCACATTGGGCGTCCTTAATTTGGACTGTGGATTCTTTAAATAAGCCATTAAAAGGGCACTTAGGCTGCGTTTCCATCAGAGATTTGCAATGATGCGTAACAAGGGATGCGTAATTGAAGATCCATAATAATAGGGTATTTTGCGAAAAATCCAAAATTATGTAATATTGGTAGATTTTGTTAAAAGCAAGTGAAAAATGGTGATTTCTGTTCTGAAAAATGTAGTATACATTTATTATTTCAATTTTAAAATTCAGGTTTGTTAAACTGTTTTTCAAATGTCAAAAACGCTATACGCCATAAAAGCTATCGGCGTGACGTCATTAGCAGTGTAAATAAACAATGGAGTCTTTGTTGACCTGTATTTTTTATTGATAATTTGCGTTTTCTCAGTTTTCTTGAACACCGCCACGAGACACCCACGATAAGGATTGTAACTCATTTTGTTTTCGCAAAAATAACTTTCTTCCTTTACTGAGATGTCATATGAGATGTATTGTTTACGCTGCGAGTGACGTCACTAGCATGGCAGCAGCGCTGAGACCATGTTTTCGCGGGGATTTTTGAAATTTAAATTGAAAAGTCTTTTTTTACATAATATTTGTTTGCAAAAATTTTTTGTACAATTTTTTATGGGTTTTTATGACTTACGAATTCATATAAAAAGCTTTTTGACATAGGCCGTAATACCCTATTACTTCATTTACCTACCTCGCTCCGCTAAGCCGTTTCCACCAGAGCTGTGCTAAGCGGGGCTAAGTAAATGAAGCAATAGGCATGACGACTAATTTTCAAAAACTCTTCTATGATATTCAGAAGTTTCTATTATGTCTAAAATATATCATATTTTTGTAGAAAATTAAGGTTTTTGTGCAATAAAAGTACATTTAAATTTTAAGTTTCAAATTCATTCCTAAACGCACGCCCGTGTCATGGCGTCTGTCATTACGTCACGGCTCAGTAAAAACTGCAGAGATCGCGTATACGCGAAAAAAATGACGTTTACTGAGACGTGACGTAAATTGACATAATTCTATGTGATGGGTGTTTAAGTTATCATGGCGGATTGTTGTATTTTGTCGATTTATTTTAACAAATAAATTATTAATCTCGACATTAATTAGAGAATAAATACATGTTTCAATCTTTGAATCCTATTTCATTAGATCAGATAAATATTTTGGCGATACTTGATTACTGTCATCATGCCTATTCTATTGGTTCTTCAAAAACTCATCCCTCGCTACGCATCATCAAATCTCTGGTGGAAACGCAGCCTAAGTGCCCTTTTAATGGCTTATTTAAAGAATCCACAGTCCAAATTAAGGACGCTCAATGTGGGAGTCCGACACTTGTGTGTAATTGATGTATTTCTTGCTCTGCCGTATTAGCAACATTGTTGCAAGGAAACCAATGTAACTCTATACAGGTGTGAGGTGGTAAAAATAAACGTACGTTGTATTCACACGCTTCGTCGCTTCCTTCTTAATATGACGTGTTTATCAGTTATTTAGCACTCGGTCTTTTCTGTGTTCTAAAACAGTTCCGTCTAAGTCTTCTGCTTTTATTACATAATAGCGAAAGGATAGTCTAACTAGTCTGTAACAATTATTATTGGAGATTTTGTCTTCTTAACAATACTTATTGATTAATTAATAATCTAGATTTCAATATTTTTTGTTACCGAACAGTTTTACTTAAAATAAGGACAGTTTAATAAAATCCTCTTTTCTTCGTATAATCGTATTTATTATGAAGCATTGGCCAATTATTTGCAAGATAACTTAAACTTAATTCCGACAATACATAGGATACTGTAACATCTAAAAACGATTCCAAATTTAGTTTAAGAGCTGGGATAAAACGTTTATAACATTTTTATAAGGTGGTAGAGCGTTAATAGTTCGTTCGGGGAGGACCTTACCGCCAGCCTCCTAACCCTTCATGTCTTGTTGTACTGCTGGGGAGGTATGATTGCCGGGGATACTTTATTTGAGGCGAACATCTAAGTCCTTGTGAGTAGCAAAGCACCCGCATAAAATTTCAGATAGGATTGTTTTTCTCTATTTGAGGCTGCAGTAACCACTTAAAATCAGGTGGCTTCCATGTTACTTTGCTACTCAATTAATTAAAAAAAACTCTTTATCTCCAACATAAAATACATAGTTTAAAGACCGAGATCGATCACTTCCGATCTCAGTTCCAGTATCCGTAATACACTGGCCGGTTGCCGCTTCTACCAACTGAACGGGTTAATGTGTCATGATTGTATCAAAATTGGTTCATCATCGTGTTGCAATGTAGTAATTTGAAGTGCTCGTAAAAATAAATTACAGGCGGTTTAAGTCTTGTACTTTGTTACTGCACTTTTTATGGCAGAATAACATGCTGATATACTATGATTAGCCGACTGCGGCCAGCTAGAAGGGATGTAGTTTGAATAATAAAATTGATGATAATCGTTTACCAAAATGATCCATATCGATCTTTAGTAGTCGGAACCAACAATGAACATTTGCATCAAAAGTTGCAAGCAACATGACATGATCAAAGTTCATAATGTTCTGAAAGGTATGTGAAGGCCACAAACCCGTACTAAGTCAGCTCGGTGGACTAAGGCCTACATCATTTTAGAATCGGGATCAGACACTACAGTGTCACTAATGGGTTGCGCTGATATTAATATGTATCAAAATAAAAGCTATCGGGGGACTGCAGGCAATTTAAAAAGATTTTATTTATATCTAGTGCGGAATAATATTATATATTATGTGTTAGTATGGAAAAAATAGTTCCAACTATTTAGTACAAAACAGTGTACAAATAAAAATAACATCAGATGATTACACAAGTTATGACCGCATCTCATACAAAGACGAAAAAACAACATAATGGCGGATCATACATCAAACAGACCGACAGACGGGCCACTAAAAATAGTACACGTAAAGGAAATCGCAGGTTAGCGGCTAAATCATTACTGGGAAACAATCAATATTAATACTAGGCGCAAAAAGACGGTCCTTTAGGCTGGTTACATACGAGCGTTTATTAGGCGTCTGCACAAAACATAGGTGAACATAGGTAGGAACGGAAATCAATTAACGTATTTAAGCAAGACTATGATGTCATTGAGTGGAAAAAAGGCATTAAAAGCTCCGACGTTTTTTCACAAGACTATCGAGTACCAAAAATGCATTAAAAGCTCTAGGAAAGTCAGCCGGCTAAAGACGTAACATAGGCAACGATGATTCCTTAACACCACATTGCTTGGTTAAATCTATTTACCTATTTCAAAATGGTATCATCTCTGGCCGCTCTGGTATCAGCAGCCTTCAGAACAACTGCAGAGCAGCGAGGATTCATCAAAAATCGATTACTTACAACAAATTGCAGTTTAACAACCGACAACTCGCTTCGGACAAATCCCATATTATAATATCAACGTTCTTGTACCATGGACGTCTTGGTTTTATTTACTTAAAACAATTGCAGGGAATTTTCACATTAGAGTTAGTTTTTGATGAGTCACTGCGTGAAAATAGTAGTGGATTTGGTGGATTTGGCATTTAAGTTCAAACTTTATTTTTTAAGTAGCTTCGGACAATAAAAATCTACCGAGAGTACCATAGAGAACCGAAAGTATCCGTAGGAGAACGAATGTGACCGATATAGCTCTCAAAGTTTGCAAATTATAGTGGCAATGGACTGACCACATCGCTCGTGGGACGACCACGTTTAGGCAAAGGGAGAACAGGCCACCTTCCTACCAAGTACCACCAAACTTTAAAAAAATATTTATTTTATAAGTTTTATAAGTCTGTCAACAAAATAAATAAATTTCAACTGAAATTGTTCGGAAACCTAGCAGGTTTTGACCTTTTAAAATTAGTGGTAGAATTTTTATGGGTCGTAACAGCTTAGGTACCCAAGTTTCTCGTTATCGATTATGTTAAATTAAAACTCAAAATTAAGCTCCACTATTCCTCGATTAATTAATGAATTAACCAGGGCCAGTTTTAATTAACAAAATATTTTGCAAATGACAACGTTACGTTTTTTGCAATTAGTATCAAGCAAAAATTCACTAATTAAGAACATACCCACCCGTCATATACCGCGAACTACGAGTATCTACCAATGTTAACCAATTAATCGATTCATAATTAATACTATCGATTTCACTTAATCGAAATGTCACCGGTATGATACAGGTATACGCACCGAATATGAAATTAGGGTAGCAACGAGTTTTGTTTAACAGGTCTAATTAATGTTTTTTATTTCTATGAAAGGAAGGTAGGTACTGATGACGGGAAGAAGGGCATCAAGTAGTTACTTAATTATTTTTTTAAATGAGGTGCTACAAGTGCCTATCGTTCCTCTTTTATGCGGTTCCTATTTAACTATAATTTATTAGGAACAAAAAAACAACAATATTTTTAATATTTTTTGTCTCTAAAACACAGCATGAGCGATAATTACATTTTGTTCGATTACCTCCGAGCGTTCACTAAATGAAGATAACATTTTTAAATGAATAATTCAGGATGCATTTATTCAGCGAAAATTTCATACATATCTTCATGCAAAAGTTACGCTTTACGATTATATTGAGGATTTTTTTAATGAAGGAGTTTTATGATTTTTGGTACATTCCCTGTATTATTATCTCGAATTTTACTTTCTTTACCTATTTTATTATCTGTCATTTTCTTTCCCTCATCTTATTTTTAGTCCTCGTAAAATCCAGAATGCTTGGTGACCCTACCTGTATCGAGTTCTGCTAATGAAGTTCATTTATCGCAGTAATTAACCGTTGGTTCGCTAATAGGTTTAATTATAACCATTGTTATTATTCATATTTTAAAAATGTTATAACGATTAAATGTGAATTATTGTTTTCCTTTGTTGGTACAAAAATATGTTGTATTGTTAAATTGACGAGTATTTCCGCTTTTATTTTTATTTTTAATACAGAAAAATGAAGCAAACAGGCTAATGAGCCACCTGATGGTGAGTGATCATTGACACCTAGACACGGGGATTATCAGAAAAGGCGTTGAGGAAGAGCTTTCTTGGCAAGCTTTTTAATCCTTCATAAATTGTTTTTATGCTTGGCCTAGATGTTTTATCTTAAAGTGCCTTAGTCCACCACGCTGGCCTACTGCAGGTTGATGGACTTCACATACTTTTGAGAACTCTTTTTTTTCTGAACTCTCAGACATGCAGGTTTCCTCCCGATGTTTTCCTTCACCGTAACAGCAGGTGATATTTAATTTTATAAAGCGCACATAACTTTTTGCAAAGTAATTGGTGCGTGCCACTGGGATTCGAACCCGGACCCCTCAATTCGAGGTCGAATTCTGAGCCACTGAGCTGTCAACGCTGACAACCCCCACAGTTATTGGACCATAAATGTCGATCAATATAATATGCTCTCATAGCAACAAGCCATCTAGCCATCTGTAGTTATTAAGACTAAGTTATGTTTAGTTACACCCAGACCATACCACATTTGAAAGTCATTACGGTCTAAGAATGCAACCTGTCCTATTTAAACATATCTCGAGATATATTAAGATATAAATAACGAGACGAAATGTCGACGATGCAGCCTCCTTCGCCTATTGCCTTACATGTCGCTGAAGGATCGACATAAAACGGTCCTTAATTCAAATCTAAAGTATGACATGAAATACGTAGCGTTAGCCATATGTTAGACTATTGCCGATGCGAGTTAGCTTTATAGCATGCGCTTTTTGTGATTAGAAATTAAATCCAAATTGTTAAAACATAGCGGTGCTAGCTAAGAATTCGGCTCCTTATTCGAAAGCTCCGTATTCGAATCACATCACCAATGACTTTCTTAAAAGTTATGTGCGCTTTATAAAATTTAATGTTCTTAATGGCATTTGAAGTCCCCGAACCCGCATTAGACCTGTGTGGTGGTCTTTCACTTTCTATCTGTTTGAAATTGGACGTTGGTGCTGCAGTGGCTACTTCACATCAGGTGGCTTATGCTCGTTAGGTACTCACTTTTTTTTTTATAAATAGAGCAAGCAAACAGACAGACGGTCCACCTGATGGTAAGTGGTCACCGTCGCCTCCTGACGCGTGCAACACCAGGGGTCGCCAGTGCGTTGCCGGCTATGAAGGAGAGCTTTTTTATGCCCTTCTTGAAGAACCCCATGCCATAGTTCTAAAATAAAAAAAATAAAAAAAAATTGTCGCTTAAAATAAAAAGAACCACAAGCAGCTTGCAGCAATTGCGCCGGCGCCGCGTTGATGTCACTGCGCGATAATTACGCCGCTTCTGCGCGGATTAATTGTTAGGACTACCGGACACTCATCAACGATTCAGCCCTTCGTAGTCCCCTGCTGGACATGGCTGCAACCCTTTTACGGCCCACTATTGGGCACGGATCTCTACACAAGAGGGGGAGGCCTATACGCCCTCCACCACGCTGCTCCATTGCGGATTGGTGGAGATTCGGGCTCGTGGCCAACCCGTGTCGGATGTCTGCAAACCGTCCCATAGGGATTCGACAAGGATTAACGACTGCTATCGCATCTATAACAACCGGGACCGACGGTTTACCATGTCCTCTGAAGCACGGAAGCGGGGATTTTAATTCGCCAGTATAGCGCCCATCCAGGTACTGACCGCGCCCGACGTTGCTTAACTTTTTAGATCGCTTCCGATCTAATCAAGCAGTAAAAATAAAATAATATCTGCTGTAACCGTTTAAGAAAGCATCATGAGGAAACCTGCACGCCTCAGATTTTTCATCAATTTCTTAAGAGCTCGTGAAGTCCACCAACCGGCATTAGGCCAGTTTGGTGGACTAAGGCCTACATCCTTCTCATTGTGAGAGGAGACCCGACCCTGCACTATGTCATTAATTGGTTAAAGATAATCCTTATTTGTTATCCTGTAAGATAGACGGCGGTTTTGTTACCCAATGTACGCTAATCCGGGGATTCTTAGAAGAGAATTGAACTAATCCATTACAATGTTGACGACCCCGTACAAATTGCATCGAGCCAAATGAGCGTAGTACACCACGTTATGCCATCACCAACAGACAAAAAACGTGCAATCTTCAACCTTATTCCTATCACAGTAAGGAACCAATACAATTTTCTAATGATATCTTTTCTTTGCAGGTTTCACAACAACGTGTTACTGGCTCCGTATTGTTGATAATGAGTGACGAATCTAATTTAATTTGGTAAATAAATGACCTGTTTAATGTTGTTTGGCGTTTTATTTTAACTAGGATCTTGTTTATAGGCCGTCTGGCGTTTGTGGTTAAACACGAACGAGCTCAATTGATGGTACAAATTTGATGGGTACTACACGATGGGTGTTACGTGTGCCTTGTCTGCTTTTTTATAACATTGAAGTATTCTACTTCAATCGTATAGTGGTCACGTGGGTACCCATTCGATCTGAAATAAGGCGGAAGAACTGGTTTACGCCCGATTTAATAACCCACCTTCAGATTAAAGATTGTTGTTGATACTGTTTAGTTGCCAAAATACTCCATTTGACTGGCAATCAAATGTCATTTAGGCGATCTAAGGTCGGTTATTAATTTCCGACGTTAGCTAATAAGTTACCTTGATATGGATACCTTGCTACTCTTCAGGACTGAGATAGTCGCCTCTATTTTGTTTATTTTTTATTTTTTAGTCTTTAATTTTTGTTTAAAGATTTAAAATTAAATTGCGTAAAACATATGAAGATGTTCTGTATTATAAATTTGGTTAGAGTGTACATTGTACAAGTTCAGTTGGTTATAGTGCTGAGGAATTTTCAACTCACTTGATTTAGATACACGCCTAAATAACTTATTGCCAGTAACCCATCAATGACCCACTACAGGGTCGGGTCTCCTTCTCGTAATGAGAGGGATGTAGGCATTAGTCCATGACGGGTTGGTGGACTTCACATACCTTTGAGAACCATTTTTTTTGTGAACTCTCAGACATGCTGGTTTCCTCACGATGTTTTCCTTCACCGTAACAGCAGGTGATATTTAATTTTATAAAGCGCACATAACTTTTTTACAAAGTTATTGGTGCACTGGGATTCGAACCCGGACCCCTCGATTCGAGGTCGAATTCTAAGCCACTGGGCTATCACCACTATACTTATTAATACCTACAATATATTTCATTTGTTTGAAGTTTTGAACAAACATACATCCTCGATTATTATTGTCTTCATCTGCACCAACCCGTCAAATGTCTTAACGCTCGGTACTAAAATAATACGAGCCCTTGAGGTCAATTCGGCCCGTATAATAAATTTTGACCCCTACACTGTCGACCAATCAACATAATGGCGGTGTCACTTGACCCGGGCCAATCAAGTTTGTTTGGTGAGTGGAC
This sequence comes from Erynnis tages, assembly GCA_905147235.1. Lineage (NCBI taxonomy): Eukaryota > Metazoa > Arthropoda > Insecta > Lepidoptera > Hesperiidae > Erynnis > Erynnis tages. Next base: position 2,577,188 of record LR990081.1, read on the forward strand.
TGGATGCTGTAACCTGAGATGGCGTGGAGAAGAACCTCACAGTGTTTTTATTGGCCGAGATGAAACGCTTGACTTACTTGCACTGTCAGTTACAGGTTTGTGGGTTGCTTTTTGTGTAGTATAGAGGAAGGCGATAGCAAAGTGGTTATAATTCGACCTCTTGATCGAGAGTCCCGGGTTCGAATCCCGAGCTGTGTTACAAAGTAAATGTCGCCTGCTGTCGTGGTGAAGGAAAACATTGTGAAAAACCGGCATGCCTTAGCATCTTTGTTTAACATTTTAGGTGATACAGCCATAGAACCTCACCCGAGGAGGTACCTTACCGCCAGCCTCGTAATCCGTCGATATGTTTTTCATGTCTTGTGTTTCGACTGGGGAGGTGTGGTTGCCGGGGATACTTTATTTGAGGCGAACATCTTAGTCCTCATGAGTAGCAAAGCACCGGCATGTAACCTCAGATAGGATTTCTTCTCTATTTGAGGTTGGATGTGGGTGTCCATGGGTGCCAGTGACCACTTAACGTCAGGTGGCAAATGTTATGTGCGCTTTATAAATTTAAATTGGCTTTTAAATTATAATTTTGTTATTTTCTTTGTAAGTGATAGTTATGTAATCTTTAAAGAAAATAAATGATTTCAATTCAATTCAAATATCACCTAATGCAACGGTGAAGGAATACATCGTGAAGAAACCTGCATGTCTGAGAGATCTCCATAGTGTTCTGAAAGCCATGAAGTCCACCATCCCGCAGAAAGCCAGCGAGGATTAAGGATCCTTCTCATTGTGAGAGGAGACCCGACCGCAGTGGGTCACTAATGATTTACAGACAGATAAAGTTAGATAGTTCAACACGTATTTGCGTTCGCAATTTGATAAGCAATACTCCACATATTTGCATCAATATACCTTTAGTGTAATTCCTTAGCTTTCTAGCTTTCTATTAAACGCGCAAATTAATTCCTATTACAAATAGCACGTCAAGGTATATCCAGATAGCGGACAAACGCATTCTAAGGCCCATTAGCTGGCTTGTTACCTTCAAAATGCAACCGTCAGAACAATTTGTTTTGTGCGACATGACGAATGTGGGTGCACCTTTATAGCCCAGGAGCTGTCGGACATTTTTTGAGAAGTGTTTGAGGTATCACAAAATTGATTTGAATTGAATAGCTTATTTGTAACAACCGAACACAAAAAATACAGACCTGGCTTACCGGTAATGGAACCCAAGCCCTAAATTTTGAAAGAACAATTTTTTGCCAAAATATGCATTTGAGGCGTTCCGAAATTTATAACAAAATATAATTAAGTATTTAAGAAAAAAAAATTGAGTCAGAACACTGAGTCGGCTTTGTTACTTCGCCAGATATTAAAAATTCGTCGGTAATTTGTAAATACAAATAATCTATCCATCATGATTTTATGATGCCTCAAATACTTCTCGAAAAATGTCTTCCAGCTCTCCAGCTATTACTTCAGCTAATTTAATCGGCAACCATCTTATTAATGTCCATTCCCCAACCAAAACTAGTCTTTATGCCGTTGAGATAAGGGTATGGTTAATGTTTCTAACGATATTTGTCATCAACCCGGACGTTGCGAATTCCTTCAGTGTAGTGAGGCTAATTTTCAATGGCGCATCTATTCGTAACTAACGAATTCGTGTTATTAGTACCTAAGTTAGTTAGTTGGAAACAGTTGTTTTTGCGAAAGGCCTTACATTAGCATAACGTGTCGCTGTTGAACATTAATAAAAAAAATCTGCAAATGTTTTTGAAAAAGCTATTAAAGCAATTTGCACAAAATTATTGTCCTCCCATTTGATCCTAGGAGTTGAAATTAATAAAAAACCTGCAAATGTTTTTTGAAAAAACCAATTTGCAGCAAGCGAGCTCTAATTTGATAAATCAAGTTAAATCAAAAAGTCCACATAAATAATAATGCGAATACACAACACAGAAAGACTACAGAAGGAAAATTTCATACAGTACACAATGAGAATGTGTCGTTTTTAGAAACACGAAAGCACGCATGTACGAGTTACTTAACAGTAGTCGCCAAATATCGAGCGTTATTTTTCGATTGCTCGTTTCGCGAACCAATACTTACGTACGAATTACACAAATCTCAACTGCAAATTACTTTTGTCCTCTCTGAATTATGTGATGGTGACGACAATAGCAGGTGCATCGCCTGCCAGATGCCAGTTAATCAGGCCTAAGCTTCCATGACATGAGCTTTTCATCTAGAAGTTAATCTCGCGATTAATTCTGCAACAATGTTGCGGTCATCTGTTGAATTATTCGTATTGTATTTACACGTAAGTAGTGTTCAAAGAGATGAGTAACTTATTACGTAGATACCTATACATATAGAAATAGAGTTCATACTAACAAATAGACTACATACCGCCCTCCTCATAAAATATAGATGCGGTTGCAAGGAAACCTAATTAGTGCCATTAAGGAAATCCAACTGTGTGTGATTAACATACTTTTAGGCTTTGTCACAAACCGACACAACCGACCACCCAACTACCGCGACAAAATTCAAACAAAAGTCTTTGAATAAAGCTGTCCTAACTGGTGTTACGCATTGAATTGCGACAGAAGTATACAATAACGGTGTCGTACGACAAATTGATGAGAGCGACCGATTTTATGTCTGCAAGTAGGACAAAGGGTACCTTATCGGGACCATGTAATTATTTTGCATTTATTTTATGATGCATTTGGAAAAATACCCACTGCCTTATGATATTTATGATAATCTTATTTGTCTGATAATGAGAACTTTTACTTGAAAACATTTAATTTTTGTATGTTTTTTATTAAAAACGTGTTGAAACAGATCCAAAGTTGTGGCAATTAGTGACAATTGGTCACTCCGAAAATAGAGTGATTAATTTACTCGCATTAAAAATAGCGTTTTTAATCAATCTCAATTGAGAAAGGATTGGGGCGGTAGCACATGTTTTACAATAAACTATAAGCATAAGATTCATTCATAAATATACCATTGTCCCAAAATTTTGACCTTCAATCGTGAGGGTTATACAGGTGATTTGTAATGTGACGTATTCCCGCTAATTGCGTGTAGATAAGCTCACAAAACGTTTAAGGATACGAAACCCTATCCAAAACTCAACGGTTTTCGAGATATTTGAGTTTGATTGAATTTGAAGAAAAGTCACTTTTAGAGCTACTAAAATGCCATAACAAAAAAGATGTTCATGGAATGCTGCCACTAGCATGTAGGCATTAATACGTGATGTTTATGTCTGCATGCTAGTTTGTTTTCTATACAAAAAACTTCAGAATTTCAAGTCGACGTGAGCAGTCTCGGCACAATCTAGACCAATTAAATTTATTACAGCTAGACAAAATAAAATCTATCGTGTGCCACATCACTTACCAACACCCGTGCACTTCCTGTAATTGTAGTAATCTACGAATCAACGGCTCTTACACCAAAAGTTTGAGCCAATTTGAACCTTATGCTCTTAGCAATAACACCTGCTGTTTTGGTTGTGCTTTTATACCAATGTTTGTTCTTTTTTAACTACAGAACGAGAGTCACGCGATACAATGAGTTTTTAACTGTTATTTAGTTGGTTCAAATCTTAAAATAGGAGTTGGATTAGAAAATTGGGGTATCCTAGTTCATTTGATTTGTCTCTAAGCTATTAGTGGCCCACCGCAGGGTCGGGTCTCCTGCCACAATGAGAAGGATGTAGTTTAGCCTTAGTCCACCACGCCACTAGTTCGTGCAGATGAACTGGTAATGACCCAGCAGAGCGTATAAGTAAAAGTATATATTATTATGAAAGTAATGAAGCGCACATAGCCCTGCTGCTTGAGTAGATCGAAAAAGTTAAGCAGCGTCAGGCGCGGTCAGTACCTGGATGGGTGACCGCTAGTGGCGAATTAAATGCGTGTTTCCGTGCTTCGGCGGCCACGTTAAGTCGTCGGTCCCGGTTGTTATCGATACGATAGCAGTCGTTAAACCTTGACGAAGGCCGGAGCTGGTTTGAGGAGGTGGTTTGAAAACATCCGACACGCGCTGGTCACTAGCGCGTTTCTCCACCAATCCGCATTGGAGCAGCGTGGTGGAGTATGCTCCAGGCCTCCCCCTGGTGTGGGGAGAGACAGGGGAGAGGAGTCCCAACAGTGGGACATAAAAGGGTTACGGGTATATAAGTAAGTAATGATATCACTACATGTAAACGCCTCTTTACAAATGATTCGATGTATTCGTGTTAATTGCACATATAGACGCTCCCTCAGTCCTCAGTGCAATTAGCAACAATGTTGCACTATCCAATCGCAATTCTTCACTGTGAATAAAACTTTTAGTTTTTACAATGTAACTTACTCATAATGATTGTAAGAGTCCTTAAGATATACAAATGAGACCGCCTTTTTCAAACGCCGTATTGAGTCACGCCTATTGAAGTCTTGCAACCTTTGAATTGCCATCTATTTTTTGAATATTTTTTTAAATTTATTATTAGTTGCTCTTTTTCAATCTCAAAATCTAAGTATACAAATAAATAAAATTGGAGTGTCTGTTTGTAATATTAAAATAACTTCGTCTTTTACTAAACGCAACCTATGTATGTAGATACGGTACATGTACCAAAATAATATATTTTACAATTATTGTCTGTTTGTTCCGGCTTATCTCTGGAACGTCTGGACCGATTTTGACAGGACTTTCACTGGCAGATAGCTGATGTAATACATTTTCGATTACATTCGTTCACTGCTCCTCTGAAAACCTTCTGTCCTATTAGAGGTTCAAAGCTATCTCCATGTGCTACCAACACCACTTACCATTAGGTGGTCGCACACTGCTCCTTCTATTAAAAGATATATTGCTACCATCCTCCGGCTATCATTTGCAGCGTGGTGGTAACGTCGATAATGCGCGCCCATTATCGGTGGCGGTTCACCATCAATGTTCCATGGCATTGGTAATTGTATGGTGGTATTGGTTTAATGGGGGATGTGTTATTGCATACCGTGGATTGATATACGAAAATTAGGATGAGGCATTTCTTTGCTGTAAGGCGATTAGAATTTGCTGGCTGATTATAGTGACAATTTATCAACCTACCAAAACTGTCTATTCCTAGTTTTCTTGTCAGATAAAAAATTCACACTTCTAAGTTAGGATCCCGTAAAGGTATCTGAGGCTTTTGGACAAAAACCTAACCTGTCAATCAATCTATACATAGCAAAATCGCAGTAACTCAGTAAAAACTGGTTAATTCGCGTAATAGCACTCCTCATACAATAGACTCACGGGCGCACTCGCCAATACATCAAGGTGTTTGACAGATAAATTACACATCGTACCGTCAACTTAGAGAATACAAGCAAGAATGCGCGTAACGGTGTGGAGACTATGAACTGTTAGCATAAGTCTGCACATTAATTGAGTACCTACATTAAGCAGTACATTAATTGAGAAATGTAATTCATTAAAAGCATACTTCCGTTATTTTATCCGCCATAAGTACGGAGTTTTTATTTCCTTCATAATCTTGATAATTTTCACTAGAGCTTTGTCCTATCCCTATGACAAATTATTATTAATAGTATTTTTATACATCTTAAACAAATTATTATGGAAATCTGGAAAACAATTGTACTGTTATCTACAAAGTCTATTTTCTTTTAGAAACAAGTAACGTTTTGGTAATCTTCATGGTTTTAATAGATCATTTCGTTGACGATAGAAACGTGTGATCTTAAGCCATACGATTACTCTATAACTTGCTCCATGTTGCTTAACTCTAAGCAACATGGAGTGACAGATAAATTACAAATCGTACGGTTAGCAAAGAAAGCTCCATTCCGAAAAGGGTGTACTCTATACAAAACGTTTGACATTCAAATAAACGAGCATAAAATATTGGATTTGGAATAAATAAATCGTTTGTCGGACCATGTATGCACTTTTAGTTTTTTCTGCGGTATTTTATGGGCAACTTCTCCGGGTAAAATAATTTAAGGTTAAAATTACATACATGTTTACAAATAGCCAGCCTACTGTTGAATTAATTCCATTAAAACTAACAGAAATCGAAATTCTTGATGGCTTTAAGAATTCTGCTTTCTTGTATTTTTAGATTTTTATGTTACCTATGTTTGCTGTCCTAAAGAATAAAAAAAAATTACGAAAAAACAATCCTGAATAAGATTTTACGTAATAATATATGTACTGAATTTATTAATTTTGCTGACTGTATTTAAAATTGATATAAATTATCTACCTCTCCATATCGGTACATAAACACATTAGTGAATTCCCAGAAATCGATACATTTAGATTGAAGCCTTAACAAGATACGAGTAAGATGATGATTTCATTCCATTTTTTTTCGCTTCAGTATATTATTTTTCAGTCTTTAATATTACATATAAGTAGATATTTTACATGCATCTGCGAATATGATAGGATGCGTCCACATTAGCTGATTACTTAGTGCGTTAAACAACACGTTAAACATTATTCGCTAAAATCCTTTGTTTATATTGCACGTTAACCTTGACCACAGCTAAAAGCTTTAGGCCCCTAATGTGGACGCACCATTACATGCTGAATATTACAGAATCTTTGAACGTAATTTTCACCAACTTCATGCCGTGAAAATAAGCTGAAATTTCGAGGACAATAAGACATTTTATTATCATCGATGAGATCTAAGAGATGGAACATAGATAATGGAACTCCGTGACTAATCGACATATATCTTTATAGCTTGCTTAAAGTCTTATAGTTGCTTAAAGATGTTCTTTAACGATGTCTTAAAATGAAAAAATGTTACAATTAAAAAGTCTTTTACTTATCGGAAAGTAGTAATAACATTTTTGGGCAACTTGAGAAAATCAAAAATTTACAGCTAAATTCAAAGCCCTTGCAGCTGTAATTAATCATTATCTGTGTTTATTCCTTCCCATAATCAAAGATGCAGACTTACACAATCCGCCATTAAAATTTATGGTCACCACCCATAGAGATTCCAAACGCATCGGCGTCTTAACGGGTATTATCAAGATGAATTTAATAAAAATTAACGAGAGGTGTCGTGGGACACTCTGACCATGCTCCTATCTCTATGTATTATGTATAAGGAGTAAATCGCAGGCGCAATAAAATTTTATAACGTTTGAGATTTATTAAAGGAAAACAAATAAACAGGAAGAGTTTTGAATCAGAATCATTCGTTGCAAATCTTTTTTAGAAAGAAAATTAAATATTATTTTAATACCTACCTTACCTTTTACTTTTTAATGACGTAGGTTTTATTTAGGTATCTATTCTGCAACACTCAATTGTATTTCTGCGCCTGTTAAATCGCAAAAACTGGCGCCTTCGTAGACCTCCGACGTTTGAATACAAAAATAATAAATTTATTCATTTGTAATGTACAAAATTAATATTACCAAATGCTATTTAAAGCTACAATTTGAATTTCAAAATAAGAAACCTCATCATTTCAATCAACAGCTTATTATAATTTAACCAAACATTATTTAATCTCGAATTCTTTTAACGAAATCAACACAGTCATTTTTTTTTGATAAATCCTCATTCTGATTAGGCACTAAATAGCCTTCACAAAAAGCTGAATGTAATGTATAAGGCGCCTGTTGTATTAATTCGATTAATTAACGTTCGGCTAACGAATGAACTTAATTAACCAAATGTTCTTCATTACAAGCTCGGTCGATGGAAAAAAAATTCTGCAGCTGATGGTTTGAATTTCAAACCGACGGCGACGCGGCGACGTATGAAGTACTACAGGTGAGTTTAGAAACTTTTTTAGAGTAATGTCGTTAGGGGTGTCACTGAGACTTTATGACTACTGCTACCCTATCCGTCCATATGTCATATTATATGACCCAATAGTTAGGTACCTATTTGAGATATATGTATGTAGATATGTTTGTCCTCGCATATCTCCGAAACAAATCGACGGGTCGTATTCGTTCTTTTTCTATTTATTTGCATTTTGTTCAACTTAGGGAATGGTAAAAGTTTCATCAAAATCGGTCCAGTAGTTTTCGTGATATGGAGTTAAAACTAAAAATTACGATAACCTCATAAATAGTAAACCTCAAATAATCGTAACAAATGTTATTTCATACTTTTTTGAGGTCGGTTTCATTAAAAAGTTTTTTTTATTAAACACAACGAAGAGCTTCATCGTACACAATAATTTAAAAGCTACCTACAAGCTTGCGAATATTCAAAAACAGCTGTTACCACCGGAATTCGATGTAAGTACCTGCCATTATTTAAGCAAGTGTTTAACTTTTAAATGTTCGATGCGAACAATAATTAACCTTTACGACCAGAATTAAAACATCGTTATCAAACTTATCTGAACGATTATCTTTGGCTTTGTTAAGTGGTTTTGTTAAATAAACAAATTCAATCCTTTCGCGAGATAACATTAATTATATACCTATAGCGATTTGAACAACTTGTTGGAACGATCGTGTTTATTGTTTAGATTTACATAATAAAGAGTTAAATTAGACCTTTCTTAAAGCAAAAGAGGAAGTTTTATACAAATAGGTTTTCTAAACTGTCAAAAAGGCAACATTATTTTTCAATGAATTAGTCTAATTAAGCATCAGCACAGAATAGAATATTACGATAGGTAGTGTAGCTAGGAATGAAGTAAGTCGCATTCTTTGTTATAATGAACAAAATAAAATCCAACTACTATTATAGATGTGAAATTTTGATAGGATGGATGGACATTTGTTTGTTGCTACTTAATTATAATGACAAAAAAGCTATCAAATATCAGCACAAAGTACTAGGATAATATGACCAGTACCTAAGGAGCTCATCCCTTCAATGGCATCCTAAGTGATTACGGAGGGTTTGGGCACGCGAAGCTGTCGTCGCGGGGGCGGGGCCTATGATTTATTACTTCGTCTCACGCTTCGGTCAACGGAACACATTGTGCGAATATTATGAGGTCGCATGCTTTACGGGTTATTAATCAGTCCATTTTGTCTTTTTATAACAAGTAACAGGTCAGGTGATGTAAAGGGTTAATGTGGAATATGTAAAATTGTGTCATTTCAAACAGGATTGAATTAGGTACAATGTAAGCTCAATTTGTTCCGTTAAATTAAATTTAAATCGCCTCTTTAACACAAAAAAGCTCTCACGGCGGGTTAACGAGGTGACCATGAGTACCGAAAACATTAATCTTCATAATTTGTTAAGGCCTATGAAAGCAGAATTACCGCGAACATACCTTGGTACAAGACTTACAAAAGTACCGTTTTTAACGGTAATTTAATTTTAAAATTAATTTTTGAAAAAAAATTATACAAAAGAGCCACGACAGTGATTGGCGAAAACTGAAAGAACGTCATGAGAGAGTAAATACTAATACTACCTTCTATATAAAACTTCTGGTTTTTAAATACCTATTCGTTTGCATATCTGTAATGGTAATAACATAATTATAATTATATGGTCAGTGCAAAATGTAGTCTTTTGTAATCGTAAAAGTCTTTTGTTAAATGGATAGATTAAGAATACTAATAAAAAGAATCTAAGAGCTATTTTAAAATAAACATTTTATCGTATGTCATTTCGACGTCAACTGCGTATCATGATGATAAACCACATGGTAAAAGATATTAATCATTCTCATTTCTCTAATTAGTCATAAGTGGTAGATTTTTCTTTTTACCACAACCGGGGAACAAAGGCGGGAAGCGAGGCCCCACAGATTAATAATAAAACACATGCAAGTCATTTGTCTACACAGATAACTTATTTATAAGTTTTATTTTAAAAGTACAGGTTGGCTGGGGTTATGCTAGTGGCGTATTAAAAGCCCGTTTCCGTGCTTCGGAGGGCACAATAAGCCGTCGGTCCCGGTTGTTATCGATACAGCAGTCGTTAAACCTTGTCGGAGTTTTGGAACATCTGACACGGATTGGCCACTAGCCCGTTTCTCCACCAATCTGCATTGGAGCAGCGTGGTGGAGTATGCTCCTGTTGTGGGGAGAGATCCGTGCCCAACAGTGGGCCATAAAAGGAAGGCAGCCATCTTACTCTGAGCCCTTTATGGGTAACAAAGTTTCGGATAGTTTGGTAAGAAGTGGCTTTCCGTTGGGTGAATGGCGATAATGTGAAGAAGTTATGAACATTTTTTGAACAGAACACACACACAGACACGCGCGCGCTCACGCACACCAGACGCACACACACTTTAATAAAATATATTCTTTGAATTTAGTGGATCAGCAAACAGAATAATTTAGTAAATCAATAAACAGACTCAAATAGAAATATCCAAATGACCAATGCTGTAGGGCGCTTAAGCAATATGAATGCAAGGAGGTTCCCAAACACAAACTTGATTATTCCGTCCAGTAATGCCCCCGTATTTGATCACGATACCACGCTACTCCACTAATTACAACTAAATAAATTACCCGGTTTAGCTAAGCGTTTCACCGCTAGGATGAATACTATTTTTGGAGGAAAAGGGGAGATCTCCCGCCAGGCGATGTCCTGTCACTGCCTGGGGGGACTGCGGTCCGAATGCTAATTTTGGACCATTTGTGTATATGTTCAGATTCTATAAAACTTTAATAGCGCGTTTGAGGATACGTATTCCGATTGGCCAGTCTCTTTATGACGCGTATGTCGTATTCTATTGTTTACTACATTCGCTGCTTGCATCGTCATGCGTGGTCAGCATTTTATATGAGACGCGCGCTCATATAGGTAGGTATCGATACTGTAGACATTTTCTTAAATTAAAATCAAAACTTTATAAATGTGCAGAGAGACCTCAACCACTTCACTGTCTCATGGATCACATGTGATACATAACCATTGTTTGAATATTGTGTCTTTATATTTGACAGGTAGAAGTTAATAATATTTTTCGCTCGCTCAAAGTTCATCTTCACCGGTCGTTATAATCGGAAACGCATCTACTGAGCCCAATTTCGCTTACCGAAAACTAAGCTCTGCTCATTCTCCAAAAGGTTTCAATTCCTTTGACAGGCCACAAAACAGTGTTGTCAGATCAAGCTCGAATGCATTAAAATAATTGCAATGGGCAAGTCCCATGGCGGGGTTATTAAAAAAACATTACACTGTGTCGTATTAATTAGTTTAGAAGAATCGTGCGGTTCGGATGTATGCTTGAGTACATTTGAATTTCTTCTCAGTGTATGTATTCAATATACTGAATGCGTTCCGTAAAGGTGTATGTATGCATACTTGGACAATATTTTTGGAGGCGCGATTTCAACTATTTTTTGAATTATTTATATCTAATTTTTTTATTGACTTTGCAATCGATGAATTATCTGTTATTGTTATCAATAAATGTTGCAGGAAAGCCCAAGCTAAGAATTTGGTTTTTACTCGATAAAGTAGTACTGGATGACTGAATTAGACCAGGGTTCGATTCGTTTGTGTGGGCACCACACGCCATAGCTTTCCTAAAGTTGTGTGCATATAATAAAAATTAAATTTCACCCACTTCACTAATAGTGAAGGAAAACATCGTCAGGAAACTTGCCTGAGTTCTCCATAACGTTCTCAAAGGCATGACATGTGAAGTCCACCAAACTCCCGAATATTCCGTCTGTTTCTTTTACGAAAATTCACCTGCTGTTACGGTGAAGGAAAACATCGTGAGGAAACCTGCATGCCTGAGAGTTCACAAAACATATTCTCAAAGGTCCACCAACCCGCAGTAGGCCAGCGTGGTAGACTAAGGCCTACATCCCTCTCATTGTGAGCGGAGACCCGACCCTGTAGTGGGTCATTAATGGGTTACTGACAATAAAGTCTACAAACGCATAATAGTCCAGCGTAGTGGACTTCTAGTTCCCTTCATTAAGAGTATTATTTTATCTTAGTGAAAATTTCAAAAGACACTCAAGTCCTTAATGCCCCTTCAATCTTCTTTATTTTCATTAAACACAACATTAGCACATTGGACAATTACAATAAAACTTCTTGAATGTTCTTTCAAATTTATGTTCCGTAGCAGTCATTTGGCAAAGCAAAGACAATGGGTGCTTTAATAAAGCAGTCGACAGCTAAACAATTAACAAAGATGGAAGGGCATTAAAATCTTCGGTACTTTGCATGGTTTAAGAAACCGTATGTCTAAGAAACCTTTGTATTTTCGAGAATTTATGCTATACAAGATTATATACTTACAAGAATAGCGAAATAATTCAAATAACATCAGAATTAGACAATTTCTTAGATTTCCACAATTCGAAGATTTAAGTGCCCTTTATTGATGTTCATAAATTCAATTCGGATAGGATCTGTCCTGCGGTTCAGTGTTTATTTCATCGTCTCTGTACACGGCTAGTGCTCATTCTCACGTGACGGGAGAGACGTATCGTGACGCCCACCAGCACACTTTATTAGCTGCTGTTAAGATCAACTGATCCAGGATACAGATTAGAGTAATTTAAACCTATGTCTTGAGTTCAAAGATAAATATAATAATAATTAGAAGTTCTTATTGTACATGAACATATTAGAGTTTTAAATAGCCTTACTTTTTAGGTCGTGAGCGAAAGTTTTATGGGTGGTAGAACTATAGAAGCTCGTCCGGTTAGGTATCTTTCCACCACCCTATAAACTTAAAGTATATCATATTCTTTATGTTTTATGGTTCGATTCGGGATGCGTGGTTACCGGAGATACAACCTCATATCCACGGTACACATCCAACCTCAGATAGGATTTTTATCCTATTTTAGGATGGAAATGAGTGTCTACGGGTTGCAGTGATCACATAACATCCGATGGCCTGCTTCTCCGATTACCACTCTCAGTTGGCAAGAAGATTGACAGAAAACATTTTTTCTCGTCTTGTTTTCACGGCAACAAAATAGACACGAACAAGCGTTCAACATTCCTGCGGTGACAACGAATCCTGGCTCTCTATGACAAAGATAATCACGGGATGAACGAAGCAATATCTTTAGAGGAAGCGGCGGAGCAATAAAACAGCCGTCTCATCAGTAAGTTAACCGCAAATGGTCGCGCAGACAGACGTACTTACCTTGTCATTAGCTACCAGCACTTCTTGGCCTGCCATCAGCTGGGGTGAGGAGGTGTGAAGGGTCCGGGATCACTGGTTCTGGGGTTTAGGACTTTCAAACAGGAACCGCAGTTATTGCTAGTATTTCGAATGTGCGGAATAAGGTCGTGGAGAACGACAAACTATGGGTTTGGAATAGTATGTGGCATGAAAGTGCGGGGGTGAGGCTATTAACGTTTGAAGTTTTATATAGGACTAGACTTTGTCTACGGCTTTTTCTGCGTACATTTAAGAACTTGGTCCAGAGAGGGTTAAAAAGTACACTATTTGTTAATACAGGCTATAAACTAGGTACTTGTGTACTAAATTTCTTCCAAATTTATTTAGCCGTTTTTGCTTAGAGGACTAACAAAAGAAGCAATCTTTAGAGGGAGCGGCAGAGCAATAAAACAGCCATCCCATCAGTACCTAAGTTAATAAAAATAAAATCATGAAAGGATTTTATTACATTGCGAATAAGATATCGACCTCAGTGGCGCAGTGGTTAAGACACCGGTGCGCTGCGCGGAGGGTCCTGGGTTCGGTTTCCAGCAGAGCGGAGATTTGAGTGATGAATTTGAATTTCTGTTTCTGGTCTGGATGTATTGTTGTTGTCTTGTATGTGTCCATGGCGCCCACGACACAGGGAATCCTAGTGTGGGGCTATGAGTGTGAAGTGTTATTTATTATTTATTTATTATCTGAAATGTTTGAAGCCATAATCATGAGCTCTACATTCTTCCAAGCCGTGTGTATCACATACAAAGGACGACAGCTCAGTAGTTAACGGCTAGCCACAAAAGATGTACTAAATATTAATGGCGCTAGTGTTACTGCCTGAGGACTTGCGGTCCAGGGTTGTCGACCGTTTTATGTAGAGGCATGGGAACTAAATTTTTATATACTAAAATATACTTGCCTACACCTACAGCGTTTGTGTAAGCAACTTAAAGCACATAAAAATAGGACGCTAAAGTACAGGATACAGGATACAGTAAGCGGTGATAGCCCAGTGGCTTTGAATTCGACCTCGAATCGAGGGGTCCGGGTTCGAATCCCAGTGGCACGCACCAATGACTTTGTAAAAAAGTTATGTGCGATTTATAAAATTAAATATCAACTGTTGTTACGGTGAAGGAAAACATCGTGAGGAAACCTGCATGCCTGAGAGTTCCAAAAAAAATGCTCTCAAAGGCATGTGAAGTCCACTAACCCGCATTAGGCCAGCGTGGTGGACGGCGGCCTACATACCTCTCATTGTGAGAGGAGACCCGACCCTGTAGTGGGTCATTAATGGGTTACTGACAAAGTACAGGACTGACACGAATAACTCGACTGCGCTAAAGCATTTCGAATCTCTTCATAAATTCTTAATCGCTATTCTAGATCAGAAGTCAATATTTAACGAAGGTAATGGAGTTTATGTGGGCGCTAACATACGGATTCTGCCTTGGAGTTAGACACTGGGTGCAGTGCAATATTTTTAAAATATTATGAATGAATATTTAAAGAAAGTAATTTTTGTATCGACTATCCACAATTAGAGTCGCAAATAGTTTTACTGTTCCTGGACATTTTGGGATTTATTGCAGTAGAAAATGTAGGCCAATTGATTTCAAAGTCAAAGTCAAAAGCTTTTATTCATTATTAGGTACAATTTGTGCACACTCATACATACCTATATAAATTATACATTCATCCGCTTTGATCGCCCCTCAGGCAAAACGTAGCCTGGGAGAAAAAAAGCGGGCGGAAAAAAACTCCCAGCACTCTTTTAAAAGTAATATTTTGCCCAACGTTAATTTTCTTTCTATGGTGTGTGTAAAACGCTTGAGCCTCTTTTTTTAAAGACGCTTAAAAACTTGAGTCTATTTTTTACTTTTTCTATATTATCTTTAGTAGGTATCACTTCGTATGTAAAAGTCTTTGCTTTCATATATAAGAGGCATTTTTCAAATTAAATACGACTTTTAGTTCAGAAGCTTAGCGTGTTCAAACAAACAAACTCTTCACCTTTATTATATTCCAATACAGATTAAGATGCAAGCAGAGTCCGCCATTTTGTCAACGAATTCATCGTTTCAAAAGTGTCAGATAACTCGTTTGTGACATAAACAATATAGGCAAAAACGTCGGATCTCCTTTCCAAGACTCTATTAGCCATAAGAGCGCAGATGTTTATGGTCACCATGCATGTATTGGTGTTTTTTACTGTCCAAAGTGATGTAAAAAGACGTAAATTCTTTGTAGGGTTCCTTATCTGAACGTATGTCGTTGCTTTTATAAGAATACCGCGCACGTTTTTGAGAGGTTTTCGGGAGAGACTAAAAAGTGGTTATTTTTTCTTTTTAAAATTTTCAAAAGTGTGTAATATAATGAATTATTATTTTAAGGGAAGTAAATGTTTTATTTTTATTTCCTTTGAAATACATATTTCAGAAATGTAAAATACATAAATACATTTCTGAAATATTTCAAAAGAAAATATACTTTAACAATTATTATTTATTGGTCATTTCGTTTATTTCGTAGTTAGAAAAAAATTCTTAGGATGCGGGAAGTTATGAAGTTTGAAGTAGAAAGTAATAATTAAAATATACTTAGGGCTAAACAAAATCAAGGTCCTAAGCTAAGACAAGGCCATTTACAGGCAGGCATATTTTCATACCCACGATTGAAGTGATATAAATACATTTTCGTAGCAAAAATATCAGGAAACTAGTTGATAACATAAACCACCTCTTAAACTCTCTCTCGTAACAAAATCGGTCTCGGTTCTGTCGTAATCCGCCGTGCCGTATACGCCATAGGAGAGCGCACATTTTTTTATAAGACTTACATATACTTACCGCTTCAAAACATATAAAAACAGCCATAACTTTTACCAAACATGGAAATAAAGCTTTCCTTACCATTAGTACAGCACCGACGTCGTATCTGGAGACCATTCGAGTATAAATAAATGGATTCTTTTCAAATAAATTTTAATGTACAATTCCACATTCAAACTACGCCTGCGTTAACAAATAGTGCCTATTACCTTATTGGTACATGACACAAAATGCAGAGACTGCAGAAGTCACTCTTCATAGACTATGCTTTCGAACAACATATATATTATATACGATATTAATCATTAATCTATCACACATAGCCTCGCTGTTTGAGTAGATCGCAAGTGATTGAAAAAGTTAAGCAACGTCGGGCGTGGTCACTACCTGGATCGGTGACCGCTAGTGGCGAATCCATGCGCGCTTCCGTGCTTCGGAAGGCAAGTTAAGCCGTCAGTCCCGGTTGTTATCGGTACGATAGCAGTCGTTAAACCTCGTCAGAGTTCCTATGGGCGGTTTGAAAACATCCGGCACGGGTTGGCCACTAGCCAGTTTGTCCACCAATTCGCATTGGAGCAGCGTGGTGGAGTATGCTCCAGGCCTTCTGCTGTGGTGGGGAGAGACGCGTGCCCAACAGTGGGCCGTGAAAGGGTTGCAACTGACTGACCTCGGGGTTACTACAAACTCCTAAAACCATCATAAAGCAATGATGTTTTGTTTTAATTTAAAACAAAACATGATTGCTGTTCATGAAACATGTGTCGCCGATGTTGCGTAGACCGTTTAGACCTGGGGGGTTACTACAAACTCCTACAACCATCATAAAGCAATTTTGTTTTGTTTTAAATTGAAATAAAACATCATGTTTTAAATTACAACAAAACATCATTGCTTTAGCTGGTTTTAGGAGTTTGTAGTAACCGCCCGTACGAAGATACACTTCTGTCTTCTCTATACTTCATGTACAAGAGCTATAAAAAATTAAGGCGAGCGCACACCGTCGGCGATTCCCAAGTAGCTTGCTACGTTGCGCTGAACATTATCATAATGTGACGATCAATATTCGAAGCTAGGTCCGGCGAGTGAGAGGCGCATTTATATCATTTACATGCTGATTGCGGCCCGTCCGGTCGATGTGTTACACTCTTTATTAGGGCGGCCACACATTCCGATAACTAACGGACTTTGTGTGGAAATCTACGGTTCTAAAATGTAACTGGGTATACAGTTGTTTTGTATTAATTTTTACCGTGAAACTTGTTAAGATTCAATATCGTAACTTTTCGCAACAACGTTGGTTGTCGATCGTGTTCACAAAATTCGTTTTAGACCTGAAATAGCTGAATATCAAAAAGAAAAATGTACCACAACACCTTCACAGTATCTTCTCACAGACAAACGACATGTGCGACTTACAGTGGTTCTAAAAGTGACTAGAACTAAAAGTTACATAAATAAACCAAAAACCTGAATTTAAGGATACCTAAACAATTCACATAAGCATAAAATAGGTTTGGTTTTTAAAATTACTTTATCTTTAAAATGTTATTTAAAATAATTTTTTTAAATATCTTTTTAGCGACAGAAGTTTTTGAGCAGTCCGATCAAAAAGCTCCGGCTTTTTGTGAATAATTTATTTAAAAATATTATCATTTACATGCTGTCACCATTCCGTCCGGTCAATGCGTTGCATGCTTTATTAGGGAGTCCACACGTTCCGTAACTAACGAGCCATTAATAGATGATAGAGAAATAAATTAAGATTCTGAATACAACTCGAATGGGACCTTTATTTGTAATAAAATTAAATGCGTGTATTGTGGGCAGTCTATTAGGCATTCAATTGACTTGCGATACCATATTTGACGATGATAGTCATTAATTAAAGTGATGGCTTATTTACATATTGCATTTATTTGTTGTGTTGTTACAAGAATCATATTTTTTGTGTTACAGAAGTAGCAAGTGTGTAGGCTGCTTAAATGGTCATTGCAGCCCATGGATAAAAGCAAATAACAAGATTAGAGCAATATCTGAAGTTACAAGTTTCTTCCTCAGGGGTCCATAAAATTAACGTACCCAGTCTATTTGGTGAACGGTCACTTGTATGTTTAAATGTACATGACTACAACTTAAATGGTCTCGGTTGGTCGATGACCATTTCTGAGCGAGCATCATCCTTGAGTTTATCAAGTAGAAGGTACAGCATTAGGAATTGTAATAATCACTAGAATGTTGCTGTCGTATAATACTACTGGCTTCTTCCTGTGAATTAAAATACTAACCCTTTTCCCTATTGCTATGTCGCTCGTAAAAGTTGATCGAAGCGTTCGCCTAGCATGAGGCGTCTATGCAATCGTTGGTCCAAGGAGATTAAATTTAATAAAATCTAAACGTCAATTCCAAAAGTTAAATACGTTTATATTCCTTAGTCAGGAACCTTAACGACTTTACTACGAAACAAAACAGACGTCGTATATCGATGACAAGTCAATTACCAAAAAATGTATGGTAACAGTGACACGCACAAATTCCCGCGCCTAACGAACTAAAGTATGCATACTAATGAACGCTTACCCCGTGCTCTTAATTACATCCAGATCGTAAATCAAAACGGCCATAAACTTTGCATTCCGGTGAATAAATCATCACTCAATTTCATTACATCCAAAAAAATACAGTAGGTATTTAATAAAAATCTTTGACAGTATTTAGTAATTATTATGTTTATTTATTTATTCTCATGTACCTTAAAATAATTACTTTTGAGAAATGCAGTAGGTACGCACATTTTTGTGCATGACATTTTTTTTACATGAAAATGCTTTTTAATTTAGTTAAAAAATAAACTTTATCAGTTAACTTAATCATCTTCATTTGTTTCTTTATGACCTTATCGTAAATCAAACGTACAATGTAACAAAAATGAACTGTAAATCTCTAACCATAAATAACAAAATCGCATAAATTCGAATTCGCCACAATTCAAAAGCGATGATCGATACCGTTAAACCGGAACGAAGAGAATCAGTTAGACAATCAATTACTCATTCGTTTAATCGATAAATTAATTATCTAATCGGAATCGAGCGATCCGATGACTCTCAATCATCTAATTTCATTTGTTCGTTTTGATTATTTGCGGTCGGTTTGAGCTGTTATGCATTTGCTCTACGACGCGCGAGAAACGATTATAGCCAAAGAACTGAACAGACTTTTTTCCAAAGTGTATGAGGCATCAGAATATCATTTTGAATCAATTACTTGTAATAATATCTGAACACCGATATTGCAGACTTGGCTGGTGGGTGAAGGAATTTAGCTCTCACCTCAACAGGGAGAGGCATACTCCACCATGCTGCTTCAATGCGGAGCCAACTCGTGTCGGATGTTTTCAAACCACCTTTCTTCAGGCCTTCGACAAGGTTTAACGTCTGCTATCGATAACAACCGGAACCGACGGCGTATTACGGCCTATGTCAAAAAGCTTTTTATATGAATTCGTAAGTCATAAAAACCCACAGAAAATTGGAAAAATATTTTTGCAAACAAATATTATATAAAAAAAACCGTTTCAATTTAAATTTCAAAAATCCCCGCGAAAACACGGTCTCGGCCGTCTCGGCGCTGCCGCCATGCTTGTGACGTCACTCGCAGTGTAAACAATACATCTCAATAAAGGAAGAAAGTTATACTCCATTGTTTATTTACACTGCTAATGACGTCACGCCGATAGCTTTCATGGCGTATAGCGTTTTTGACATTTGAAAAACAGATTAACAAACCTGAATTTTAAAATTGAAATAATAAATGTATACTACATTTTTTAGAACAGAAATCACCATTTTTCACTTGCATTTAACAAAATCTATCAATATTACATAATTTTGGATTTTTCCTTGCATGGTGCGAAATACCCTATTCACCACTAGCGATCACCCATCCAGGTACTGACGACGCCCGACGTTGGTTAACTTTAACGAACACTTTCTATCTACTCAAGCATCTTGCGATCTACTCAAGCAGCGGGGCTATTCGAGCTTCATAAGGCGTGTTAAAGGTAAAAAGGTAAAGAAAACGCCACAGAAAGGCACATTGTGTACTTGGCTCGACAAACAGGAACGTATTGTCCGGTTTCCTAATATTTGTTGTGGACCTTTGCAAACGGAGCCGGAAGACAGGGCGACGAACTTGGACAAACAAACATAATTTAAGACTGGTATTTTCTATATACAGGGTGTATTTTTCAAGTGAGCGTGTATGTGGAAATCCGAACCTATGGAAATAGCGAAAAATGCTGAAAGGAGACTGGGGGCTGATTTTGATGAAAACTAAAACTGCATTGTTGGAATTTTGAAAAATCAGTATGCCTAGCCAGGCACCGAACCCATTGATTTTTTAAAAAAAGATCTCATTGTATTATTACACCATTCGATATTGTTACTAATAAAGAATTTAAAACTTATGTAAAGAGCGCAATTTCTACAAAACAGTTAGGATGCCAGGATGTCATAAGTGAGAAAATTTATTGACACTTATTTCGTTATGAATTCTCCATAACGTTCTCAAAAGCATGTGAAGTCCACCAATACGCAATAGGCCAACGTTATGGACTAAGTCTTAGTCCCTGGCCTATGTCACTAAGACCTTCCCATTGTCCAGAGGAAGCTTGACCCTGAAATCTATATGCTTATTTTTATGAAATTCGTAAAAAGAAGCAAAGATACGTTCTATGCAATAAATGGCTATCTCGAAATTCTACAAATCCGTGCAAAGCAACATTTTCGAGATAAAACGACAAATCCCGTTGCGTTTCGCAAGGTAGTAAAATGTTTCGTGACATTCGTCTCCGGCATCCACTCAATTCCAATTTTGCATGGAACGAAAGATAGGACTTAAATGTACATACAACTTACGCTGGCTTTACACTGTCCGAATGAAATTTTCATGGGAATGAACTACAACATTAACTAGAAATGTTAGTTAAAAAATGAAAATTTCTAATCCTCTCAAGTACCAATGCATCGTCTTCTCGATGATATCAAGTGAGTTTCGAAAGGTTTCATGTCACATATTACAACCAAATGTTTGACAAAAATTTTGGAATGCGTTGCATTCCGGTGCGTTATTACATGTGCTTGCTTACATGTTGTAAGTGTCCTTCACAACAATTTGATGCTAAAATTTATACTAAACAATTCATATAAACTAGAAGCGGTGATAGCTTTGCTAAAAATGAACTGGGTATGAAAACGGTCTTTTAATCAAAAAGTCCATGTTCGGATATGAGCCTAATGCGGGTTGATAGACTTCACATGTCTTTGGGAATATTACTTTTCTTAGCTCTCAGGTTAATAGTGATATTTAATTTTACAAAACGCACAAAACAATTTTTAAGTCATTGGAGCGTGCCACTGGTATTCGCGCCGAACCTCTCGAAAAAGAGGTCGAATCCTATATTTCTGCTTATCTATAAAAAGAGGAACCAATTTTGTGTGAATGCGTATACACCTTCAAGCTAAACGAATGTTAACTTGTCCCCCGTCTAGTTGAAATACTATTCCTGGACTGTACGATACGTGGACAGCCAGCTGTTTGTCGGCCACAATGAGACCTCGACGCCAGTGCGTAGCGGAGACCGTTGATAGACAACTCAATGTGGCCACGTCTAGTGTTGGATACGTCTTCGATACTACAAGTATCTGAAGAGAAATAAGCGGAACAGGGATTCTCAATAACACAACAGTGTATGACAATACAGTAACGCGTCTGTAACGCGCAAGTAACGCGTATTGACCTACTAATATATGCGTAGTGACCCACTGAAGGGTTGGGTCTGATCTCATGCGGGTTTTTGGACTTCACATGCCTTTAAGAACATTATGGAGAACTCTCAGGCATGCAGGCTTCCTCATGATGTTTTGATCACTGGAATGGTACGTTCCAGTGCAGGTGCACATAATTCCAGTGGCATTTCAGCGCTAGCTAGCAACGCTTGACTGGACTAGTGAACGGGGTATTATGATATTATTAAGTTCCTTCTCAAAACAACTGCGTTGGTTTCCTAATATAAATTTAGTTACTCGTATTTGTTGTTCGGTGGTCTAAACTTAGTTACCGCCCAGGACGAATTGAATAACTTCCATCGCCTCCAAAACAACGTCCATATAATACTGTGACCTTACACCGGACTCGTGCTAGGCTTTCGATCGCTATCAGCATCTCGATATCGCGAGCGTGACGTAATTTGACAAGTCTAAATGGACGAGAGGCTTGCGCTAATGATACCTGATATCTAATGAGGGAGTCCATACAATGACGATGAAAGTTTCGAAAAATAAGAAAGAATGAAAAAATATTTTTGTAGTGCATTGTTGGGATATGCAAAGAGCCCGAAGTGGTGTTTGCATATCCCAACAATGCACTACAAAAATTTGGGGAGGAATTGACGCCTTTCGGGCTCCTTGGATGCTGTCTTCTTCAGGCCATCGGTCCACCTGGTCGGAGGGCGTTCTGATGAAAGATTGTAGAATCGATTTCCAGCGAAGCATAATTAAGAACGATCGAGCTACTGCTATTAGCCACAAATTCCTCAACACAGACTCCTGGTTTTAAATTTTGTCGTGTTGGCTCGGTCGGCTATGTTAGCCAATTAGGACAAGGCTTTACAGCCAGAGAACCTTACGTTCGTCTTGTTTCACCATCTGCAGTAGTGACCACCTAACATCAGTATAATTAAGCTGTATGAAAAGATTCTTAGGCCGCGCTTACTTTGGACACGATTTCGAACGAATTCAACTCGTACGTGTACGTACGTGCACGCATGAACAATCCCAACCTTAGAAATGCTAATGGAATACGTTTACCTAGGACAAACGATCCGAATGGGTAAGTCCAACTTCGAGAGAGAGGTCACTCGAAGAATCCAACTCGGCTGGGCAGCGTTCGGGAATCTACGACACGTCTTGACGTCCGATATACCTCAGTGCCTGAAGTCGAAAGTTTTCGAGCAATGTGTGTTGCCAGTGATGACCTACGGTGCCGAGACGTGGTCCTTTACTGTGAGCCTAATCCACAAGCTCAGAGTCGCCCAGAGGGCAATGGAGAGAGCTATGCTTGGTATTTATCTACGAGACAGAATCAGAAATGATGAAATCCGTAGAAGAACGAAGGTGACCGACATAGCTCTCAAAGTTTTCAAAATAAAGTGGCAATGGGCCGGCCACATCGTTCGCAGGACTGACAACCGATGGGGAAAAAAGGTCCTCGAATGGCGACCACGTTTAGGCAAAAGGAGCACAGGCCGCCCTCCGACCAGGTGGACTGATGACCTGAAGAAGACAGCGGGAAACCGTTGGATTCAGAGGGCCCAGGACCGGGCGGAGTGGCGTCGATTAGGGGAGGCCCATGTCCAGCAGTGGACTACTCAGGGCTGAAAGGAAGGAAGGAAGGAATGGGAACGCTCTCACTGCGTGCGAGTAAGTCGCACTTCAACTTAGACGCGCGCAGTATGAGCGCTCCATAGTACCTATTTCAATGGTAAGGAATGTTGACCGGTTGAGACCAATCCGATCCTGTTAAATGTGGGTCCTCCCAAACAAGGTTCTGGGTATCACGGTTGCTTTGTTATTATCTTATCTTTCGGAGATACAATCTCGTGGATAGTTGCACTGAAAACAATCGCCGCTAATAGACCGTGGTACAGCCGTTCTGCAACTCGCATTTGTCATTTTGAATAGTCATAGACCGTGCCAGAGGTAGCCAACCAGGTGGCCATTAGTATTAAAACGATGGCAAGCCAAAAAGTGTTAGTTTAATGGCTGTAACTCTTAAAGTTAAAAGGTCTCACGCGTGAGCGACAGAGCCCTGGATTCGTTCACACTGTTCGGCGGGGGTCTTTTTACAAGTGACAAACGTTGACAGAACCCAGAAGTATTACAATAGGATCTATTAGATTACGTGGAAGTGCATTTCATGTTCAAATAAGGGCCTCAGTCCTTCAAAACTTTACCACGTCCGTAGGTAGGTATCTTGAACCTGTATTGGAGCAACCTGGTGCAGGATATTCTAGGATCTTGTTTTAGCTGTAGATTTCTAACATCATTTAGCCAAATAACCATTGGTTACTCATTCAAAAAAACAAGTCAGTTCTCTTAGGTTTACTTAAGCTGTAGGGCACACAGGATGTCTGCTTCGCAACAATCGTAACAATGTTGCATAGACATTCTGAGAAACACTGGTTCGTAGAAACACTCTTAAAATATATTACTTTCTCACGCTCCACTAACACTTCAGTTTATGTACGTTTATATTATTCATCCGTCTTTTCATTGGCCTTTCGACGTCCACTACTGGAATAGGATATTCACATCTACAATGAGAAAGAGGCCTTAGATCACCACGCTTTAACTCCTTTAATAAGGTGTAGAGACATCTATTGATAACAACGGAGTCGGCCAACTTATTGGAGCAACGTGGAATACGGTCCAGGTCTCCATGTCGTGGGGAAAGACCCGTGCCCAGCAGTGGGACTTAAAACGGATTGGCAGACCGATACCTACTGACCGCTTCCAATATTACACAAATCTTGCAAGGTGATCTAGATAAATATGGAGTGTTTATTACATAAATAGTAATAAACACCCACGTAAAAGTTTTATGGTACTATTGTGGTGTCGAGTACCATAATCTAGAATCTTCGTCGTGGGAGGGCAGAGGGCCGATATGACACCGATTCATTACCCAAAGGTTTAGGAGGTAATATTAGTTTACGGCCCAAATGACCGTAAGAAAGATTTATTTTTAAACGTCACATTACATCTGATGAGTAGGAAGGGATTTAGTTAAAGTTTTGTTTAAAACAGTTTCGTTTATTGTTATTCTTAGTTTTATTTTTGAATAAGTCATTCAATTATCCTGCGAATATTGAAATATATTAAGTTTGTACTAAATAATTTCGTAAGAAACACTGCAGCCTAGTTATACCTAACGTAGCACTAGGTACTCTACAAAAGCTCAGACATATACCTAGGTCCTTTGTAAGTACATAGGTTCATAATTTTTATACAACTTAGGTATTTAAATTTGAATTTGACACGTAACGGGATGTATGTGTACACGTCAAAGTACTCAAAATTATGGTAGTGTGTAGTTTGATTAATTTCATGTATTTATTTCTATTGCATTTTATTAAAAATATTAGAATTCGTGCATCCTTCTCCATAATAATAATTATGAACGTTAATTGTGCCACACTTTAAAATGCTCCGTTCGCGTAGTGAGCTGTAAATTGCACCCAAAATCGCTTCACGCAGGTATTACTATTATTTTAATAGTGTAATTGAATGTATCAAATGTGAAGTATAAAAGTTATAACATTTTTTGATATCATTAGATTGGAATTATTAATATCATATCATTTTAATTTCAATCTGTATCGTGTACCGACTGATAAATCATGAACATAAATGAAAATGTGGACAAAAATTTGCAAATTAAATCAAGATGAAATTGTTATGAATAATTCTTGATGAAAATGTATAAGTCACAAGAACAAAATGCAGCGATCAGATGTCTCACTACAAAAGAGAAGATAGTAAAGACTAAGCGAGCCTTGGAAGAAAGTGTAGATAGATTTTAACATGGTGATCATCCCACAATTTGAGTAAATGCTAAATTTAAAAACTAAAGCAAACATTACAATACTTCTAGAACTAAGCGTCTATTTATATTTAATGGTTTAGGTTATATTATAGTTTGTTAGAGTAAGTTTGTTTTCGTAAGTATAGTCTTTGTTAGTAATAGGTCGATTTCCCGCAGAGCAGAGATTTGAATGATAAATTTGAATCTCTGGTCGGTTTCGTGTTGTGTTCTTGTCTTGTATATGTCTATGCAGGGAATCCTAGTGTGAGGCTATGAGTGTGTAGCGTTATTTATTATTATTTATCCATGTCGAAAACTCTGTATCTCGCTGTAGATCAAACAATGTGTTTAAGGCGCTGATTTCTGAAAAACACATTTGACATTCAAGCTAGCTGCCAGACTGCTCGTGGCATACCTGGCTCCACGTGACGGCATCCGCCTTATGATCGCGAGACCACTTGATAAACATGATCGATTTTAATGGCTTTGTTTTGTTTTGATTTTGGAAGATCTGGAATTTGGAAGATCATTTTGACAATGAAGATGGTTTTATAGAATTAAAAAAATGAACGATGGCAGATGCCTTTTCAAGGCAATAGTAAGGTAAAGTAAGGTAAATACCGTACACGCACGAACAATCTCGACCCCAGAAACGCTACGGCGAGTTAATCGTACGTCGACTTAGTAGCACGTGGTGTGAACGCTCCCATAGTTTCTAAGGTCAGGATTGTTCGTCCGTATCAGTACGTATTTGCACGAGCTAAATTCTTACGAAAACTATGAATTCCTGGGCCCTTAGACCGAGGCCCCGCCCACACAAACCTCCAGCTGTAAGCGTCGGATTAGTTACAACAAGAACTATACTGTTCCAAATGATTTACGGCCTTCATCTCGGAGTAATTTATGATCGATCACCAGAATCGTGATCTACTGCGACATATTATTCTCTGTTTCGAAATTGATAATTTATCACCGGAATGACAAATCGGTTCAGGTTTGATAGTCGTTTACACGGGATTATGAAGTCGTTAAATAACGATGGGTTTCAATAACCGATCCTCGGATACGGATAGAGATGGAAACTGTATGGTTGCCACGATACCCTTTTTTATTTGAAATAGCAGATGTTGCCTGACACCCAACCAAATCCGACGATTGATTATTGAAATTGGCACTAGGACGCAAGCGAGTTGGATTTGTAGTTAAATGCTCGCCTTTTATCACAATAATATTTGGATTAAATTGGAAACTGTATGTTTATTCTCCGAAAAATATTTAGATAAATTTAATTTTTTTTATTAAATCAAGAAAGTTATTACTTTTGCATTCACCTACTAAAAATAATTCCCATATACTTACTCGTAGTAAAGGCCAAAGTTACCCAAAGCTTTTAAAATACACATAAAGTCTACGACAATCGTTAACCATGCCATTAAAATAGAAAGCTTACACGCCTTAATGGCGAGATAGCAGAAGAATAAATCGTTAATCGGTACAGCTAGCAAAAAACCTAGAAATATTCGAGGCACACGTGTACCGTTCACATAAATCGCGCAGGTAGAAATACCAACCCCCACATAATACAGGGGTGCACAACATTTTTTCTATTTCAACAAAATGTTAATTTATTAGCTATACAAACAAGCATTATGAAGTGGATTTTTGCGACGTCAAATTTCAGGAATTTCAGGTATCTTGCATATTATGTACTTTATTATATGCCTGACACATTTTATATCTTCATTTAAAAAGATCAGGCAACATATAAAATATGTCAGACTATCGTTCTTTTGATGCGGTTTATACGGTGGAGTTGTGGTTGCTGCTCGAAAAATTGAGTTGAAAATTCTCTTGAAGTAGCAACGTCCATTTACAAGCTTAAGCAGGATTCTGTTTGAGGCAGATAATGGTGTTCATAGGCTGCTAGTTTGTTACTTCTATGTTATATACATATTTTTTTCAAAGAAGGAAACTAAGCAATAATGATAATAGTATGTATTACTTAACGGCCAATATGAAGCATGTTCAATATTTATAAATAAATATTATTTACGACCTGTCCCGTGGAAACAAAAAATCTTTCGACGCAGGAATAAATATTACTTAGTTAACGTCAACAAGTGGCATTCCTAATACTTCATATAGTCCATATTAATGACTTATCTATATTAAGTACCTACTTCCTAATACGCGCTCGATTAATAATAAAACTGGTCACGTGTGAGTCAGGCTCCTTCACTAAGTGTTCTGTAATATGTAAAGGTATAATGTGAAGAACAGCAATTGTTTTTTCTCAGAGCGGTAGAGTAGCTGGCGATGCTGCTGTGGGGTACCGTAGCCCAGAAAACGAGCCGGCCAGTGGGACATAATAATAATCTATACTATAAAAAATAAATAAAAATCCTTAAATCGCTACGGAACCTTAAAATCCCTCGACCATTTATTCCTTCACCATAATGGGTTTCTTAATTGCAAGTTTTTGCCTCAAGTGAATATTAATTCCATAATAACTTGACCTAAGACCTTAGCGATTGTAAATGATACTATCGTCATAGATTGAAGTCTAAAGTGAAAGGACACGCACGGAGAATGAGCATTTTGAATTGTGAAATTAAAGACTGCAATAATTATAAACTTATTACGGGACTAATTATATTTAACCGTTCGCGTTTTGAGTAACAATTTCGGTGATATGCATAAAGTTCATTTGGCGCTGAAAGCGAAATAATAAATAGTGGTAAAAAACAATGATTATAGAAACATAATTATTGTAATAAGCTATTTATAGCGTATAAACTTTTAACATCGTATTTGAATAAGTTTGAACAGGTTTATTGCTGATGTCTACATTTATTTTACTTAAACTTTTTAATGAGATGATATCTCTTAATAAAAGTTAAGGTCACAAACTGTTTCGAATTTCTGTTTTTTTTGTGAATAGCCTATCTACTTATTTCTAATCAAGCAAAGTTAAGGTTTAGTATATTTTTATCGTATAATTTAGTATAGATTGTATTGTATCATAGAAATGTATATTAGCCTGCAAAACATTAGTATACAGGCATATTAAATATAAGTACCTACTTTTGATTCTACCACAGTAACCATATGTCAGTAACCAATTGATGGCCAACTTCATAGACGGGTCTCCTCTCACAATGAGAGGGATGTAGGCCCTAGTCCACCACGCTGGCCTAATGCAGGTTGTTAGACTTCACATGCCTTTGAAAAAGTTTTGTGAATTCTCAGGCATGCAGATTTCCTCACGATGTTTTCCTTCACCGTAACAGCAGGCGATAATAAATTATATAACAATAACCATAGTAACCATATCAGTTACCATATTACGTACGTGTAAGTATGTGTTTCTTCATCTGCGGTACCGACGGCCACTTTTCAATTAACATTCTCTTTTTGAAGATTGCTTATCTGATTGTTTGCTTTCCTTCTGATTGTTCATCGCGGCTGTATGATTTATTTCCGACCAGTAATATCTTTCCAAAAAACTTATTCAAATTTAAACCTTAATCCCATAAAGTTAAGTCTATATTCTAATTAAAGTAAATTTTACCGCGGCGATATTTGTATGTCATTACGTCTACATTATAAAACTTGATTCGTGCACTCGTTCAAAATTGATAAATAAAAACATAATATATTTTGATTTATGAAAATTTTAATCTGTGGTCTCTTCTTATTGGATGAAGAAATTGAAATTAATGTTTTTCGATGAAATTAAAAATATACTAGACCGCTCATTCAAATGAATTCCAATTTCGAATTTGTTTAGAATTAGTTTTTGGATTACGACTTGGCTTTCTTTTTGGTTTAATTGGACACTCAAAGGAAGGTTTAAACGGTGGGAAAATTAAAAAAAAAATTGGAACATACAAAAACAACAATTTAATTTTCTCATATTTGGCAAAACGAAATGTGCCGGGATAGCTAGTCGTTCATATTACTTTCGTATTGAATTTCATTATTTGGGATCAAAGAGAGAAGAAATTAGTTGGCAGTAATAAATATTTTTTATATCTCTGTATGTCCTATAGGCGGTTTTATCGCCAAGTAGTTGAAATTTGAAAGTGAAATATAATAATAAACAATAAGCATACCTCCCCAGCCGAAACACAAGACATGAGGAACATGTTTCTTTACGACTGGTTGAGAGGCCGGCGGTAAGGAACCTGGAATAATGGAATTGGAAATAATGATAATTAACTACAGAAAAAATAACTTCTTAAGTGACAATGGCGTATTCTTAGTGCCCTCGAAACTATGTAACCTTTCATACCAATAGTATTTCATCAAATTACTGAGAAGCTAATGAAGTAAAGTAAAACCCATAAACCTTATTAAATTCTGAGAAGTTCTTTCTTGTAACTTTAATTGCATTCAATAAGTGACCTTCAAACAAATACTAATTGCCCTTCACTGCTATGGGTTCAATTCAACCGCTAATTGGGTTAATTTAACATTTGCTTCAACTATTAATTTAGGTAGAATTAACGCCATCTATTTGTTGGAGATAAAAACTGAACTGGCTAGCTTAAATTTTTCTATTAAATTCGTTTTTTTTTTTCGTTGAAATTAGTTACGGTTACAATAGAAGTGAATTCAGAATTTTGGTGCGATTGGGTAAAAAGTGCGATTTGTTGATTGCATCTACTCGTATAGTAAGTGAAAACCAAAAGTCGTGTTTCAGATTTTTTGCTCTTTTGCCTGTTCGCTTGTATAATATTTTGTTGGCCTGACCACTTTAAGTGGATCATTTACCGTGTAAAATACACAAAAAATAAAATACACACTATTTTATTTTTTAATAATGTGGCATTAAAAAATACATATAACCCCAAATTTGCACCCTTCTATCACCAAACCTATTTTTCGCTCGATAACTTACGAGTATATGGCAAAACAACGATTGCGGGGTCAGTTAGTTTTTGATATAAAAAGCAATTTTCTTAACGTTTCTTAACGTTAAAACGGTACAGGTTTGACACGTTCAATAAAGTTGCGTATTTATTGTGAATCCTATATTTCCAACGGGCATCTTGCATAAAAATAAAAATGAGCATATCTTTTTACTGCTACAGCTACGCTACGTATCAATAAAGAAATCCAAAGACAAGACGTCCTTCCGACCCTCGTAAAACCGAACGACCGCTTTGAATGCATTATTGTTTTTTGAAACCCACATTTACGATCGTCTTAGGGTTATGGGCCCGAAATAGGGTAAATGGGTACGAGATGTACTCCTTAAGGCAGAATAGTTATAGCTTAAACAATTGTAGTAGTCTATTACTTAAATAGCATTAAGTAATAGACTAGCGTTTGACAGACGTTCTAATAACGATTTTTTATGAATTTATGTTTTTAGAACCCTGCTACGTGAAATAACTGAAAATTAATTACAAGAGACATTGCAATTGTTTGTCTAATCAAGTTAAAAGGCAACCGTATTTTAGATGAAACACACATATTTTTGCAATTAAATTAACTTGTCCTTCATATTATTACAATACAAATTGACTAGGGCAAGGCCCTATATGAAACCACGTACCTACATACATATTAACAAAAAATATCTTCTTTTTATATAGCTTTACATTTACATCAGCTTTGTGACTTGCATGCCACAACATTAAGCTGAGTGTGTGTCTGTTTGCCTCATGGGCACATCACCCTATCTATTCATTTTATTCATTTGTGTGTAGTATAATATTATGTTGTGTTGCTGCCCATGCTGGCAAATAAACATCTTTCTTTCTTTCTTTCTGTGTTTCCTAAAAGGATCATCTTGTACAACTTTCCCTTGCGTACAAGGCGAACGCCCCAAAACGGCACGCTTCACGATTCTTCGCTTTCTTCACCACGACCACACATATTAATAATTGACCATTCACCTCGAAAATACGAAATCATTCAATGAATTTCGTGTAACTCCGAGCGTAATTGGCGATTGAAAACAAAAAGCGGTATTCTATATAAGGGCGCGCGCACACCCGCCCAACCGGGTCATAAACACGCGACAAAAAAGTCGCACCTCACGACATGTGTCCAAGTCGCGAGACAAAAACACGTAGCGCTGGTATATCACCAGCTCGAAACGGAACCCTGGCTTTTAGCTCGAACGGGCGCCCGCGCCGCAAGAACGGTAGTCGAATGGCATTTTTCTATTTTTTATTTTAATTTAATTAGCCCATTCGCATTCTATAATTTTTAATGTTTTATTTGAAATTTTTGAAATTCGAACCAGTCTATTTGTGTCAGTTTGGCATGCAAGTAGAGTATAATTTCGAAATGTATTGCCCGATGTTTGTAATTAGTTCTTACACAGTCACATTGCCATTCACGTGTCCGATCAAGATAGAAAATGTTAACATCCATTTATGAAGTGTATTGTAGTAAATATAAAAACCAATCTAAGATGATCCCCGCGGCATGTCCACTGTCTATTTTATCACTTGAACAGTGAGCGAGTCAGTTAAACTTAGCCTATGGGTTTTTTTCAGAATTTGTCGTTAATTTTTATCTCTTTGTTACCCATTAGTCGCCTACTGCAATGAAGACCTTAGGCAACCACGATGGGCTCATGTGGATTGGTCTACTTTATTAAGCCTTTGAGGACATTGTGGAGATTCAGGAGATCACTCAAGCATGCATCAGTCACGTACCGACCGCGCGTGGTTACTTATCTTTTTCGATTGCTTGCGATCTACTCCAGCAGCGGCTACGCGCGCTTCATCTCGAGTAAGAGACCTTAGTATTAGAGAATTATTAGTCACCTGTCTAGGTTAGGTAGTAGTAGGAGTATCACTGCTTTTTACAAATATTAGTACACGCACTTTTTCTGAAGATTTTTCGTCGTCTAATCGATACATAAATTCAATAATCGGTTAAATTTATTACCTATCATTCATCGGTAATGAAAGGAATGAAATAAATATCAAATGTTTGTAATAGTTTCTCATTACCACTCTTTTGGTACAAAGCCATAACCCGTCCACAATACGCCTTCAACAACGACATTTTAATAGACTTGCTTCTGAATAGTACAACTATTGAAATACTTGATGCCGAGTCGAAATTAAATAAGTAAACGAATGAATGTCAGGAATGTAATAAGCAATATCCGGTCTTAACCTAAATACCGACAGCTTTGAAGTATAACAATATCTGCTTATGCAGAGTTACGAGGGAATTGAAGTAACTGATATTATTATGCTGAATTGTTATGTCGTAAGTTGTAAGCTAGTATACTGTATAGCCCGTTGCTTGAATATGTTTCTGGTTCTTAGGTAGTAGTTATATGAACTATTTACCCTTAGATACTAACCACAGAAAAAGTGGTGATAGCCCACTGGCTTAGAATTCGGTCTTTTATTCGAATGATTCGGGTTCGAATTTCAGTGGCACAGACCATTGGCTTGCTTAAAAGTTATATGCGCTTTATGAAATTAAATATAACCTGCTGTATTTTGTAGGGAAATGTTACGAGAAAACGTGCATGCCTGAGAGTTCCACACTGTTCTCAAAGGCATGTGAAGTCCACCAACCCGCTAAGGTCTATATTATTCTCATAGTGAGATGAGACCCACCCATGCAGTGGGTCATTAATGGGTGACAAACTAACCGCCGACCAATTGGGCATGAAGCAGCATCTTTATCATGTTTTGAGTGATGTCTGGTGTGGTCGCCGAAGATACTAATCCGAGTATTACAAACTACATCTAAGTCTTTATCAGAACGCACGAACGCACGTGTAGAAAGTAGGGTTTATTAGAGACTAACATCTTAGTCCTTATCAGTAGGAACGCAGGTAGGACTTTAGTATTATTTAAGGATAGACATGTTTCAAGGGCGGAGTGACCACTTATCGTCAGGTACCTAGTATGCAGCCGCATTTTTCTTATTTACTAAAAATATTCAATAAACCTCGTTGGACATCGTATAAATATGTATCTTCGAATCGATTAGTACTAAAGCAACTCTAAGTACGAGTAAGCTCTAAGCCTACCATTTCCTCTCACGATATTTATATTTAAGAAGAATTTAATATTCTGTGCATATATTAAAACAATATACGGTCCAAGATACGGTGCAAGTCGAACGCAAATTTATTACAACACTGTTCATATAGGAACTAAATTTGCGAAAAGT
This sequence comes from Erynnis tages, assembly GCA_905147235.1. Lineage (NCBI taxonomy): Eukaryota > Metazoa > Arthropoda > Insecta > Lepidoptera > Hesperiidae > Erynnis > Erynnis tages. The sequence goes on from LR990081.1 coordinate 2,610,941, forward strand.
CCCACCTAACTCACTGTTCAGTTGTCGGGTCACAGGTCGCCGTGTGTATTTTATTTACGACCAGACACTGGTTTTATCGGGCTGCCGTTTACAAATATTTTACCATGAAATATTAATACGTAAATAGTATTTCATATGTTCGTCGGTACTACTGTTATATTATATGTTATGAAAGTGTGGCTTGGCTAAAACTTTTTTTAGCAAAAGTGATTCGTAATTTGAATACTTGGGGTTTAGCTATATCTCATAACCCACCAGCGAGGTCTGCATAATTTTTATTCGTATATTCCAGTAAGTAGTCTCCGTGTGTATTTTATTTACGACCAGACACTGGTTTTATCGAGCTGCCGTTTATAAATACAATGAAATATTAATACATAGCATTTGGTGTGTTCGCCTGTGTTACCATTGATACACGGGGTTGTGGCTCTACTTTGCTCCATGTTTTTTAATTGGTCAATATTGGGCAATATTTATCGACCAAAAAAGTCCAAAAAAGTAGCTTTATATGTTATGTGTAGCTTATGTGTAGCTAAGGCACTATATAATCTTACTGTATATAATACATAAATATATATACAAAAACAATTACTAGCTGAATCCATAAAGACGCCCATAATTGCAAGGTACAGGTTGAACGTTGGTCGAGTCAAAAGTCGTAACGGGCATCACATTCGTTAATTATCCCTAAATTAATGTGTTTCGTGAGGAAATCTAGCTGAATTATTACGAAGAGAGTAATAATGTACATCCCATTTCTCTCCGATGAGTGTTAGTTGCGAATGTCTTGGGCACAGGCAGTTAGCACTTTATATCCAAAGGGTCGGAGGGTCTCTGTATTTATGGGCGAGTGCCGGCTATCGGTCATAGGTTAATAAATTGTTTTGTGCATTAAACGGAATGTGAGAGCCTTACGGTATCGCTTTAGGGCGTGATCAGTTCATAAGGCAACCGTGCAGTATTGTTTTCCATAAATAATGACAGTTAATTCGAATCTAATTTGATAATAAATTGCAATCTTTAATTTGCGAAATAATATTCAACTATTTGATAATTGTTAAAATAAATGCAATTTGACTATAGTGTGGCTTCAGTTTGAAAGGGCGTTCGCTTTATGCATTTTTGAGTTTGTTGTCAGTTTAGTTTAAAACAAAGAACCGTCTAGAAAAGTATAATAATCCTCGTATTACCCTTTTTTGAATAGAACCACATTTATAAGCAGTTTTTCCTATTGTTCGTAAAATACTCTTAATAATATCAATAATGAATACGTTTCTCAAAGACTATTATTATTATTAAGTGTGTAATATTGTGTATCCCATTAAATTTTGATGATCAGATTTGTAGAATTGTAAAAATTAACATCGTTTTCGATGCCTCATACATGAACTTATGCAGATTCGTAGAGTAATCGTATCGAGCTGCCATTAGTATGGGAAGATGTCAAGATAGACTGAAATATGACATACGTATTACTGACGTTCACTGTACGAATACTTTGACTTAGTGTTCATACACACGGCACTGATTTTATGTTTTCATTCTAAGCATTTTCATATTTTTGACATGATATAAAACGTCCAAGTCACTCTGTACGCTAGCTGGTCTGTGGCAAGTAATTTATTATGAGAAGCTGCGTCCAATCGTTACAGAGTCCTACAAATCTCGTGTAGGATGCATAATGGTTGATGTAATATTGTTACATGACCGGCCAACGCATTAAATTAAGTTGTAAATTCGATTCATGATAGCAGCCAAGTCATTGAAGATTTATGAATCGAATAAAATGAAACAGCAATTTAATAGACAGGCATATTTTCATTGGTATATTTTCTTGTTATTTAAAACATCCATAGATGCAAGATTTCTATGACAGTTAACATCTTACATGTAGCTATGGTATGGAACATGGTACCTGATTTTAAGTTGTGGCATAGCCTAGCAGTTGGTATCTGTCTCAAGCCATGCGTTGGACATCAAGGATAAAAAGAGGATAAAAAGAGCCTCAAATAATCGTCGACATAATACAATTGACCATCTGAATCCTCTAAATATAATATACTGTCTATAATATACACTACTTCAACTACACTACTTTAATTAGTGTCTATTTGATGTTGGAAATGGTCTTTGTTGCCGATTTTAACAGTTATCTTTCACTCATTATGTACATATTATAATTATGGTATCGATAGTTTCCATAGATACGAGTGATGGGGAAAAAAAGGAAATAGAAGCAGTGATGAGCTAGTCTTAAAGACCAAGACTAAGTTATGCATCACGAGTGTCCACTTGTTAGTGTGTTAAAAATGCCTCAATAATTTATGCTTAATCTATATATTCGTACTAGCTGAGGTTAACTTATCCACCTCTTAGGTACACAATCTATACACAATCGATGCTTAATTTATCTTATACACCCACAGATCAGCTTAAGATCGATATTTTCTCACCGCCTAAAGGTCGCCTTGGCACCCAATGTTATAAATTAAAGGCCCTAGATTCAAATACCGCTAGGTTAGAGATGAAATTTATTGTGTCAATAATTGATTGTATTGCTATTTTTGCAAAAGAAGATCTCTCACTAGGCAAAGTGGACGGACATGCCTGTGAAGCGGCGGTGCTCCGATTACGTCATGTTGGAATTTTGTATAAATGCCAGCGATGTAGAAAACTTCGATAGCGTGATTCAGGACACACGTGCTGCCATCTATTGACGTGTGGGGCGAAACCTCACTAGGCGGATGATTTTCTTGCTAAATTCGGGTAAAGAAGTATACGAGTGACTTGACGATGACCGATGGTCACTACTGACCGCGGATATCAGTAACACTCGGGTTTTCACATGATTCATTGTAGAGACTAGTTTCTCCGACTAGTCTATAATAACTAGTTGAAGCGATCTTTCTCTCTCAATACGCTGAAGAAAGTCATCGCCATTACAATTTATTACAATACTAGCTACCCGGCACACTTCGTTTTGCCAAAAATGAAAATTACTACTTTCCTTGCATGCTTTTCTTGCATGCTTGGACTTACAGGAACATATTAAAACTTAAATAGGCCAAATCGGTCTAGCCGTTCTCGAGTTTTAGCGAGACTAACGAACAGCGATTCATTTTTAATAATTATAGATAAACTAATGTACCTACTGTACTAATATACCCACTTACACATACAATAGTTAATGCATGGATGCGTTAGGCAATCCGTTAATTACGTATTAAACGTTGATTTACGCCTGATTGCCGCACAGGGCAGAGGTATTGTTTAGGGGTGCGAAAAACCTAATTACTTACGTGTTAGAAATATTGCAATAGTGTGATTGGTAACAACTGCAGAATTTCTAAGACCTAATTCGGTTTTTCGGTTACATAATCCAGGTAAAACTGGCATATTAAATATTCATTGAGGTAAAAATTTACTAAAAATTACCAGGTGTGTTACCTCTTTAGGTAGTAGTTGGTTAGTGTATCACTACTTACTTTCTTTATTTATGTTTTATTTTTCTTTATTATGCGAAGCAGTGCGTTCTTTATTTGTGTTTCGGAAAAAAGGGTTTGTTTGCTACCCGAGTAAATGCAGCTTTTTAGCACAATTACATTTTGGAACTAATTGGCGAATGGTGGAAACATCCCCATTGCCTCATATTATTACTGGATAATTATCTGAGGCAACCCTAGCCGTTTTGTACCAAATTAACCGTGCAGTTGCGCCAGTCAAATCTCCCATTCAATTATAATGTTTAATTCTGGGGGCAATTGTGTTGGTTTGTATGAGAACCGGTTTATGATGCGATATGTGATGTAGCTTTCTTGGAATATATAACCTACTAATGACTGATTGATATGGCTATTTGATTGTGAAAATGTCATTGTCGTGAGCATTACAAATAAAAAACGGACGATGAACCAATTGGCACACGAATCGTGGAGGGTTTCTACAGAACCCCAAAAAGCTCCAATAAATAATTGGCAATTTCGCAACTCTTAAGAACTAAATTGGGAAGCAACATTTTGCGTACATTGTAAGTTTGACAGTAAGACATTTGTCAAGATAACGACCAACATTTTGATGAGTCTCTGACGTGTAATTACACTGGAATTGTGGAATAGTCGCAAATACTTGTATCGATAAAGATCGCTCATTACGACCGAATTATTAACTTAAGGCAGAGTTTCTCAATCTACGGTCGGGGTCGCGGAAGAATGCGATGTGACTGGGAATCCATGATGGAATTCCCCACTCTAAAATTCTAAACTTGATTCGATTTATAGTTTATTTATCGGATTTATAATTTAAATTTTGATTCAAAGGGGCTAGTAGCTAAATCAACGCTATTACGAAAATTAAGTAGTTCACGCGTTATATCGCATACAATTTTACACAAGGGCGTAGGTACCCGTAGCCCCAGTAATACGCGTACACTACTTTGAGAAACCCTGACTTAAGGCTTTTATCGGACCTACTGCCAATAAGCATACGATAAAAGTTATTATGTATGGCATTATCATCGAGCTGTTTTCGTTTTTAAAAGCAAAAATAAATAATCGCGTGTAGGTCGGACTGGCGCACAGGGTTCTGTATTGACATGAATTCGACCTCGAATCGAGGGGTCCGGGTTCGAATCCCAGTGGCACGCACCAATGATTTTGTAAAAAGCTATGAGCGCTTTATAAAATTAAATACTTATCACCAGCTGTTACGGTGAAGGAAAACATCGTGAGGAAAATTAACGGGTTACTGACAATATTATCATAATACATTCTCCCTTCTGCAAGGTAACTTGTATGCAAATCTGATATGCTTTAAGCAATAAACGGGTTCAAACTTTTCGCTTCACTTACCAATAAACAGATTATTACTCACATCCAGCTCTTAAATAATAACAGAACACAGTCATCGACGTATTAATGCCCAGCATTTCTCACAAACTGAGCAATAACCATTAAATCATTGTACACTGCAGGTGTCTGTCACGAGGACGTATAAATACTTGCCCGCTGTTTGTTCAATCTTAATTGGTAAAATACACGAATATTATAAATCAATCGGATAATTAATTAAGAACTTATCCGAAATACTATATTGCTATAGCCAACACTATAGCTACCTAGTGCTGCGAGGTTGCTCATGTTTTACGGGTAACCCTGTATACTAATATTACAATAAGTCCATACACAATTTTAATCGCACAAAAATTTCTGTCCGTACTTCTTTCAGCCCGTCGTAATCCACTGCTGGGAATAGGCCTCCCCTAATCGTTGATCCTTGCCGTGCCGTCCCCGGCTTTAGAATAAGGGACTAAGGGACTAAGCGACAAAGGGACCCGATGAGAGAGATGGGCAGGGGGCAGCAGCGCTCTCTTCTCTTTCCAACTACGAACTTTGGATTATGTCACTGCGGTGTGGACGGCAAGGGGAAACCACTACACCATTTTCCATGAAACTCCTCATGAAGGAAACCTTCAACAGACGACCACGACCACTGTGTCAAGAGTGTAGCGACTTAGAAGAAGAAGAATCGATGCCACTCCGCCCGGTCCTGAACTTTGAGAATCCTTCGTTTTCTCGCTGCCTTCTTTAGGTCGTCAGTCCATCTCGTCGGAGAGCAGTCTATACTCCATTTACCAGACGCATAAAACTTCGCATTTTTGATATTAGAAATATAGTTTTAAATTTTGACTAATATTTAATATTTAAATTTTGACTAATAATAGATTACATGCTGTGTATTTAAAAGTTTATAAATTGCAAACTGTTTAAATTTATAATTTTGGTCAGTCAACAATGAACTGAACCGAAAATGAAACATTTGATTTTAAAACAAAACATTCACTTTAAAAAATGGTTTCAATTAAATAATCCAATATAGCATAGTCTGCCGATAGTATGCATCGGCACGAATGCAGGTAGGTCAATCCAAATTGATTTCTTACTTATTTTTCCTACCACTATCTTTACATCGACAATGTCACAGCACAAGACTACACTTCGTACTCACGCAATACAATCGGATAATCAATTAAGTCCGCCAAAATACGTAATAAAAACTTACTTTACGATCAGACATACCCAGTGCATCCCGTTCAATTAGTCCGTACACTTAAAAAATAAATTCACCACCCCCATTCACAACTACACCTGTTAAAATAAATTTGAAAATAACCATACAATAGTGTAAAAAACGCAGGTGCAAACCCACTGCCCTGTTTAACTTGGCACCTTGTGTTTTTTTTTTAAAGTCCGTTAAAACGACGTTTTTCGGCCCCAAATTGCTATCGATCGTATCGATTTACTCGTATTGACAACTCGATTGAGCGTGCGCGTTGGTAATCCTTAATAAATCATATAAATAGACACACGAAGTGTTCTTTTTTTTTCTTGTCTTTTTGTCCCCCGAATACGAGTGACTTTTTTTTACCGATTTCAAAAAAGGAGCTTAGAGATTTAATGACAACTTAAGGGTAAATTGACAACAGAATTTTATTTATTTGTTTGTCGTTCATGGGTTTATGGTAATCGTTTGAAGATTAAAGTCCTATTACAATAAAAATGGCTTCAAATTTTTTTTACATTGGTTATCTATTATTTTTCCTCTACGTAAAATCTAGTTAAGATCGAATGTATAGATGAACTCTAATCAAAATAAATAATCATTTTTCTGACCTGTCCATTATACTATGTTACCTCATTAGTCTGTGTCACTTGTACTCAACTGATGACCCCATGACGAAAATGTTAGAGGTTAAATCATCATTTTTAATGATAAATGAAATAATGTCGAAGCAGACACAAGCAGTCACCTTGTATTAATTGATCCTAGAATATGTTTTTTGTATCTTTTATGAATTATGAGCGTTATTATTTTATATTTTATATTAATACTTGAAGTGAAAGCTTTGGGTACAATTTACAGCTCACTGCGTGAACGGAGTCTGTTGAAAGAATGCATAAATTCTAATATTTAAAAACAAAATGCATTTGAAATAAAATTCATCAAAAAACACGCCACGCACACTACTATAAGTTTGAGTACCTACTTTGACATGCACACATGCACACATGACGTGTGTGCTATTTCATGTTAACTGTTGAGAACCCCTGACCATTTACGAAAAATGCCGTCACACCTTGATTAGCGTGATACATAGCTCTAAATGAGTGGTTATAATAAATCCGTGATTATTTTGAAATTATTCCCGTTCCAACAGTTATGGCGGCCATATTTCTTGAAGACTCAAGTTGTTGATGGCCTGTGTAATTTGTAATGAATGAAGATGGAAAAATATTTATTGAATACTTGTGCAAACTCGTTCGTGAGTTGATTATTAACAAAAGTTTGAAGCAACTGTCATATTTTTAGGAGTAGCAAGTCCTCAAAGTGACGCCTCAAATACACTTCAGTCTCCTCCTCTCATAGGCCATCCAAAGATTTTTTCGTTTAGATGGACTTTCAGCTTATTAAAAATGGGTTCACCTTCACGCATCCTTTCATTTTTAGGTCGCTTTTATTTTGGCGTGAACTGTTGTCTTGTCACTTAAATTTTAAGTAGACGGGTTTTAGTTTTAATAAAAATCAATCGCTTGCAATCACCATAGGCCGCGATCCTTTTAAAAGTACTAAACCGTAGAAGTTGATGTATAAAATAAATGTTAAAATGATTTCAATTACCTATAAAAGTAAGTATGAATGTTAGATTTGCATAGGCAGTAAAAATTTAATCAGAGATCTAAAAGCAAATTCATAATTGAATATTTCTTTGCACTCGTTGTGGTATTAACAGAGATTATAATTATTTAGCTAGCCTTTAGCCTGCGACGTTGTTTCAAAAAAGAGACCGTTCGTCCGTCTAGTAAGTATACTTCTAGTGGACGGTGAAAAATATATTTTTAATTATTTAATAATAAAATTATCTTAACGACATTGTCAACAGATCACCAAATCTCCAAGAAAAATCGCCAATGTTTGCAGAAATCATATTATTCATCCTCAATATAAAATAAAAAAATCCATTCTCTGTGAGTGTAAGTGCCACGGACACACACAAGTCAAGAACACACACACCCAGACCAGAAACAGAAATTTAAACTCATCAATCAAATCTCGGCTCTGCTGGGAATCAAACTCAGGACCCTCCGCGGAGCACACGTCGCCTTAACCATCGCACCACTCAGGTCATCATGAAATATCATTTAAAAGAATTCAATCTTTGAAATAACTGACAAACATTCATATGTAACACTAATTCCATTCCTAGGTTCATAGATTACAGGTCGTTATATCGTTTTACTACTATAAAATATTAATAAAATATGTTCACTTCATAGATAAAGAATTAATGTTTCTAAATTGGCAAGGCTCGTTTTCCAACGGAAATAATATTACATACTTAGATATAAACGTAAGATTTCTCGGTTATGGTCCATAATTAACAAGCTTCGTTTAGAATAAGGTTAGAGTATTTTATACGAGTGAAATCATATGAAATCAATATTATTGCACTTATTTATTTCGTTTTTATTGAATTACCATTAGCAATATGGGACATAGCGTTTAATTTATCGTTCTTAGGTCGCTTTCTGTTCTGACGCGTTTTCGTTACGCGTGAATAGGGTATTTCGCACCATGCAAGGAAAAATCCAAAATTATGTGTTATTGATAGATTTTGTTAAAGCAAGTGAAAAATGGTGATTTCTGCTCTAAAAAATGTAGTATACATTTATTATTTCAGTTTTAAAATTCAGGTTTGTTCATCTGTTTTTCAAATGTCAAAAACGCTATACGCCATGAAAGCTATCGGCGTGACGTCATTAGCAGTGTAAATAAACAATGGAGTATAACTTTCTTCCTTTACTGAGATGTATTGTTTACACTGCGAATGACGTCACAAGCATGGCGGCAGCGCCGAGACTGCCGAGACCGTGTTTTCGCGGGGATTTTTGAAATTTAAATTGAAAAGTCTTTTTTTACATAATATTTGTTTGCAAAATTTTTTTTTCCAATTTTTTATGGGTTTTATGACTTACGAATTCATATAAAAAGCTTTTTGACATAGGCCGTAATACCCTATTAGTCGTACGTAATGACTTAATCGCGCGCAGTGTGAGCGCTCCCTTAATACTTTTAAGGTCGGGATTGTTCGTTCGTGTACGTATGTATACTGACGAATTAGATTCGTACGAAAACGCGTCCAAACTAAGCGAAGTCTTATTAGATTTAAAGCCGCATTTTCTCCCTCATGTAGGATTGACTGATTCAACATGTTTCCTTAAGATGTTTACTTTCACCGTTACAGCAAGTGACATTTATTTTCAATAAACAATTCTTTCACTTTTATTTCATTCATTAACTGTATATAGTATAATTTATTTTCTTTACTTTCAATGCATTTATTGAAGTTCTGACATATAGGTCCCCATCAGTAAGTATTGTTAATTAAAGTGTAAAATACAAGGGTACGTGTTAAACACAGTCGGAATGTTAAAACCGTTTAAAAATAATTAACATCGGCATATGAAGCGGTGTGTCATCACCGGTCACTCCCACGTTTCAGCGCCGACGATTGATTGATAACACCTTGAGAGTTGCATTTATTTTGGCTCAGCTACTACAGAGCTATATACACTACATATTTATGTTGATTTAAAGGTAAAAAAATAACAATGCGATAAAAATGTAAATATTCTAAAGTTGCACGAAAAAAATTTAATTAGCTACAAATATTTTTCTACTACCATAAAGTTAGTAAAAAGATAATTAATAAAATGTATCAAGAAGTCATGTATAAACCTATTTATTATTAAAAAAAACTTACCACGACGCCTGTTTAAACCTCTTTAATATTAAAAACCTTGTGACGACATCCTCTATAAACCTATTTTATAATAACAAATATCGATTGGAGAGTCATCGATAATGTTAGCAGTGTTGATGAAAAGGTTGAACTATTTAGCTCTCTTTTAATCCAGCTGTACGACGTACATGCTCCTATTCGACCCGTAAGAATTCGGCATCTACCCGCACCATGGCTGACTAATGAAGTAAGGTCAGCAATAAACAGGAAAAACTCTGCCAAAATGAAATACAAGTTGGATTCTAGCGATAGCAATCGTGAGAAGTATAAGATGGCTAGAAATCGCTGCAATATGATGTGTAGGGATTTACAACGACGCTATATCCATAAGAATGTACAAAATGAAGACTCCAGCAAAGTCTGGAAATTTCTTAAGTCTTTGGGGATCGGGAAACCACACAGTAGCAACCTTCCTCTAAATTTTGATTTAAACAATTTGAATTGTCACTTTTCTTCTCTTCCTTGCATCGATAGCAGGACTAAAATACAAGCACTCAATTATCTTTCAACTCTTCCCGTTCCTGACCATCCTTCGTTTTCGTTTAATCAATTCTCAGAGCGTGATGTTAGGAAAGCAATACTCTCTATTTCCTCCGATGCGGTCGGCAGTGATTGCATTAGCCGTAAGATGATAATTCCCCTCCTTGACCTTCTTGTCCCTGTTATAGCATGTATTTTAAATTCCTCGATCCAAGAAAATGCATTTCCCTCTTCCTGGAAAGACGCCCATGTAATTCCTATTCCAAAAAAATCGAACCCTAATACCTTTGCAGACTACAGGCCTATCTCCATACTTCCGTTCCTCTCCAAAGTACTTGAGCGTCTCATTCATCAACAACTAAGCTCTTTCCTTTCTTCTCAATCCGTTCTAAGTCGTTTCCAATCCGGATTTCGTCCCGGTCATAGTACGGTTACTGCGCTCCTGAAAATCACTGACGACATACGCATGGGGATGGATAATCAAAATCTGACGGTGTTGATCCTGCTGGATTTTAGCAATGCGTTTAACACCGTTGACTTTGATATTCTACTGGGCGTATTGCGTTCTCTCAACATATCTCCGTCTGTTATTGATTGGTTTCATACTTACTTGTTTGGACGCCGGCATCGTACTACAAGACAAATGCTCCTCTTGGGCACTTACTACTGCTGGTGTTCCACAAGGTGGCGTGTTGTCTCCCCTCCTCTTTGCCATTTTCATTAATTCCGTAACCCAACGAATTTCTTCTCTCTACCATCTATATGCAGATGATTTGCAAATTTACTCTCAGGCAACTTTGAGTAACCTGCCGGTAGCCATCAGCAATGTCAACGCAGATCTAACTTGTATTTCGAATTGGAGCAGAACTTTTGGCCTTACTTTAAATGCTAAGAAATCGCAGGCAATGATAGTCGGCAGCTCACGTCTCATTGCAAAAATTAATTGGTCCAAATTACCAAATGTGAGTCTGCAGGGTGTATCAATTCCGTACAGCGTTAAGGTAAAAAATCTGGGACTCTTTATTGACCAGTACTTGTCATGGGTGCCTCAGCTTAATGAGCTCAGCAAAAAGCTGTTTGTCGCTTTAGGTTCTCTCCGGAGATTGAAAAACGTTCTGCCTATACCCACTAAAATTTCGCTCTGTCATTCTCTACTTCTTCCAATTCTTGACTATGCTGATATATGCTATGTCGATGTCACCGAGGAGCAGTTAGATAAACTTGAGCGCCTCCAAAACTTGTGCATAAGGTTCATATCTGAATACCGTGTTAAACTCAAGTGGCTCCCAATTCGTCTTCGCCGGAATGCTCACATTCTTTCCACTCTCTACTGCATTTTATTTAATCCATCCACTCCTACTTACCTTAAACAGCGTTTCCAATTCCTATCTGATACTCACAAACTATCCTTACGCTCCTCTGATAACCTTCTCCTTAGTGCTCCTTGTCGTTCTACCTCCTTTTATAGAAACTCCTTCACTGCTGTTGCTGTCCGTCTCTGGAACTCCTTGCCTAAATCTATCCGTCTCGCTAAATCCTTACAATCCTTCAAGTATCAGGTTAAAACCCATTACATGAAATCCTAAATTATTCCTTCCTTGCCTTTACCCTCCTTCTATTCCTGTGTGATATTGTCATCAAATAGCTTCCTATCTCTATGTCTGTTTGTATGTAGGTATATATGTATGTATATGTATGTATATGTATGTATGTATGTATCTATGTATGTATGTATATATATATTTATTTATTTGTTTATGTATTTTATGTATTATCATACGGTTGTAATGTTTTTGTATTATATTTATGTACCGATGCTCTATATCATATTCTGCACACCCTACCTTTTTTTTTTCATTTTTCTCTCTACTCTTCAACTCCTTACCACTTGGTTGCCTGGAAGAGATCGCTCTTAGCGATAAGGCCGCCATTTGTGCATTGTCCTATTTTTGTTTTTACTGATTATCTTTTATGTTTGTTTCTATCTTTTATGTTTTATGTTGTATGTTTCTTTCTGTGTGTGTGCAATAAAGAGTTATAATAAATCTTACCACGACGTCCCGTATAAACCTATTTTGATACGAAGTTCCTTATCGTGCGTTGCGAAAGGGGGCTAGCCGGAAAAATTAAGACGAAAAGTTGTAACGACATTGTCATTTACGTCATGAATTTCGTTCCATCCGGGTGTCCCTTGACACCGCTCAAGTTTTTATTAATAAAAATTTTACCACAACGTCCTGTATCCCTCCTTCATTTCAGCCCTTGGTAGTCCACTGCTGGACACGGGCCTATATATAACGCCCTGTATAAACCTATAAAAACGCCAGTCCGTTCAGCGCCTGTGTCGCGTCATCAGCCAACAGGTGCGGGTCGCGTCACCGCGGGCGACGTTGACACCATGAGACGCCCGGCGGGATCTTTTTCACCACATACACTTTTAATTCGTGTTAACAGCTACAATTTTTAAGATCTTGAACCATTTTGAACTTAAAAGTAAGGGATCAGGCCTTTTGAGTTAGCAGGTTTTATGTTTTTGAGGTCTTTAGGACGTACGATTTATTTTGTTGCGGGCGGTCCAAATGTCTTAATATTGTAATTTTTTGTATTTATTTCTATCTTGTTAACAGTGCCGAGAGCATGGACACTATTGTCAAAGTATTCGTATAGTAAACGTCAGTCATTAGTACGTCATATGTCAATCTGTCTTGACTATTTCCCATACTAATGGCAGCTCGATACGAAAATAAGGAATTAATAGTAAATAATCAATAATAATTAATAATAAATAATACTTACTGCGTAAGGTCGTGCCCGAGGCATAGATGTCGTACCGTGTCGTGGTCGTCTCGCAACGCATGAGTGGTCGCCATAATAATTTGACGTTGAACGAAAACCAACTCGAACGGTTTGCGGCATATTTTTAATTAAAATGATAACCCTTGGCGAGAACGTTTATCACAACATCTGATGATATTGTTTATACAGGTTTGAATGAGGTTCACTCAATTTTTTGTATTCTTAAGACATTTAAACGGCAGTGGAACCATTGTGGTTCGCCCAGGATAACATACTTTAAGGGAAAACTAATTATAATAAAAATTAATCGCTGTTCGTTAGTCTCGCTAAAACTCGAGAATGGCTGGACCGATTTGACTCATTTTGGTTTTGATAATTATGTTCGTATAAATAAAACCAAGAAAGGTTTATACGATGAGAAAATCTGAAAATAATCCGATAAAAATAGTAGAAATTTCTATATTTGGCAGAACGAAGTGACATCTAGTTCTAAATAATAAAACGCAATTATACAACTTATGAATCTTTTCTAAGGTTGGGGAAATCGAATCCGAACATATCAACTAAGATACCGAACGCTTAGCGACTAAGCTTTCGCCGTTTCTTCGACAACTTACATGTAAGTTACTGCATATTAATATGATATATACGTAATTGATATATTTGTGATCCTTACTAGGTACCTGCCTATTTGATTATTCATATTGCATCTGTAGAGCTGACTACGTGTTTAGCATCCGTTTATGTTGGCTTTGCATTTAGTTTTACGATGAGTGATTTGAATTTTAGCCTTGCATTAGAGTTAGCTATGTATAGTAAGCGTAACAAACAAACTTACATTCACATTTTATTATATTAGTAGGGATAGGTACCACTTCACGCGAAAACTACTCAACCGATCATCATGAAACTTTGTCCACATATTCTTGGAGGTATTAGAAGTAGGTAACATAGGATACTTTTTATTAAAAACGGCTAAACAGATTTGGATAAAATTTGGTACACAGATAGACCTGGATTAACACACACCCGCACACGATTTCAGAGAGGATTTTTTCTCTATTTGAGGTTGGATGTGTACGTAACATTAGGTAGCGGGAAAATGGGAATTTTATCAGTAATCTTAACAGTGATTTTGAATTTTTTCTTACTCTTTACTTTAAATCATCAGGGGGCTATCTATTCTTGACGGTGTGGTGTTGTTTCCTCTTTAATATCGTTACTCGATGTCTACAAACAGGACGTTTAGTCACGTGGAGTGCTATAATATGGCTGTTGTTTGTACTGTTTGTATGTCCTAATTTCCCTTGAGTTCCTCCGGTGAAATAGCGTCCCATCTCAAGACATAACGTCACAAACACGACGATGGGTCGCAGATCCAATGACTTTATGATTGCTGGGCACACAGGCGCCCACGCTGTCAACATTTCTCGCGGGTGTTAGATTTCAAGTGCGTGTGTTAACAGTGCGTGTATACACTGCGCACAAATAAAACGGTGTTTTTTTAACGAACATACGAGCAAACGGTCGATCTAACGTGTTGCTTAATCGCGTGATTCACAGCTCGGTGTTCAAGTGACGTTTCTGTGGATTTAAAAATTTCAAGCTGGTCAATGGTTTAACTTTCTTACCGGAGAAATGAAGCGTATAGGTGTAATGTGCTTATACGTATACATGTATAGACGCGATCGAAAAAGATAAGCAACGTCGGGCGCGGTCAGTACCTGGATGGGTGATCGCTAGTGGCGAATTAAAGCGCGGTTCCGTGCTTCAGAGGGCACGTTAAGCCGTCGGTCCCGGTTGTTATCGACACGATAGCAGTCGCACTGGAGCTGGACCATCACCGCTTATTGGTATAAAATTGGTATAAAATGACGCAATCGATGACCTTTGTCGATAGCAACAAGCGACGTGGTGGGCAATAAAGAGTAAATTGGCGAAATGACAATAATTATCGTTATTTGCCGCAAACACATGTTTTGGTACCACTTTGTAGTTATCGATAAGAATGTTCACTTGGTTATTATTCAAAATTAAAATTTACATATTTTGTTAAAAATGAGCTCTTGCCTTAAATGTGCCGTATGTCATTACTTCTCAGAATTTGTTCCTTATTAGTGACATTATCGAATGGTGTAATAATACACGATGTGATTTTTTCTATGAATGGGTTCGATTACTGGCTTAGGCACGTTGATTTTTCAAATACCGAACGATGCAGTTTTAGTTTTCATCAAAGTCAGTCCCCAGACTCCTTTCAGCATTTTTCGATATTCCTCATAGTTTCGGATTTCGCCATCCACGACGCACACCTAAAAAATTCAGCCCTGTATATTAGATAGATCTTTTCTTTTTTCCTTTTGAGAAGATTATGGGTTGAGAACTCTCAGGTTTCCTCACAGGTTTAACGACTACAATCGTACCGATAACAACCGGGACCGACGGCTTAGCGTGCCCTCCGAAGCACGGAAGCACGCATTTAATTCGCCACTGGTTAGGTACCCATACAGGTACCTACTGACCGCGCCCGACGTTGCTTAACTTTTTCAATCGCGTGCGATCTACTCAAGCAGCGGGACAAAAAACGTAAGATAAGTAACAAACATTAATCAGCAAAATTAGCTTATACACTTTGGCTTAAAAGACGGGAAACAAATTCTTATAGTCTGACAAGGGTTCGTGTTTACAATTTGTAAAGATAATAACTAAGTTATTATCATCTTTACATTGTAATTTACTCTTTATTACAAGCAATATCTCGAGGGTAAAGACAAGATGCGCCGATAGGCTTGCAGTTGCGGCGAATAATTCAATCAAGCTTGTTCTATCAAAGGTCATCTTGACTGGGGATGTCATGGCAACGTAATCTGAATAAAAAAGTAATAATTATAAGATATTATGATATGACTTTATAAAATTTAAAAGAATAGGTATCTTAAAGAAGAAATATACGAAATGTTCAAGTAAAATTAATTAAAAGAATAGAAAGAATCTTTAAAATCCAATTTAAATATTTCAAATAACTTATTTAGATATTCCACGAAGCTTACATAAAATAAATGCAAAACATATTTTTTAATAAATAGTCAAGAAGTTAAGAAATATCGCAAGGAAGAAATAGGTATCCAATAAAAATGTTTAGAATAATTTAAAACTGTAGTCTGACTCTAAATTTAATGGAATAAAAATTACTTTTTTAATAAAATACTAATGGAAAAAGCCTTGTTTTATGGCATTAAAAATTATACCTACTATTTGAGGTTGGACTCCCAGATCTTTGATAGGTTTGTAACTGTTATAAAATTATAGAATGCCCTCATACAGTCGTATTCCTAACGATATAGGACGTAAAGTAAAAAAAAATGAAGGTGTGTGAAGTATAATTATTATCTCAACTTAGGCATCTTTAAAATCATAGGTACTTTCATATTCGTGAATATTTTAAACAACACTTTACAACCCACATAGTGTAGGTTAATGTGTTTAATATTAAAATAATAAGGCCATTTACATACATTACGTGTACGTTTTCGGGATTCCGTGCTTAAAGAGTGCCAACTGGACCTTGTTAGGTAGGCTCCGTCTATCTTCTACGCAACTTAGTAGTTTATGTGGAAACAATTTTATTTTCTTTTGTTCTTCTTTTTGACTGACATAATTATGTAATTGTCTAATAGGACATATCGAGCAAACCATAAAAATATTCTCGAATTAAAAGAGCACTAAATGACATCAAGTTGATTAGTGGTGATATTCGCTTAGCTCAAGACAATTAATATTAGACAATCTACACTAATATTATAAAAAGGAAACATTTGTATTTTTGTGTGTGAGTGTATGTTTGTAATGAATAAACTCAAAAACTACTGAGCCGATTTTAAAAATTCTTTCACCTTTGAAAAGCTACATTCACCCTGAGTAACATAGGCTATATTTATTGGTAGATTTAGTCCAATTAATAAATCAATTGGCAGACCGAAGCTTGCCGGTCAGCTAGTATTTATGTATATATAGATAGACAATACTTTTCATTAGTAATATTTTTCAATAGTTCGGAACCCTCCTTACATACAAGCAATCACGACCATATTTCTAGCACGAGCATATTTATTTCATTTATCGATCAACTAACATATCGAAGGCCCTAAAATGGCAGTACATCTCATCGTAGAAGAGGACTTTGTATCCGAATCAATTTTATGGAAATTATGGATAAACTGCCTTCAGTGGCAGCTACTTTATCAAAATTACTTTTATGGTAAAAAATTATGGTGGCTTCGTTTATAAGCTTATGTTTAATTTAACCATTATAGTCGGTATGGAAGCTAATGGAATAATGGAATGCAATTTGCACTTTGGGACTACCATTTTCTGCATACTTTTTCTTTTCAATGGCTTATAAATATTTTTGATTACATTCTTTTTAATACCTTGAGTTAAAATTTCTGGCTTTCATGATTTTATAGGTAGCAAGCCCAGGCGACCTTCTTCCGGATAGATGGCGCGATGCCCTGCGTCAGACAGCAAGAAGCAAATAGATGAGAACAGTAGAAGATCGAGCTCATTGTCGCGCCTTGAGAGAGATCTATCTTATGCAATGGACTAACTTTTGCAGAAGCGAGAGAGCTCTATAGTACCTACCTAGCATCGTTCGCAGGACTGACAACCGATGGGGAAAAAGGGTCCTCGAATGGCGACCACGTTTAGGCAAAAGGAGCACAGGCCGCCCTCCGACCAGGTGGACTGATGACCTGAAGAAGACAGCGGGAAACCGTTGGATTCAGAGGGCCCAGGACCGGGCGGAGTGGCGTCGATTAGGGGAGGCCCATGTCCAGCTGTGGACTACTAAGGGCTGAAAGGAAGGAAGGACCTAGCTCGAATCATAAAGCAGCGTGTTCTTCATGGCTCGTGTTGTGGGTGGGGATATATACGTTAGCTACTATACGTAGCCGGAGATACTCATAGGTACATACTATGTGTATAGTTTACAATCTTAGGTGTCTTCTCTGTTTGAGGTTGAATGTATGAGTCTTTAGGTTGCACTGACTACTTAACATAAGGTGGTCCATTTGGTACTCAACTACTACAAAAAGATTAAACCTATTAACGACATAGGTACGAGGTTACATATCGTGTAAAACTTATAAAAGCGTGTTAGTAAGGACGAAAACTCCCTGCCTAGTTGCGATTTTATCAGTGGATTCAAAAAGACAAGTTGAACGTTAAATAGATAAACATTGGCATTTTAAACCTAGTCCACTAACCACTTAATCGAATCGGAATACATCGACACGTCGACATTTGACATCGAGCGGTCAGTGCTATCATGATTCACTCATGAGTCATCGTCATTATTCAAAACTCATGTAAATGTAGTCGTTTCAAAACCACTTCGGCGCTATACTTTCTAAGTTACAAGTTTAAGTGAGATTAAAAATTAATAAAAAGTTCGGAGTAGGTATTGATGGATTTCTGATACGCTCGCGCGCTCTCGCAGAAACGACTGTACATGCATCAAATTAGATACACAGATGGTTCATAACCTATATTATATTTTATAAAATTTATATTTTAAAAAGTTTAAACGATCTGCAACGACGGTTAACAGTACTACAGATCCTGAGTTCGATTCCTAGCGGAACTGAAATTTTAAATTCTTTAGTTTTAAAAATTTGAAATAGTTTAGTTTTTTCTGTATGTTTGTTCTTTTTTGTGTGTGTTTATGACCGACTTACCTTACTGGAGGTAAAACTTGTAGATAGGTAGGTAGTTTCCTACTTATGTAGTTTAGGTAAGTAGGGAATTTTTGAGCGGATTTTAACCTCAACTTTTTATTTCGAGAAATATGTTCCCCGTAGAGCCATTCTCCCATTTGAAGACTAAACTTACATGCACAAGATATGCTTCACTCTATTAAGTGGTAGTTTTTTATTCATTCCGACTACGTTCCTAGAAATCATCACCGCCTAGGCCTTCGTAGAACCATACGTGTCTTGTAAAGCTAGAAACAGATTTATTTAATGGCTTACTTCGTGACTGGCAGTCTTAATTATCGCTTAAAATCGGTCTGTAACTGATAAATATTTTTTTACTTATAAAATAATCAAAAGCGAAAAGGTCCTTGAAAAATCGTAAAGTAACGATTTTTTTTTAATTAAAACTACCAAATCTAACCGAAACTAAAAATAACTGAAGGGGAAAAAGTAAAGGTCTTTGAATGGCGACCACGTTTGCCAAAAGGAATACGGGCTACCCTCCGACTAGATGATGATCTGAAAAAGACAGCGTGAAACCGTTGGATTTTAAAAATCCATGCCCGGGCGGAGCGGTTCTAATTTCGAGATAGCCATGGCCATATCCAGTAAGTACTACGAAGGGCTGTAAAGAAGGAAGCATAAAATGTAGAAGCAACACGTTCAATCTTGTGTTTCTGTTGGGGAAGATTGCCAAAGATACTACTTTATTTGAGGCCACCATCTATAAGACACTTTGACGAAAGTGTTTATGTTCTGATAGTTGGTTTCTGGCTCAACGCTTACACCGTGGCATTCTGTAAGTAGTTTTGATGAATCTTATTTTTGTAATGACTTTTTAGAAGAAATGCCTGGCCGAGGCCTAGAAGTAGGTACTGTTTGGACTGACTTGTTTGTTTATACAGTTTCCGTCTGTACCTCCATAGTCTGTGGCATTCGTATTCAATTCAATAATAAAGCGTACGTACACAAATGGACGGCGGAACCAGCGGCTAAGAATTCCGCTTTTTACTCGAGGGGTCCGGGTTCGAGTCCCAGTGGTATCAATAACTTTCTAAAAAAAGTTAGGTAGGTAGGTATAAAATTAAAAATATCACTTGCTGTAAGGTAGGTAGGTATAAAATTAAAAATATCACTTGCGGTGAATGTGGAGGAAAACATCAACAGGTTTCCTCACCTGAAGAGTTCACAAAAATAAATGTTCTCAAAGGCACGTGAAGTCCACCAACCCGCACCAGGCGGGTGCACTGAGGCCTATGTCCTTCTCATTGTGAGAGGAGACCCGACCTGCAGTGGATTATTAATGGGTTACAGACAAGCAAATGGACAAAACAATAGAGTTATTTTGTTACATTTTTTTTACTTACCTAATATCTATAGTTTTAAGGTGGTAGCGCCATACTAGCTCACTCGGAGAGATAAGATACTGCCAGCCTCTTAATCCGCCGTAAAGCCATTCCGTACGTTCTTATGTCTTGTGTTTCGGCTGGGGAGGTGTTGTTGCCGTATACACTTTATTTGAGGCGAACATCTTAGTCCTCATGAGTAGCAAAGCACCTCAGATCTCTTATCTATTTGAGTTAGGATGTGGGTGCCCATTGGCTGCAGTGACCAATTAACAATAAGAGCGAGAGAGAGAGAGAGAGAGAGTGAGAGAGAGATCTTAACTTTAAAATAATCTAAACATCAGTACAGTGAGCACGAACCCTATATTCAAAGTATGGGTACAGTAGACGTCACTCATAAGTACATATGTTATATATCAGTCTTGACATCTTCCCATACTCACGTCCATATTAAAAGCCTTATCCATGGCTGTCTCAACTCGTGTCAGTGACGACATTGTTCTACGCAACGACACCAAATAACTCAAACGTTTAAAACATGTAAGTACCAAATTTCACCAAATATTTACAAAACAGCGTCAAACACAAAAAGCGAACGCATGTTAAATAAATGTACAAGGTTTTATCATCAACGGGTCAACGACCCCGGCACTAAACTAGACAAATCTCGTAACTCGTATCGTAGTGGAACTAGTCTCGGGCGGCACTAGTGTTGGGAAGAGAGCGTTAATAGATGCGGATGTGGATGTTTCGGCTTAAAATACAAGCTTTATGGTAAAAAATCTCGTATCGTAGTGAAACTAGTCTCGGGCGGCACTAGTGTTGGGAAGAGTGTTAATAGATGCGGATGTGGCTACTTTTGGCTGCAGATAAAACCTTCGCGGTCAAAAAAAATTAGATTAAAATAGAAATATCCAGCCTGCATGGTAGCATGACAACAAACTGTGATGCAGCGCAAAACAGTAGTAGAATGCGTGTCTGAATGACTGTTTTTTTGCACTGTGTGTGTCGCACATTTATCATAAAAGAAATCTTTCATTATAAAAGAAATGAAACTTCCGCACGACTTTTTAGGGGTGCATAACCATCGGTTCGATTTGATGCGGAAGTCCCGCGGTTGTGGATGTGGATCTCTGTTACAACCCTAGTGGCAACGAGCCATCCAAATGTTTACGGCGCCTCTAACCTGTGACACGACCAAAATTGGAAAACCGATGGAATCACTTCGACAAACTTGCGGTTACACCCGACACACCCAACTTTAGGTCTTATATCCATACACTTAAGGCTGAAATTCAATTAAATTTTAAGAAATTGAGGATGATTGCTTTTGGTTCACGTTTAGAAGGCGTAGGTAGCGAATGAAGCGACCATCAAATGTTGACCTTTCCGTTAGCAAGTACTGATTTTATGGCGATTTATGGGTTTTACAGTAAATTGCTAATGCGTCTTCATTGAAAACCTATCTTCTTAGATAATGGGTTTCTTGGGATTATTCGTTTCGTTGTAGACAAAGAAATTGTAGGTTTAGCTTTTATTTAACATCTATGCAGTTTTAAAGTGAGTAGTCTAACTTACGGTAAATTTATGCATTTTAAATTAATTTTAAGTAATGGGTTTCAGCGGTGATAGCCCAGTGAGTGCGGTGCGGTGAGCCCTCGAGTGAGAGGCTGAGTTCTTAGCCACTACTATTTATTTATTTAATAAAATGTACATTTTAAATGCAATTGAGGTCATCGATCTCATCACTTTGACAAGACAAGCGGCACTTTTCCAGTACATTAGCGAACCAAGCCTCTAGCCAGCTAAAAATAGTAGAGGCATTTTATCTCTACTCGTATTTATCACGATCGTCTTTGTCAGTAACCCATTAATGACCCATTACAGGGTCGGGTGTCCTCTCATAATGAGGGATATAGGCCTAAGTCCACCACGCTGGGCTACTGCGGGTTGGTGGACTTCACATGCCTTTGAGAACATTTTTTTGTTAACTCTTAGGCATGCAGGTTTCCTCACGATGTTTTCCTTCACCGTAACATCAGGTGATGATATTTAATTTTATAAAGCGCATACTTTTTTACAAAATCATTGGTACGTGCCACTGGGACCCGGACCCCTCACCCTACCACCGCATGAGTAGCAAAGCACCCGCATGTAACCTCAGATAGGATTTTTTCTCTAAGTATTTGACGTTGGACACAACGCCTATGGGATGCAGTGACCACTTAATATCGGCCTCCTTTACTACTGAATGACTATAAAATATACGTATACTATTATGTATATGTCCGCTTAGCTGGAATTGTACCCACGATACGCCATAAAGTGTTCTTGCTGTTCAGAAACACTGCGCAATATAGATCTTCAAAATAACTTAATCAATGCCTCTAACCATTATTTATTTTAACTGTCGCAAGCACGTCATAATATTTACATAAGAAAAAGGCAAGACATTCGCTCGAAGAATTAAAACGCAACATTTTAATAAAATTGCGCTATTATTTCGAACCGAATCGTTTCACCTACGATTGGACGGACAAAAAAATAACTCATTTGCATGAAAACGACCGCAATATTTATTCAGCGGAGCAGTTGGCAACTAGATAATCATTGTGTTGCATTACGTATTTCATAAACACACGCACGTCATCACTCCATACTATTTTCTGTTCTGTTCAGCGAAAGCATACAAAGTGAGCTCATAGTTAGAATATCAAGCGATACCAATAGATTATCTCTTTTTTTTCAATATTTATAGGCCATTGTAGTCGGAGGGACGTGTGTTCTCTGCCTATTATTTCGGCGTCAGCCCACGCACTGAGAATTCCGAATCGTCTTTACCAAGGTTTGTTGACCCGCCGACGAATATGACGACCATCGACAAACGCAGCGTGACGATTCCATTTTCGAAACGGCGCTTCTAAATTCGAATGCGTAAGGTTTAAATTTGGAACGGTTGGATTTTTTCGTCGTTTGAAATTAATTTGCGAGCATTGTGGGACCAAATCGATACGTAAATGGAATTACATATTTCATTAAGCCATAAATTATTATATTTGACGCGTTATTTATTAGACGTTGCTTAATCGAATACTTTTAACTCGCGGTCGAACGAGTGAAGTGCATATCGGTCTAAGTGGTCAACAACTTTCTAACTAAACTATGTTTTGATCGGCTTTAGTTTTGGCTGATTTTGCTTAACCAAATTAAGTAATAATAGAGATTTTGTCTTACAAAGACCATTTATTTTTATTTTTTTATATTAGGTATTTACCAGCCTGCGGTCTGCATTCAAAACCATATTAAGTACTCCGAATATAGTCCTAAGTTCAAGGTCTTTTTGGTCCCATTAATCTGCTCCTTCTGCGATTGGCCTAATTTAGGGTATTAGGGATAGGGAGTACTTAACTAAATTCAAAAAATATATTTCAAGAAAGGCAGGAATCCCATCATTGATAAATTAAGTTTTTCTTTTAACTTTGACTTTGCGTTACAGAAATCATCATTAGAGAAGTACTAAATTTGGAATTTTGGCATTCGATTTGGATTTGTGATTAGGTAAAATTTTCCTAAATTTGCTAAAAAATGTGACACATCAAATTCGGTAAAAAGTTTCTCATACCTATACTTTGTCGTAACAAAATTTGAAAAGTATAAAAAGATTTTTATGATTTATTATTTACCGAACAAAAAAACAGAATATAAAAATGCCGGATATAGTTATAATGGCGGTTAATTAAAAACTGTCGAACAAATCAGAGCGGAAAAGCAGTAATAACGGAGTGGAAAGAGGTAAACAATAATTTCGTTAATGCCATTAGCCGAGACAATGGGGTTTGTTCGACACCTCACGAACACCATACTTCTGAATATACATGGATAAATCCTTTTTAACGGACTTCAAAAAAGGAGGTTATCAATTCGACGACGGATCGTGGTCGTTCCTCTTTTTGATTGTTTATATTTTTGGATTAACTCGATTTGAGGAGGCCTTTGTCCAGTAGTGGACTACGAATAACCGCAATAACCGAAACCGAAAAATAAGAAGGAATTTGGACAGAAATGCTCTACGATCAAATCTTATTAAAGAGGGCTTTAAATAATGTGCAAGAACGTAGGTAGTCTTATACAACTTGACTACGAAACATGAACAATTTATTCAGAATAAATACCACAATAACAAAGTGATATACCTGTGATGTTCAGGTGCAAAGATAATGAATATAAATAAAATTATCGTAAAAATGTCTACTCTCTATTTATCACGAGAGCGAATATATTGCATTTTATCATTAGTACCCACAGACTAGCTACGATATTAACATTAAATATCCACGTAAGAAAAGATAAAACGATAACTTTAAAGTGTTTTCTTAAAATGATTTCATCTGAAATGGTCAGTATAACGTTCTCAAATTTTAGGTGTCGCTATTCGTAAAAAAAATCTGTAATTATAAGGTTAAAATGCAACTTTATGTGTCACAGTTGGGAACTAGTGTCTCTATATTCATAACAGGTGGAGGCCTAAAACAGGGCTTGAGTAAAATTAGTCGAATATTCCAATCCAATAATATTATATGTTCAAGTAAATTTATTTTTGAATCAAATCATTACCATATTTTTTTGTTAAAGGTATTCCATTCAATTTTTTACATGACAAAACGCTATATCTATCGCTTGGTACTCTGAGTATAACGCTTGGTACTCTCAGTTTGGGAGCCGATGATCAAAGTCTATAAGATACATCACATAAGATGGCTCTAATCTTAATTGTTACAGTAATAAATATGCAAGATTTTTAATAGTCTGACAGTTCAAGGTACTCATAATTAAAGTAAAATTAATACGTAATTATTATTAGTAAAAAATTAAGTGTTAAAAATTTTTGGCTAGTTTTTACATACATGCATGTAATTTTATTGCATAGAGTTTTTGCGGGCTATCTTTCAGAATATTAAATTTATTTCTTTTAACCATTGAAACATTTTTGAATATTCAACTTGAGAGTTTGGCGTTTTATTTAAAATTGAAATCAATCTTTCATTAGTAGCCCAGTCGACTTGGTGTTGACATTGAAAAAATTATAAGTAGTAATTTTCCTTCGGAAATCGTTTGAGGAGGTCACTGGCAGTCTACATTTTGGTTTTCGGGATTCTCACCCTGTTACGTCATCTGCAATTTAAGGGTGAAATTGAATAAGTCGGTTATTCTTAATTTTTAGTTTTTTTAACTACAATTTATTATATTTGATACCTTTGTTTATATATCAATAACAACAAGTAACGGTCACAGTAAACGTTAGCTGGTAATTCAAAAAATAATAGCGGTAACACTTTAGCTGGTGGCCCAAACTCAATATCAGTTCCGGCGCTCGTCACATATCGTGTTTTAAAATACGAAAAGGAGTTAAACTCCATAAACACACTGACAGTCTTGTCACCCTACGAAGCAGGATGACAATGCACGCTGGACCGCCCACACGACATCCGGCGTTTTGTCGGGAGTAGAACCCGCGACCCGTGGGCGTCGGTACAAGTTAATACCACTACACTACACACTACAAATTGTAGGTTTATTGTTATAGTTGCGTATCGTTCGGTAGAAAGTTGCGATCACTAATTGAAGTTTGATTGCGATTTTTATTGCATTTTTTATAGTAAGGGTGTGTCAAACAAGCATGCGGGCCACCTGTTTTTACCGACTTCAAAAAAGAGGTTATCAATTCGACACGTATGTACATGTATGTAACACTAGACTGTGCCCGCGGCTTCGTCCGCGTGGATTTTAGAACTTGGTGCTGAGAAGGATAAAAAGTATCCTATATATTAATCCAGGTTATGATCTATCTGTGTACCAAATTTCTTCCAAATTTGTTCAGCCGTTTTAAAAAAGTTTCCTATGTTACTTCTAATACCTCCAAGAATATGTGTACAAAGTTTCATGATGATCGGTTGAGTAGTTTTCGCGTGGAAGCGTAACAAACAAACTTACATTCACATTTATAATACGAGTAGTAGGGATTCTCAGAACTGCACAATTTTTACAAAATAGGTATGTTGGTCATTACGGTTTCCAAACAAGAATACAAAATTTCATGGGTGTATGTATGTATGTATGTATGTAGATAACATTGCTTTTTGTTCCCGGCGGACCACCCCGTGTCCTAATTGCCGTACGATGAAAAGTTAGCTGTACGACAGCGTTATTGTGTATGTTTCTCAGTGCGTATTCCAATTAGAACAACTCCATACAGAGCCCTGTTGGCCCTGAGTTTAAGTTTTGTCGTGTTGGTCTGTCGGTTATGTTGCCTTATGAAGACGACGGTAAGCCTGCCCAGCAAATTAAAACAGTATTATTTTATCATTTATAGTATGTTGTCTAAATTGCTCTATTTGCTATGAAACCCTTTGACGTAGGTACCTTTAAAGAGGTACAATAGACAATTACTGGTTCTACATCCGAATAGAACATTGTATGGGATTCATGGCCCATGGCTCCGGCCACTGCGCCATTTCGGTGATAGTAATGGCATTGTTACTATTTTATGGGCCGATTTACGTTCTTTTTGAGTGTCGATAACCATCAAACGGACCATAGATTGACTTTCTGATAGAAATGAACATTGTCTGTTACACAATAATGAGAGGGATGTAGGCCTTAGTCCACCACGCTGGCTTACTGCGGGTTGGTGGACCCTTTGAGAACATTTTTTTATGAACTCACAGGCAGAGTTCCTCACGATGTTTTCCTTCGCGGTAACTACAGGTGATATTTAATTTTATAGAGCGCACATAACTTTTGTACAAAGTTTTTGGCGTGTAGGATTCGAACCCGGACCCCTCAATTAAGAGGTCGATTTCTAAGCCACTGCCAATTGACCAATGACCTATAAGTCCATTTGCAATCGCAATTTAACATTTCTTTTATAAGTAGAGCAAGCAAACAGACAGACGGGCCATCTGATGGTAAATTCGTTGCGTGTTCGACTTCTTCAGTGTTGGCTGGCTGCAACCCTGTATAGCCGACTATTGGGCACGGATCTCTCTCCACAACAGGCGAGGCGGAGAGTATACTGCACCACGCTGCTCCAATGTGGATTGGCGTAGAAACGGGCTAGTGGGCAACCCGTGTCGGATATTTTCAAACCGCCCAGGGCCTCCGACAAGGTTTAACGACTGCTATCGTATCGATAACATCAGGGACCGACAGCTCAACGTCGGAGGGCGTCCAAAGCTTGGAAGCGTGCATTTAATTCGCCACTTCCACGCCGCGTCCGACGTTGCTTAACTTTTTCGATCGCTTGCGATCTACTCTACTAGCGGGGCTATGCGCGCGGCCCTATATGAATTGCAGACATTTCTATCGTATTATTATCTCTAGCCTTCATAGATTTGATTATAAAGTGGATCTCTGGCGCCTGTATCTACGCACCGTGTGATTTTATTACCCGCTAACAAAAGAGTTAATATGGGGTCCGGCCATGTGCTGTCGTAATACGCATTACACATAATTACGAGTAATGGCGTAACGGTCAATGGCTGAATAGTTATTAGAATTCTAGATTCGATAGCGGTGATAGCCCAGTGGCTTAGAATTCGAACTCGAATCGCGGGGTCCGGGATCGAATCCCCGTGACATGCACCGAAGACTTTGTAAAATAGTTGTGTGCGCTTTATAAAATTAAATATCACCTGTTGTTGCGGTGTATTTCGGTAAGCATTCAGTCTGTTGAAGATTGGACCTACTATTTCATGGGCTACAGTAACCATTTAAGGCCATTGATGTATAAACTCGTTTGCTCATTCTATAGATATAAAAATGTGTCATCAGTTTATCGTATAAACGGCATCAATTGCATTGCGACATCTGAATCAGGAAATGACTCTATCGGCCCTCCGCCTCCACTCTACTACACACGGATGTAAATACTATATAATGCGTTAGGGTACTAGAAGAACTATCAATTCTACACTCACCGCAATATCTTTCGGAATTTTAGAATCTGTTGTATGGGAGCCCACTTAAATACATACTTATTTTATTGTTTTAGTATTTGTTGTTATAGCGGCAATAGAAATATATCATCTGTGAAAATTTCAACTGTCTATCACGGTTCATGAGATACAGCCTGGTGACAGACAGACAGACAGAGAGACTGACGGACGGACGGACGGACAGACGACGGACGGATAGACAGACAGACAGACAGGTGGACAGACAAACGGGCAGACATCGGAGTCAGTAATAGGGTCCCGTTTTACCCCTTTTTTGGGAACCCTTAAAAGGTCGCTTCTTGACAACCAGTCAGTTTGTCTCACACACCGGTAAGGCACTCGACGTGTTTACACATTAGCGAGTGTAGTGTTAGATTTTTTCATTTGACATTAGATTAACGATGAGAATTGGTCAATAGGATGTTGTGCTCCGCGGCTACCTACCGAGAGCACTGTGACTCACGTGATACCTGGGTTATTTGTCTGTGGTGGGTGGTCTATTTCGGTCATTGTGATGCATGGGATGCATGGGAAGCGCTTGAGTAGATCGCACGCGATCGAAAAAGTTAGCAACGTCGGGCGCGATCAGTACCTGGATGGGTGACCGCTAGTGGCGAAATAATACGCGCTTCCGTGTTTCGGAGGGCACGTTAAGCCGTCGGCCCCGGCTGTTATCGATAAGATCGTTAAACCTTGTCAGAGGCACTGTGGGCGGTTTGATAACATCCAAACCAAACGACCACTAGCCCGGTTCGCCACAAATCTTAAAGCGTTTGGTTTTTTGATGATTAACCAAGCTCACGAAAAAATCCGTAGAAGAACGAAGGTAACCGACACGATACGTAGCTCTCAAAGTTTGGCAGTATAGGTGGGTAACACCAACCCGCAGTAGGCCAGCGTGGTAGACTAAGGCCTACATCCCTCTCATTGTGAGAGGAGACCCGACCCTGTAGTGGGTCATTAATCAGTAACTGACAAAGCTGGACACATCGGTTGGGGGACCGACAACCGAAGGGGAGCAACGGTCCTCGGTTGGCGACCGCGTCTTGGAAAAAGAAGTTTAGGCCGTCCTTCGACCAGGCCTTATGACCTAAAAAAGTCGCATGGATACCGTAGGATTCAAAGTGCCCAGGACCGGGTGGAGCAGTGTCAATTAGGGGAGGGCCATGTCCACCAGCGGAATACGAAGGGCTGAAAGGTGAAAGGTGACAGTGAACTTGCCACTTGATAGTAGGTACCTAATTGGTTACCGTTGCGTATGGACATGAGCAACTCTGATCATTACTATCATCTTTAAAATAATAATAATAAAGTGTTTATTGTTACAGTACAAAAAAATAAATAATAAACTAAAAATTAATTATTACATGCTACCCTACAGAAGGCGAGTCAGCTTTGCTGTTATGGTGTAATGCGGGAGTGAGATTATAATATTACAAAAAAAATTTAATACAAAAAAGTTGGTTTCGGAAGTAAATACATGGGTGGTAGTAACATTCACATAACATCAGGAGACCTGCAAGCACCATAAAGACATCAAACAAATCTAAAAATACCTACTGGTTATCAGCTCCAAAATAAATTTCTGCTAAAAACCAATATAAATATAGCATACACGTGGAATACTCTATGTACTATGTTCCCATGTTTGATTTCGATTTAGACGTAGGTGTTTGCTATGATTTCTCTTTGCCTGTAAAATATTGTATGTAGATGTAAATTAAGACGGCTCATAGTAACTTAACGTGTTTGAACTGTAAGTGGACGACAAGTGTAAATATGACTTAATGGAAATTTGTTTTTTATTATACAATACGTCATGGGCTACCATGACGTATTGTAGTTAGTTATTTGCTAAAATAACTAACTACTAGTAGCCATCTAAAGCTACTGCAGCCCATAGACAAGTAACTCTGTCTACTCCGTCTCGATGTGTGTATCTTTATCTTTCAAGTCTGTCTAAACGTCGGTCTATCTTCTATCTATCTATCTTTTCATTTTGAACGTTCAAAAGGATTTATATTGATCTGCTAGCAACATATTTGCAACAATGTTACTTTCTTTGATATTCTGATTCCTTGCTTCAAAGCTGATAAGTTAGGTTTCACATTGCCCCAGAAGTAAATGAAGCAGTCTTTTGATACAAAATCACCTCACAAGGATGCGTTAATTATAGAATTGAGAATGAATTTTTAGTGCTAACATCACTTCGAGCCGTAATTTTTTTATTACATTTTCACTAAATTGAATCTTTATTCGATTTAAAACTCGTAAAATTGTGAATTTAAAGTCCGTGAAGATTTTTTAAGAATTTTCGACAAAAATTATACTAAATAACATTAGTTAATTGAATATCGACACTGATATTCTTCAAGTAGGTATTTATTTATAAAATCAGTGTGATATTTATGAACGCAGATTTGCAACAGCATTCTGAACCATACAGGAAAATTTGCAAAAGAACCCACGCAGAGTGTGACCATTCGCGATCGCCAAAAGCAAACATGCTAATTTGTTGAACGCATTAAGCATTTACGTATGTTACGCATTACGCAACCTTTCTTACGAGAGCGTAAAATGAATATTAATTGATCGCGTAAAAACGTAGTAAACGGAGGCGTAAAAATAAAAACGTTTTAAAATGTGTCCGCCCAATCGCACATGTGTTCCAAATTCAAACGCTACTGAATATTTATGAAACTTTTATGTCCTTCTTTATTTATAAACTCTATGAGTGGTTTTGCGATCAGACATGTCGTAAACCATTGAAATTAGATACGCATGTCATTCCAAAAGTTTATTTCTTTCTTCGTTACTTTAATTGGAAACAGTAGGTGGTTGTGGTTCTTATTTCAATTTTCTAAAGCGGACTTGTCTAAGATAATTGGATACAAATTAAAAACCTGTGTTTTAAAATTGGAATTAGGTAAGTTTCGAAATAGTTCTACTGTTTTAGCTTTATGGGAATTCAAATATGTTTTACTGATTGCTATTAATGACTTCGTTTGAATATTTTAACCTAAGATTTTAACTGTGGATTCGAAAATCTACGAAAATTTTAAAAAATATTTTTTTTAATTTTAATATCATCTTAATAAAGGTGTTATACTGGTATCAAAGTATTATTAGGGCAGCAGGATCGCCTCGCCTGAAAATAAGAAGGATGTAGCCTTAGTCCACCACGCTGGCGTATTGCTGGTTGGTGGGTGGACTTCACATGCCTTTGAGAACATTATGAAGATCTCTTATCCGTGCAGGTTACCTAAAGATGATTTCCTTCACCGTTACAGCAGGTGATGTCTAATTTTATGAAGCGAACATAACTTTTTAAGAAACTCATTGGGATTCGAACCCGGACTCGTCGAGTAAGAGACCGGATTCCCCACCGCTTCAGTTTGTGAATGATGTCTATGATACCTATACTATTACTGTTTTTCTGCTTGTTTGTGAGCTTGCCAAATGCACCCAGTCGCTTCCATCGCTACGTCGGATGGGCAATTAGAATTGGTTGGATTGCAACACATTACGCTAATTAGCCATAGTTACAGTTATTAATTGCCCCATTATGTCCCCTTTGATGTTCAAGTGACGAATGCACGAATTTCGTACACTTTAGTTCCTGAACTGAGGAAATTATGGATAAATCATAAAGAGCTGAAAATACGAGTAAGTAGTCAACATACTCTCAGTATCAACAACTAATTTGTTTAAAAAATTTATTTGAGGACGATGGATTTCTAAAACAAAATACAATCATAATTATATTTATTTTAATTTTTTTAGCGTGTAATAACTTTTTTAATTTATTATCTGCGCACGTTTATTTACAGGCTACATTGCTTTTCAAAACAACTTTTTGTTCTCTAGAACCTCATAGACACGCTTGTGGTAATACCAAAGTTATGTGCTAGATGGCGCTATTTTCTATAAATTAACATGTACTACGAGTACTTAATAGAATGTCTTTTTGTATAATTAGAATAACGATTTAAGAGTTAGATGGAATTAAAATATGATAAAATAACATAAAATGGATGATAGTGATAAATACGGAAGAAGATATACTACACATCACTAATTTTATTCTTCATTGAATTCATAATAATTTTTGGATGTAAATAAATAAAATTTTAAAGAAACAAAATGTCTGTGCCGACAGATCGATAAGATTCTAATCTCTTTACAATTCTATAAGGAAAAAAAGAAAAGAACCCTGTTTCCGCCCGGGATCGAACCGGGGACCTTGTGCGTGTGAAGCACACGTGATAACCGCTACACTACGGAAACTTATTTACTAACAGCGAAATATAAACTAGGTACAACTATAATATGAGTTGTGTAACTTTGTATGTCAATTTATTTATAGCCACTGATAAAATTTATGTACTACAGATAAGATTGGTACTATACACATTATAGTAGGCTATGTAAGTGCTATAATCTTCTATCTATATCTATACTTCTATACTAATATTATAAAGAGGAAACATTTGTATTTTTGTATGTTTGTAACGAATAAACTCAAAAACTACTGGGCCGATTTCAAAAATTCTTTCACCGTTGGAAAGCTACATTCAGCCTGAGTAACATAGGCTATTAAATAAAAATAAAAAAATATATAAAAAAATTCATTGGCAGAGCGAAGCCTGCTGGGTCAGCTAGTGATTTATAAAACACCGGCTCGTAAGAAGTCAGTCCTAATTGTATTTGATAACACATCCGACATACCTATTGATCTATAGAGACCCAATAAGAATAAAGAATAATTATGTAAAATAGTAAAATACCCATGCGAGCCCAGTACACCCATATGTGTTATAACGTTGATAAAGAGGATGGCTAATTTGAACCACTTTTAAAACTTTTAAAACTCATTCATCTAAGTATCCGCCTAGAAATGACCAAATAATGAACTAAACTTAAAAATTTGAGACACGTTCTAGATTTTACGACCCGACAATCGAAAGGTTTTAAACGTTTCGCGTAAATTAACTTAAGGAATCTAGTTTATTCATAGATACTTATTTCAGTCTAGATTTAAACGATAAGTGTAATCACCTACTTAAAGAAGTCTGAAGATATGTAATAGATACATAGAACAAATTGGCCGAATTTTGAATGGCAAAATTAAATGGGCTATGGGCATACAAAAATGTCGTACTCTTATCGTTCGTTAGTATGAATACTTTCGTCAAAGTATTCGTACAGTAAACGTTAGTCATTAGTATTTCATATGTTACATCTTTCCATACCAGGAAATTATCTAAACGCGAGAACCACACCTAAATATACCGTTTGATTTCCATCTTTTTTCGCTTAAAGCACACACTACAACAAGTGGCTTAAACGCCAAGTATTTACATGTCGTTAAATTTTAAGTGTCATTTTAGTATTCAAGCGTCGTAAATATACGCCTCTTTGTCAATTAGGAATTCTCGTGCCTCCTCCGCGACTCCGCGTTAGTTTGAGATTTATCGCTTACAGCGCGCTGTGGTGTATAATGATTGGGTGTAAATAGCATTGACCTCTTGTGTTTCCTTGTGTCAGACGATAGGTAGCGCGTTTGCTTGGGACGTTCCGCCGCCCTTTTAATCCGCCGTGTAACGTGTGTGGTGCCGTGTATTAGTGGAAAGAAATATTGGAGAAATTTCACATTTATTCATATTTTTATTGAGAACAGCGGAAATCCGATGGATTCAGAAGGCCCAGAAGGCCAGAACCTAGCGGAGTGACGTCGATTAGGGGAGGCGCCTGTCCAGCAGTGGATTTCGAAAGGCTGAAAGGAAGGTAGGAATATTCAATATTCTTAATTTTAATCAAGACAATTTTAATATAATTTTTAAATCTTAAAAATATTTTTTAAGTCTTAAGTCGTAAAAAAGTGTTGTACTATAATCGACCCTAAACCTAAAGTTTAGGAAAACACATTATGAAATTACACAAGGAAATATATAGACTTAGGTGCAGTTCTATTAATATACTGTGTGTTATACTTACCTTATTAATTGTTTTGTATCTTTGCAATTTTTGTTTAGTTGAGAAATAGATTTCTTATTAAGAAGCCATTTTCAAAATTAAAATTTATTACACGAGTAGTTACTACACAGTAGTAATTAAAAACAAAAAAAGAACATATTTTCGGTTACGTGTCTAGTCGATAAGACTAAGTGTTTCTGGTATTATTTATGACATCTGGTTTGGTACAAATTATAATTATTTTACAGCTAAAGGATCTGTCTTACACACGACGAATATAATTCACTTACAACGTCCACGCATGAACTTCTGTTTATAATAGGTAGGTATA
Organism: Erynnis tages; assembly: GCA_905147235.1. NCBI lineage: Eukaryota > Metazoa > Arthropoda > Insecta > Lepidoptera > Hesperiidae > Erynnis > Erynnis tages. Next base: position 2,645,473 of record LR990081.1, read on the forward strand.
TCAGTCGCAGGGTTGCTCGAAAAAATTTAAATTACAAAAATCAGTAACTTACTAACTACGTATCAGTAACTTATTTTAGACTGAAAATAGTAGCTAATTACAATTTAAGCTACACCTTAGAAGCTTTAGGTGGCAGAGTCATAAGAGCGGTTTGGGGATGTTCATGTCATGTGTTTCGGGTAATTTTCGGCCTCAAATCTTTCCGGTAATCAGTACTTGCTGTACAGAGGGCGATCATAGTAAATAACTGGCAAGGTAACAAAGCAATCGAGTACAAGAACTGTTCATTTTTGCCACAGGTTTTTATTCTGGAGGTGTTCACACGTGGTGGCCTTGGACAATGTATTTTCAAGCGAAGTCGTGTAAATGTCAACGTTTACGAGCTAAGCCACACTACGTTAGTTCACACCAGGGGGACCAAGGGTTTTGAGAGATGAGGACTTGCCCTTATTTTTTTGTAATTTATGTAAGTACCTATTTTTTTCTTTTGTTAACGCTTTTCACACTCGCGCGCGTGATTTAGTGATGTCATACGTCGACGTCGCGCCCAATATGAGCGCTCCCAAAGTATTTCTAAGGTCGGGATTGTTCGTGCGTGAACGTACGAATACGCACGAGTTGAATATTACGAAGACGTGTCCGAATTGAGCGCGACCTTAGATGGTGTGAATAATATGAATAACAAATAAAAAAAATGTGAGACAGACTGCCATCTTCCCATACTTATGGCCCACGTTTTTTTTAACGCTCCACACTCACAGCCCCACACTAGGACTCCCTGTGTCGTGGGTGCCATGGACACACACAAGACAACAACACAACACACCCAGACCAGAAACAGAAATTTAAACTCATCATTCAAAAATAGCGGTGATAGCCCAGTATAGCGGTGATAGCCCAGTGGCTTAGAATTCGACCTCGAATCGAGGGGTCCGGGTTCGAATCCCAGTGGCACGCACCAATGACTTTGTAAAAAAGTTATGTGCGCTTTATAAAAAAAAAAAAAATTAAATATCACCTGCTGTTACGGTGAAGGAAAACATCGTGAGGAAACCTGCATGCCTGAGAGTTCAGAAAAAAAAAAGTTCTCAAAGGCATGTGAAGTCCACCAACCCGCACTAGGCCAGCGTGGTGGACTAAGGCCTACATCCTTCTCATTGTGAGAGGAGACCCGACCCTGTAGTGGGTCATCAATAGGTTACTGACATTCAAATCTCTGCACCGCTGGGAATCGAACCCAGGGCCCTCCGCGCAGCGCACCGGCGTCTTAACCACTGCGCCACTCAGGTCGTCAATACTAATACTTTTCATGGGTTTTTACGGATTGGCCACTAGTACGTACAGGAGCAGCGGTATGCTAAAGGCCTCTCTCTATTGTGGGGGAGATCCGTGCTCAATAGTGAGCCAAAAAAGGGTTTTATCTACTCTCATCTCACATGCCAAAACGACTAAATGGATTTATATGAATTCATACATTAGTTGGATTTGATTGGATTAAATTCTTTTATTCCCTTTCTAAATTCAATAATCTTCAATCACTTCTAATTCTCTGAAAAACATATTTAATTTTATTTGTTAATTTTATATAAGACCATTTGTTCAAATGTTTCCAATGTTCGACCATCATGGTAACCCTGGTCCAAGCGGGTATCTCATGTGCTGAATGATAATGTTGTTATGCAATGTCGCACACATGGTCTCTGGTCGGGAATAACCATTAAATGGACCTCAACTGACGATTACTTCAGTTGGGAATGTGTTTAATTCTGTTACTATGCTTATGTCAAAATATTAGTAGAATTGACAGTACCTAGCTGATAGCTATGACGGGTCGGATTTGCCGTCACTTTCGATTTCGGATGCCACTGGGATTTGAACCCGGACCATTCTAAGCCATTGATTGGGATTTGGATAAGGTTTATTATTATCTATTGATTTCATAATAAAACTTTATTTATTCCCATAAACGCGAGTAAAATCACAGACGACAAGTTGTTTAAAAATAAAATCGTGTGAAAAAAAAGGAAAACGGGTCGTAAAGGCTTAATTAAACGGCTGGCGTTTTAGTGTTGGTGACGGTAGTTACATTATAGACTGGGGAACGTTCGAAAAAGTCTTTCAAAAATGTTGATGACCCAAACACTTTTCGAAAATTTTCTGACAGCTCTTGGGCTATTTACTGACAATGATATGAAGTTCATTAAGTGTTGCAAAAATTGTACCTTTTATTGAATAAAATGTTTTGAATTTGAATATTGATATGATGACTTATTTATATAAACCAATGTTTATACATAACTACATTTTTCATTTGGGCCTTTTTAGCACTAGCAGTAAGTATTAGTTTTAGTTGATTTGTGCTCGTTTGTTACTTCTTTTGTACAAATTTTTAATAAATTCTTTAAATTTTTACCCCTAAAGTTTCTATGTTCTTAAATTCCACTTCTAGATATTGTAAGTCTATGGTCCAAACAAACATTTAGGGACCATTCGGAACAGTGGTTGTAAAAGTTTTGACCGAAATAGAAATAGATCCAACGACGTTTTATGATCGCTCACAGAGTATATTGTAATATATTAAGGACTTTATTACATCTATTTCTATACATACTTATAAAATTTGAAGTAACTGTTTGTAGATAGATATTTAAATCTAATGCTACCGAATTGACGGAACAAACGGAACTGATATACAATTACGGAACTATAAGCAAAAGTTTGCAAAAAATATGCAAAAATTACTACTCCTTACCTAGATGATTGTCTGGAAGAGATCGATCGTAGCGATAAGATCGCCAATTGTGTTTTTTTGCTCTCTCACGTTTTATTCTAAACTGATTCTGTACGTATATATATGTGCACAATAAAGAGTATTGTATTGTATTGTGAAAATTAGTGAGACCGCCATGAGTTCCAATTCTTAAAAATACCACTTCCAATAAGAGTTTCCATCGACCCATCAACTTCCAATAGCAGAGGATACTCACAAAAAGAATAGGGTATTTCGCACCATGCAAGGAAAAATCCAAAATTATGTAATATTGATAGATTTTGTTAAAAGCAAGTGAAAAATGGTGATTTGTGTTCTAAAAAATGTAGTATACATTTATTATTTCAATTTCAAAATTCAGGTTTTTTAATCTGTTTTTCAAATGTCAATAACGCTATACGCCATGAAAGCTATCGACGTGACGTCATTAGCAGTGTAAATAAACAATGGTAAAGTATAACTTTCTTCCTTTACTGAGATGTATTGTTTACACTGCGTTTTTATGACTTACGAATTCATATAAAAAACTTTTTGACATAGGCCGTAATACCTTATTCTTCACGACCAAAGCCGTAAACATAACTAGTCCAAAATAATACGGGCTCCAAAACACGGTGTTCGATACAGACGTAAAATATAAATAATGTGCTCGAAACTCTTTAATCTCCCGATGTTATAAAACATGCCCCGTTTTATTACTTCTTAATGTTCTTGCGGTGAAGATGTGTATTTGAGGATCTTGTCACCATTATTTATAATATAACTTTTATATGTAACCAACTCATAGTGTCAGTTTCTCCACCAATACCTACGCACTAAGAGCAGCGTGGTGGAGTATGCTCCAGACCTCTCTTAGTTGTGGGGAGAGACCCGTGCCCACCAGTGGGTCTTGAAGGGTTGAAGCGATAGTGTCAGTTTGAAAAGCGGTCCAAAGCAGCGGTGATAGCCCAGTGGCTAACAATTCGGTCACTTATTCGAGTGCTCCGGGCTCGAATCCCAGCGGCACGTACCAATATTACTTTTTTGAAAAAAAGCCGTTCGCACATACTCCCAAAGGATGTACAATCTACCCGCACTAGGTAACCATTGTAAGCTAAGGTCTAAACGTAGAAGTTTCGTTTTGAAATTCAAATTCATCGAACGTTTCTTATTTTAATATTCATGTATTTACCGAATTAATTCGCCTATATTCGCCTATATAGACCAACTCATGAGTACCTACTTACAGTATGACCCTAAATAACAATAGTCCTGGCTCTATCGTACTACAAGCATAGTGACAGCTGTAGTCCTTTACTCGTATAGTGATAGTAATAATATTAATTGCAATTCGGGTGCCTAAATTTAGGGTTTCCAACGCCAGTTGGTTTCAAAGGTGTCAAGCTTCCTAGACCGAATAATGGCCATATTCAAATTTTGTTGTTAAGAACGTTGAAAACTTTATTCAAAATTTGAAAAAAGAACCCGCATGAGTGAACTCGAAACGAGGGCCGTACACACAGTCCCCGGGCCTTTGTTTTAGATTTTAAAGCGTTTTTAGAACAATGCAGTTAATTGTTATCGGCGCCCCGGGTAGAGTTCTTTAGCTCGGTTCTTTTATGTAAATTATTTTCGCTGCAGTACCATTGAGCGGCATGCGGGCGACGCCGCACGTGTGCATTGGCCTTATAGAATTCATATAAGATTTTAAAAATGGAATAGGAATCCGATATTATAGTTGCGCGTGAGGCGATTGAAATTGAACTTTCGATTTCGATTACTTCGGATGTGGCCGAACAAAGAGTTTTGTTTGATATTCTTAAAATCACACAGACAGTCTTTTGGTCGCGTCTTTGTCTGTGTAAAAGGGATATTTTTATCTCTCTCTGAACCATAAATCTAAAACGCACACAGATAAAGACAGCTCGCGACTTTGACTGTATGCGTTAAACTTCTAGTTTTACATACACACCAAAACTGTTTGTTTCACGTACCAGTCTTATTGCTCAACATTTCGTAAGAAACAGCGCGTAATGTAGATTCTCCGTAAAAGAGACAAAGAAAGATAATTAACCACAATGATGAAATGATTCACAGTAATTAAGCCAGTGTGGAATCTAGCCGTAACGGACTCTTAGTTGCCTTCCACTTTGAGCCAGTAGTCTACTACCTACCCATGAATGACGCCAGAAAATGATGCTTTCCACCCAGAAAATGACACTTGACTCTCATAGCCCTACATTAGGATTCCCTGTGTCGAGGCTGCCATGGACAGTTGGACACACACAATACCAGAAACAGCTCAAATCTCTGCTCTGCCGTTTATAAGGTTTATAAATTACTACTTAATTTATCTAGACACAAAATTCTACGATTCTAATTTTTCACGGATAAGTACAATATACGTAGCCATTTTATATTATCAAACAACATAATATTTTTACATCTTACGTTTTTTGTATATGTGAAAAGGTATTACTGTGCATTTCCTCAACGCAATTTGTTCAATTTAAAATTTGACTGACTAATTAAAAATGGTTGACAAAAGCAATATTTCTATAAGGATCAGAGAAGGAAAACGAACCACGACCATATCTCAGATATCTCTATTACGTCACATTCATAATTATAATCTAATACTTATGCCTTAAAGTACGAGTACTTATATGATTTAAAAATGCTGTGAAATTTGCACAAGAATAATAAAAGTATTTTTTCTTACAGCTGTAAAAAACTACAGTCATAATTCTTTCTTCAGAATGGCATGTCTGATACATAATAAGAATCTGCTTAGAGTTACTCACTGGAACCAATTGGAGCCGTTTATCCGGCGTGAGTCAGTGACAGTTCCATCATTTTCCTTGTAAAACCACTGTTTTCTAAATTCCAACAGATTCAACGTGATTATTTGGTATTTTCCTGAAACTTGTTCATTAAAAAATATTTTCCGTCTTTTTTGTTCTTTGTAAAATTAACCAGTAATGAAGTGAAAAGCATTGATAGCCCAATAGCTAAGAATTCTGTCTTTTACTCGAAAGGTCCGGGATCGAATCCCAGTAGCACGCATCAATGACTTATTATGGTTATGTACGTTTTACAAATTAAATGTCACGTTCTAGAACGGTAAAGGGAAAAGGAAACTTGCATGCTTGAGAGTTCTTTGGACTAGTATAAAATTTCCCCGAACAAAGTCGAAGGCAGAAACTATATTACCATGTCAATGATTTACCTACTGACATGGCAACTCTTGAATGAAACTTGACGTGCATCAGAATTATTTAATTATTAGTTGCTTTCATACTATCACAATTCACGACCTATTCATTTTGTTCTCCTTACGCTAAATTAAAGCTAGCTCCACATTACGTTATATAATAATATGCATATACAGTCTCTTGTTTTTTGTGCAACTTATCGTTGATCTAATGAAAAAACCTCAGCCGGTTGCACCCCAGAATCAACCCTCCACGTTTAATACCATATTTCGTGCACGGATTCCTTCATCTTATTTGCATACGACGGGTTAATTCCGGTACCGTTTTTTCTAGGCACACCACCTAACTTAGAAAAAACGCACGTGGAGGGTTAAGTTTTTTGAGCACTAAAAAATAACTGTCATTACAATGGTATCAGGGAAAATTTTCGAGAAAAAAATGTACAATTCATTTTTATTTGTTTCAAACGCATCTGCCATTTTTTTGAGTGGTACAATTTTAGTTGTTTATTATTATATTGAAACGGTTTGCATTTTTATCAATTAAATTTGCATTTTATTGCGTCACGGGATTGTTTTGCTGCACCTTTGCAGATGCAACTTCCAATGAAACAGTCTCTCGAGTATTATCTTACGCAGTTTCGTGTAGAAATCGTGTCGATCTGCCATTAGTAAGGGAAGAGGTCGAGACAGACTGTCTTATGACTGATGTTTACTTAACGAATACTTTCCCATACTACTTCCCATACTAATGCCACACGCTAACTATACGAATACTTTGACGTAAGTGTTCACATGTTCCCATACTAATGCCACACGCTAACTATACGAATACTTTGGCGATAGTGTACGTGCTCGGCGCACTGTTCAGCTTTCGACACGATCCGGCTGAGTAATAATGAGCTAACATACTAATTGATGAATATCTAAATCGATAGCTCTTATCGGAATATCTTATAGGACTGGGTACACATTGGAGCATTGATGTAAAAATTTGCATACGGGTTCAGTATTCACGGTAGCAAGCCTACGCATGTTGGTAGACTTCACATGCTTTTAAGAACTTTAGAAAAACTCATAAGCATGCTCTAAGGTTTCCTTTTTTTTCTTTTTTTCCTTCGCCGTTACAATAGTTGACGTTCATTTAATATTGTAAATCACATATTACAAACGATTTTAGTGCGTGCCACTGGGCTTCGAAACCTATAAAAAGTCACGGAATTCTTAGCCACTCAGATATCACCAACTTTGTCTGTTCGACAACGTTACTAAATCGCTCCTTATAGGTTGATATAAAGTGGTAATTCGCCAACTTTTTACCACCATAAGATAAGGTCAAAAACAACATAAATCGTGTTATACGTCAACTCGAAACGGCGGCCTCAAATTTTTCGAATATCTTGTACCTACACGTAATTAAAAACTAAAACAGCGCTCCACGCCTCATTTTCAAGTTTTTGTTGAACCACGGGTGGTCTGTATAGCAATGAGAGTTTTCCTATTAATTACTACCTACTGTGAGCGTATTGCATTATAGCAAACGATCGAAAAAGTTACCTAAGAATCGTTGTACGGTAGTAAAGCCTAACCACTATTGAGTAATTTTGCGAATTTTAGGACATTTTTGTGAACTCTCAGTCATAAAGGTTTCCTTCACCGGAATAGCAGGTCATATTTAATTTTATAAAATATAAGTCTTCGTTCTGTTAAAACTAACAAAACTTTAATTGTGAAGCGCTGTAGGTATTAAAACTGACGTATCGCTAAATCTGTTTTACTGGTCGTTGACCTGTTGCATTATGTATTATTATTATATGCATACCTACATTGTTCCTCGAGAACAATAAAACATAACTTCAAAAGATAACTAACATTAATGTTTCATGTTCTTCTGATAGCCGCGTCAAAATGTGAAACTAATAAAATTTATTATTCAATGTAAATTCGATGTTTGAATTTAATTTTAGACCTGACTGTGTAGTTGAGGTCTTTGTGGACTTGATAAAGACTAGCTTGTAAGAAATTTAAATACCTACGTTCCTACTATTTGTAAATACTCGTACATCATACACTCATCTTTGATATAGGCAAACTATTATTGGTCGTCTTCATGTCCTCTACCTATAATATTTTTGATGTAAAGCTTTTGCAAGCTCATTGGCTCAAAAAATGACATTCTTCAAAACCGGCGAAAATAAGCTCAGCTCAGCTACCTATAAAAGCCCAACTCTCTTGATTTTTTTTAGACTAGAAAATTTTTTTTTGTCTACGCAACCTACTTGCACCCATTAGATGTTTTATTGTAAAGCGAAAAGAAATTGCATTTTATAGTAAGTACCTACCTACCTACACCTTATCGTAATTCGTTAATACTTTATCTAATGCAAAGCCTTGCAAACCAAACCCTTCACTTTTTCTTCGTCAACGTACACAGCTTACAATTCGACTCGAACCGACGTTTTAATATGCAAATTTGCTAAACAAAATCAAATTTAAATAAAACCACTCCCATACTGCGACAACACTAGTACGTCGACCGGCCGCTTCGAACGGAAGCTGCATACCGGACGGCGAATCCGTCTTATCCATATAGATTAGGAAAAATAGAGATGGGAATGATCGACTGAATATATGCAATCTTTTTATTATCCTTATTTTTATTATTAATAGTAGTATTATAAATGCGAATATTTGTGAGTATGGATTACCTACTCTTTCACGTAAAAACGGCTGAACAGATTTCGATGAAATTTCTGTGTACCAGATAGATCATAACCTGGATTAACATATAGGATACTCTTTATCCTTCTCTGCACCAAGTTCAAAAATCCTCGCGGGCGAATCCGCGGGCACAGTCTAGTATGAAATATAGCTAGTTGATCCGTCTCAGATTTTAGTATTGTGGAGGTACCTACTAATCCCAGAACCTTCGGTGAACTAGCATGTTTCTCTATCCTCAGGTTTCAATATTTGACTTGATCCTTCCTTCCTTCCTTTCAGCCCTTGGCAGTTCACTTCTGGACATGGGCCTCCCCTAATCGACGCCACTCCGCCCGCTCCTGGGCCCTCTGAATCCAACGGTTTCCCGCTGCCTTCTTCAGGTCGTCAGTCCACCTGGTAGGAGGGCGGCCTGTGCTCCTTTTGCCTAAACTAAGACTTCATCCAATGCTACTAAACTGTCGAGGCAGCCCGTGGACAGTCCAACCAATCCAATAAGTCTAATACATCACCTCCATGAATAATACATGCTTTTTTAGCCCTTCGTAATCCACTGCTGGACACGCGCCCTAAACGCCTCCACTCCGCCCGGTCCTCGGCCCTCTGAGACCTTAGACATATCTACTAGGTGTTCAGATGCACGTTTCAGTTCTACAATGTATTGTACAACGAGTACCAGTGGTCGCTAGTCACAAGACTCACAAGAGATGCGACAAATGTCTGACCGAATACATAGCACGGTTATTGTACCGAATGTACAACCGATTATTCGTATTCGGTTAAACCGATGATCCGCGCATCTCTAAATCTTAAGCAGGCACTATGCATTTTGCATTTCGCGACGGCTCGCGGTTCAAGGAATTGCAACCTTATGTCAATAAAAATAAAAATGACGCAACGGGTCTTTATCATTCAAATCGCCTAAGCATAAGAAAAGACGTCTGTTTGTCCCAGCTTCCGGGCTTCGACAATCGATTTTTTTTTCAAATTTACATACGATTTTAGAAACGTGGGAAAAGTTTAGGGTAAAATATCACAATGGTCACCAATTTTGTGAGGTCGATTGATTACTTGCGTTATGGTAGGGTGTCTACGTATTTGAGATTTTACGAACTAAATTCTTCAATCGGTGGCTATTTTGCGATGATCATTTAGAGTGGCCACAGTCCCTTTGATATTTAGTCGTCACTATAGATCAAACAATCTGCAAGATACTTCACTATACTGACGGAATCTACAGAAATAATTTAGATTTGTTATTAGGTATTTCTGTATAATCCAAAATTTGGGAAGAAAATTTTTCATTCGCTTCGCTCATAGAATTGCGAGTTATTTAACCGATTGGGTCGCTTTAGGTAACTTCAATGCTTAGTCACAAATAAACACACATTTAAATCTGTTTTAGACGTATCCTAGTGTTGATACTTCATATTATGGCAACCCTACATACAAGTAAGTACGAAAATATATTCACTATTCGCAACCCTTTACGATTTTCTGTGATTGTCAGTTCTGAAGACGCTATTTAAACCGATATGCAAATATCTGAATATGTAATGCATTTAGAATCGACATGTGTTGGAATCGTTCTCATGATCAATAATATCCAAATCAATTGTCAGAATCGTAAATAAGCAGCGGGATCCGAAAGATTATTATGGAAATGTATCTATTTCCATATAAAACTAGTTTTCAATACGGAAAATTAGAAACTCGTTGGTTTTCAAAAATCATCTCATTAATTAATATTTGTGATTATCTAATGCAATCGAAATTAAATAAATAAATAATTTTGTTGCTAATAAATTAATTAACTTTTGGAGTAAGTAGAAGGATGGTTGTGAGTCGCACATCCTAGGAAAGAATATTCCTTGCAAACAAAATATCTGTTTTAATCGCCTATCAGCGTCACGGTGAGCTATAATCATTTCTACCAGTAGGTAATAAAATTTAAGAAACATTTACCATCGCAAGACTCAGTAAGACTAGTAACCGCAAAACACCGGTCACGTATAGGTACTCACATGAAACCATACATTATCATAACGAAATGGCAATACGAAATAAAAAGCACGCATGCAGCAAGACCCACCCACACGCAAAAAGAGCGCACCCCACGCGAGGGCTTGCCAATTCGCCCTTCGCGATCAATCGAGACTTCGGCCTATGATTGGTTACCCCACACATCCCCTACAGCACACACCAGCGTAAAATGACCTCCGTTATTACCTACAAAGTCCTAAACCCCGAACAAAGTCAGCGCCCCCGGGACACGCGGCGGTCCAACGTAAACTGGTGTCGTAAACATGTGTGATGCAATTTTTATTTTCCTCGATTTCCCCTAATTCGGCAATCCTCGGCACATCCCGCGGGAGCTCCTCCAATCAAATTAAATCCCCGATTGACGTTCCGACGTTTGAATTTCGTTGGTATTGTATTTTTTTTTGACGTAATTACGCGACTGCCGCAAAAAGTTTGTAAGTCGATGTGAAATATTAAATCCATTGTGTGATTAGAGGGACCCAAAAAGTTTCATGTCAAAAAATATCAATTTTTGATTAAAAATTATATTTTTTAAAATTACGAATGGATTTAAAACGAGAATTAATAAAAATATTTTTTGTAATAAATTCCTTCCAATATTATTAAGTTTTTTGTATTTCCCAAACCCAACTCCTAGGAATCGGTAAATACCAACCTCCCACCTCCCACTCTCAGGGAGAAGGAGGAAATTATTATTAGTAGCTAGATGTTCAAGATAAAATGTTATAAAATTATTATTTTGTTCAGGGTAAATATAATTCAATTTGAAATCAAAATATAATATAAGCATGAGTTATAAATTTATGTTCATATATTCTTATCATCAAAAAATAAATTTATCTCCTTAAAAATGCTGGAATAAACTAGGTAAGGGTTAATTAAATTCGATTTCCTCGATTCGATCGTACGATACAAGCGTTTGTATCGATCTACCAGCGGATCTACCATCTATCATTGTTGTATCGATACAATAATCGAATGGATCGAATATCATTGTATGGATCCAGTTAAGTATCGATGCGGATCGAGCATCCCTATCTCGATACCCCTGGATCTGGTGGTCCCAATACACGTTCCCGGGATAAAAGAGCGGCCGAATTTCAAAAGACCGCGCGATAATAATTCCTGTTTAGTCCCAAATTATGGCGGACCAGCAAACTTGTTGAAATTCTTTGATAAAAACACGGTCGTTATTCCGAAAGCAGGAAAGTTCCGAATTGTTTGAAAACCTGATAAACGGCTCGGGTACGTTACGTGCGAGAGTTCTACGTCATTGTTTTGTATTAAATGTTCTAATACTTACTAGATTATAAGTTAGTCAATTTTCTACGTTCCACTAAAATCACTAAATGTTTGTTTCTACGTTTCACTAAGTGTTGCTAGTGATAAGAGACTAATATTAGTACCTAGATACAATTTTAATTTGTCAATAAAATGTGTAGACTAAATTGTAATACGACTTCTTTTTTACATTTAATTTTGTTTATAACCTACACATTAAACTTTCTTGTAATATAAGGGCGGATAACTACCACCACCCTCGTAACCCGCCGCGAAGCAGCATGTGCACACTTACAAAATTAGAACACGAGACAGGAACTCGTGTTCTAATTTTTTAAGTGTGGTTGCCGGAGATGTTCAACTTCAAATCTGAGTGGATGCGTTGCTATTTCTGAGTAACGCTCGCGTCAAATTTGGCGTTATCTCATTTCAAGTCTCACCAAAAGAAATACAAAAAAATGTGTCTTTACAGCAGGTTATGAGTAGATCTCATAACCTTTGTCATGTGGGCTTATTTGACTTCTCTATTGAAAAAAAATGAAAAAGGGAAAGTTGTCTTTGCGGTTATGATGGATGGCCCCTGCAATCTACTAGCTCTTTTGCTGCATATTGTGTCTCTGTATTAAAAATTGGACAAATTAAAATGGTTATTTTTGACATAGACAATTCAAACGTAATGCTTCTATACCAGTAGTTGTTTACGCTTCGTATTGAATCGCGGGGTGGTACAAAAAGACCAATTGTAAAATCTGGCGTTCAAACAAGCAACACATGTGGCAGTGAGTCATCTGCTGACATACCTACTGTGTTGGCGGGGTCGGGTTGAAGGTCAATCGGACCGTAATGAGAAACGGAACGGAGAAATCACAAGAACATTTTGAAATACAGACTGAATCGTATTCATCACCGAAGAAATTTTGACAACTTTTGTGTTGCCAACACGTGTTGGAAACACGGAAGAAGAAAAAGCTGTGATAGCCCAGTGGCTTAGAATTCGACCTCGAATCGAGGGATCCGGGTTCGAATCCCAGTGGCACGCACCAATGACTTTGTAAAAAAAGTTATGTGTGCTTTATAAAATTGTATATCACCAGCTGTTACGGTGAAGGAAAACATCGCGAGGAAACCTGCATGCCTGAGAGTTCACAAAAAAAATGTTCTCAAAGGTTTGTGAAGCCCACCAACCCGTAGGCCAGCGTGGTGGACTAAGGCCTACATCCCTCACATTGTTAATCATTAGAATACCACCGTTTCATACGTAGTAGTGAGAAAATGGGTAGCTGAGAATAAAGAAGAACATCAAAGAACGAATACGAAGGTCAAATCGCTATAGCAGTTTGTATACCCGTTGATTTACATCACCCCATCTAAAACTGGATTGATATTGGATGGGAATGAACGACCAAGGTTAGATAACACTACAAAAGCCTGGTCAAACGGGTAGGTACAGTTGCCATGGGGTCCAAATCGAAGTTCGACCTTCGGACCTTTAATTGTGGGGTTGGTAAATAAACCGGTAATATGACCCCTTCATGTTAGTGTTTGAGGACGAAAATCGATTCAGGACTTTTAGTCAAAAATATGAACCTTAAAATAAGACAAATATTTTCGGAATTGAAATTAAAAAAACATTGGGTAATATACCTATCTTAAAAACACTTACCTACATATAGTTGGAGTCTGAAATATGTTAAGTACATACATATACATATGTACATGTATACATACTCGTACAAACCTACTTATTCATAAGTAGTTTAAAAATAGCAAGATGAACATTAGGTTTGGAAAAAAGATAAGTATTATAAGTATTATTAAAACATGAAAGTGATTATAAAATTTATGTGATTTTTTCATGTCATGTGGTTCGATTGGAATGTGCGGTTTTTGGAAATACTTATTTTAGGCGATCACCTTAGTCCACATCTACACACCTATAGGTATACGAAATCGTGTGTGAGTGTGAGTGCGTAGGTGTGTGACATACTTGATGTCGATGATCTTTATCGACTGCAGTGACCACTTAACACTTATGACAATAGCAACAATAGCCTGTACGTTTTTTGCTCATTTTCTATAGAAATAGTCCAACGTTCATTATTTCTACTTTAATTTACAATATTATTCCAAATTTATATGGAAAACCTTCGATCAATGGTAAACAGACGAAATAAATCCACCTCCTCAGTCGAGGTCGGTTAAAATACGTTTAAACGAAAGAGAAAAAGACCAACCCGACTCAAACGCATCCGACTGCGTTGGCCGAAACTTAATAGTGTTCCATGTTTAATGCCCACAAAAACTTGCCACTAACACTCGGAGGGGTTCAGTAGCATTCTACTACTTTTATAAATACGACAGTTTGTGAGGCTAATGGACAATACCGTCTTTACCATAAGGGCACTCGGGGCCAGTGCCTAGGGCCCCCATCCTCAGAGGGCCCCGAACGACAAACTATTTCTTTCACATTTAATAGCAAAATATTATGGTCGGGCGCATTGCACTTGTCTCGTTGCACGAACGTCGATCATTTTCAGATTTATTCAAATCAATACATTTATAATTATGAATAATTTTGAGTGATTCGAACACACTACAACGAAACACGAACAACAAAAATTTGTAATTTTTTTAAATTCCAAAGGGGCCCCGAATTCTTGTGTGGTCAAGGGCCAGCATAGTCTAAGACACATGTCATACCTAGTTTCTACAAAGAAACAATTCAATCAAAGCATTGAGGTGAAGGGTGTAGGAAAAAGAAAAATAGAACATCGTGATTGGTCAGTTCAAAATCGTGATATCCCATTTGTTTCGAACTAGTGGTTTGCCACTGTAAGATGAGCTCTAAATAAATTTGATAACAGCCATGTTCCTACTGACATATTCGAATTAGTTCCGATCGAAGGAGATGTACACAGGTCAAGGAAGCGGTTGCATAGTTTTCGCGTTCTTTGTCTGATGGATACGACTTATAAGTGTAATGTGTTGTCTGAAAGCATTCGCCTAGCATGAGGCGTCTATTTTATATTTTGGTAATCGTTACCAAAAATCAAATTTTGAATTAGGTAATAGTTTAGGGACCGACCTACGGATCTCCAAGCCAGCGGCCGGCATTAGATCACCTATGATTACAAGGGCTGCACCCCTTATATTATCTGAACCCTTTCGATTCATTATTGCTCTGTCTACCTACCTCGTACGTGCTTGGGCATTCTTCGTGTTTTTTTGTTCGTCGCCTATTATTTTATAGTGTGACGTGTTGTTTATACTAACTGTGGAGTTAGGCGGTTTGATCTTTGATTAGAGAAATATAACGAGTACTTGAATAATTGAAAATTAATAAAATAATTGAGAAAAATAATATTTGAACGTTGTTCTAGCTTTCTTACTAATTTTGTGAAAGTTTGTAAGGATAAACGGTTATTTGTTTCTTTTCACTGCTGCCTGCCAATTTATAATCTAGATTAACATGTAGAATTTCTCAATTCCAGTCCAAGAAGATGGTAGGTAATCAAATCAACAATGAATCTTGAATCAAAACTAATTACATCCGCCCCCGTAAACACAGAAACGTTTACTACATTCAACGCTATAAACAAACCCCAATCTAAATACTGACCACCCTATCGTACCTACTAACTGCAAAGCTTCTGATTTCACCAGCCCCGGGGCTATGTGCGTTCATTTAAGATAGGCTCTCACTGCGCTACCTTGTAATGTAACGTTTCAGATACGAGCGTGAAGGAAAACTGAACATTGCAATACGCAACCTGCCAAATTAAAAACTAACTAAAAATTAGTTACTAAGATGCATATCTTAAGTGTACCATTTTTGACACTATCCGAACACTTCTTGAAATATTTAAATCTTTGCTGAACGATACATTAAAGGCCTAATTGGCTGATATTATCGACCGACCAACCAACACGACAAAATTTAAACACAGTGCTCTGTACGGAGAACCATGCTAGTGGCTAACCCGTGTCAGATGTGTTCAAACCACCGACTAGATTTAACGACTGATATCTTTTCGATAACAACCAGGACCGACGACTTAACGTGCCCGCCGAAGCACGGAAACGCGCATGTAATTCGCCTAGTGGCGGTCACCCATTCGGGTACTGACCACGCCCGACGTTGCTCAACTTTTCTTGCGTGCTTCACACATACGCTCAGGGTAACATGTCAGTAATCCATTAATGACCCACTACTTGGTCGATTCTCCTCTCACGATAAGAGGGATAAAGGCCTGAGCCCTAAGGCCTACAGTCCACCACGCTGGCCTAATGCGGGTTGGTGGACTTCCATTGCCTTTGAAAACATTTTTTGTGAACTTTCAGGCATGCAGGTTTCCTCTAGGTAGATGTTTTCCTTCACCGTAACAGCAGGTGATAGGTATTCAATTTTATAAAGTGCACATAACTTTTTTTACAAAGTCATTGGTGCGTGACATTCGAACCCAGACCCCTCGATTTAAGAGGTCGAATTCTGACCTACTAGGCTATCATTGCTGATAACATAAAGTACCAAAACTATGGAACCTCGCAAGCAGCCCCTTCAGTCCAATACAACGTTCCACCATGACGTATCACCTCTGCATATTAATTCGGCGTTTAATTTCAATAATAATAATGGCCCACAGACCCCAGGCCATTGTTTTAACCCCATCACGTGACCCTTGTACCGTTCGCGCCAAACAACAATGCTGCCGAATTCTTTTGTACGATTTATGAATTTTATAATTAGAACTATTATTAGTTTTACCAAGTTGGATTCGTTGGTTTTGAATTATTTCGTTGGTTACATTCGAAGCTTGTTGCTGTAAGGCTACGGACACACAGTGGACAAACAGATAGATGGACAGAATGTCACTAAAGTAATATTTGGTGGTGCAATCGTTGTAGCTTAAAATACAATTACATTTAGAACCGGCAGCATTATAAAAATCTTTCATGGGAGAATGTGTAAGAATCTGGTATTTTGGTAGTAGACGATAATCGTCTATGGTGACCTGTTTGCGACCCATTTGTGACCCACTGCTAAGTCAGGTCTCCTATCAATACAAAAAGAAAGCCTATAGCCTTAGTCAATCACGCTGGCCTATGCAGGTTGGTTTACTGAAGTGGACACCTTTAAAAACATTTGAACCGAAGTCGGGTAGAAAGCGCAGATAATTTACTGACAAGGGCACAAATATTAATCGATTTATTGTCTACTTTCATTAATAAAATTAACAAATTTCAATGAACTTAAGAAATGTTAAAAACTCCACGATACAAGACATTTATCAAGTGTTAACACACCCTTATAATATTTTCAAAGTAATGTCATAGCGTGCTCTTTTAATGTTGCATCAAAAAGAATTGTATTTAACATTCTTTTTTACATTATTATCGTGTTTAATATAATAAAAATAAATAACTTAGTGACAATATAATATAATTATTATTATGAAAACTTATGACATATGTTTCACAACAGCTGCCAATGTTTCTTTGGGCTTAAAACAATTTACATTTCTATGATCATAATGTGGTAATTAATTATTTTTATAGCATCCGATATAATAATACTGAGTTGCTTTTAAAATTTCTTTATAACACAAAGGTTGTTCGGCTATTGTCATGAACATATTTCATAAAAGCTTTAATTTATGGAGAAACTTTTTCAATTAATCGAATTTTATTAGAAGAAAATTATAATTCTGCTGTCAGAATGACGATGACTTAAAATGCCATAAAGTTTTAAGCCAATAAAATGAACACTAGTTAAAAACTGTGAAAACAAATATATTTACAAGAAAATAATAGAAAAACTAACCATGATATTGCAAGAATTGACATGCTTACTTAAATAAAACATAATCATTTAAGAATGGATAAATTAATTGACAAATATATGGTTAATTACAGCCAAGGTAATATAGAGAAACATTCAGATAGCTCTGATTTTGACGAAGCCATAATTCCTTTCGTACCGTCTAACACTAAACAAAGTCGCTTTCATAAGAACGCTACAAAATATGTCAGAGCTCCGGTAAAGCTCAGTACCATTTCATGTAATATCCCATCAGGTAAGAAACACGTAAATCTAAACGTTATAGTTTCCGAGGAAAGAGAGATACCTGTTCGAGATTTTGATATGACTACAGAATGTAACATTGAGAAATACGCCTATAAACGTGAAATTACCAAATTCAATAGCAAAGACGATAGCTATACACATCATACACAATCAGCAAACAATTCTAGAGAAATTCGCGACGATCACACGGCGTGCTTTTCAAACATTTTCAGACATACCAACGCCAAACAAAATTCGAGTATGAAGGAAATTCCGCAGGACAATTCAAATAGCGGTAAAACGTTTTGCTCAGATTGCGAGCGTAGACGAATAAAAAAGCTCAATAGACGCCGTCGAAGCTATGTAGTTCAACCAGTTTATGCTGTCGACGGCATGCAAGAGGGACCAGTTCCATTTGGACATGCAAACGAACAACAAGCACCGTTATCACAACACAACCATAACGTTACAAGAAAACTGGACTCCGAAGCGAGCTTCGAACTAACTTCGTCAGAATCTGAGATCGAAAGGACAGATCAACGGAAACCTGCCAGTCGTCGGAACTTTATAGACAGATTTCAAAAAGAGATGAGAAAAGAATATTTAAAGTACGAAAAGGAATTATTAAGAAATCGCGTCCAACAGTACCCTTCGAAACGAGATTATAATTGCCCTTATCAGATCTTCTCAACGCCACGTCCTCCAATGAAAGACGTTAATAGTCCGGGTACGGATCAAAGTCGTACACCGTCCACATCATCTGGCTTCTTGGACTATCTGTTTGGGAAGCTAAGAGGTAAACAGGTTGAAACGAAGAGCAGTACATCGATACATCAGTTGGGAACGGGACAACAGAAAGTGCCAGATACGTCATTTCATTGTGGTGAATGTACTGAGCCCAAATCTGCTCTAAAACCGGAATCAGATGCACTAAAATGCGAATGTCACTCGAAACAAACAAATCAAATCCCTCAATGTCCGTCAAACGTCCAACCCGTTTCGAAAAAACAGGACACGCAAAATGTTCAATGCAAATGTCCTAAAAAGAAGCGAAAACAATTGTCCAACAATAACAAGCAACCAAAACTTTCAAAGAAGTCTCTGTGTCCACCGTCCCTAAAGTCCCAAGATGACGTAAGACCCTGTCAGGAACCGCACGATGAGGTCACCAAGACTCTAGAAGAGAGATACAATGGCGAAATACTATGCATACATAATCCGCCATGCGTGTTAATCAATGGCTGCCTCAACTTGCCAAACCCTAAAGAGCCTGCTTCGGGGAATTTCTGGCCCGTCACACAGGAGAAGAAGTCCATCTTCAATCATATGTATCGTAGAATGAAACGGCCGAAGCATAGCTACTGCGAACAGGGCTTTCAATACCACCTGCCGAGTATCGAAGTACAGGCATTGGAGGTGAAACCAGAGAAGATGATTCAAAGCATTTGCAACCATAACCCGCCATGTGAAGTCGTGCGCGGATGTTACAAGCCGAAGTATGATCCGAAGTTGGACAATTCGTGCGTCCACGTGCCCATGTGTGAGCGAATGCCAGAGTGTTTGGTAGGAGACCGACGGGAGAGTAAGTCATGCGAGCATAAGCCCAAGTGTACAGAGATGCCGTTGTGTTCAAGGAAGTTTCTAGTACTAACCGCCAGGGATACGGTTGGGACGCAAGTCCGGCAGAAGACGAAGCTGGTGTGTCGCCACGAGCCGCCCTGCATCATGATACCGAAGTGCCTAGCTCGCATTATATCCGAAAACTACGTTCCGTGTGATGCTTTACCGGGCTGCGTGCACCAGCCTTGCTGTGACCTGATCCCCGCCTGCTGCAGAAGGGTTGCCAAGGACATGGTAACTACTGCCACACAGCATCCTGCCCCTTGTCGAATAGTCTAGAAATTAGAATAGACTTTTCGGCAGAAGTAGTCCGTTCGCTCTGATAGTATTGCCTGCATAAGATTTCTATATTATTAAAAATAAAAGCATAAGGCTGTAATCTAGGTACAGTAAATCCGGTGAATTTGATTTGTCTGATTAAAATTTTTGTTCACTTTGTTTGCCTATATTTTTGTCCACGTCCAGTGTACGCCCCGAGCACGAACACTGCCGTCAAAATATTCGTATAGTCGCCGTGTGTCATTATAATGGGATAAGTTAAAAACTAAAAAAAAAGGTTTTTTTAAGTTATTCTTATTTATTTATTTATTTTAGGACACCCAACACAGGTTACATTAAAACATTAATTATAATAAAAACAAAAAGTCTTTGGTTAACAAATGTACCCATAATTAAAGGATGCCACAGCATTCAATATAATAATATAATTCTTAACAAACCCTTTCATTTTTGATACCCATATTTAAGAAATGCATTAAAAATAACTATTCCGATATCTTGGATGGTCCGCCATATTGGATTAGAATGACGTCACAAACCATACCGTGCATTGTCATCCAAACTAAACGTGTAGGTATGCAAAATTTCAGCTCAATCGGTTGAAGATATCTACTTCGAAATTGAGTTCAAAGATTCCACCCGAACAAACATACCCACACGAACAAATATACTTACGTACATACATTGCAAGTAGCATCTGTACGTCTTCCCATACTCATGACACACGTTAACTATACGAACTTAACAATAGTGTTTACGCTCGGGGCATTGGATTCCTGGGGGTATAGTGACGCTATTAGAGCTAGGGCTATCAAGTGTGAATACAGATGTGCTATATTTATTCGCTACAACCCATTAATACCCACTGCAGGGTAGATTCTCATAATCCGTCATGGTGAACCAATGTTCCTCATGTCTTGTGTTTCGATTCATGTCGTGGTTGCCAGAGATGCTGTATTTATGGCTTAGTCTTGGTAGGATTGCTCCTGGTTCTTCATGTAGTGACCCTTTTCAATAGGGCTATTAACTTAGTTTGAACGTGTTTATCGTAGGCAGGTGGATAGTGACATAACGTGAGGTGGCCTGTATCGTCCTTGGTAACTCATTTATTTACGTAAAAATATTTTTCAATGGTGAATAACTAACAAGTGTCCCATACAGGCTGTTTTGTTAATACTTCAAATAAAAAGTCAATATTTTAAAACTTATAATTCTATTTGTTCGCAGTCCATCCTGACGTCCGATGAGAAAGAAATCTCGCTGAAACTCCCTCCACCTCCTACAGTGCACAAGAAAAGACTCTTCAGAGGGATTGGACGAAATAAACCACAAACTCTACCTAAGGCTACTTAAGGCTGCTTTTGCACCCGAGATGTGCGAGATGCTATGGTGGAAACGGCTTAGCGGAGCGAGGCTAGGTAAATGAAGCAATTCTATTGGTTCTTCTGCTAAGCCGTTTACACCAGAGCTGTGCTAAGCGAGACTAGGTAAACGAAACAATTTTATTGGTTCTTCAAAAACGCATCCCTCGCTACGCATCCTCGCACATCTCTGGTGGAAACGCAGCCTAACACTTTTTGTATGTATGTGATTTTGTTTCCGTCTTGTTTCTCAGGCATTGACCGATATAACCGACCGACCGACCAATACGACAGTCGGTTATGTCGGCCAATTATAACCTTACATTTTATTTTCAACAACAAATATTCAACATCAACAAAATAACAACTTAAAATAAATGTTTTGCAAATCGTGTACAGTCAATTCGGGTAATTTTGAACCTCTATACTGATACTGATTATGCATTAGTTGACCAACAGTTCGTGCCCTCCGAAGCACGTTATCTTCGTTTAATTCGCCACTAGAGATCACCCATCCAGGTGCTGACCGCGCCCGACGGTTAAATTCTTCGATTGTTTGCGATCTACTCAAGCAGCGGGACTATACGCTCTTATAGCCACAGTGCTGTCAATCAACCGATGCCTTATTAATTACTGCTAATTATCTGAGCCTAGCGATGGATCGAACTCGCCCGGTGTTGAACTATTTGCACTCTGCTAATTGAAGACACAATCGACTCGTTGAATCATGTAGACTGGATTCAACTAGCATTGTGATTGTTGCTAACAGCATAAAATTATAAATCTAGTGAAACTTTGAGGCTATCTACGTAGTCCTACGATTACCTATTTCTGACTGGTTTGCCCCAGTTTGAGGTTCAAAATGATTAAGGCGATTAACACACTGCCCCGCACCACGCAGCGTAACACGGGAATGCGTGATCTAGCGTTGTATGTAAGTATTTCCACTTGTATAGAAGACATGCACACAGAAAACGCATCTGCATGGACGCGCGTGGACGCGTTTTCTATACAAATGGACGCGCACCCCCGCACTACGTTCTGTGATGCAGGGTAGTGTGTTTATCGCCTAAACTAGACTAGAGGTCTAGAGCCTAGTCATAACGTTCGTAAGAGTAAATTGGTTATACTCGTACGATGTTCGTATGGCGACTGGTGGCAAAGCTACGATCTTCAATGAGTTGGTTGTGTCATCAATTAGTGGAGTGCAAACAGCTCAAACTCACACCCGGCTCGCCAGCCAGTGCTGGACTCAATAATTAGCTATAATTAATAAGGTGTCGGTTCATATAGCTATCAAACATTACCTTTATGAGGCCGTAGACGTAAGATAGTTTTATTCCGGAGCTATACAGGTTGAATGTTTCAAGTGTGCGTGGATGGGGTAATCCTAAACTATGAGGAATAGCGAAAAATGCTGAAAGGAGTCTGGGGCCCGATTTCGATGCAAACTAAAACTGCATTATTGGATTTTCGAAAAATTAAATCAAAACTCTTAAATTAAGTAGGTATCTGCAATTTTGAGGTTTCCCTAATAAGAAATTCCAAACTCCAATTATTTATCAATATAAAATATTAAAAAAAAACATAATAGTCAACAATAAAACAGTGAACTGTTTCAAAAATTAATTCCAAACTAAATTCCGTGATTCAAAGGTCACAGGTAGTTTGTTAGTTTCTTACAAAACCCTTACTTATATCGAACGGATCTCAAAGAAGGTTCCGTTCCTAGTGAGACGTTATTAATTTGTCAAGCTTAACTTAACCTGCCACAATAAATTTAGTAAACCGACTCCTAACTACCTTTCATCACGAAATCCTGTTAATTTTGCGTATCTTGATAAACGCTGGGTATTTGTCGACTGAGACTTTTATGGTTAATTTCTATACTTCACTGATTTTATCGAGAGATTTAGGAGGTAAATAATAGAGTTTTGATAAAGATGTAGGGCTAAAAACAACAAGGAACGTAGAAACAACAATATTTACAGTGGGATTGTCCAAGTCCTCGTCCTAATTTTTTTTTAAATAACGCTTCACACTCATAGCCCCACACTAGGATTCCCTGTGTCGTGGGTGCCATGGAGACACACAAGATAACAACACAACACACCCAGACCAGAAACAGAAATTCAAATTCATCATTCAAATCTCTGCCCAGCTGGGAATCGAACCCAGGACCCACCGCACGGCGCACCGGTGTCTTAACCACTGCGCCACTTAGCAATCGAGCAACCATCACGACAGAATGAAAACCCACGGCTCTGTATGGAAATGTCACTAACATCAAACATGCAACAAAATGTATGCAATGATGTTATCGTACGAGTAACTTTTGTGAGCGGTATGGCAATAAGGACTAAAGAAATACAAAATTATGTAATGTATTCTTCAGGACAAAATCAAACAAAATCAATGGCAAAAGACCTAGGTACAGGTATAGGTAGTTTAAAATAAGGAATTCCCAAACAGCAGCTAACCATTATTACCTAAACACACAAGACCTAAATTACACAAAGCAATAAATAAATCACTGGGCAATTCAGTGCCGGGTGATTAACAAACAAAGAATTGTCCAGCCGATAGTTACGTGTATGTAGAATACTTATTCTCTATTCCATTCAATGCAAATACAGATCTCTGAGCGCGACATATTCTCACGATGAAATTCGTAACGTCCATACGAAATGTCCACATGCCTGAACCGAAAGTTTGCTTCTAGTCGGCTAGTGTCGCAGAGTGAGCGATAAGCGATGAACGAGCGATTTTAAAATGTTGTGCAGTGTTTAGATTGAAGCACAGAAAGCCGAAGCTCGCTCCTAGTAAACCGCGTACAGCCCAGTTTGGCCGCTAGCTTGTATTTCCACTCGACCGTAACACTATTCATATCATTATATCATCTTTAATATCACATAATACAGATACTTAACACAGAGAAACGCGCATAGCCCCGCTGCTTGAGTAGTTCGCAAGTGATCGAAAAAGTTAAGCAACGTAGGGCGCGATCAGTACCTGGATAGGTGACCGCTTGTAGCGAATTAAGTGCGCGCTTCCGTGCTTGGAAGGGCACGTAGGCGTCAGTCCCGATACGATATTATCGATACGATAGCAGTCGTTAAACCTTGTTGGAGGCCTTGGAACAGCGTGGTGGAGTATGCTCCAGGCCCACCACCCGTGCCCAACAGTGGGCCATAAAAGGGCAGCTATGCAAATATCTTGAAAACATTCTATTCAAAATGTTCAGGTGAAAACATCGGCAAACAACGGTCGTTGAAAAACAAGTGTTCTTCGATATTGGCAACGAAAACTATTTCTCATCTATCGCTGCTTGACATCAGTGAGACAAGTGGTTAACCAGCAAAAAAGCGAGTTCCAAACGATCCCTATAAACATTTCTAACTTATAGCCAGCTTAGAAAAATTTCCTAATCTGTAGGTACCCAACTGAGGAATTTTATCATTTCAACCGTCTAAAAGTAGAGAACCAGTTATGCCTGGAAAATAAAAAATTCTTCAAGAATAAACGCAACGTAAATTCAACATTATTACTTGAAGATAGAGTTCAATTTTTGTGTGATGATGTGTCTTCGTTTAAAGCCTTTGGATGTAAAGGCGCGATGATCAAAAGCTAATGAGTAAAGGCCGTTGACCCCGACCAGTTTTGGGTTCCATGTGGTTTTAGTATTCCGTTGGTCTGTCAATACAAAGATTATTTGAATCAACATGCATCCCCCTAGTTATATGTTGGATGTAATACGTTAGATGTAATGATACCGAATCCCTCGTAACTCGCCGTGTTCAGTACCTATATTTTGTGTCTTGGTAGGGAAGGTATCAAGGTATGCCCGGGGACCTTACCACCAGCCTCTTTGCCCATCGTAAAACAGCATGTACCTACTTCTGGGGAGGTATGGTTGCCGGAGATTCTTTATTTGAGGCGAACATCTTAGTCCTCGTGAGTAGCAAAGCACCCGCATACAACCTCAGATAGGATTTCTTCTCTATTTGAGTTCGGACGTTGGTATCCAATGAGCTGCAGTGACCACAAAACATCAGATGGCCTCAAAACATATTAAAAGGGAAGGGTGAATCAGTTAAGGTTTGTATAAAACAAAACGTATTTTGTGAGCTCCATGTTCTATCCTTAAGTTTGCCGAACCTATATCATTGCTTACCAGAATCCGTTTCTTATTAGGAACACTATCGAATGTTGTATTAATACAGAATGTGCATGTGTGTGTTATGTGTCGAAATCAACGGGTTCGATTCCTAGCTAGACGTATTGATTTTTCAAAAATCCAGTGGTGCAGTTTTAGTTTTCATCAAAATCGGGCCACAGACTCCTTTCAGTGTTTATTTTTGGCTATTCCTTATAGTTTCGGATTTCCCTATCCATGCACACTTGAAAAATTCACCCCGTATAACAACCCTCTCCCCCTAAGCGTCCCATTTCCACATTTAGGATAAACCCTCGGAAGTGGGGGTGAAGCGTTAACCACACGTTTACCGCAGGTAAGTGACTTTCACTTGCGCCTTAATTTTTTGCGGGATCTGCTTTTAAACTAAATGCCGTCAACTTTTACTCCACTTTCGAAAATTGGAATGAGTTTTAAATAATACTTCCTCAAAGGAAAGCACTTTTGTTGGTGGTAAAGCCTATGTAAGGGAGGTAGGTATCTTACCGCCATACTGATAATCCACCGTGGGGCAGATGGAGTAGTATCTTACCTACTTCCTTCCTTCCTTTCTGCCGTTGGTAGTTCACTGCCGGACATGGGCCTCCCCTAATCGACGCCGCTCCACCCGATCCTGGGCCCTCTGAATCCAAAATCAAAATCCAACATCCAAAAAGATTCTACGGCTACTATTTACGGTGAAAGATTGATTATTGTTTGTTTGTTCTTCATTCACTTCGAAAAAGGGCAAAGGGTTGGTTTAATTTTTTCTGTGAAGATTCTCGTAGGAATCGGAAAGTGTATTTAACTACTTTAAGACGTTAGTTTATTACATTTTTCAGAAAGAGTGTAGCGTTCTGTATCAGCAAGTATACAAAAAAACTTCTCATTCTCTTTAGAATACACCTTATTTAGATTTTTTGTATATTTCCCGATTTTTTCATTTTAAAGTTTCCTACATTTCCTACAAGTAGGTACCTAATTACCATGGTACCTTTAACGAATCGTAATACATAGTCCAAATATGCTTGAATCCTTAATATGTATACTTAGTAAATACATACGCAATTTCAGTATGACTGTCAATATGTGCTGTGGATGTATGATAATGTTGTTTACTGGGGTTTTACGCCGATTCGTCATAAGTATGTAGATATGTAGAGTAAGCACGTGTATGGTATTGATTAAATCACATACTGCTCAATCGGTAGTTTTAATGGGAGGTTTAAACCCCATTGATAAATAAGTAACTAACGCTTCACGCTCATAGCCTCACACTAAGAGACCCTGTGGCTTGGGTGCCATGGACACACATGACTAGAACACATGCACCATGATCGGAAAACGAAATTAAAATCTCTGCTCCGCTGGGAATCGAACCCAGGACCCTTAACGCTCCGGTGTTATTAACTACTGCACCACTCAGGTCATTATCAAAGTATTATGTATATTATATCAAAATTTGCAAATTAAAGTGGCAATGGGCTGGCCGCATCGTTCGCAGGACTGACAACCCATGGGGAAAAAGGTCCTCGAATGGCGACCACGTTTAGGCACAAGGAGCACAGGCCGCCCTCCGACCAGGTGGACTGATGACCTGAAGAAGACAGCGGGAAACCGTTGGATTCAGAGGGCCCAGGACCGGGCGGAGTGGCGTCGATTAGGAGAGGCCCATGTCCAGCAGTGGACTACTAAGGGCTGAAAGGAAGGAAGGAAGGAAGGATGTATATTATAGTGTGGTGGACGGCGGCCTACATCCCTCTCAATGTGAGAGGAGACCCGACCCTGTAGTGGGTCATTAATGGTTTACTGACAAATAAATGTCACGCGCTGTAACGGTGAAGGAAACATTGTGAGCTCCTTAATGTTCCCAAAGGCATGTGAAGTCCATTAACCCACACTATGCTAGCGTGATACACTACGGCTTATATCTGTCTCATTATAACACGTGACCCAGCCTTGCAGTGGGTCATTAATGGACGAACGTCTCACAGTAGGTACGTCTCACAGTTAATACATAAAAGTATTGAGGTGACAAACCAAGTCGTGTATTTTTATGTGACATCTCACTCTAACAGATTTATATGCGCCGGTCACTGCATTTGCATACATTTGTTTATGCGTTGTAGGTGTTGCGTTACATCATTAGCATACAGATGGGACGGGTTCGATTCCGGCGGTTTTTAGAAAGTCCTAATGGTATTTATTATGGCGCTCGTGGAACGTAGTCGGCTATGATTTATTAATATTGTTTATTGGGCGGAGACGTTAGCGGTCTCTGTCTTTCGTTATAGGAGAGAAGGGGGAACTATAATGTTTTGGATAGCTACGGAAAAATCGCCTGACAACAGTAAATTATGACACTTGAAGATAGTTGGTGGATGAGAATTTGGTAAGGTACAGGTCTCATCGCCGACGATGATACGATTGGCGATCGATTTTTCAGTAAAACTGCGCTATGATTTTCATCGTAGACTAGATTTTTGAACTTGGTCCAAAAAGCTCAGTACGCGATCAGAGCAGTTTGAAAGTTTGCGTAATTTGAGTTTATTACGAAATCTAATATTTTTAAATAAAATGCATAAGAAATACCCGTACTTGTATTTATTTCATCATGAATTTCATGTATAAAATTTGCGTGTTTTTTTATGATGTACATTCCGTTACATGACAAATTTCAATTTCAATAAACAACAGTTGATAATACATTAATGGCTTAACAGTAACATAATTACGCTTTAATTTATGTGTCATTTTTAAAGGCGCAAGTTAACCGAACACATTACTGACAACCTCAAAAAGGGTCTTACATTACAAATGAAAACCAATAAAAAGCCACCGATTAAATAGCATTCCGATACCGAATTATGATGCCTCACGATACCTACTGCCCTTTGTCTCATCGGCCCACAAAAAGGACGGCTGTCAAGGAACGCGTTGCACGTGCTTCAGACAATATACAGGATGCGAACAGCAGACTAATTTATGGGGTTTTATCGTCGCCTTCTTGAAGGTAAGAGCTATACCACACTAGGACGTTATGATGACGTATCCTGCGACTTTATGCAAACAAATTGGTCTGAAATAGTGTGTAAACTCTATATAAAGTCACATGATTTAGGGTTCCATACAATTTTGCTTGGTTTTGCTTAATTTCTAGAGTGATACACTCTATGTAACGTCACACACGTTCTCGATAACAACAAAACTATGTTAAGACATAACCAATACTTTTTAAGTGGCTAAAATTCGTGTGGCGCAGTTGTTGTGAAACATAAAAATTAATGGCAAATAAAAGATTTTCCTTTCTCTGCATTTAAAAAACTAACTCTAGGTCAAAAATCAATTTTGTAGAGTTTTACACTGTATATGACGATGTAGGTAACCAGAAAGTGATATAACCAACAAATAAGTAGGTGTAATTAATTATAGGTGTCAAATTTCAAATATATTTCAAACAGAATGATTTTAGGAATGCGTTTATTCTCATTACCAAACCTCTCTGAGTTTCGCTACGAAAACAACCTAACTAATCTCAACTGAGTACTTAGGTACCTACATTAGACTTTGTAGACAATGTAACATTGTATAGGAACGTGTTCTAACTCCACGTGTATCGACTCGAATCAATCATTACCTATCAGGTAAATTAGACCTAACGCATGCTCACTATTGAGAGGCTTATTTATACTTATATTTAGCGAAGAATTTGAAATTATTTCTGTGTTTAATTAGGTATTAAGTCGAAGTAAACACCTGAAGTAAACAACTTCCAATACCTAATTTTAAAAATAATTTTATTAAGAGCGAAAACAATAACAAATTCTTTTGAAACTTGAAATATTTATGACGTGTATATTATCTACCCTTTGTCCTAATCCAAGTCGTTTTGTTGACTATGTCCAATCCATATCTCGCATGTCAGTTCGAATTGCCAGCTAGAACTTCTCCATTTAAAAACAGTGTTGAAATTTTGCCGCGTTAGATAGTCTTGCAGTTGTGTCGTATTACGACAGTCAACAGGACTAGGCCTTATATACGTAATTTTGCGTGTTTGATGCCAGTACCCATTAATGACCCACTACAGGGTGGGGTCTCCTCTCACAATGAGAGGGATTTAGGCCTTAGTCCACCACACTGGCCTAATGCGGGTTGGTGGACTTCACATGCCTTTGAGAACATTTTTTTTTTGAACTCTCAGGCATGCAGGTTTCCTCACGATGTTTTCCTTCACCGTAACAGCAGGTGATATTTAATTTTATAAAGCGCACATAACTTTTTTACAAAGTCATTGGTGCGTGCCACAGGGTTTCGAACCCGGACCCCTCGATTCGAGGTCGAATTCTAAGCCACTGGGCTATCACCGCTTTCACCACCGCGTGTTTGATACATCAATAAAATTGATTTCAATTCACTCTGAGTCCTCATTCTTATTTAAAGGATTTAAAGGAATTTATACTAACCATGAAGCGCACATAGAGCCCCGTTGCTTGAGTAGATCGCAAGATTCGCAAGCGAATAATATAAATCCTCGAAATACCTCGAAAAGCGTACGAATACTGGGACAAGTGTTCATGCTTCAGCTTCATAGTATAAGCGTGAAGCTGTTGGTTTCAAAAGATACTACACCGAAAAAGTTAAGTTGATAAGTCAGTCACGAATGGGTGACCGTTAGTGTTGAATTAAATGCGCGCTTCCGTGCTTCGGAGGGCACGTTAAGCCGTCGGTCCCGGTTGTTATCGATACCATAGCAGTTGTTAAGCCTTGTTGGAGGCGATATGGGTGGTTTGACATCCCACACGGGTAGGTCACTAGCCCGTTTCTCCACCAATCCGCATTGGAGACATACAAACCATGTAAGTTTGTTTTCGAAAGGATCTGGGTAATGTATTAGGTACTCGTAATTTACAGTGAGCCTTATCCATAAGCTGAAAGTCGCTCAAAGGTGACTGCCGGTATCATTATCTTATCTCTTCGAGACAAATGCGCAGCGACCAAATCCATAGAGGAAAATACCTGTACCCTTAGTCTGAGGTTTAGCAATACCGCAACTACACACACACATACACAGTTTACTACACAGGATTCGCTCATGTAATAACCCAATGAGAGGTAAAAGATGAAAGAAAGAAGAAGAGAAGAGAGAAGAAAGAAGAAGAAGAGAAAGAAGAGTTAAAATTAATAAAGCATTAGATAGATCATCGTAAAATTTGTTTATTTTTTACTAACACTCTCTTTTAATGTTTAATAATACAATGAAACGTAATAACCGTGAATTGGCCGTAAATTAGAATTACTGGGCGACTTTAGATTTACTATGGGAGCGCTCACAATTCGTACGAGGTATTCGTAGGTACGTCAACTTAGCTGAATAAGTTCCAGGATTCCCGTGTCGTGGGCGCCATGGACACGCACATAACGAGAACACAACACACCCGGACCAGAAACCGAAATTCAAATTCATCATTCAAATTTTTTCTCTGCTGGGAATCGAACCCAGAACCCTACGCGCTATTATTACTATTATAAACGCGAAAGTCGGGGGACGGGTGGATGTTTGCAACTCTTTCACGGAAAAACGGCTGATCAGATTCAGACGAAATATGGTACACGGGTAGATTTTAACCAGGATTAACATATATAGGATACTATTTTCCCTCTCTCAATCAAATTCTTAGGTCCACATGGACGAAATCGCGGGCGCAAATTAGTTTAGAATGAAAAGGACGAAGGTACACATTTATGTATCTATGATAAAATTACAACTTACATACGGCTATATGAGCTAATGAACTTCAACATTCGACCTCAAACAGGACTGATGTCCTATTTTGATAGGACAACATTCAGACACGAATGGCACTATCAAGTTACAATTTATAGACGATAATAAAATAATTATTACAATTAATGTTTCCTTATCTAAAACACACATAATAAAACTGTAGGTAATTGCTGTCTGTGTATGGAAAATAAGTAACTATCTTTTTATTTTGCAGATCTTTAAAAGAATTATTGTAACAATGTTTTTTAGAATCGCCGTCTGTCCTGTTGTCTCTTTGTTTGTTCATGTTTATGTAAAAATTGAGTAACATTTGTCATTCACATTTATATTGCTGGAGAATTCGTGAAAATTTTCATACACACTAAAAAAACAAGATATGTAGAACATGCTATATGGTGGGTTTTGATAGCTGATACCTTCATCAAGAACAATGATTCCCTACGCTCTTAATTTCATTTATAATCGATAGAGAAACCGATATAAGTGCGTTGGTAGTAGCAATGATCATAAAGGTACTCAATGCCATAATGTCCTCGAGATGCATCTTGGGAAAAGATGCAATCCTCGAAATAAAATAAATCCTCGAAATAACTCGAAAAGCGTACGAATACTAGGACAAGTGTTCATGCTTCAGCTTCATAGTATAAGTGCGAAGCTGTTGGCTTCAAAAGATACTAGACCGGGTATTATATACCTTGAAAGAGACAAAAATTACTTGAGAAAAATTACAAATTAAAATTAACTTCGTTTAAATCCGCGGGCTCAGCTAGTCTTTCATTAAATAGCGATTAAAATTCATACAAAATGTCGTGAATGTTGTATCTGATTGACCTTTATTCGATTGTTGTTTACATTATTAATAACAAATTATTATTTATGTAAGAAATAAATAACAAGTACAGTCTAGAGAGTGTTACTAAGCGATCGGAGTGATAAAAATGTTCATTATGACCTTTTATTTGACTTTTTGTTATAGAAATAGCAAAGGTTGTAAGCCATCTGGCGGTAAATTAGCCCAGTACTTACTTTAAATCATCTTGGCGAGTGGCAATATGTGTGCGTTAAGATTGTGTAGACACAATATCTGTGTGTGGGTCACAGATCGTACGATCAAGTAAGTACTGTATGTTTTGCCTTATAGGTAGGTACGTGATGCGAAAATTTTGGTACAATTTATAGGTCACTGCGCGAAGAGCAGTTTGAAATTTGGCACAATTAAAGTTTATATGGAGAATAATGCACAAATTCTAATATTTTTCAATAAAATGCATTAGAAATGCTAGTTTGCGTACTTTTACATGCACACACAAACATGACGTTTACTTGTAAGCTTGTGTGAGTTTTGCGTTGTGTGACAGTGACGTCATCTGCGTAACGCGTATTCTTATTGCTTGTTATAAGCACACTCACACATAGCGCCGCGAGCCAAAATTTGTATTACCCACACAGACGCACTTCAACACTGATTCCCTCATAAGTATTCAATAGATCCAATTGATCTACAACAGCAGTAGTGATGACGTAAGCTAAACACTATACAAGTAATCCTTGTGGTAATAAACTAGCTATTAACTGAGGAAAATTACTAATATAAGTACACTATACCATATGTACGCGAACAGACCGATAACTCCATGTGTTGTAGTTATTGCATATTTACGTAAATATGTAGTTTGAACTTATGACGTAATCAGTAGCTCTTGGGCGGATATCATATCCCTCCTCCCACTTTGTCAGCAACTATTTGTTATATGACAAACATAATTATTATATCCTAGTATGGACGCGCCACGTGATAGGCAAAGAGCCGTCAGACATTTTTCGACAAGTATTTGAGGCAACTTAAATGCAGGTTGAATAGGTTATTTGTGATATCTGAACATAAAAAGCAGACTTTATTTTCATTAGATACTGGCGAGTAACGGAATTGAAAAGTGTTTGAGGCGTTTAAAAATTTGGTTTAAAATCCTTCCAAAATGGCCTGTTTTTGAAAATAGTTATTTTTATTTACAAACACTGCACTGCACCATGCAAGTCGTCAAAAATATTATATTTCTACTTTCCAGGACTAAAAGGCTGTTGTGTTTGATATAAGGAACTGGGAATAATTCCTAGATTTAAATAGAGTTAAAGTTACAGTAAAAAAAAAAACAAAAGGATAATGAGCTTCTTAGGCTTTTTCCCATTTTTTATTCAACACAAATATCAGTAGAATATCAAGTACTAAAGAAATAAATTAGAGTCTAGTACTTAGCCCAACCTAGTACTTAAAACAACATAAGAAAATATCGTGCGCTTCCGATAATATTACATACATACTCGTACGTGTCGAATTGACAAACTCCTTTTTTGATGTCGGTAAAAATGGATGGCAACATGTCTATTAAGGAAATTAGTAAAATAGACCAAGTTGACTGACCTCACTCGTTAAATATTTGCAGTATTCGTTGACAAGTGTAAACGACCGCTGTATAAAACCTTGGGTGCTATAATAATTTTAACCTAACAACATCGTACAAAATATTCGTATTTATAAGAGAATTTAAAACAAATATTTCATTTATTTACTTTGCTAGACATGTTAATTTTCCTTATTGTCAAATAGTGAGTAGGTATATATTATTTAATCTTACGTAATGACATTGTCGTACGACAAGCTTGTCGCTAGCAACCAACTTTGTCGTCGCTATTAGGACAAGGGGTAAAGCTTCGAACATTTCATTAGACAAGTGGAATACATACAATATAATACTGTTACATAAGACAGTCGGAAGAATCGGGAAACACATAAGTAGGTACATAGCCGGCCATAAATCACACGACCGCCCGTCGCTGACAGCTATAAACATGACATGCCTTGCAATAGAATCTCAACCCTATGCCTAATAAGTTAAGGTTCAAAATAGCATGGTTAGTCTATAGTTGTTTACAACTTTATTACATTCTACCCTAGTCTATATAGTTCGGGATCGCTCCAGTAATTTCTAGTGTACCTGTAGTCGGGTATAAATAGATGCGTGACGGGCACTCGGAGAGTCATTCTTGGATCAGCGATCGGAGCGAACTATCCAGGCGATAACCAGCGATACTACTGCGGCTAAGTGAGTGAGTGAATTAAGTGCGTTCAGTTAAAGTGTGTATACGTGTTTTGCTGCATTTAAAGAGTGGTGATTTGTTGTGTGGACGTTCAATAAAGTTCTTGCGGAACCAACTGGTGTTTTCACGAACCCCATTATCCTGACGACGCGACAATTGGTGACAGAAGCGGAATGCCAGTCGTACCGCAAAGTGAAGAAGGAGTGCGAACTCGACGTCAGACGGCTCTGGATGCAACGCGGATGGAGTCGCCTCAGCGAGAGCGCTTGACAACAGTGACGACCGCGGCACCTACACCTGCACTCGTGTCGACTGCGGCACCTTCAACCGCGCCGGCCGCTGCGACCGCACCCGTACCAGCTGGTACGATGAGTAATTCAGGCGGCTTTGATATACAGGCCTTGCTCGGTACTATGCAGGCCATGCAAGAAAAATTGCAAAAGAGCCAACGCGAAGCCACTGTCCAGTTGCAAGAAGCCACGGTCCAGTTACAAGAAAGATTGCAAGAGAGCCAGCACAAAGCCACCACCTTATTACAGGAGACAATCAACACGAAGCTCGAAGGTTTCCAGGGAGTGTTGGAGCATGTGAAGGAAGACGTCGAGATCCTAAAGACGCAAACGCAAGATCATGCTGCAACCTTTAGCGCCTATGAGCGGAAGTTTAAAGAGCTCCAGAAGGTTATCCTCGTAGATCATGAAAAGAAGTTCGAGGAACTGGAGGGGAAGCTGCGGAAGACCATGACTGTAGGCACCTCCGTTACACCTACAATTACTGCTGGAGGTCCAAAACTGAAAGTCCCCAGTTTCGACGGCTCTACATCGTGGATAGCATTCAAAGAGCAATTTGCAATGATTGCTAAAGGTAATGGTTGGGAAGAAGAGCAGAGCCTCATGGCGCTTACTCTTGCTCTTCGAGGAGATGCCGCACGCATCTTAGAAAACGTGCCAGCGAATGAGAGGACACTAGAATCGCTATTTGAGGCTCTTGATGCCCGTTACGGAGACAAGCACTTGGAGCATGTATACCGGGCGCAACTAAGAGACCGGGTGCAGAAGCCCAACGAAAATCTGCAACAGTGGGCTACCGAGGTAGGACTGCTGGTACGCCGTGCCTACGCATCAAGCTCAGCACCCATTGAAGAGAAAATTCTGGAGGCGTTCACGAACGGGATAAGGGATCCAGAGGTGAGAGCTATGGTGCGTTTGGGTCACCACACTACCATGAAGTCCGCACTGGCGCATGCACTCGAAGTGGAGGCAGTCCGCAATGACTATAGAACTCACAGAGTTCGAGAAGTAGTTGCTGCAATACAACCTCGTAGTGGACCCGTATGCTATGGGTGCGGTGAACGAGGTCATATACAAATCAGCTGCCGAGCTCAGAAAAGACAAAGGTTGGTGTCGACGGCTACCCAGGTCGACACTCAGGAACTAAATGGCCCCAGGGCCACGTGGCGGGCACTGGCTGGACTTCGTCGAGCCCCAACATTCCAAGTATCACAGGCTTGTGATGGGAACAGCTTTGTTACCACAGAGGAAAAGAGAAATTTTAATCGGGACCAAGATCGCGAGAGTGCGTTTACTCAGCTGAAGAAGCCTCTCTGTTCAGCTCCGATTTTGGGATACCCTAGTAGAGATGGAAGATTTGTAGTGGATACCGACACAAGTAATAAAGGGATCGGAGGGATATTGTCTCAAGAGCAAGATGGACGACGAGTAGTCATCGCGTACTTCAGCAAGTCTCTGTCGAAGAAGGAAAGAAATTACTGCGTTACTCGTCGTGAGCTGCTTGCTGTAGTAAAGACCTTACAGCACTTCAACAAGTACTTGCTGGGCAAAGAATTCACAATACGCACCGACCATGCAGCTCTTAGATGGCTTCTCCAATTGAAGAACCCTGAAGGACAAGTTGCGAGATGGATTGAACAGCTTCAAAAGTTCCACTTCACTATCGAACATCGCAGCGGGAAAGCTCATGCAAACGCAGATGCTCTGTCACGACGACCGTGCCCCGAGAACTGCAAGCACTGCTTGAAGCATGAATCGAAGGAAGTGGTAAAGATTATAAGGACGCAGGACTTGGACGAATCTTGGAGTAAGGAGCAAATAAGT
This sequence comes from Erynnis tages, assembly GCA_905147235.1. Classification (NCBI taxonomy): domain Eukaryota; kingdom Metazoa; phylum Arthropoda; class Insecta; order Lepidoptera; family Hesperiidae; genus Erynnis; species Erynnis tages. The sequence continues at coordinate 2,681,971 of LR990081.1, forward strand.
CAAGACCAGAAACAAGACAAGGATCTTAGCCTGATCATGGACTGGAAAGCCAGAGGGCAAAAACCACAGTGGAGTGACGTGTCGGCTTCGAGCCCTGTCACTAAGGCATACTGGGCCCAGTGGGACAGCCTCATGGTGGAAAATGGCGTGCTGTATAGGAAATGGGAGTCACCCCACGGAAAGGAACACATTCTGCAGATGGTTATTCCGAAGAGCAAGGTAGCCTCACTACTGAAGCTGGTACACGACGGTGTATCCGGTGGACATCTGGGCGTGAAGAAAACTCTCGTAAAGGTACGAGAACGTTTCTACTGGGTACGCTGCCGTGAGGACATCGAAGAATGGTGTAGGAAGTGTACAGCATGCGCTTCAGTAAAAGGACCTCAAACAAGATCTAGAGGGAAGCTGCAGTTGTACAATGTAGGGGCTCCCTGGGAAAGAATAGCCATAGACGTGGCTGGGCCATTTCCCCAAACCGAAGACGGGAACCGATTCATCATCGTGGTTCAGGATTATTTCACCAAATGGCCTGAGGTGTTTGCTACCCCGAACCAAGAAGCAAAGACTGTTGCCCAGAAGCTGGTTCAGGAAGTAGTGTGTCGTTTTGGCGTGCCTTTGGAACTGCACAGCGATCAGGGTAGAAACTTTGAGTCGACTTTATTCCAAGAAATGTGTAATCTTCTGGGAATAAACAAGACACGTACCACCCCAGCGCACCCGCAATCTGACGGCATGGTCGAGAGATTCAACCAAACGTTGGAAAACCACTTGGCCAAAGTCGTCGAGTCTCATCAACGAGATTGGGATCGGTACATACCACTGTTTCTGATGTCCTATCGCTCGGCGGTACATGAGTCTACTGGGTTTACCCCCGCCAAGGTCAATTTCGGAAGAGAGGTACGTCTGCCGGTGGATTTGTTGACCGGCACTCCACCTGATGCCCCGAAAGCGACGGTTGAGTACGTAGCCGATTTGCAAAGGCGGATGGACGAAACCCATGACCTGGTGCGACAGAACAGCCTGGCGTCCAGCGCAAGGATGAAAACCCGCTATGACCGCAACGCAAAGACACATGGTTTTGAGGAAGGAGACTACGTCTGGCTACACAACCCCCTGAGGAAAAAAGGAAAATCGCCGAAGCTTCAAGCCCGATGGGAAGGCCCATATAAGGTGATCACGAAGATCAACGATGTCACCTATCGCATTAAGCAAGCAGACAGAAGGCAACCGAAGATTGTGCACATCGACAGATTGGCACCTTTTCATGGGTCGAATAATGCTCGGGACGAGCATGATTAAGAGGGGGGCAGTGTTACATAAGACAGTCGGAAGAATCGGGAAACACATAAGTAGGTACATAGCCGGCCATAAATCACACGACCGCCCGTCGCTGACAGCTATAAACATGACATGCCTTGCAATAGAATCTCAACCCTATGCCTAATAAGTTAAGGTTCAAAATAGCATGGTTAGTCTATAGTTGTTTACAACTTTATTACATTCTACCCTAGTCTATATAGTTCGGGATCGCTCCAGTAATTTCTAGTGTACCTGTAGTCGGGTATAAATAGATGCGTGACGGGCACTCGGAGAGTCATTCTTGGATCAGCGATCGGAGCGAACTATCCAGGCGATAACCAGCGATACTACTGCGGCTAAGTGAGTGAGTGAATTAAGTGCGTTCAGTTAAAGTGTGTATACGTGTTTTGCTGCATTTAAAGAGTGGTGATTTGTTGTGTGGACGTTCAATAAAGTTCTTGCGGAACCAACTGGTGTTTTCACGAACCCCATTATCCTGACGACGCGACAATACAATAGACAAAAAGATAAGATAAATTGAGTAAAACTAAAGCGTCTTGCTTCGTTAGTTTCTTGCTTCGTCTCTTTCTTCTATTTCATTCTTCAGCACCTTCTAGAAGACTGTAGAACTTTGGCAAACCCAAGAGCACGGTATGAAGTTCCTACAGTTAATCATACGTAGGAACTCTATACCTCGCTAGTGGCAATCACCAGTAAATATTCTTTCTTCATTCTTCTTTCATCATCTCCATATTATTGATTCTTCTTCTTGTCTTCTTTTTCGTCTTCCACTGGCTGAATATCCGGAATTTTTAAGTTGAAAACCTGGAAAAGAAAAAACTGTTTAAATTAGTGAATAATTAAAATACCGAAACACGAAAAGCCGTACATATCGTACAATGAATAAGTCATTACAACTTCTCTTCTTCTTCGTCATTATATTCTCTGTGACGTTTTAATTTTTTTTCTTTTTTGTTCACAACCAAAAAGATGCAATTAGCAAGTTACGTCTTTATCAAAAATGTTGTTATTTTAAATACAAATTAAGTCAAATTAGCGCATAAATAAAGTAAGATAAAAGTTCATGCATTTTAAACCAATGGTCAAAAACATGCAAAATACATTAACCTAAACACGGCACTGGGAAAATATCTAAAAAAAATCAAACTTAACAGCAAAATTATCATAAGTAACTGTATTTAACAGAACACACGAAAGGTGACTAACATTTTAAAGCACTTTTTGGTTTTCATATTCGTTTAAAAAGAGTCACCGTACCTTGTTATTACTTTAAACGAAAATTATCATTTGAATGCACCAGCTGCTATGCCCCAATAATTAATTTCTGTAGGTATCTCCAATTAGCATATTTCATCCTAGAGCGGCGGCAGCAGCTCCCGGGCTACCAGATAAGTTTTCAACCCTTCGAGAAATGGTAATTTTTGTAAGCGCCCGTGGGAACCGCGCCGTGTTTTGCATAAGAAATCCCTCATAATAAGTCCGAGTAACACAGTTGCGAAATTCGTCCACTATTCAAATACGGGAAGATATTTGGGCTGATTTCTTATTCAAATTTTCTCCGGATTTGCATTTCGACAATGAATTTATGGATTGAATTTTTACTCAAGTTTCTTCTTAACCCTTGTGCCTACCGACCGGTAGCTTTGAATAGCTGAGAAAGTGTTGAATTAATTTTTGGGTGTGGGAATACCCTCGTAAGAATTAAGTAGTTACCCGTAAACAATGGTGAATAAGTAGGTGAGTAAGTAGGTATATCGTATTTGTGATGGAAAAACTCATCAGTAAAAGCCCAAGAAAACACTTAAAGAGAAAAAACTTCTTAATTTCATCCTACTACGAGTATTGATTAATGTTTGTTACTCTTTCACGCAAAAACGGCTGAGCAGATTTGGATGAATTTTATTACACAGATAGATCATAACCTGGTTTAACATATAGGATACTTTTTATCCCTCTCTGGACCAAGGTCTACAATCCACGCGGACAAAGCCGCGTGCACCGTGTAGTTTTAAATAAGCGCGACTTACCCCGTCTTCTGATTGCCAGGTCGCTCGCAAAAGTTGCTCGTACGACGACGTGTTTGTCACATGTCAGTGCGTACTTCAATAAGGACGACTCCATACCTACAGAGCCTTGTGTTTAGATTTTGTCGTGTCTGTTAGTCTGTCGGTTATGTCAGTCAATTGTGCCAAGCCTCACACTGGTGAGTAATATTTTGTGAAATACAAAATTAACTGAGCTGAGCTGTTATTTTCGAAATGTGATTGTTAATCGAAAACTCATGTAAATCCTATGCTTGGCTCCGATTAAGTCAAGATTCGCACGACGACTTAACATTTTAATTACAGGTCATAAATCAAATAATTTAGAACAGCTCTTATTTCGTTTTAGCAATTACATTTATCTACGCCACATCTACGGTGTTGCCACTTAATTAATTTAATTACGTAAGTTATATTATTTCCAAAGTTGCATAGTGTAACTAATGGTTCTTTAAGTTTAAAGGTACGTATCGCTAGGCATGAAAATAATAGGGTAGATGACTATCATAGCCAATTGAGATACTTTTTACGAGCTGTCAAAGTAAATGCGTGACAAACGTTACCTACTCGTATGACGTCATAATTTCTGGTGACCGACGGAATAAAAAAGTAAAAAGATTATTTACATAGGTTTGATAATATTAACTTAACCTAGTTAATGAGTAAGATCCAAGCCTATCTGTGTAATAAATTTGATCAAAAATCATTCAGCCGTTTTAACATGTAAGACAAACATACACATAAACTTTCACATTTATAATAGTGTTATAAGATTAACTTCCAATTAAAATTATCTTAAAAAAAAACTTTTTATCGTCTTATATCAAACTTGCACATTAGTGTAAAAACAGATACGTCACTATCAATTATCTCAAAAAAATTCAATAATTACATTAACCGTAATCTATGACACGATACGGTATCAGTATTATCTTAGCAATTAAGTACATTCGGATTTTAATTAGCACGGTAAGTGAGGGTGTGAAATGTCATTATCAAATCGCCTTTCACAGATTATAAATCTGAAACAACGTGTAAAACGCGACCATAATTTCTACGCAACTTGTCGACAAAATCGATTTGCCGTAAAAGAAAATATTAATGTAAGAAGGTATAGCCGTTTTGTCAGTCATAACAGTCGCGCTCAATATAATATGAAATATTTTATCGACATGCATTCCTTTCTTCCTTCCTTTCGTAGTCCACAGCTGGCGATTAGCGGAGGCCCATGCCTCCTCCACTCCGCTCGGTCCTGGGCCCTTTGAATCCAACGGTTTCCCGCTGTCTTCTTCAGGTCGTCAGTCCACCTGGTCGGAGGACGGCCTGTACTCCTTTTGCCTAGACGTGGTCGCCATTCGAGGACCTTCCTTTCTTGTCAAGGTGTATTAGTTCTGCTGAAATTCCATATAAATTTTTATTTCATTGACATAATATAAGTAGAAAATTTAGGATACCAATAATTATGTCTGAACTACTATCTCTAAAACTCTACATTAATCGATCAATGTGATAACCTACATTGAAAGTCTTTCAGCAAAGTTTTTGATTGATTAAACAAATGAATTGCCGTACATTACGGCTATTGCCGCACCGATAACAGCACTAACTCAACCTGACGTTTACGAGTGAAATGTCAATGCCGAGTCGTGTTCGGTCACAGATTAAAAATGAAATTAGCCGCGAACTCGACTGCACCATAAAACATTAAGGGTACAGAAGTTACACTTCAAAGAAGGAGTGATAGGTATTGGTGAGTGCTCCAAGGTAAATACTAGTCACTGTTAGACGGACTTTGGAGCTCGTTAGTGGCTACTGAATATGGTTGGTTATTTTTAAGAAGAATACGACGTTCACCCAATTTTATGCAGCATCGGGTCTTCTCTCACAATAAGAAGGATTTAGGCCTTAGTCCACCACGCTGGCCTAATGCTGATTGGTGGTGTAGGTATTTCACATGGCTTTGAGAACATCTTTTTGTGCTTTTGAGAATATTATTTTTAACTCTTAGGCATGCATATTTCGATTTGATTTTATAAAGAGCGCAAACTTTTAGTAAATTATTGGTGTCATCAGTTATCACCGCGCGCACTGTATAACCCTATAATTTGCATACCTGAAAAGATGAATATGGATTCGTGCAAATACCTAAATGATTTTCATTTCGTTTCACTGAATCTCAACGTAGTTCGAACGCGCACTGAACAAAACCCGACTACTGTGATCTCTACATTCACGGCCCAGTCGTGAGTGTAGCGCTAAACGGTATCGGTTGACCTCTTAACTAACAATGGGCCTTTGACTAACTAAGCACTTGTGCGCATTGCTACTTTGTAACCGACTTCGAAGGGTTATCAATCCGACACGTAAGTACTTAGTAATAATTTAATTGTAAATAATTAATAGAACTGCAAAATTTTTATTGTGTATTGAGTAGCAAAAATATATTGAGTTGTTAGAATGGCTAGATTTTCAGATAGTCGTGAATGCAGCTTTTTATACATACCTCCATTTTGAAATGAACTGAGTCTGGAGGAAACATCCCCATTATACAAGGGTCGTGTTCGACAACAATGCTTGAATAGAGCTTGAATAAAATTAAATATAATAATTAGTTCCTAACGCTTATATCGGACGCACATGTTCCTCAAAGTTCAATTTTAATGATCCTTGACAGCAACTGACATGTCCGCACCCCGTTTATAATTAGTTGGACGACGGGTGGCACAGTACCACTGGATCCCAGTAGATACTTCATTAAAAAGGTAAACAACCCCCTTCTTCAATGACAGCTCTATTAAAAGTTAATTTTATGTATACTGTCATATTTATTACGATAATTACAAGGTTATGGCGATAGAATTTTTTTTTGTTATATCGAAATAGATCGTTATTTGCTGATCGTTGAAATGTTATTCATTTTTTGTTTTCCTGCTTCAAAGATATTCATGGCGGGTTAAAAGGGTAGTGGTAAGGTACCGTGGTAAGTGGTAAGGTTCTGTACCTCCCCGAGTGAACTAAAACGGCTAACGGCTCTACCTTTAAAAACAAATGCCGTATCCACCTACGAACCCACTGTTATTATTAAGAAAGAAAGAAAAACATAACACTACCACTAACCACACTAGGATTCCCTGTGTCGTGGACACCCAGACCAGAAACAAAAATTTAAACTCATAATTCAAATTTCTACTCCGCTGGGAATCGAACCCAGGACCCTCCGCGCAGCGCACCGGCGTCTTAACCACTGCGTTCATTGTGGATCGCTATTAAAACCCACGCTCAATTACAGATAGATATCATGAGCGTATAATTTTATAGATCGTTTTCGAAATTTAGTGATTGCAGGAATATACGAGTAAAATTATATCTTGAAACTGAGATATAAATGCTTTTTGTGATTTTAAGTAGGTTTATAAAAATCACTGTAGTGTGCGCTGATATATCACTGATATAGATAAGTTTGATCAGATAACTTCAGTGGAATGAGAAAAGAAAAATAAAATAAAACTTACTTACCGAGAATTTTCAATTTAAATTTAAATTCCGTAATTGTTTTATTTGAATTTTAACATAACTCTGGTTTTCACATAGCTATTTTGGACTTTATTTGTTATTTAAGACATTATTTTGCAAAGTAACCTATTGTGTAACAGTATGACGTGTTGCCTATATACCTATGATACTTCATATTGAACATGCATATAGGCTGCTTTACATTAGCTTCTGAGCTATGCTGACATAAAAGTTCCAAAAAGGGCTCTAAAGAGCTAAAGAATTTTCACTTCAAAAATACGACTATGCGCTATGTAAGTAGACGTTGCTTTTTTCTCGAGTAATCGTAAAGGTGCGCGCAGATAGGAGCGCCGGCGCCCCGTCTCGCTAAATCCCACTCATTTTAGGGATTTGCAGTTGAAATTAGTTCGCAAATCTTGGGCTTACTCGCCCCCGTTACAGATGTAGATGGGAAAGGGATGCGGATAAATAACCCGAAGGAACCTACCGAGATTACGTTGTTTATTGTTTTTTTTACGCCGATTTACAAATTCGTCGGCTTCGACGAAATTAGAGGGCGAAGGTACCGAACGACCGGATCGAGGACGATGAAAGTGCAACTAATCAAAAGTTATTAGCCGAAGTAATGCAATAAAACAATGCAATCACATTTGTCACGCGAACCGCCGAGTTTGAGCACGCGGCGGACATCAATCATGACAATTACGTCTGACATAAACAACGGACGACGTTTTTTGTCGGCGACGAAAAAACGTACACTCATATGTCGACGCGTTACCCGTTATGATACGAAGGAGGAATGTTTGTGTGAAAGTTACGTGCGGCGATAAATCAAATTTTCCGAGCCTAATGCCAGCTAAATATGTATGAACGGCTCAATTGAAACCCCACGCGAGCGATCGGTAAGTGCGGGTACGCACGACATTAAACACAATGGGTGTACGAAAACGGAATTTGAGGAAAATTGATACTCGAACGATTTAATATGCCGGTCGTGGACCGTTTGTACGATTAATTGTTTGTGTGTATTTTTGAACGCTGTTTAAAGCGGAACTGGGCTTATGTTCATTAATGCTACTAGAACACGATATTGTTAACAGATCGGGTAACCGGCGTATATTTGGGCACCAACAAATACGCACATGACGCAACAGTACGATTATTCTCATCATGTGTTAACTCCATAAAAAATGTTGCTATAATTTTTTGCGGTAGGTGCCTACTTCAGTTTGACATTTATATAAAAACAGCCGCTGACGCAATAGCGCATGTCTATCTATAAGTAACTTTCATTTTGCGAATGACATTTGATAATTATGTCAATTGACATTTAATTTTGTCAATAAAAAAATGAAACATAGTTTGTCACTTAGAAAGCATTGGTTGTGGCTCATTGTTAGGTAGTTTTTCGTATTTTATCACACAGTTTGTAGGTTTTAAGTAAAATTATCTCTACATCCTACCTTTCAACGTTGCCAATACTCTCTACGAAACAATAATTTAATTAATTATTTTTTTATTTTTATCTCCTTCGGACCTTCGACTTCACAACACACACACAGATGTAACCAGCGGACGATCAAGACGCTTCTAATGATACGAAATTAAACAATTTCCTTTAGTTCTGCAATATCCGTTCGATATTGGAAAAAATAAGGCCCTAGTGTGCAAAAATTCCAATGACGATAGATCGGAATTGATTTCAAGAGTAACCCCGCTGTAAGGCTTTAATTACCTACATCGAAAATGGAATTGATCGATGGTATTTTTTGAATCCGACATTACACAATTGAATACCAAAGGCTGCCGCAGAAAATTTAATACAGCTAAAAAAATCTAAGCTAATTTAAAATTACCAACGGACTTGTACGTGTTAAAGGTTCTATAATAAAAATTTACACGCGTAGCAGTGGCCGACTAATTGTTTATACGAATTAATCCAAGATGGGCGACTAAAATAGTTTAATGGCAACTACCATATTAGTAACACCTAAGTAACAAGTTGCTGGCTTTAAATGTCAAGCGTGAGTTGAATTGTACTGAGGGCAATGTAAGAACTTTTCGACCCATTGAAAGATACGGATCTTTTTTTATAAAAGAAGGTGATCTAAAGCATATTCCATCACGGTTCACCTAAAATTTATATGATTTTTAACATGGTGAAAAGACACATTGGTCACCTAGTATTGCTGGTGTCAGTAGGCAACCTCTTATCATCAGGTTGCTCATCAACCTGTTTGCTTGCTCTTCGTATAAAAAGCTTCTTAATTAAAATTAAATCGTTTTTATGACATTTTATACCAAATTTTCAAAGCTGATATAAAATAATACTGTGTCAGAACGGAATCCTAGGAGAGTATTTTTACGACTATTTACAGACTTGTTTGTTGCCACGTTCGACACTAAAAGGTTTGCAATTCCTCCACGGAATCCTAAAAGCGCATTTGTAGATTCATATATCTTGCCATTTACGATGAAAAAGCAGCTTTTGCCAAAAGCATGCATGCTCACGTTTATGGCGACATTTCCTGGCATATTCAAATTTTTATGGGGAAATAAAAAAACGATGCTCGTACGTGAATTGCGTGCTATAATGTGTTTGCTTTTTACTTTATGGCGTGGCAAAGTGAAACGTTTAAAGTGGTTGAGTTCGGCTCGTGATGGTCGATGAATACATTTATGACATTTTAATCGGGCTCTCTGACTACAATACAGGTCAACTTATACTGGTTCTACTGAACTGAGTTCGTTTTCTTATCCAAACGCACTTTTATACATACATACATGCCTCAATTACTCTGAAATTTTCGGGAATTTAAAATATTTGAATTAAATTTTAAATACTGAATTTCAAAAAAGATATGTTTGCGGTATTACATACCAATTATTTTCCCCGTGTTCTCAATGAACATGAAAGAAAATGAAAAAGAAAAAAAATTAGGTATTTTGCAAAACCTAAAAAATTGCGCGTTTAAAAATTGATCACAAAAAATATGTCGTTGACCTTTATTTTATCTTTATAGTTTGCGATAAATATTAAAAGTATGTCCCTAAGGATCCCTAAAAGACCCTGAAGGGCGGGACAAAACGTTTGCGTAATTATGTGTGAACTTGGAGTGTAATTTTAGACATTTTTATTAACTTGCTCTTTTGAACGTTCCTTGTAAGGTTTATTTTCACTTCGCTTCACATTTTCAACTTTTTATATTACAGAAGTAAGAATTCACCTCATATGGAATGGTCACTGCAGCCCACGGGGTTTCAACCTCAAACACGGTCTAAATATTTTTTATTGTATATGAGTAGCAAACAGGCCTCTTGATGTTAAGTGTTCCCTGTAAGGCGTAAGTCCATGGGCACCCAACCACAAATAGGAAGAAGTATTATCTGAAGCGGTGATAGCCCTTAGAATTCGACCTCGAATCGAGGGGTCCGGGTTCGAATCCCAGTGGCACGCACCAATGACTTTGTAAAAAAAAAAGTTATGTGCGCTTTATAAAAATTAAATATCACCTGCTTTACGATGAAGGAAAACATCGTGAAACCTGCATGCCTGAGAGTTCAGAAAAAAAAGTTCTCAAAGGCATGTGAATTCCACCAACCCGCACTAGGCCAGCGTGGTGGACTAAGGCCTACATCCTTCTCATTGTGAGAGGAGACCCGACCCCGTAGTGGGTCATTAATGGGTTACTGACATTATCTGAAGTTGTTGTGAGGGCTAGTTCGCCTGAAAGTAACCATACCCACAGCCGAAACACAAGACATGAATCATGCTGCTTTACGACGCGTTACGGGCTGGCGGTAAAAGCGAGTTTCACGAATGCAAACTGATGAGTAAGTATTATGGTGCAGGAACGGCGGATTATGAAGGCGGCGGTAGGTCCCAAGCAGAGATGATTCTCCTACCTATAACACTAATTTGAGGGCGTAAACCGTGTAATTGGTATGCTTCACCCGTTTTATTTACATCCGCCATTTTGTTTTGAATTACGACCGTTCGCAAACAGTCGTTTTCGGTTATTTCAGGAGGTGTTTAGTTTAATGGACGGTTTAGTGACCGTTTTGAGCGCTGTATGTTATTTTTATGGCCGCAAATAAAAATGTAAGCGAAATAATGTTGCACTGAAGTTTCAACACATTAAACGGAACTGCGTTCGCTTTGAAAGTATCACTATCAATTGTTTAACATTTTACTTTTAGCTGTGGATGTAGGAAATATTTTTTGATATTATTCCATTTTTAAAGTGGTCACCGTCGTATACTGACAGTGCCGCACCAGACGAGTCGCCAGTGCGTTGTCGGCTTTGAAGGAGAGCTCTTTTTACGCCCTCGTTAAAGAACCCGATGGTCCTTTAAAATACTTCACAATTTTTACCGACTTCAAAATAGGAGGTTATCAATTCGACACGTACCTATGTATGTAATAGTGTAGTAGCGGAATTGCTAAAACTCAGAATAAGGGTACAGGTGGCCAGTGTGCGTTTGCTACTTAATTAAGTACTTTAAAAATCAAATTTTAAAACAACAACATTATACGCAGACACGTGGTTAAGTGGTCCCACTATGATTATTTGTTCGAAAACCGTACATCAATGTTATCTGCGAATTCTCGGTTCGAGAGCGCACTGAACGGAGGGATTCACTTCGCATCGGAAACACACCATTATCAGACCCTCCACCATCCACATACCTACTCCATACGTCCTGTGCTCACTACTCACGCTTCTATTCCCACGTGCTAAAAACTATAATCCCATGCCACCACATGTGTTCACACATTACATAGGGTTCAACCCCATGGGTTACCCCCGGGGGTAATTTTTACCCCATCACCGTGTTGCCACCCACTCCACTCATCATTGGATATTTGAATTACTTATAAGCAATTTCGTAATTCGAATTTTTCGAAGTTTGTTGGCTGTGGCTAGTTTTTCGATTACTTTCGTTTATTTGTGGTGTAAGTTTCTTGATTACGGTAGTTTTAGTTGTCAAGAGTTCAAGTTTTAAGTAGGTATTTAATATGGTGTAACTGAATTAAAAGTTTTATAATGAATACAATTAGGTACTTATAAAAATAAATGTAACTTAACTACAACTGGTACAAGTAGATTCATGAAAACAATTGATTACTTTTTTTGAGCATAGGTAATAGGTAGTTATAATATGGGTTACGATTAACTCTTGACAGACTAACAAAAATCATAATTAGAAACTGCAATTATATCTTTGAAAAATAATTAGAAAATCCTCGTTATTTGTTACACTAACTAGTGGCTTTATCTATTTAGGGTGCATATTGTGAACCGTTGTGGAGCGATTGTAAAAGATTATGCTCAATTTGTTTAACTGTTCTTTGGGGATACGAAGCCAATGCGACGCGATAATTTGGTTTTGGGAAGCTTTTTTGGGACAGTTTTATCCATGCCGCAATAAAGTGTTAAACATTAGTTTTTTGTGGTAAGTTTTTGACTCATTGATTGTTTGTCCTTTTTATTATACACACATATGTATTGTGTAGGCGCAGGTTTTAATATTTTTTATGATTACGTAAGTACGTGGTATAACTCAAATAGCATTATTTTTCAAAAAAATGTAATGTAGCTTTAAATCAAACAAGCAAAGTTATATAGGTACTAAATATTAACATAAGAAACAAACATGTTAATTTCAAATCATAACAAACTTTTTATATCCTACCACTATCGACCTTGCAAGCAATGACAGCTTTGTATAATAAATTAATTGATACGTAAGTAGGTATTAAATGCGCCCTAATTGTAATTCATTACCTACTTATAGTAAATACCGCAATCGAATGACTCACAATAAGTTAACCTCTTCCGTTCACACAAAGGTCTCGACAAAGCAAATAACCAAACGAACAAAACAAAAACAAAATCCAATCGAACCTAACCCAATAAGAATAAAACAAAAGAAACGACCCAATAAAATATAATAAGAAAACGAGTTAACTATCCCGCTAACGAACGAACACGCTTGGTTTGAAAATGGAACGTCCATTTCAAACCGTTCGCCTACGCATCGATCAAACGTACGCGTTGAATCGAGTTCCATATTCGTAGTTTCGTATGAACTCATGTTACATTATTGGCAATGTTGGTACGATTACGGACCGTAACTTACATTACTTCTGTTAATTACAGCATTGGAAGGCAAAATTGCCAAAATTAAACATAATTATTGTTTAACAATGTAATTCAATACCTTTTGGAAATTATTATTATAATCGGGGAAACCCAAATTTTATGGAATTCAGGGTTATTTTCGGTGCTTATTTATTTTTATGTCGAATGTTATTTGACAATTCAATTTTTATACTGTACTGTGAGATGGAGTTTGGAGATCGTAAGCGGTGGCTACGGATAGCTAAAGCTGCGGCCTTCACGATCAATTCAAGAGCTGACTGGCCAAGCAGAGGAAGAAAAAGAAGAACACGGATATTTGTTGTTGTGGACTAAGGTCTAAACACCCCTTAAAGTACATACATATTATTATTATGATCTTATATTATTACCTACAATTTTATTCAAATCGAATGGCAACTCAGTCGATACCAACGCAACCATGAGTACCGACCGTTAATTTGTTTTGACATTTCTAAACGAACGACCGCTTTTCCCGCCTACAACTTGCGTTCTAAATTCGAAGGGGTCTCTTCAAATCGACACAGATAAAATATAATTCGTACTAACAGCACACAGGAGCCAAATTCGATCGGCAAAATTAGGGGGTTCGAAGTTATAGTTGGCGAACGCAATTGAGTTTTCGCATATTTATTATATTCGAGACCCTTTTCCATTGTAGTATAAATGTACCTAGAGCTTGGGGCGATCCCCTATGCGCGTGCCAAACAATATTGTGTTTCGTTTCACAAAAACTCGTTCGCGGTAAATCGATAACTGGTACAAAAAATGGTTTATGGATTTGAACGCGTGACAATGCAAGAATGAAGTCGTCATTTATCGCTATTCGTAGGTACAGTTAGTTACATTGTACTTCCTTTTTGTTGCGCTATTCTAAACGTGTGTAAGCTCAGTGGCTAAGAATTCGACTTGTGGGGTTCAGGTTCGAATCCCAGTTTCACGCACCTAGTGGCACGAAAGTTAAGTGTGCTGTATAAAATTCAACATCACATGTTGTAACGGTGAAAGAAAACATCGTGAGGAAACCTGCATCCTTGAGTGTTCACAATAAATTGTTCTCAAGTGAAGCCAACCAACCCGCATTAGGTCAGCGTGGTGGACTAAAGCCTTCTCATTGTGCGAAGAGACCCGACCCTGCTACTGCCTGACCTACTGGTCATAATGGATTACGGACAGTTTCTAACCGTGTATTTCTCTATACGGTTAGGTACTATATTCATCGCTTATACCACCTCTTATTAAGCATCATAAACTCTAAATTAACACCAATCAATTTTATGTTCTCCTATAATTACGGATCTGTTACTAATACCAACGAACTGTCATGATAACGGTAATTTTGCAACGTTTTCCTGCAACATTATAGCATGTGTGTTACAATCACCAACATAACGGCTACTGATGTACAACACTCATAAGAGCTGAAATGAATAGAGCAGATATTTAAAAAAAGCAACTAAAAGATAATACAACAGATTTATACATATATTAAAATAATCGATATAACAGAATACGTAGGTATAATTACTTTTACTGTTATTGACATGTAAATTTGAAGCGTGGTTTGATTACACTGTTATAATAGCGAAAAATTGAATGGATTAATTTGTAAATGTGTAGTAGAAGAACGCAAAATTTTAAGAAAAGGCATGAAAAAAGGCACGGCTGTGGAAAATGACACAATTATAGAAACAACTAAAAAAACTAAATCTTATACAAAACTACAAACAAGCTCGATGCAGACCCAAGCATGCACAAAGAATCAAACAAAACGTACGTTTCAACCGCATACTATTAAAGATCATTGGAAAGCCACATGTCATTAGCGTACCTATCTATCCACGGCGGACTAATTATCTATTAGAAAATACGTAACACTCCCCGAGCACAATGCACAAAGCCCATTGTGTCCGGACAATGGCTGAGTCACTCGTGACGTACCGAAAGACAATGAGACGACCCGCTAAGGCGAGTAACGGAGGCCGATAATTCCCTAGACAACGGAAAAACTGATTCAGTCCCAGTTGCAGAGACCTCATATTATATGTGTCACATAAATATGCCTTTAAGGCCTTACAATGAGGACAAGGCCTTAAAGGACCGACTAAACAACACGACAAAATTTAAAGTCTTGAAATAACACTGCGCTTATTGAACTAGACGCATATGCGACAAATGTACGTAAGGATGTTAAGTGTTGCTTTTGCCAGGGACATGACAAGTAGGACACTGGGTAAGATGTTTGTCCAACAAGTAAACAATAGTTAAACAATGAGTAAATCACATATGACTCACAGACAGCTAAGTGATTAGGTATGGTCATATGAGCAATGATGGTAATGCAAGCAGTAATACAAATAGATAAAAAAATTTGAATGCCACGTAAATATGTGCTTCGTGCAAAATTTAATCGTGCATTAATTTGCATCTCAATATGTAATGAAAAGATCAGAACGGAATTTGAAATAGAAAATAATGACAATGTTTATTCAACGTTTTCGGAATAAACAACGCTGATCGCCAGACAATACGAAGGGAAAAAAGATGTTGCAGCATTGCAAAACAAATGAATAAGTTTCAGTTGTAAAATTAATTCGGAAAATAATGCAACCTCCCAAAAGTTCTAGAACAGATATTTAATAAGTGATCTTACACAAAGAAACGTGAATACGTAATAAATAACAACAAAGAAGGCCAATAATTCCCTAGGCTAATACAATTCTACGTTGGAATTCAATGAGAAAATGTGTCAACATGTATTAATATTGATACATACATGACGCACGATTTGATGCTCCGGTGCACAAGTGAGATTAGACGACAAATGCTCGCAAAAACCAGTTGAAGAGGACACGCTAGAAACATTGACTAATTCACGAGCTCAACCAAACTGTCCATTATAGTATTAACACTTGTATAAACACCATAAAAATATACGAACGGAAACCTATGACTAACTCGACGGGTATTTAGCGAGCGTAGAACTAAACATATCGACACTTATTGTGAGCGATATAAAAACGATAATTTATAATCTACAAGTCTAACTAGACAAAGGAAGCCTTACATTGGTTTTGATTTGATTGGAGTGAAGGGAATAAAACACCTCAACGCTTAACACACCTCATACGCTGCTTGGGTTGAAAAACCTGAAACAAAAGAATTGTTGATTAATACAAATTACGCAAACAAGTGAAATTATTTAAGACCGCATCTCAATAACAGACTGCAGACTGGCATGAATGGAAAAGCCGAAAAAACCGCCCGAGCCGAATTTAGGCACCGAGGGTTCTGTGTAATTTTTTTAAAAAATCAAAACTTATTACTCCACAATAAATACAATGATATAGCTGGCGGTTAACTTAACGCAAATACAAGTTTATGATAAGAACAATACCTATGTGTTTTTAATTTTATGTTTACTAAAATTTACGGTTTTAAATTTTTCCTATAACTTGTGCTATTAGAATCACGCAAAAAATACGAGAACTATGTTTTTCTCGTTCTCTTCAGTTTTTCTCTTCTTTATCTCCTAATTTTCCTACCGGTCGTCAAAATATGCAACGTATCTTTTAATTGAATTGCATGATATACTCGTAGCAGCTATATTTTTTCACGGAGCCTAGGAATGATAGAACTGGATATTTTACGTTCACTTCAAATTTATACATCCACGGGCTTCTGAGAACAAAAAGTTTGACTTCGGTTTTGACAGACAGTTGGATGCAAAGTTATACAGGAATTCCTTCTCCGTTCTTGAGACATGGAACCCTAAGAAACAAACGAGTAAATCAATCGTACGTCACGAGGAGAAACCTATCAATCAGTCAGCAACATTTAGATGTGGAGTCGGTGCGCGTTTTTGCCCAGTTCAAAACACCGGCGACCTTGCCTCGGTCAACTCGAACGTTTTATCCTAGTCAGTCCAAATTATTTGCACCTATTGTTGTTTTTTGCCCACTTTTTGCTATCGTGACATTTAGCTTTTTGTTGAATGTACAGCAAGACAGGGCACCTGTGAAGTGGGCTCTGTATCCGATAATCACTCGTGATCAACCTCAAATCAGTTAGAAATGCCATCTGAGGCAGGCGAGGAGGACAGACATGGTCGCCTCAAATAAAATATATAATATTCACTGCTCAAGATACTGCTTGACAGCTGGTTAACGATGGGATTCAATAATCAATCGTCGGATACGGTTGGAGCTCTACAGAAGTTTAGTCGCTAGACAACATTCTGTTATTTCAAAGCAATTAATAAATCTTGGCAACCAAACTATCCGTGGGCATCCGAAGATAGGTTAGTGTAACCCACCGTAAGGTAAATATATACCTGGTAGATAAGAAAGAATTCTTTTCACGGACACAGAGATAACTATCACATAATTAATGGGTAATAGGTCTGTTGCTAGTTATACGATTGTTGAATGTAAATATCACGAGTAAACCCAAGTCTAGCGCGAAATAAAAAATAAAAACAACAGTGATTGATTGATTATATTAGAATTACTTCCACTTGAATGTTTATTGATAGTTGAACACAAAGGTAGGTTACAAATGAAATGAAAAACTAATATTTTAATTAATTTATTCAAATTTTAGGTTGTCCTATAAATTGTAATATCACTGTTCATTAGACAACTACTTAGTTGATTGTTATTGAACTACTAATATTAAATGATAAAGGACTAAATAATAAAACTACTTTTACAAAACTAGAAAAAGGCAATAAAATAATTATTATCAACTGCTGTCTTATCTGCTTTTTCATTCTATCCATAGTCCGACATTGTCAGTTTCCATATTTAAAAATGTTTTACCGTCCAAATATTTATTTTGAACAAAAATATAATTCGTAAAAATAACTACATAATTACAAAGTTGATAGCCGCTCATACGGTTTTACTCTTTATGCAAATTAGCGAATTACCTTTAAAAACACATCCCAAGGTCGATCACAGTTCGGATGTTGTCCTTTTCGTAACAATTTGCGTGAAGGTGCAAATTACGTTTAGGTATTTAGGTTTTTGTTCCGTCTTTAATATCACAGTGTCATTCAACGTGACAAATGGCCACCAATCATTGTTTCGAATGTGCGACGTACGCACTCAATGTCATGGACTTTGTCAGTGCTGTGTCAATGACTCGCGAAATCTTGGCTTGCAGTTTGCAATTTTGAATGAAGAATTTGAGCAGTTTTTGTGGGTTAATTTTGTCATTTGTGGCGGAGGGTTATTGGCTTGCAATTTGTGTCGTTATTTGAAACGATTTTCAGCTGTTTTTGTGGCTGAATTCTGTTTGTTTGGGAGGGTTAACAGCACTATGTAGAGGTGATTCGTACCACAAAGAACGGTGAGTCACTCACTGTTTTTGCAGTGACGATGATTTTGCGATATTTTTTATGGCCGTGCAACGGCCGCCGCGACCTGCTCGACCTACTCTTTGTTAGGCCTGTCCTCTGATACTTTTTGTATACAATTTCGCGTTGTTAATAAGTGAACGTCACGCCGAATCACTTCGATAAACTTTGTCTCAACACAATTGAATAACGCGCACTCAGATTTGCATATAATTATGTAGGTTCATTTTTTTTTTTATAAAAAAATTTTGCTCTATATCTACATAATGTATTCGTATTGATGGAAAGAAAGAGAAAGTTGTAAAATTAAACGATTCAAATTATTGACAATTTTTTAAAAAGCTTTTTCTAATTTTAATTGTTTATAATTTTGAGATTTTTTTTAAGGAGTCTGTCTGTTTGTGTCCTAAACTCGAAATCGAAGTAGTCAAAGCTCATGTAAAAATCTCTGACACAGATGAAACTCATAAAAGTACTAAAATTGTCGACATCAAATTTTCAGTGCGTTGGGTTGAAATGTATAGACTGTAGTAGTCCGAACTCCACAGTAAACGGAAGCCAGTTCTTGATAAACCAGTGGACATGGTGCTCTGGTATTTTGAGAGCCATAATTACCGGCTTAATTATTTCCAAATTGCCTCCCCTATTAGTTTATCTGTAGGCTTCCATTCCGCGCTATTAACTGCATACTTACGATAAAACGTCTATTTGGAAAATTCCACAATCTACTAATTAAATTGTAAATTAAAAACAATATATTATATCTCTGACGTATAGTATAACTTACTGTTCTTTTATTAACACGTTAGCTAAGTTTATAGGCGCGTTATACGCTGATGGTGATCGAATAGTTATTTATGGGCAAATTAATAACTTTAACTAAGTATAGCCGTAAAGTTAGAATTTAAGTTGATTGCGCGGTTTTATGAGGATGAGGCTTTCAAATTGTTGTTCATAAATATGTCCAATTTCGTGGCTATAGAGTTTATAGGCCATAGCAAAACGAGCTGATTTTACCTAAGAATAGTTTAGCAAAGTATTTTATTTTAGTTTGTATTGCCCTGTAAAAATGACGTCGAAAATACATAAGTTGTTTGAATGCATAGACGTTTGTTTACGTTCACGTAAAAACGAACGGATTTTGATATAATTTTGTATACAGGTACTTAGTTTATAATCTGGATTAACATATTCTCTCTAAATTCTAAAGTCCGCGGATGAAGCCTAGAACTAGGATTTAATAAGAAAATAATAATTATATCGTTACACACTTATTTCATATGAAATTCTTTAGTGGGAACCGTACACGGGTTCTAATTAGTTCCATAAGTGTGGTTCTCGAGACACACGTATTATTTAATAAAAAGTGGAATTATCACTCCGTGCCAGATACCTCCGGTAAGGAAGGTCTGAGAAATATAAAAATAGAACTACGTAGAAACATAGACAAGAAACATAGACAATAAAAGAAATGCTTTATTTTTTATTTATTTTCTTCGCAGACGTTCTGTCTTCACTGAGAATAGCGAATGACGTTTAATATGACCATGCAGTTTTAATATCGTAACCATAAAGGTATTATTCTAGATCACAGAAGCCAGGCTTCCAACTGCCCTTAGGTTTAAAAGAGATAGAAGGTACCTTCATATCTGTCTCTTTCTCTTCTCGCGCATGTGCAATTAGCGAGAAACAATTTGTCATTGTGTATGCGTATTTCAATTTGGACAGCTCCATACCAGAGTGTTTGAATGTTGTCGGGTTGGTTGATCGGTCGGTTAAGTCAGCCAATTAGGACAAGGCCTATCGTTGGAATGAAGGTTGAAATACGCAAGTTTTTTTTATTAATGATGTTTTGATGTTAAACACTAAAATTTAATTAATCAACGCAGTACCTACATATCTCTTGCACTATGAAGGAGTGAAAAGAAAGAAAATATATTTTAAAATGTTCGCATATTGAACTATTTGACAGTCATCCGTCTCCGGTAATAAAGGAGACGATTTACAAACGTACTTCACGACTTATACCATTTATAAGAAGAAAAATAGTCATACTTTGTATAGATATTATGGTATAATCACTGTAAATCTCTTTCATACTCAATAACGCATCACGGTCTTCATATTGCGTATCTCGTTTGGGGAGGTGTGGTTGCCGGAGATGCTTTATTTGAGGCACATCCGACCTCAAATAGGTTTTTCAGCCGTGGCGGTGACCACTACGGTGATCTGCATACCCGTTTGTTTCTCAATTACAATAAAAAAGATGTTATTCCTGTCTCAACACTATTGAAGTCAACGCTCTCTCACACGTAAACAAGACGCAAGTAATGAATAATTTGACGTATCCCCCGCAACGAAGGTTTATTTATTTAGCCATAAGCTATTTATTTATCGAATATGAAAACATGTTGTCATCGGCAGCGAAACTGTAAACAATCTTGTAACGCCTTAATATTTTAAACGGGCTGAATCCCACGGTTCTTTTTCGAAATGTTTTTAATAAAAAGATGCTTTTTATCCCTAGACCGGTTTATAGGCAGGTGCTGGAGGATGGAATCATGCCACATGGCACGATGAAGTAAATTCAGGTTGTCTAGCAAAGGGAACAGATTTAACTTATGAGGTGAGTTTTGAGATTTTAGTATGAGAAGTACCGTCCGAAGATAAATGACGGAAGACAAATGAATTTACAAATAAGTAATAATAACCAGAATTTACAAATAATAATAATAATAACTTGTTATAAAAATTCTAAATAGGAGCCATGTGTACTTCGGAACAAAAAATAGAATAAAATAATAAAAAGGTTAAGTCTTAGTGGCTAAGACTTACCCTTTTTATTATTTTATTCTCTTTTTTGTTCCGAAGGCCACCTGTTGCATGAAGTCATCCACATATCAACTCTTAGCAGGTAGACCCATTCACATGAATTTCTTTGAATCATCGCAGATCCGCGTAATTTCAAAGAAAAATAGCCTTAAATAATAATGGAATAAGAATGATTTTTGTACGAATCAGTC
The DNA here is from genome assembly GCA_905147235.1 of Erynnis tages. Taxonomy (NCBI): domain Eukaryota; kingdom Metazoa; phylum Arthropoda; class Insecta; order Lepidoptera; family Hesperiidae; genus Erynnis; species Erynnis tages. The sequence goes on from LR990081.1 coordinate 2,703,392, forward strand.
ACAAAAAACGGATTGCTTAGTTATATGAGGTGTATAATTTAAAAACATATCTTGTGTGTACGGTCAAGTGACAAAAACTAATCGAATTAAAGGTGGGACCATTGTAGTCGGATCGGGGCGTTAGTCAATTTCTATGTTGCTGTCAAATTCATATTAGATGCAACTTTCTTCCTCCTCACTAGTAGTCTCACCTACTTAGGTACTTCAAAAATATTGTAATTTTAATGAGTGTTAGATTTTCATGGACAGTGACCACTAAGACTTAATATAAGTAGCCTGCACGGCTATAGGTACGTACTTCGATGTCTGCAATTCATGAATGATAAGTTCGGGCCTTAGTCCACCAAGCTGGTTTTTATGGGTTGGTGGGCTATATGCCTTTGAGAACATCATACAGAACTGAAGCATTCATGATGAAATACTTCAGGATATTTCTTCACGATTGCGATGGGAGACATTAAATTTGTAGAACGTACGCTTAGAAAAGTCAGTGGTGCGTGTCACTAAGCATCGTATCCGGACCTCTTTAGTAAGAGACATAATTCTCAGCCACTAAGCTATCAACTATCTTTAGGTTAAAAAAAAGTACGTGGTTCTGATGTGGCGATTTTGATTGCTTTTTCCTGTAACTATGACGTCATATCTGTGAATACTGCTATTGTATCCAACTTACTACATTTTTATTTATTTTATTATTATGTGTCTGTGTCATAATCGAGTATCATTCGAGCTTGATCCAGCGTGGAATTAGTTTTTTTGTTAAGCTATACTAATAGCTCACATTATAAAATAAAACTTGATGACTTTTATAAAATAAATTAAATCTGTGTTACTCTTTGTCATATGAATACCATTAATGCCTCTAAATTGCATAGATACCTACTGTATTTTGCATAGGTAGGTACGGACCTAAAAAGATGAATATGGATAGATTAGAATGCCCTGTAAAACCTAAAACTAACTCTTTTTCGTGTATATAAATGTAGAACTGATATTTTAAATATATAAGTTCTATCCACCAAGCAAATCATTACACAGAACATTATAGGTACCTACGGGTTTTTTCGACCACGGATCAAATGTCTCACTCCAACATACCCCATTAATGTTATTAATATTTATACCCAAAGCCACGACCATACTACATATTTTTTTCTCGAAAAAAATCTAATATCAAATAACATTCCGTAGGGCATTAAAAAGGTAACCCTTCGTCGTCGCATGCGATCGAATTAACGCTTATCCTCTCCAAAATTTCAAAAGCAAAATAAATAGGTTATAACCTATTTTTGAGTGCAGTTAAAAAAGTAAAAAGTTGGCCGATACCTGCACTTAACCTCAGGAGAGGTCCCGTCAGTTGAAATGTACTCGATAACGTTGGGGGTACACTGAGGAACTGTTTTAAATTTAAATACTCGTAGGTACCTACAGATGAATGTTTAAACGGTAACGTGTTTTCCATGTCATTTGGCTTTTACAGCTCAATAAATCATAGCGTTGTTACATAAACAATCTTGAATTCCTGTTTACAATAATTCTAAATTTACTTCAGATTATACAGCACTCGGGTGTCGATCGACCTCATAGAATTTTCGACAACAGTATAACAACATACTTGTGCAATAGAAATGCAAATTCTTTCCCAAATTTTCTTTAGTATTACACCGAGCAACACAACGTAAAAATAACGTTGAAAGTCAGTAAAACCCACTAGACATAATCGTTCCGTGTATTCTCTAACTAAAATTTAACGTAAAAATCTGTAACAGTCCTGGTGTACCCCAAACTTTACACCACTCGTATCTCAACGTTACCAAGGGATCGTATTATTTACATTTTTTGCCTTAAATGTGGAACAAAAAAGGGTAAAGAATACAGAACGCTCACCAAATGTCCCCTTAACGACAGGTTGGGTCGGAATTTCGAATTTATGTTCAGAATTTGTATTTCCGACAAACAGAAATCTGGTGTGAGAGCCTTTCTTAATTAAGCTCATTTCGTCGGATATTTTAATTAGGCTTCTCTGACGATTGTACGCCCGTAAAATTGCGCTTTTTGTGAGTTTGTTTACGCTGAGGGTTACAGTTATTGCGTGAGAGAGCTTCTTTGGATTTAATTTATTATTTCCTAACTGCTGTTATAATTTTTCATATCATGATTTATTTCTTTAATTGAATGAATGAGGTACTTAATAGGTTTACTAAATATGCTGATAATTCGTGATTATGTATTTATTTAAAGATGATATGATATAAATATATGTTTGGATGGTCCAGCAAGCAATAAGACAATGAAATAGTGATGTAGAATCGTAGAGTGGCGAAGAGAATGAAAAAGTTTAACGATCAAAATAATTACTCATTATTCCAAAAATGATTTAGTTTTTTTATATAAACTATTTGTATCTGGAATAGGTACCTTTGGCAGTGATTAGAGATTTTTGTCATAGACTATTTTACTATAAAATCGTTAAGAAAAAATATAGATAGGTTCCCCTGTTTTTAATACTATTGTTAAACAAAGTAATACTAATTAATACAATATATTAATAACCAAGAAACGTGTACGACTCCAATTGAATTAATCAATATGTAGGTACCTATACTTACAATAGTACAAGCAGTACATATTTTCCATAATGGCATCAATTACGATACGTTCCGTACATAAAACATCATGAATATGGTTGTATGTGACTCATTGTATTTGTTTCAATAGAATCAAAATGGAAATTAATATAGATTAGTACTTAGAGGTATTTGAAAACTTTGTTAATATAATGACTAAGCCAACATTCACAGGCATTTGTAACTTGGTTTAGCTTATTAAAGCACCTTTATGACACTAGACAAAGACTTTCCCTTTGTGGGTAAAAATGGTTCGTTATTTGAATGGGTACCTACACTAAAATTCCCCTACGACCTCAAACAAATTTTTAAGATTGATGCCCACCTAATCTAATTGACCTTTTGTCCTTATTGAAACACACATTTTTTGATTAACAACCTTATTGCAATAATATATCAAATAGAAAGGTACCTACCTACTGAAAACAATTCGCGATACACAAACCGATCTAAATAATTTCTCCGTCCGATCCGTCAACCCGAACAAGGCGGCTTAATTAGCCTCCGTCCGTTGCGTTTGCGCAGCGAAAAAAAAAGAAATTAAAAAAGGAAATCCAAGATGGCGTCGCATCTATCAGCGGACAGCGGGGGAGCGATTAGTCGTCGCCACGCCCGCACTGACGGAGGGTTCCTGATGTGGCTAGCGTGCGTGCCTACCAGTACTACCACTACCCATAAAATACAATAAACAGAGGTGTAGCTTCATATAGTGCGAATTGTTCGCTGACCCGGCAGGCTTTGCTCTGTGCCAAATAAATATTTTTTATTATAGACAGTCCAGGCAAACAACCAGACGGGCCACCTGATGGTAAGTGTTCACCATAGCTTATTGACAAATGCAATACCACACATGGAAATAAATTAGGCAAAAGATCGTTCTAAAGCAATGTACGCCAATTCATACAACTTTAAAAATATATAGTCTACAAACCTCTATCTCCTCTAACTATATTATATTTAGGCAGTAGAGGCATCGTGGCTTGCCCGGGGAGATCACAGCCACCTTAGACAAGATTTCTGTCCTATTTCTTAGATTCGAGAATTAAGCACTTAACTCGGCTGCGATGACAGCCGATAATTCGGATACTTACTCGCCGTTTTAGAGTAAAAATTGCGTTTCTTTGTTGGCAAATGCGATCGCCGGTAATGGGAGTTGGTTAAACTTTGCTATTTTAGAATATTTACCTACTGCTTTTAAAAACATTGGTTAAAAATAGCATAAGAACAGTTAATGCTTCAAAACTAGTTAATTATCTAACTAGATACCAATCTGCTTTAAATAGTTAAAAGTAATTTTAGAGTCTTATTAAAGTTAGCCTTGTCTTAACTGGCTGCCATAACCGACCGATCAATAAACAGGACAATATTTAAACAAAGGACTAAATTTCTAAGTTTTTTTAATTATATTGTTGTGTGTGCTACTTTTGCAATGGATCAAGCAATTACAACATAGAGTTACTTACATGGTAAGTACTTAAGGACAAATAAAAGTTAAACAAAAACTTGTCACTTCATAACGTCAAATTAACTACATACCTATTACCTAGTTCAAACGGAATGGAAAATTTTATCTACAACTTTTTAGATGCAAGTAATAAAATAACTATTGCGAGATAATCAGTGGTTATAGAACGTAATTGGTCAATTACAATACCATATTTGATTGAACGTGTACTCGACTATTATTTAATAGCCTGGTGGACTTTTAATACGAATATTCATACAAAGTGATTTATGTTTCAATTTTATTTAACGACCGCATGATTCAATTGATGTGTAATTCAATCGATATATCGAGTTATAAAATACGAGGTATCGAATCTCGATATCGGGTAAAAATTAATAACGAAGCGGTAATTAATGGTCCGCTTTAATCGAGATAGGGTTTTTTACTTTTTGACGGGCCCTTTTTCCCTTGATTTCAAGGCTCCAATACCTATATCGAAGGATCGACGACCACTATATTAGCAATATTAAAATGTTGAAGTTGTTGAAATAACTGTTGAAATTTCCACTGTCAGCTCCTTAATCCTTTAATTGTTTTTTATGTTAAATTTCACGATATTTTTTCATAAATGTATAATAACTACACTCACTAATAAACATGAATGTCAAGAATAAATAAATAAGGCATACCTACTAATGCTACTACAATAAAAAGTCTACGAACTTCGAAGCAATCAGACACTCAGAATTTCAATTTGTCTGAATTATATTTGATTGAAGTTTTTTCTTGACACTAAATGGTATCTTCTTCGAATCGGGTAATGATAACAGAAACGAAATAAAGTGTACAGAGGACTATAATAATAAGTGTGTTTAATAAAATTGAAGTTTCACATTGTGAGAGGAGACCCGACCGAGTAGTGAGTCATTAATGAGTTACTACTGACATAGACAAAAGTATCTACTATTTTTGCGACTTCTGAACAAAAAATGACAAAATAAATGGGTAGGTACTAATTACAGTAAACAATTGAGGAATATCCGAGAGGGCCGTGAGCCTAAACACAAAACAACAAAGTCAAAGTATTCGTATAGTAAAAGCTAGTCATTAGTATGTCATATGTCAGTCTGTCTTGACATCTTCCCATACTAATGGCAGCTCGATACAATTACTATACGGAACTGCGTAAGTTCATGCTCGAATCACAAAATTAGAAGCAGGTATTAAAGTTTGAAGTGAGAGTCGTTTGAAGTAAAAGTAATGAGATTTTATTTTTATTGTATTTGTTATAGAAATAGTTGACGATGTAACTTATTTTAGTTGCATATTACACTCACGATGTCTTCCTCGTCATCAAATGAAGATGGTTTCCCTAATAATGGCAACCACTCGTAAATAATTTATGGCGGTCATAAAACTCGCCCGCCAAGTGTTAACGACTTGCCATATTACGTCACATTCACTGGAGTCAAGTCACGCCCACAGATTATAATTAAACAATTTTAACCTTATTATTATTATGTCTGTGGTGCGACATTAAGAAAAAACACCACGTAAGTACTTAATATTCTACGTGTCTCGTGTTCTTTGTTTGATATAGGTAATTTAAACTAATGTATCTAAGTAGATAGTAGAATTAAACAATAAAATGAAAAAAACCATACCAAATAAATACCTACCTTTTATTTTTGAAATCATTTCATGGTTTTTCCTCACCTTTATTATTGTTTTAAATTATCACTAATAACAATAAATTTTACACAATGTTCAAAAAAACAATATCTTAATTACGTTCTTAATTTAAATTTGTATTTAAACACTTTTTTCGGGACTTAGATTTTATCACATTATGCCAATAACAACGAAGATTTGGTAAGATAACATTTTTCCTGCTCTACTGAACTTTGCCGTGAAGGAACTAAAATGTCACCAAAAATTTTTACTAGTCAGGAGTGCAAGGTGTCAGAAATGCAACATCTAAAATTAGCATCTTTTTATTTTTAGGTCCTTATGGTATATTTTGGCGGGAAATGTCATGTCACTTTTTAGTGATACTTAACATAATTTTATCATACAAGTGTTAGGGTAATCTAGTGTGTCTAAACCGCTTGGGCCTCTTAATTTTAAAGACGCTAAACAGTTGAGCCCAGTTTAACAGTTTCTCTTGTCTTGTTTTCCCGCGGTCCGTAGAAGTCTTAGCGCGTCACTAGCCCGTATGTGTTGGTACACGGTTATTACTAAGAGCACAATGAAGGCCTTTGCATATGAATTGAACAGCTGTGCTCGACCATCTGTGTACCGTCTTATTACCATACGTTTTGTCAGTACGTGAAAGTATAATGTTTGCCGCCATTAATTGGAACGTGAGGATTCGAAGATTAACGTTCTAAATACAACTGTTCGAAGTTCACAATTTGAATTATTAATAAAACTATAAAACGTTTCTAAACATGAAACATCTACTGTCGCTGTGAAATTCTTAATTCGAATTGGGTATTACACAAATTTTTTTTGTGATTAAAGAAAAGATCAAAATAATATTATTTATAAGTTTTATAACAAAACTATTTTTTTTTCGCAATAATACAAAAGTTACAAGTATTTCAAAATAAAAATTAATCTTTGAATCCAGTACCGAAGACACGCCGACAACTCCCGAGCGCGTGTGACGTCATAATGTTAGTTTTCATAAATTGCAGTTGATAGAAAATGTTCCCTAAATGACAAACTATGTCTCATGTCAAATGTCTAGTCACGTGTAATAGCCGTAAACGCTGTAATGTTATTAAATAGCTATAACATTTTGACGTCACAACTATGGTGACCAATCATGGCGCGTTTATAGTCAGGCGATTTTTATTTAAATTTCATCAATTTTTAATTGTTTATAATTAATTAAAAAAATTGTTTTTTTTTAAGTTCAATCATTAAATATCAATATTATTAATAATAAAGTTTTAAAATACATTTAAAAAAATTAATATTTTTTTTTTGAAAAAATTAATAATTTTTTTTTGGAATACCCAATTGTGTCATATAAAACAGTTTTCAAATATGGAACGGTGATGCGTATGTTTAAATTAAATACTAATATTTATTATTAAAAAAACTGATTTGCAAACTCTTGAAACAATTTGGGAGTCATTCAACTTTAAAACAAGTAGGTAATTATTTAAATTTTAATAATAACACGTAAAATATGGGAAAATCCGAGTAAATTGAGCTAACAAAACGCAAAAAAGTGTTATTTATTTTTAAGGTGTCTTTATTTTCGGAAGAGTCATTGAACTGTTTTGTCAACAAATTCATTAAACGAATTATTTATACAGAGCTGTTATTTATGGCTGCATTTCTGTGAAAGGACCCAATAAAGCAACTTTATGGTCGTTGATTCTTATAAAATAATTCGATTAACGATTGCCATACCACGTTCTACGTGGTCCTATGGCCGGGCTTGGTTGAATAGCAAGGCAAGATAGCTTAATATTTTCAAGTATCTAAAAAATACTCATCTTGTCTGTCTCGTAAACAAGATGTATGAGTTGCTAACAGAAATAAAGAGTATGAAATAACTGTCCGAAAAAAGTTTGACAAATTCCAGTAAATAAGTGTAAAATTATCGTAACCGCGCTCAGGTAGGGGCAGCTCTACTCGTTCCCAGTATAATTACATAATTAGCCACTAAGAATTGAATGTACCTAAAGGAAAATAATACCAATTATCGATCATTGGGAGTTTCTCCGATCGCTCGCAAATTAAAACTCGTGTATTTTACAATTTAAACGGATGCATTTCGATATATTATCTAGATGCATTCGATAAAAATCAGAATAGATAAAGATAGAATTCGCAATGGCTTCTGCTTTACCTATAATAAATAGACATGTCTATTGCTACCGACATATATCCAGCTATGATTTACTTTTTGTTGAAGGAAGGTAATTTAAGCTTTGATTCCTTGCTAAGTAAGTATGTCTAAGTTGAGTATTGACAATTATTATTCTGTATTTTTTTCTTTATATTTTGACAATAAAAAATAATGGATAACATACGTACCACCAACTGGTAACGGTTAGTTCACAACAAATTGGATGATGTAAAATCAGCTATATCCCAATTCAAGAAAAAATTAAGTGTCGACAAACAATGCAGCCACAAGCAAACTTAAGTGCAGTCGGATCTTTAAATTTTCTTTCACTGGCAATTAAGCACACTGAAGGAATTCTCGTAAAATTATATCGCAATTAAAGAATTGGAGTAGGTAACTAGAATTATCCTTTTAACGCAATTACTGCCGCGAAGAAATAGCTACTGGCTGATGCCAATTTTTTGCGCTTTGCGAAATATTTTCACGTTTTATGTCTTACTTTACTTTTACCTCGAACCTTACTTTGTTCGTAGTTAGTGCATTCGGTTCAGATTTTTTGTTAATAAATTAAATACCTACAGCCATAAACGGCGGGCCAATATTACAAAACGTTTCCATAATTGGCTCAAATTTAAAACAAAATAAGCTGCATTATCGAAACGCAATAATTTGAGTAATAAACACATCGACCACTGTGACAGGAGCAATAACGAAACGCACAAAAATTACACAGATCAAAAACCGAGATGACAGTCAAATAATAATTACGTAATTTTGGGTTAAGCAGTTTTTGTTCCACGAAGGACGGAAGTAGTAACAATTTGAACGTTTGTATTTGGAATTCAACAACTTATAATACAAGCTCATTTTGGCGGGCAACCAGTTGTAAAATTACTTCGATTTAATTTTGTTCAGATTATCAAATTGGATAACTTCTATTTAGTTAACTAAAAAATATGCGTGAGAAAATCCTTTTTTTTTCTGAAGTAGCCGTTGCATAATAATATTTTTAATGTTCATAGGCAGTACCTATGGCATAATTACGCGAACTAAGCAGCTTGTAGGTCAAGCAACGATGGTCCCGATTTTTCTGAATTTCTGGGAAAACAGCAGATCAAACTAAACAGTAACTTAAGAATAAACATAACGTTAAAATCCCACAGAATCCATGTACCTAACAGTCAAGTAATAAATTTTGATGATCCAAAAATTTACGACCAAACCGAGCGTCTTACCGAACACAATACAAATCCTTACACCGTGAACGCATTAGAATATTAAAAAAATATATCACTAACATTGTTCTCACATAAATTATTAAGCATGCACACACATCTATGGGAATAACGACCTAAACAATGGACAAAATCTTAATAAATGATCACATTCAAAATAGGGTCGCGAGCAAGACATTCGAATCTCGTGAGCAACCCTTTCACTGCTACACCTGGCCGTTGGGACCGGAGTCAAAAATTTCTTTTATCGCATTAGCATAATATTTATAATATTGACAATGGGATGTTTTATTCAAAGTAGCTTACATTCGTTGCATAATGCACACGGTAGCGTCATTGTCGCGAGATAAGGGACGCTCGACAATGGTGTTCGTGTGACGGCGGTTTGTAAAGTTTGTAAGATTGTAAGACTTACCCGAAAGGGTACAGCGAACGAGACGAACGAGAACGAGTCAATTTCAATTTAATTAAAGCGATCGATCTTTCGCTGATTTTAAACAAACTCGTAACTCATGGCTGCCGTATCAACATAGCGACCGGGACGGGATATTTATACATCCTTGATTAGAATGTGTAAAGCATTACTCTCGCTTTGACGCACAATTTATTGCAGCGTTCATTGCATTTCAAGATTTGTCCCGACTGTTCTGCAATTTGTAGATAGCTGGTTTATGATGTACTGCTTCGGTGACGATAACGATTCCGCCAACGTTCCTAACGTCCAAGGAATAATAAAATGGGTCATTATTACCTACCTCACGATTGTTATTAAACCCCCGAGCAAAGTATCGGTTGCATCTTCCGAACCACTTTCGAGGTAATAAAAAATCCTTTTAACCCCACAATAGATAGCGGGCTTTTGTCTAAAAACCGTCAAATGATACGCATTAGGTTTTTTGTCGCTTTATGAATACATTTAAAACAGGAAGGATGTGAAAGTCGGGGTATCAAAGACGCCGTATGGTGAAGGGTTAGGGCGTTGGAACCGGGTGTCGTAAAAAGAAATAATGGGTGAAACATTGCATTAAGAAATGAATTATTGAGGCCGTTTTAATGCCGTCTATCCATTTCGTTGATTACGAATACGGGGCCGATTTTTGATTCAGGTTTGACGAATGAAGATTTTTGTTTAGCTCGCTCTGACTCATTTAAACAGATGATATTTTTTGCAGTAAAATAAAATAAAACGCATGAGGTAAGATAATAGCCGCTTAAATAAAGTCACTTCCCAACCAAAACATAAGACATGAAAAACATGCATTATCAACACTGTACTTTTCAGATCGATCTACAATGGCTCAATCTCTAGGAACATTAATTAAGCTATAAACAAATAATGCGACATTAGGTAGATATAGAAATAAACGTCCAGCTCATGTTCGTTCCTAAAATAGGTTCAAATGTTTCAAACACGGTGAAATTCTAAACATATCTAATCAACCCGATAAGTAGTGACGGCTTTAGTTGAAGTTTTATCCCCTCCATCAATCAATTTGTTTATCTGGACTTTCTCCTTGAAGTGCCTGGCGATTATGTATTTTTCATGAGAAATGTGTGATCACCCGAAGATAGGCAACGGTCACATTTTCAAGCCAAAATACAAAATTGAAATTATGTAGGTAGGTAGGTACTTTATAAACTAGACAATTATGTATAATAGATCTACAAAAGGAATTAAATGTGACTTTTACTCAAACAATTAAATCTATTTAATTGTTAGATTTGAAAGAAAAAAAAACAATTTTTACATTTGTGACAAAAAAATATGTGATGGCAGCCGATAACAAATATATCAATAGGTTTATTTTTTCATGAGTTGTATTTTCTTGATGCACTTTTTTAAACATTGTTCATAGCTCTGCTTAACAAATACGTAACAAGTTCAGAATTGGACTTTAAAGCTAAATAAAAATTTCGAATCAATTTAATATGAATCAGATTTTTTTGCAATACCTAAAAAAAATTTAAATAAGGAACATAAAAAGTACATCAAATTATTTTTGGCGAATTGCACATAAGGAGTATGTTGTACCTATTGTATTTCAAGTGATATTTTAAATTTCATCTTATCCGAAAGCGGTGTACCTACAGGTTAAAAGCGGTTATCCTTTTCTGATATAACTCGGTAGTTTTATAGGTAGCCAGTTCAATAACAAACACATATTTATTTTGTTTTCAATCCGTAATCGAGTTGACTCACAACATTTGTGTGTAAATAATACGTTGGAAAAGGTCAATGTCACTTCTATGACATTTATTTAATGCATTGTAGGTACAAATCAAAAAAATATATTTTATTTTTGAACGTTGATATTTTTCTTTTAAAAAATGTAAGTCTCTTTGATATACTTTGAAGGCATACAGCCTAAACCGCGACCGTTAGAGACTTTTTAATATTGGCCCATTTTTGACTAGCATATTCAACATGAAAAATACGTAGCTTCGATGAAGGCCTGCTCGGGGCTTGAACCCGGGCCAGCGGAGTGCCGCTCGTAGCCGCTGGACTATCGCCAGCGTTTTAAAATGCGTTGAAAACAAGATAGGTTCGAACGAAGCGATAATGACGTAACGCGCTGGAGTTGCCGAGCTTACACTTATTGTACGTACACTGATATTAAAGAAGTTATATTTTTAATGCATTTAAAGTTCAGAAAAATATTAATTTCCTACTTAATAATTAGTTTTGTTGACGAAAAAGTCTCAGATTAAAGAAAACGCAAAAATATTAAGAAAAATCAGGTAGTATCATATGCCTAAAATAATTATGTATATCTATGTACGATATGTAAAGTATGTATATTGTTTTTATGAATAAAAAATATTAAAAAATACCTTTATAATGAATGGAGTTGCAGCTCAGTTGATAGACACACACACGCACACACAAATCTGAAAACAATAAAAACACATTTTAGTTTTGACACAAACACGAAATAAGAATTGTTATTTCTAAACATTAAGAGAAAAACAATTAATTAATGACGATACCAGATAAACAAATTATTTTTCACTTTTTGCATTCGACGGATACAAATAACCCCTTAATTGCATTAGCAGCGAACGTATTTATTTCAAGTGATATAATCTGTTCCATTACGCTTTTTATTACAAAGACAGAAATGATATCGTGACTGTGCCACTTGGGCTTCTGTTTAGTTGCTTCTAGTTTTATAGCCGTTTAATTCTCTTGTCAGTCGCCATAAATACACTGAGCATCCATTTTATAGTCCTCCTCACGAAGACGTACCACGAAACCCTTATAAACTAACGCATAAAGACGAGAATCGATCGAATTCAACGCCTTCATAAACTCAATACGGTAATGAGATTTCATTTTTACATGCTCTTTATACTCACAATTGCCTGTTAAAAATACTTATTGCACTCTGAGCTCTTAATTTTGTAACTAATGTACATTTAATGTACGAAGAACCTAAATTGTACGACATTATTGCTCAATAAACATAGTGTTATTCATGCATGTTATTCAACGCCATAACTTCTGAAGTTACGACAATTTTATATGCAAGGTATGTTTTTTCTGAAGTTACGACAATTTTATATGCAAGGTATGTTTTATTAAAAATGTAGTCAAAAGGGAAAATTATTATACATATTGGATCTATTTCTACATTCCAAAAATTAAAGCTAAGCCATAATTAAATACAATGGGAAGATTATCATACAAACCGAAACGCAGCGATCATTTTGACACATACGTGCGACATGACAACACCTTAGCATAAATAATTGTATTGCAGCAGAACTTATTAATATTTTTATCAGGCGGAGGTGTCAACCGATCTCTGAGCCATCCGTCTTTGTCTAACTCGGCTTATCGGGGATATCTATGCCCATACATTATTTATTTATGCGCTGATTTGCATCGCCTTTCAAGGGTTAGCCCGTAGGACGTTCGCGCGTAATCGTGTTGCATGGGTAAACAGTTTGCATTGTTTTTCTCGCATAATTTAAGCGTTTTAGGGTTATGTCAGTTTTGGGCGGTTGGGTTAATTTTGGTTGCCAGTGCCTAAGTAAATTTTTTTTTATTTTATACAAGAAAAAAATGTGTGCATTGAAAGGTTGTACCTAAATAATTAACTAGCAAAACTTCAAATAAAGACACGATAAGTAGTAAACAACATAACTATAAATTTAGTGCCGTGCCCGTCTCGTTAGAATAAGAGGTGTTTTTGTCTTGATTTTCGTTTCTTTTTTTAAAAATGACCATACAATGTGATTAGAAAAACATATAAAACTTGTTTCCGTAGCATTAAATCTATGAAAAAAATATACCACAGCCAATAGACGTTTCATAAATGGGAATTCCATTTTAAAATTTTAAATATGTTTTTAAAATAAAAATATATTTTCGCGCTTTTGCGTGTGCACGTAACACGATCTAACGTCATAGTCATGAACAGGAACACATCATTATAAAAAAACCAAATAGGTATCAAATTGCCACCTTGGCTTCGTAGAACGGACGCAATATCGCTATAGACTAATCTAGTAAATTGATATTCCAACACTGGCTGCTTTTTATTCCATCATCCAGTGGAACATCGTTTTTTTAACAACTTGATTTACGCCACGAATATTTTTTATACATAGTATGCAATACGTTATAAATTATACCCCAATAGATACGGGATAAATCATTAAGCGACTGCAATAAATATAAAATACGTGAAAATTTAGACTGAAATTAATTGCGTTTAATGTTAAACCCTCTTGTCTTGTTACCGTTTTTGAGAAAACGTAAAAAAGCTGGGCTCCAAAAAATAACAATTAAAAAAGTAATGAATAGGCGGTCTCGTAAGAAACACTCGAAGATAGATTGGAGTTAAGAATGGGGTATTAAAACACAATGGGTCACGGGTTCGGAGCATAATAAAAGTGTATGGAAGAGCACTTAATACGATTGTCCTTTTGTACTGCGTGGGCTATGGGTTTCTATAGCTTTGTATGGAAGACAGTAATGAATTACATGTCATTTTACGACGCTAAACATGTTTTGACACAGAGTATCGACTTGGTGATACATGGGAAACACGGTAAATTGAGTTAAATGATTACGTTAAAGTTTTATGTATGTATTACATTTAGTTTAGTATGGTTGTTGTGTTTTGTAGAAAGATTGCCGCGATCCTTGAGATTCTTTGAGATTTTGAAAATTGAGATTCTTTAAACCATTCTTTTTATTTGTCTTTGCAGGCCCGGGCCTCAGGACTGGGTCCTTGGAAACCAACGGTTTACCGCTGTCTTGTTCAGATCAAGATTTTTACCTTTTAGACTTGAACTTTAATGTTCGTACTGGCACTAGTACCTTCAAATCAGCCCAGAATGGTACATGAGGTTTATTAATAATATTATATCACATATTATTATTATTGTTCTATTCTCTGCCCAGCCTGTTCTATTCTCGGCCGTGACTGGACGTGACTCATGCCGAACGTGTTTATTTCTCGTGGCTGGCTTATCAATACTTATCATACGCTAATTTGTACGACAACAATTGATTTGTCCGAAATCGTGGAATTCTGGTCTTGACAGGTTTTCGCAATGGGCAAAAACTTATTATCCTTATCAAGGTTTCATAAATTAAAAATAATATTTAACTGAATCAATCATAATTTGGAAACGACATCAAAAAAGGAAGGAGGTTATATTTTTTCGGTATTACTCTAGAGTCGTAGAGTAAATACGATACAGGTACGTAGAACATTGAAGGCATTTGAAGGTAACTGACATAACTGTCATAGTTTAAAAATTAAGGTGGCAATGAGCTGGTCACATCATTCGAAGGATCGACGGGCAACGAAAGGGTTTTAAAGGTCATCAAATGACGAACTACATAAGCAAATATTTTTCATTTTATATACAAGGTAGGTACTTAGTAACTAGTACTTACCTGTAGGTCAATGACTTGGGGCTACATAATGGGTAACATTATTGTACTACGGTAGAGTTTCCTGCAATGACTTGTTAGCTGGACGACATTGGACGCTAATTTATAATTACGAATTCATAAGGAAAACCTCCCATTCTAATAGTAGAAATCGATATGAATATGTAATATGTTAAGCAGAATACAAATTTCAATCAAAGTCTATTAACTAGTTAAAGTTCTAACAATATTTAGGAAGTTATAGGTATTTTAACACTGCCTGTCCAATAAGTACCTACATAAATAGTATTGTGTACTGTAATAATATTCGTAGCAAAATTTTGATTAAATTTAATTTTAAGTACAAAAAAATTCAATTTTTTCCAGATTTTCCGAACACTAAGCCTAAGTCATAGTTGAAAAAAATTAATGTTATTTCATTCCATTTGATATTAATAGTTGATTAATCTAATGAAATAATAGTTAACATTTAATTTCCAGTAATTGTAGTTAGTAAAATATTAATTTATAAGTAGGGCAATTAACACGAATGTTTATGTGTAAAGATAAAAAAAACATTAAATTAATTGTCAGTTGTAATGTCTTCCATAAAAGAAATCATAAATTATCGCTATTCACTTTCACAAGAGGTCTACAATTACTACTTTCTTACGTATCTGAACGACATAATTAACCGCGAAATATGACAGAGTAATAACACAAATTGTTGACTTAGCTGTCTTAAAAGGGAGTAACTACATTTGTCAACGCTCTTTCGGTTCTGTCCGTTGTAAACATTATTCATTGTATTTGAAAATGTGTTGGAACAGTTACCATTTTCTATGTTAGCAGAGGTGAATATCCCTTGATGATAAATGGGTGCATGGGAAAAAACAGAACGCGATTATTTTGTAATGCATCCCAAACCACATCTAAACTATAAAAAACAATAACTCACTTAAAATATAGATTCCCTATTATAATACATATGCTGTTAGAACTGTTAGAAGTATTAAAATTGGGTTGAAGACTGCTTTTCCCTGTTGTTGAAGAGAACTGTTCCCAACAGTGGGACAAAAAGAGCGAATACAGAACAGCCCACATATTATTATCTTCAGCCTGTATATTTATTATTTTATTATTCTGTCGCAAGCAGAGCGGGAAAAAGTCAAATTGTCAGACAAATTTAGTTAGTTAAATAAATCGTCCGGCTATCCGAACAGAGCCGGATAGATGTAGTTCGTCCCATTACGAGTCTATGACAATGTATAGGTCGTTAGCTACTGAGTGCGGTCATTTTTACGTGCGCTGACCACATGGATGGTAATTGAATGACATAAAACTGAATGATACCAGCCATTGTACGGATTTTACGATAAACCGTGTCGTTTCTATGTAATTTGTTAGATTGCAATTGTATAAGGCACTCTTTATGGCGAACCAGAGCCTACTTATTTTGATTACTCATAATTGTGTAGGGTTTTTTCAAGTACTATTATTGAATTTAAATAGGTACGTATTGTATATTATTACTGTGGTATTGCGATCATAATGCCATCTGTAATTTTCTAATCTTCACTCTAGTACCTTGAAACAACTGACTTTTTTTAATTTAGTTTGTCGGACTATCTCAATCATTAGGAGAAACAATGCGTATACCTTATATACTTAGATTGGTTATATGTATATCCTGATAGGTGTTAGGTTTGATTGGGTGCAGGATTTTCCTTTTTTTTGGCCAAAAAAACCATATCTATTTGGTGGTTACCCACAAAAAAATAGTTTTCCAAACGTTGCAGAGTGCAGTGCCTTAACATCGGGTGACTTGTACCTACGCTAATTTGCTGCTTTTAAACCGTATAGACAAATACAAATGTACGGCAATATACAAGGCTGTCCAAGTTGACATAATCCACCAGATACCATAAATGAGTGCCAACCAAATAGGTACCCTGGCGTGAGTAACGAGTTTGTTAGGCATAATTTGCTGCGATAATAATGATCATTCCACCAGACTACAGGGCTTTTAGTCGCAGTCTACCTAGATATTTACAGACTAAAGTGTTCGATAGTTATTCCGCTTTTGGCCAATCGTAATAAATAGGTACCAACAATACTGAATAACACATTTAAACTCAGCTATTAGTACCTAGGTATAATTTGAACGTTACTCAATTTAAAGACAAAATCATTCAATTTTTTTCATATTACAGATATTATTTACTAGCTGACCCGACAGTCTTCACTCTGCCAAATAGTTTGATACAACTTTCAAAAAATAAACAAAAACTTCAAAATGTATGATTTTTCCATTTTCAACCGGAAAAGCTCTTCATCCTTCCGCATAAATTTGAGTATCAAAAACAATTTTTCAAATTTTTAGTCCAATAAGAAGACACAGTAGTTAAGTAGTGGGTATGTATCGGATGTGGCTCACAGTAACGTTTAATAGTTAATTATATTTTTGCTATATATTACAAACACAATCCAAAATGGCTGCTATGGTACTTACTCCGGCGCTATTCAACCCATACCGGGGTCTATCGGAAGAACATTCAGCCAAGTTGGATAGTTTGAACGAGCTGGTTAATAAACCTGTTTGTAAGCGTATCTAAGGCTTAAATTGACGTTAAAGCGTGCCTTCGGTTTACTTTGACATTAATACATGTTATTACGAGTAGCCTCGAGTTGTTTTGACCACTCTCCTTGAAGGCCCTTTTGACTCTGAAAGCTAGGACTGGTTGTGTGAAATTTTATGGGCAGAATACTGGCACCTACATTTATTGGATCTCTTTAAACGGCAGGAAGTGGACAAAGTCAAATAATAAGGAGGTATGTTATATGTATTTATTGTATGTACCAATTGCAAGAATACCTAATAAAGAGAGAACAGGCTAAGACAAGGAAAAAACAAAATAAAATAATTGCATAAAAAAATTAATTGAACGTATTAAGTAGGTACTTTTATTCAAAAATTGAACTTATTTATAGGAAAATTGAAACTAAGCTAGGATTCAAAACCAAATACTATTACTAATTAAAAAGTTAAAAATAGTTTAAAACAAAGATATTGAAGCTGAAATATTAATTTAAAAATAGACATCATATAACGTGATAACTTATAATACTTAGGTAGGTTCCAAATACAAAATGTGGAAAATATTTCTTACAACAATGAATAGTCCAACCTTAAACTGTGCAAGTATATAATACTATTTCCGTCGGAATAGCTGCATTGTTTACTTTTCTGTTGTTTTCATTTTCGTCGAATAAAAATACAACTAAATAAAAAAATAAAACAATATAATATCTATGTAATAGCTGCTAATAAAATAATTATATTTAATAATATGTTATCCTGTGATTGCAATTACCCCATATTTTATGAGCCGGCCATTGCGCACAAAATTACACAGCGTCTGCTATGACCATTAGAATTTGGCAGCGGATCGGTTTTGCAAGATTTCAATTTTTTTATACTCGACTTACCAGTTAGTAACAGGCTTAATTATTATCTATTATTTTTATTTTACTTTTTTCTTTCTTTAGACTTTATCTCACCTATCATTTGTACCTACTGTTTAAAAATCAAATTACCTGCGGCTTTTATTTTGTAAAACGCACACAACTCAAAAGGTATTTGTGCGTGCCACTGGGATTCAAACCTGGACCCTCTTTCGTGAGATACTGAATTCATTGCCACTATAACCGTTTCCTAAATCACCTTTAACCTTAATTTTCTAAAAGGCATGGTAATTTTGCAATACTTTTTAAATGTATAGCGGATATTAAAAACATTATTATGTTAACCACATTATTCATAAGCTATGCAACCTTTTTGAGGCTATAAACACAAGGCATTGTTTGCAAAGATCCGTTTTAGTAAAGGCTAGAGGTTGTTTTATGTACAAGGTCTGGCACGAAGTTTCCTGAATACTATAAATTCTGTTTTATTCCTTGGATCCAAGCGAAATTTCTAACTAGGGGTATTTTAGAATGTTAAAAAAGATTGTTTTTTTTTTAATCGTGATTGAGAAATCAAAGAGTTGCCTCTGATTAAATTTCTAAATACATATCTAATAAGTCATGGACACGCTAAACTTTATGATTTCAATAAATTTCATCTCCACTAAGGATTAATCATCACCTATTTCAGCTGATTTTTTAAAACAATTTTGCACCAACCTTGGATTTATTTCGATACTAGCTCGCACCAAAAAAACTATTAACATCCAAAGGCGCATAGTTGGTAACATTGTAAAGTTTTTGTCAATATTGCAATGTTGGCACGCTTGTTCACTGCAACATTTAGTGCATGTTATTATAAGCTGTATTCTGTTTGCCATAAAACCTATAATCGCTTCCTATATTGTCGTTCGACCAGTCATTAGCATTATACCTACCAAGCTACCTAAGATATGTTATTGCATCCTTTTAAGATATGACATTGGCGCGTCCTATGCAGTTTATTTGTTTTTAGTTAGTTACTCAGCTTCTTAACCTTTACACAATTTTAATATTATTGAGACTTAAATTTTATTCCGTAATATTAGAAAGTAAATTATTGTATTGGAATACAATATGTATTATTAAAATATTTAGGTATTCTAAAGAAAAAAAAATCATTTTTAAATTTGATATTTTTTTTAAACAGACAGCACTGACCGATAAAATATGCGACCTCAAATTACGAATATAATCGTCAATTAACAAGAGACAAACAGTGATGTACCTTTTTCGAATATTTTTTTCAGGTTTATTTTTCATAAGGCCACCAGTACACGCTCGTAATTGAAAAAGTCTCAAGGTAGGCAGACTTTGTAATCGAATAATGAAGTGTGTCTTAACGTGTCATTTAACAATTTTGCCGCCCAGCATTTTTGATTTATGTTTTCTTGAAGGCAAAGTAATTAACAGCTCCAAGTGGTAGGTCGAGGCACACATATTTCGTTTTTACTTCCTAACGCCTCGGGCTATAAGGTGTTCATAAATAATAATTAGTCTGGAATCGAACTCGTCGATGCTTTCAAACTAACGATCCATTGGCCGGCGGCTCAAATTTATTAATAACATCCAACTATCAGCTGATTTATATCTTTAATGGTTGCTGTTACATGAGGTATTAATCGGTACTTTTTAAATACAAGTAAGTACGTCTTCATGCGGTAAAATTACAGTTTAAGAAGGGTTAACACGACAGGTGAGCCATTGTGGGTACTACGGTGTACTTACAATAATGACTAAAAATTGTCATGTTTATGAAGTATCAATTTGAAGTATTTTACTTAAAATTGGTAAAGTAATTTAGGTAGGTAATATAGATTGGCATTAATTACACGTTTTAGATCTTACTTAACGATGAATGGCGGGGAATAAATACTACTCATAGGTGTTGATGTAAAGGTCTGGTAATTAAAACAAAAAGAAAAAAATATATAATAACAAAAAAATGCTGGTGAGTAGCAGCAGGTTTATAGCTAAAATAACAATCTTTAAAATTGGGGGAGAAAGTAGAAATTAAGTAAAGTGAATAGCACAATTCGTTTTGGATAATCAGATATTAACATTGCCCGTCATATACAAACACAGTAGTTAAAACATAAATATTTTGTATGTATCACATGTGACTCACTGGACGCCTAAGTAGTTAAATAAACATTAATATTATTTTCTTTTTCAAAATTACTATATTAAAATGTCATGTCAAATCTGTCAATTGAAGCGCTTTTAAAAAGCAAGTGCTTGGGGCTTAAAAGATAAGAACAAACATACAAGTCACGATAAAACTTAAGGCAAAATAAAACGTAGCCTAAAGCCAGACCAAGTTATTAAATTCCGTATTCCAATGTCGTAATAGCCGATGTTCTACACCCGAATTATTGGAAGAAAAAACATTTCATGTGGGCGTTCCACTGCATATCTCTCTGTAACGTTTGCTCGAAATTACCGACGATTAAAAAAATAACGACCGCTTTTCAAAAAGTATATCGATACGTGATTGAAGGTAGTTGAACCGTGTATTTTGGTTTGATTTTGTTTTGATTACTATTATCATTTTGAATTTTATAACTATGGTGTTTAACAGGAAAATAAAACAATACAATAATTTAATCATTCGAAAAATAATGTTACAAAAGTTTCTCAAAACCAATCAAGATTATTTTTGACACGTTATGAACTTTTATTATTTTTATCTATATTTTTGGTTTTAAGCAACCAGCTGTTTGATGAAGATATAAAATTTTTACAAGTACGTACGTACATTACCACCTATTGTAATTAATTTAAAGATCTATTTGCAAACAAAAGTAAAGTGAAGTTTTATTTACCCTGAAATATTTATCAATATCAATAAATAAGAAGTATTTGTGTGACAATTAAGTCCTGTGTAAATATTCAGATAACGTCGTCTAAAACAAAGGTTTAAAAAATAATGTCTAGCCTAATGATGATAAACAAATAATATTATTTTGAAAACAAAAAATATGATAACAAGCAATCTTAAAGTAAATTCAACATGGACAGAGTTGCAGACTATCTCCTTTGTCAAACTCTAAATATGGTCATTTAAACAACCCACACTTCCTATTATATGTATATCGGTTGTGAACCAATTCCACTGTGATTACAGCTCGTTCTTGTTTTGGTATAGCTTATAAATAGCAATTATCTGTCATGGCAGCGCCATTGTTGATGACCAGTAATGATAGGTCTCACAAATGAACGCAGCCATAGTATTCTAATATCCTTTGCGTTCGATAATTAAAATGTCGCGTTCAATGCCCACTAAATATTGTTTTTCATTTCAGTGGTTGCCTAATAAGTATACTTGGTATCTATTTTCATAGCTTCTACGTACATACGAGTTGTCTGGGTTCTTATGGTCATGTGTAAAACAAATATTACTGAGTATTTTTTGTTTGTAAGGAATAATTAGATTACGCAGAATTTAATTGCCTTAAAATAAATTTAATAGTGCAACTATTATTATCTCTGTTCTCAGGATTTATTTGTTTTTAAAACGAATCAATTCTACCTAATTGATTCATTTTAAATATTATTTTGTTTGTTTTGTAAGTATGGTGTTTATTTTTTTATTTTAATCTTGAAAGGTTAAAAAAAATGAGAATTTAAAACTTAGTACTTATATAACGATTTACTTACATTACTTATGTGATCTATTAGTTGTAAAAATAGTAATCCTAGGCTTTCATCAAGGCTAGGTTACAGAGATTGTTAAGTTAATATTTGAAAGGAAAAAATAAAACAGAAATTTGAATTAACGGAACACCCAAAGTAACGAAATTGATCAAAATAACTTACAAAAACTATTTAAAGACGTTAAAGCATTTTTAATGTGAAACGGATTACTTAAAAAATATTTAATTAAATTTACACGTAAAGAAGTACGATATCAGAAAAATATACCAACTACATTAATTATACTTATTGTTTGAGTGATACAGTGTATCTAAGTAGGTAAGTATACAAAGTACCTAACTGAGATAATTATAATTAAGTTTGTAGTTTAATAATATTGAGAAAAAGATTAGTAGGTAGGTAAAACAACATGTCTGCAGATATTTTTAAGACTTACTCATGCATGTGGAAGTAATTAAAAGAAGATAAAGAAAACTAAATATCAACTAAGTTGATGTGACATGTGAAAATGTTAGAGGTGAAATTGATAGTACCAATAGTAGGTTATAAATAAAAATTCATTAAAAATAATGTTATTCTCATTTTTGATACAATTTGATACATTTTTGATTAAACCGTACATTGTACCAGTAAGTATTAGAATAGAAACAATATATGTATTTAGTTGAAATTGCAGACTTATTCTGGACTCTACTTGTTTTAACACACAGGATAGGTACCTACTATTTTGCATTAAATTTATACATAAACAGAAATAAGTATTTTTTGTCATTCGCATGAAGCTAACTGACTGCATTCGAAACGTAACAATCGGTTTAAATTATTTTTTTCGAATTTCGAACCAATAATTTAGATTTTCAACCTGTTAAGGTAACTTTAAAACGTTCAACGTGTAAACGTAACGTTAAAACGTTCAAGGTGTAAACGTAACGTTAAAAAAGGCATTCTTATGTTTTTTTAATTTTTAATACCTACAATCTCATTTTATGTTATTCGCAAATTTAGGAAATGTAAACTTACTTAATTAACTGTTAATTATTAACAGTGTAAGAATTTTGCTTAAATTTTGATCCAATATTTTGAGCGTAAGTTGCGTATTTTTTTTTTAAATGCATAGTACCTTTTTTTCTGTTTAATGATAACTGCAATTTTTTTCTTCAATCGCCCGTGTTGGTTAGATAAGGGCTCCGGTTTAAATTATCACAGTAACAAGATAAAAAAATGTGGCGGTTTTATCAGCGAATTCGCTGTTGCCAAGAGGGTAATAGCTGATGTTTATGTAATACCTACACATACAGGCATTTTGAAAAATATAACATTAGTGGATAAATACTAAAAAAAATTACATTTAAATTTTTTTGTAGTAATGTAATTAATTTTTTTTGGTAGTAAGTAATGCCAATTGTTACCTATTCTTAACATTTTCAAGCGCAGATTCTAAACATCTTAAAGCACAGATTGACTGCACTTTACCCAACGTATAGATTGACTGTGCTTTAAAATGTTTTGAATAGATACTACCTGCTCTAAACATTTTAAAGCACAGATGATTTTAAAAATCACGATGTGTTTATATTATTTCCGAACGTCATTATTAATTTTTTTTATAACTTGTACTTTGCAGTCTATATTTTCTATTGAATAAACAGCTTTCATTTAATATTTTTAAAGAAGCAATAAAGTTTTGAGTAAATTATTAAAGTACCTATTAGACTTCAATTTACCTACAAAACTAGTGTTAAGAAAGCTTGACTTACCACTTGTAGTGTTGCGGGTACTTCAGGAAACTTTTATTCTAATATTCTTATGTGTGTTTTCTTATTCATAAAGATACGGCATTTTATGCCATACTCTCGTTCCTTGCAATTCCAACACTGCAGCACTAGTCGTCACTTAAAAGTCGATTTACTAACACAGTGTTTTTATAAGTTTCGTTCCAAATAAAAAAATTATCGATAAACCTCCAAATATAAGCGGTGTGTATCTGCGGCTATTTAAAAATGGTTATTAAAAGCTATAATTTAAAAAAATCGCCGCATACTGCCAGTCACTTACGCGCCGCCACTAAGTTATCATAATACGAAATGTGAGTGAGAATCTTCGTTGTATCCTATTGGAACTAGAAACGATTCTTGTAAGTCCCAAAACCGCTGCGAGCGCGTCGAACGCATGAGTTTGAAGTGAGGAAACAAGTGACGATACGTGTTCGCGCGTCGATCGTCGTCACGAGAAGGGCGCCACGCCGCGGGTCGCGAGCACCGGCCGCGCCGAACCAACGGATTGTGTAAACGCGCGCCAGTTCGGCCGGCGACGCGGCTCGCGGGCGGGGGCGCGGTGCGGTGCGCGGGGGAGGGTCGCTCCCGCACGCACACATCCACCCCCCTCACACGCTCTCGCCGACGCTCCTATTTTGAATACGACGCGCCAATGTAGCTCCTATGCGATAGATATACGAGCGCGAGGGACGCGACTAGCACCGCGACGAGTGCGAGAGGGACGGCGCATGGTCGCAGCGGGCGCGTAACGCATGTGTGTGCACGCACGCCGGCAATAGTGCGCTAGTGTCGGTCGGACTCTGTGAGTACGCGTAGACGAGAAGTGCCGTGTCTTGAAACTTTAATAAAGGACCCTCTGTCATTTTCTCTCATTTTGAATCTGATACTTTAACCGCGTCATGTACGGTGGACATGTCTGAATTTATTAATGGATGCATCTTCCCGGGGTTGTGAATAATGCACTTGGTTTTATTATTCTGTAGAAAAAATTAAAATTAATATATCCCTCGAAAAGGAACTGAAAGTAATAAAAAAACTAAAATTCATACTTACATAATTATGTATTGGAAGGACGACTAAAAATGTCTCATAAAATATAATAGTGACTAAGCAACCGATAGACGATAGACCAATAAATTTCGCCGAAAACGAGTTGGAATGGTGTCTAGAATCGTCATTAGCATGTATATCGAGGGAACAATATAATTAATACTAAAACGACATTAAAAATTCACATATGCGGTGTATGACGGGCGAATAGCATTCATGTCTTCAAGAATCGGGTTTAAGGACCTTTTAGTGGGATGCGTATTTAATAGCGTGATGAGAAAAATATGCCCGCTCTGACAGCGCCTGTCAGGGTTGTCAATACGTTTTTCTGTAAAATTAAATGTCCTTAATCAAAAATTTCCAAAATATTGAGTAAGGTTACATAATAATTATGATTAATGTATCAGTGAGATAAGATGCACGATTTAATTCGGAGGTGTCAACAAACAGTATTAAGATTTTTTGTTTTTAATATTTTACGTGAGACATTTTGAGTTGTCGGCGTCCTTAGCGGCTCTCATGCGATCAAAGATTTAAAATTTCATATTCGTGAGGTTTCAAATCCAGTTTCGTGGGACTAGTTTCGAAGACTTTGTAGTAGTTAAGACTTTTATTGGTACGATCGCAATGATTTATCGAACAGTTCATTGCGAGGTGTGCACAGGTGGTACGAGGCTAATTTGTACGCCATTGATTTATTTATTCGATCGCCCGACTCCCTCTTTTAGTTTCTCTATCATAAACGTAATTACGGGTGTGCGTTGACAGATATTTTTTAGAAAGTCGATTGCTTGCGAGATGTTATGTGTTACGAATTAAATTTTAGCTATTTGATATGGCAGAAAGTTATGACCATGCCTAGGTGTCAAAATAATTGGAGTGCCTAAGGAAAGTTTTCGAGCAATGTTTTAACAGTAATGTGATACGTCAAAATACGATCTTTGCCCTTTACAAGTTCAGGGTCGCACCATCTTCATTCCTTCGTCATTAGGGCGGACTAATGACCTGATGAGGAGAACGGTAAAAGGTTACCTACGTTCAAAATGCCTGGATTTTAATTACAAGAATTAATGTTGATTTCTTACAATCTTCTTTACAATTTAG
Source organism: Erynnis tages (assembly GCA_905147235.1). Classification (NCBI taxonomy): domain Eukaryota; kingdom Metazoa; phylum Arthropoda; class Insecta; order Lepidoptera; family Hesperiidae; genus Erynnis; species Erynnis tages. Next base: position 2,729,549 of record LR990081.1, read on the forward strand.
GTGGTTAATAGAGGAGATCAGAAGAGTATGGACGGGTGAAAAATTGGTTTTTACAAATGTACATGATACGAAACATTATGTATGAAACGGTTTTAACGTCTAATAAAGAAATTGGTCGAATGTTTTTTACTTATTCGTCCAAATGTCACGAATTCTAATTAGAAACACTTTAAATTATTTGAGACACCAAACCAGATCTAACGAAATGTCTATTAATATTTGATTTTCATTATGCCTATATTTTAGCTGTATTACCTATTTTAAAACAGCTTATAGTAGGTCGGTATCATATTTAAAATACCAGTACGTTTAAGAATTAATTAAGATTGGCAGGCTGATAACATAAATAAGTTCAATTTTTACATGCGATCTACATTATTAGTACCTACGAGGATTATAAGGAGCCACATTTTCAATAAAATTGAATAAAAGTGCCACAAAATCCAATTTAAGGTAATTTTTTATCTCTAAGGTAATATTTACTCCCATTGTACTTATAAGGTAATATTTACTCCCATTGTACTTACTACACTTAGGTAAGTCACATTCATGAGAATTTTACAAATTGTAGTTTAACTACATTCTAATGATTTATGATAGTTGGTAAAATGGTAAAAAACTTTTTTGTTTCTGTATAAGTAGTTCGAATCATAAGAATAGACTTAAAATGATGTAGGTACGAGTTAATTAACTGAGGATTTTGACATAACGAGATTCGAGTTGACAGTATAGGTGCAGTAAAATTGTATTTTGTCATGTTTTGAACAGATATTATCAAACACATTAGGTACTTACTTTATTTTCGTGAAATTGTTGGCTCTACAAGGGTTAATTATCAAAGTACTCAGGAGAAAAGCAAGCACAGCAAATAAATAATTGTTTCAAAATAGTCTTCTTATGCATTAACCAACAACAAAGAATGAACATGTACGTTCCACATACCGTATTTTTAATTATGAAATTGGTATTGGAATAGCTAGAACAACTGAATTTCTCTCTTCATTTCAACATGATAATTCCTTTTTCTGGTTTTTTAAGATTTTGAGGTACTTTGTCGTTCAGTTATGGCCGTTATGGGTGTCATTTTAAGTTATTCGATAACAATGTTATCTCTCACCTGACGCGTTATCGCTATCGTAACGATAAAGAGACGATAGCACGATGATAGCCCGACAGTGACATTCGCTGATAAAGGCGAAGGTGTGACTTGACTTCTGGCATGTGGTCTTCGGTACGTTTTATTACTTTTTACGTTTTATTACTCGTGTGGAACGCAAAGATTTTTAAATTTAGAATGTTTAAAATTCTTTGGCAGTTTGTTTTATTTTAGCAGCTACTAAATCTCGTTATTTGGGCCGACTGTACGCTCAACTCTAGTTATAATACTGTAACATTTAATGTTATTACAATAGAGTTATAGACATAATCTGGTGTACCTATCAGAAAATCGTTTATGATTTATTATAAAAAAAATCTAAACATTTTTCCAATTTTTTTAAATACAGAAAGTCTACGTCTTATGTCAAGAATCTCAAACATCTTTTAATTTGTCCGTATCCAATAAGTATCAACATGGAGCAGTTAAAGACTTTGTTATGGACATAAACATTGGTTACACGTGTAACCGTAATCATTTAACGGGAATTTATTGTACGGATTAGTCATCGTATGCAACGTGTAATAAACGGTACACAGCCGAGCAGTCCCACTACATTGTCAATAACAAAATATTTATTTACCTGTTAATTCCTTCCGAAACCGGTAACCGGTATTTTCCGTAGGTACAACACCACATGCACACATTCGAAATTCGAATTTTAAACCTGCCATCACTCGGTCGGCTCGCGTGCACTCAAACGGGATTCGCTTATTAGTCGCAATAATTAGTATTTAGTATTGTTTTTGTTGCGTCGGTGACGGGCGCTCGCGACACGCCGGTGCACTGCAACTCGTCACATAATGCTCACTAGCCTCTCTTTCCCCCTTTACGTCCGCACCGGCTTTTTACCAAGGGCGCAGGCGCTCGGGGCATTTTTTAAACCGCGCCCATGTTTCTGTAATTTCTATCGCGGCGCGCACCTTTGTCTTTTTTCGTGCATTTTTTCGCGACATCTCTGTCTAACGTCCACGCTCGCTAATTCGCCGTCCCCCTCCACCTAACGGTCGTAGTGATCGCTGCTCTAACATGGCGCAGATGCATATACACTCTCTTTCTAGTGACGCCGCGACGCCGGTGACGCCAATTATTTTGCCATCCTCCGGCTGCTAAACGCAAGTTCAAAAAACGCGTCGTTGCATTTTCGACCTTATGCACTTCACTTAAAAGTTAACGCGCCGCGTCTATTCTGTAGTTGCGACTTTATGATCTAACGTGAATCGTGTAAAGTTCCGGCCATTTTTGCGATAAAAAAATCGTTTGCATGCACGTAACCACGCCTTTGTATACACATATTGCTGTCTATTTTACTCCTTTTTTATTTTTCTCTTGCGTTCTCGCTCTCTCACGCACACATAGAAACGGAAAGCGAATGCTTCGGGATGCTCCCAGCGTTTCTGAGTGAGTGCCACCTAGCGGCGAGTAGCGGAACTTTTTGGAGAAAGGGGTTCGGTTCTGTGAAATTTTCGCATCCACCGTAAGGGTGGCAGCACCGTAGTTTTGAGGGTTGTTTTCTGAGTTTAGTTCGAACTTTCCCCGAGTGATGGCGCTGTGGTTGATGTCCAATTTTTACGGAAACAAGCAGTCTTGGGAGTTAGTGTAAAGTCTGTTGCGTGTCGTTTTTAAATTGAATCATTTATACCAGTCAATTATGGAACCGGCTTGACGATTGAGGAAAGAATGTTTCGTGTCTATTTACAATTTAATCAAAAGAGATTTAGCTAGGAATTAGCATTTTATTTGCGCGTTTGCTGACGCAGCCAGCAGGGGGCGCGAGCCGGTCTTACAGGGCGGGTAGATTAACCGTAGGCCTGAGGATTTCACTCACGGTGACGTAATAGACGATGGACTACAAAATAAAGCGATCCTTATTTAATATTGATGGATTAACTTGAGCTCAAAATTACAACGCTTATGTTAATTTTCAAGATTTATGTAAATGTCCTTTAACAATACTAAACGGATAATAGGAAGGCGAACCAGTCGAATTCTCAAATTCTTCAAGACGGTGACTGGGCGTTGCGTGGCGGAAATGAGGCTAGCATGCCTGATTGAATTGTCGTTTCGATTACGAAATTATACCTACAGTCGAAAATTAAAATAATTCTAAAAAACGAATTTCGTCTATTTTTCGAAGTATTTTAACTGTCGACAGCATAAATTACAAGACGTAGGTACCTACTTATACTTATAGCACAGTAATAATTAAGTTTGTAAATTAAAATTGTTCTGTTTTACAAATAAAAATTAAACGGCGGGCATAGATTACCTCGAGTTTTGCAGAATTTCACGTAAATTGTACAAAATGCTAACCTTAAAAAGTACAAACGATATTATAAAATAATAAGTAATCAATCGATCAATATGAAATTTCTCACACGAAATGATTAGGTATATTTAAATCGATACGAAATTCCATTCGCTTGGTAACCGCATTCTTACTCAGTCCTTAATTTTGTTACAACGAGATAACAAATTGTGAACAAACCACCGGTAGGTAAGTATTGGGCAAATACCCCACTTGATATTGTAATTAGGCTCTAAAATTTGAATAACAATTAATTGCGATTAGGCTTGTATTTTATTAAGGAGGTATTGTTGTAAATATTAGTGTATTGAGGTATTTTAATTTTAAGCGGTAGCGTAAGCGGCTTGGAACTCGACCTCGAATCAAGGGGTCCGGGTTCGAATCCCAGTGGCACGCAATGACTTTGTAAAAAGTTATGTGCGCTTTATAAAATAAAATATCACCTGCTGATTCGGTGACGGCTGCATGCCTAAGAGCTTACAAAAAAATGTTCTCACAGGTACCTATGTGAAGTCCACCTAAGTATACTTATTCGCTACAAATAACTGCACCCTACAATCAGGTGTAGGCAACCGCGGCAAAAATAAAAGAGACGCAATAAATTCTCGTTTACACCATACCACTGAATTATTTTAGCCACAAATCTAGTTAGCTACAAAGTTGCCTCTTACATCTAGATGACGTGAAATACGCATTCGGTAGTTAACCAACACATTACACATAATGAGTTGAGTCTGAGGCTAGGCAATCAATGATAGTGTGTCGTTTCTGTGCCAACCATCTCTCAGTGGCGGGTTAAGGTCTTTGCACAAAAGAAAAGAAAGGAAATAAAAAGAAAGAAGAATGCGTTTATTGGTGACTGTAACAAGAGAAAGATGTTACATTTTAATAAGTTGAGAACAGTCGATCCTATGCGGGCATAGAATAAAGCAAGCAGGAAGACGGGTGAACCAATGGTTTTTTGGCCGGCTTTGGTAGAAAGCTCTTTTTCACAGAACTCTGTCATGGCCCCGATGAAATATATCAGTCGGAGACTGTTCCAACTTTTGCACGTAAGCGGCAACAACGCGTGTTAAAAAGGGGAAAGTTGCTTGGTGAAGATTAAATTGATAGACCACACAAAATTACCTAATTATAAGTCTATGTCCTTCTGCTGTTGGAGATAGGCGTGACACCAAACGTGGTCTTCCGTTCCTTGCAACCAGCCACTCCTCGCTATTAAAACACCCAAGCTGCTTCAATGATTATGTATCTACTTACTTTAAGAATTTTCAACAGTTGAAGGTATCCAAAGCACGTTATCCACTGTATCATACTGCTGGTAGGTGGTATCACATTCCTCAAAAAATCTGAAACAAAAAAAAATGGATTTAAGTCAAAGTGTATTTATGTATGTTTTTGTTTGCAAACTGGGTAAATTAAATAAATTTATTCTAAATATTTTTTGCGGTATGTCTTAAGCTAACACGAGGCTTAGCTTTTCCTGTTAGATATGAGATATAGGTACCATTTAAAAACTGAATTCCTGGCTGAGAAATTCACGCTAAGAAATTCGTACCATCTACGTTCAACTAACAGTAGTACTTAGCAAAAAGTTACAAACGCGAGAAAACCCTTCGGCACTATAAAATAGACTTGGCGTCGAGCAAAAAAGTCGCAAAAAGGACGCATTAGTTTCCACTAATCGGCGCATCGAAGCCTACAAACAAGTTAGCTATCGGGATCTGAATCTCGGAAATTGTTCCTAGAACAAATTTCAATGCATCTTAGGCTCGGGATACACGTAAAAACCGTCAGGACGGCGCGATTCCGCGTGTCTGTCTGTATAAAATGTAAATTATCACTTCCGTCTTCCCTTCAGGACTGAGCCTTGTTTTTCTGAACATAAAAACCGCGGAGCTTATTATTGCTGTTTTAGAAACGGGTTTGCTGTTAGGTTAAGCTAGAATCAAATTGAAGCTAGAGGTAAAAGAAAATGGATCAGTTGTGAAGGATAGTCCAACAAAGTCTACATCCCCCGAGTATACTATTAAATAATTAAATTTACCATTTTAATTTTATGAATTTTTAAAAAGCAGTCGTTTTCCGATCTTTTATGGAGTTTTTCGACTCCTTGGTTAAAATTGTATAAAATTAAATATCACCTGCTGTCCTGGTGGAGGTTATCACGAGGAAACCTGCATGCGTGACAGTTCTCCATAATGGTTTCAAGGGCATGTGAAGTCCACCAACCCGCAATACGGCAGCGAGATGTACTTTTTGGGCCATTAATGGGTTACTACAGATAGACAGCTGGGAAGTTTTCCGACTACACTTTGAACAGGCTCTGGGAAGTGTTGGGTGTATATCGGCATCTGGACGGAATTCAAAGGATTATTTTATTTTTTGAGATACATATTAGCCCTGTCCCTATTGACACCACTAAGTGGTATTCACATAAGGTCGGTCTGACAGCCTGTGCGATTATTTCTGTATTTACTTTCATCAAGAAATATAGTGTGTTTCGACATTAACTCTCGTAAAACGCTAACCGTAGAACTTTGCTATACCTATTCGGTTTTCTAAAAAATAATGAAATATAGTGTGGTTCAACTTGAACTCTGATAAATACAGATAAATATTGCATTTCCACGTCGCCTTACAAACGACGCTGAATGTTTCATAAGCCGCCATTGAACACGTTTTAGGTAACACTGTTTTTATCTAGTTCGTTCCATTTTATAGTTTTCAACGGGATTTTGTTAGTTTGAAATCTAGCTGTCGCTGACAGCTGACGTGCCTTCGTACAAAATAGTGTTCAGATTAATTCACTGTACCCTAGGAAATGAATGGATTACTAATACGTTTTTTTAAAGTATAAATAAAACTAGCTTCCATACACGACTTCGTACGCGTGGACTTAATACTTAATTATTCCCAGACAGAGATAGTACATGATATGATATGATATGTTAATTTCTATCATTGTAGCAAATTTCATCAAAAATATCCCCATATACATTTTTGTAAGATATAATGGAAGAACTCACACTATTTTCGTCTGCGAAAGCAATTTGTATCAACTTGTGTTCTTACTTTGGTGCCTATGGACTTTTCTCGAGAAACTGAATATTTTGTCAATTGAATAGTAGCTTTAGCATAAATTTAAAGATGCATGTAGGTAATGCAATTACAATCTAAAAATGTAGGTTAATAAAAGAACTTTACTTAACTCATAATAAATTATGGCACTTACTTATTTGAAACAAAAATCAAATTTGATAATTAGACAGGATTCTGAGTCAACAGACTGGTTGAACCTATTTTAATGAGATTTACACACCAGCTTATGTTATGCGGAGTGACTGCGCCGTTTACCTCTAAAGGCATTAAAGATGTATGATGGATAAGGAGGCGGTGCATTACGAAATCGATGCACATCTGTCAGCAATGAAACATGCATGCCATGCAGCGGGCATGCTAATGAGTCAAGCGTGACTCATTGAAGCTACCGATCAATGCGTTACAAGCCAAGAAGTATGTATCAAACTACACTTATAAAGTATTAGTTGCACTCGGTCTCTTTATTAGATTTTTAGGACCGATTAGACCCGACCGGTGGGGTAGAAAGGTCCTGAAATGGCGACTATGTCTAGGGAAAAGGGTACAGTCCGTCCACTGACTGGGTGGACTGATGACCTGAATCCTGAAATCCAGAAAAATAGTATTGCTACTGATGAGTACCTACCTACTGAGATGTTCGCCACAAACAAATTATCTTTGGAACCTACAAAAATGCTAAACGAAGGCTTTTGGTAAAAAATTTAATTAGAAATCAGACGGAATCGCAGGCAAAGCTTACCTAAAACTAAGATTGCGCGTACCTCTACGAAGTTATCTAAATCTAAACATTAAGGTTATGTAGGCGCACTGATCACCCACGGCATGGAATCACGTAGGAACCCTTTATCTCGACGTAATTAGGGTTAAACGGTTTATAACCACCGCGGCTTGTTACTGTAACGAGTAGGGATGGGCACATTTCAGATATAGGTGCTCGTACCAAGTAGACGGGAGATTACCGAGCACGTTAACGAATGATACGTTTCAATTTCAAACATCAAAGAGCACTTCTTCAAAGCGTCACCGCTTCCTGCTTTCCTTTCCGCTTCCACCGGTCCTGTGGCTAAGAATGCCGCCTCTTACTCGAGGGGTCCAGGTTCGAGTCCCAGTGGCACGCATCTATAATTTTCTTAAAAAAGACAACTTTTTGAGGAAGTTATTGGTGTGTTTTATAAAATAAAATATCACTTGCTGTAACGTTACAGGAAAACGTCGTGAGGAAACTTGCATGTCAGATAGTTCACAAAAATAATTGTCAAGTGAATTCAACAACACTTAAGTACTTTTTTGAAATGGCACGTTACTACTTTCAAGCTGCTGTTTCCCTAATAAAAGAACACTGAGATTAAAGCAGTGTATTTTGGATAAGCTTGTTTTGGATAAGCGTGGATAAAAAAAACGGGTTGCACTCCGGGAGTGCCCGCAGAAGTGAAAACTTATGAGATGTGTGTTCTTGGTGATTTGGACGACAGTTCAATTAAAATACAATTGAGTTTCTCTGTAAGAAAAGAAACGACATTTAAAGCATTAAATGTCGTTTAATAATCGCAATCTCGAATCCAAAATCACAATAATTATTTAACTTAAATGTTTAGGTATTTCTATAACAAAATACACTTATTATTTATGAATGTTTCCTTTTGACAGTTTCCATAGTTACTTTGACTTTCTATGCTTCTATAGCTGCGTCTCGTAACGGTGTCGCGAGTCCAGAGATTTTATCTCATCTAAAAATATGCGTACCGCGCTAATATAAGTTTTCACTTCATTAAAAAGGCCTACAAAAACAATTAGAAGGAATGTTACTTTGAAAATTGCCGAGTAGAATACCGAAAAGGTTGAAAATAAATATGAAATGCTAAAGATACTAGCCCATCTCTAGTAACGAGATACCTGGCTACCGAGTATTATCTTAATGGACTGTGGTCTACAGCTCTCATAATTGGTGTGTTTGCTTTTAATAAAATGTTGTGGGTCATTGACCTACATTTATCGTACACACTGTAGCTATTAGGAAATCAAGCGTTTGATATACTACGAGCAGATAAGTAAAATGGCAGAGAAATACTGATTTGGAAAAATTCTGGCAGGAAGTGAGCGAGAGTGATGTGATTGGCTAATATAAATAATCATGTAGCTATAACAAGGGCCCTGATTGGTTTATATTACTTTTCGTGACTTGAGCTTGGTGATGATCAGTGAAAACGAAATAAATAAAGGTATTTCATTATTTCTGCGGCAGTTGAAGAATTTATTTTTCAGAATTTGGCTCACTTTTCAGCTGTGGACTTAAGGAACAACATAAGTTGAAATCAAAGACTTTAATATGACCAGAAGAAGACAAAGGACTAGGGAAAAATATATGTTGATAGAGGTGTGTGTGAGATACATTAAAAAATGATATAACAGCAGTTTCCATCAAAATTAAACCTAAAAGGTCCCCTAATTTTTGGTGTCTAATTCTTAATATCTTGACTCTCTATCTTGGCTTATAATTTTTCTGCTTATAATTTTAATGCTCCGTGCTGTGACCAAGTCACGTTACCCAATTATATTTATTTATTATTTACGGTTTATTGTACAACCTAAACCATACAATGTCGGTCGGATCTACCTAATACCGTATTCTCTCCCAGTAAACCCAAGGTGATGGCTAGAAAATTATGAAGTAGGCTGAATAAATTTCGTCACTTTGCCCTATTTCTTTTATCTCTTCGTGTAGGAGGTCTGTCCATTAGATCGTCATCTCGTTTCTTATCTATCCTCTACGAATAACCGCATCGTGGGCGCAATCACGTCAATTCTGAATATCAACACGTACTCGTAAGTATGCAACATCAAGGTAAGAATCAAAGTGCTGAATTTAAGCCTCATTACCGAGTCCCAGAGAACAGTCGTCATTCGTATGACTGTTGCAGCCCACATCGGTACGTTTACCACACGCTTTAGTGAACCAGAGGACAAGTCATGACGAGAGTCTTTTGGTTAATATGTAAGTAGGTAGGTACAAGCTTCCGCCCCCGATTTTATCCACGTAAACCGGGATTTGATTTAAGAAATTTTAACCAAATCTGTGGATTAAGGGTGAAAGTGTACCAGTACCCTTAGTCTAAGTTTTAGCAGTTCCGAAACGAAACGCACACATACACAGCTTACAAGACGAAAATGCGCAGTGTAATAACCAACAGAGGAAAAAGATTTTTAGAAGAGTTAAAAATTATTTATTAATTTTTAACTCTTCTAAAAATCTGCATTAGATAAATCATCACAAAAATTGTTTTATTTTTAATCAACACTCTTTCAATGTTTAATAATATTAATGAAACATAATAACCGTGAATTGGCCGTAATGCACTGTAAAATTTCGAACTAATTATTATCCCGTAGGTAGGTATTAAATATTTGTTAGTATTATAATGTCTAACGATAAGTATTCATATCTTTCACTCCATACAAAAATTTGATTTTAATTTTTTTAGCTCCTCTAAAAATCTTTTACCTCTATTTGTTATTACACTGTGGACTCCTGTGTAGTAAGATGTGTATGAATTACGTATCTATCCGAAACGAAACGCACAAACGTTTCGTTTCTGTATCGCTAAAACTCAGACTAAGGGTACTGTAGTATCGCGAAGCACACTGTCAAAGTTTTCTACGTCGTATCTACTCCGAGGTGATATAATCGGAGCACGGCCGCTCCCTAGGCATGATCCCCTGGTAAATGGGAGATTTCCCTTAGTCGCAGTATCGAATGGTAGGAAGCAGTGATAGCCCAGTGACTGAAAATTCAGCCTCTTAATCAAAAGGTCCAGGTTTGAATCCCAGCTGCATGCACCAAAGATTAAAATACCATTTGCTGTTACGTTAAACGAAAATATCGTGAGGAAACCTGCATGCCGGCTGTTATCATAATGGCCTTTCCTTCGCATTGTGAGAGGAGACCCGACCCTACTGCCTCTAACGGTTAAAGACAGAATAAAACCCCAAAAACCAAAATCATGGAGTCGGTACACCGTGGGCGGCAATGACTATGCAAATAAACGCCGAGTAATCTGTGATACGCTTTATATTTATAAATATTACGAGCCGCGATGTTTCCTCAGTGCATTGTGGCATTTACAACCACATGTTATAAACTCGTTGGTTTTAGGGTACCGTACCCAAAACGTGCCATCGGGACTCTTAATCTATACTATAAAAGAATAATATTATAAAGCTGAAGAGTTTGTTTGTTTGTTTGAACGCGCTAATCTCTGGAAGTACTGGATCGATTTCAAAAATTCTTTCAGTGTTGGTTAGTCCATTTATAGAGGAAGGTTATAGGCTATATTTTATTTTAAAAAAATTAGGGATCCGTAAGAAAATTGAAACGAAAAACTATTTATGCGTGCGCTGCAAAAACTATTGACAAGAGAACAAAATGTTGTACTACGGGTTTGTAGGTCTTATTGAGATCTACAAAAAAGTCAGCGAGAGCACATATCTAACTATCTTAGTTCAGTCACAATAACCGCAAGTTCTAAATCCACGCGGGCGAAGCCTAGTCTAGTGTTTTACAACCAGGGCCTGATTAACCCAGGCTAATTAGGCTGCAGCCTGGGACGATCGTGGAGGCGCGTTGAAACCGTGTCTTCGCATGCACTAGCATCACTGCATCTACCCTACATATTCCAAGTAGACCGAGACAAAACACTAAAAGTTAATGCGGCTCTTTTATAGCTAGTATGAGCCAGGTTCACACTAGTAAACAAAGTCAAAAATAATATTTATACTACCTTTTAGTCCGACCATAACACTCCTGGCGGCGCGCGTCCTCATAATTAGCCTAGGGCGGTCAGAGCTCTTAATAAGTCGCTTTTCGTAACCTATTTTTTCGCGCAGACAAACTCTTACCGATTTGTCCAACATAACCTAAGAGTTGGCTCTGGGTTAAGTAAATTAATAGTGATGGGGTAAATAAAGTAAATTATTGATTCTTAGTAATAGGGGACCCACGGTGGTCCATTTTAGGCTAACAATCCGTCGTAAAACCCAGAATGGATATTCAAAATTAGTTATTACTTCCTTGTCGACGACCAACGGAAGAACGATAACTATAAAATACAAAAACGTACCTACTTATGAACTGTAAATAATCCTGTAATCTGTACTTACAATGTCATGTTTAAATAGAAAATATAACGTGCATCTGACGGCACATGTGTTACCTTAGTCCTACACCACACTTGCGATTATTTAATTGGAAAGGCACGACCAACACGACAAACTTTAAACTACAAACTTTAAATGCTAAACTACGGTATCATCTGCGTGTTGCAAGAGGCGACTAAAAAGGGCTTTTAGGGGAAGCTAGTTCAAACTGAGGGTGTGCTTAGTTACGTGCTATCATAAACTACTCCCTTAGAGGGGGACCCTGGAGGCCTGGAACCATGGAAGCCCATGGCCACGAAATAAATTGTAAAATCTCTATACCTATACATATTTGTGCAAATAAACGTTTTGTCTTTGTTTTGTCGTAGTTTAGTAAGCTGCCTAATAAAACCATTAGCGTCCAGTCATCAGAGGTTCCGGCGAACAGAGAGCTCGTTCTACTCAGTAATGATTATAAGTATGCCGGAGCTCGAGTTACAGCGAAGCTAACGCGCCTGTAGCCCTGCGTCCCTGTTGATCACAATCTAACCAGCATCGGCGCATTCAAATCTTTTGTAAAATAAACAGTTTCATAAATGTGTAGCAAACGAGCAATCTACCAACTACACCCAACGTTGCTTAACTTTCAATACTATTACATCTAGGTTCTAAAGTTGCATTTACATGTTTGTTCATATAAACAAATCAATCACACAGGGCGTGCCGCGGGCTGAGTCTAGAACACATAAAGCCATATTTACTACAACTATGATAGATGGGGCCTCGGACCCACCGCAGGGCTGACTGACAGGGTTAAGTGAGATGGTCTTAGACCATTTATATTACGCTCCTATTTTAGAATTGCATTTGACTCAATTCAAATACTCCCGTGCCAAGTACTTACTAGGTATTTCAGAATTGCGTTTGAGTCAATCTGTTGCGATGGCATATTGATGTGTTTATGCAATGGACGCGATTGGAAGTTATTGGTATGTTTCATTGATTGTGCTGGAAATAAAATAGAGGAGATGTTAAGATCGATTTACTTGTACGCAAACAGACAGCAAATGAATAATATGCAGGTGCTTAATGTAATGTAATGTCCGCTCGGTCCTGAGGCCTCTAAATCCAACGGTTTTCCGATGACTTCTTCAGGTCGTCAGCTCAAGTGGTCGGACGGCGGCCTTTGCTCCTATTGCCAAATTTACTGTCAGTCCAGCGAACGTGTGGACGGTCCATTACTACTTTAATTTTCAAACTCTAAGAGCTATGTCGGTCACCTTCGTTCTTGGACGGATTTGTCACGTAGAGAAAAAAAATAACTCTCCATACTCATAAACGCACTCTAGGATTCCCTGTGTCGTGGGCGCCATGGACACACAGGACAAGAACTCAAAGCACCCAGAACAGAAACCGAAATTCGAATTAGTCATTCAAATCTCTGCTTTGTCAGAAATCGAGCCTAGGACCGTGCAGGGAATCGGTGTCTAAATCGGCGCCACTCAGGTCGTAAGCATAGTTCTCCCCAGCATATTTGCATAGCTAGCAGCTCTCCATAGCCCACTGAGCAACTCTAAGCTTGAGAATTAGGTTCACAGTGAAAGCTTTACTAGATGCAGTTTCTGGTCAGGGCTTCTCAACCAAACAATCTTGCGGTCCGCGAGGTACAGCTGGATGCTGAATAAACTGCAAATGATGGCGGTCGCTGCGCCGCGCAATTAGTGCCACACCCACTAATTGAGGTCAAATTCATTTGGCGCTCGAAATAGCAAGGAGGTCGAGAGGCGACCTCATGGAGCGTTTAAAATGTAATTAATTTACGTTTCTACGTGGACTGCCAAGAGCCGAAAGAAAGAAAGATTTCTGTACTAAAATATTTTCTATGATACCTCTGACTTTATTTTATCATTTACGTCTATGACATTCTTCCATGCCTATCTATTCGAGAAATTTGTCAAGAGAGAGAGAAGAAGTTCTGCACCCATTTGTGACCCATTGCAGGGTCGGGTCTCCTCGCATAATGAGACGGTTGTAGGCCTTAGTCTACCTACCACGCTGGCCTATCTAGAGTTTGGGGGATTTCACATACCTTTGAGAACATTATGGAAGACTGTCAGACTTAGCAAGTTACCTCAGGATGTTTTCCTTTAGCGTTACAGCAGGTGACATTAATTTTTATAAATCGCACATAACTTAGAAAATCACAAAGAAAACCTGGGTATGAATTCTAGAGGAATTACGCCTGGTGATGGTCATACTGGGATTCGAACCCAGACCTCTCGGATAAGCCTAGTTCTTAGCTTCTGGACTACCGCTGTTAAGTATGTACCGAAACCATTGCCTTTGCTTTCAACCATCAACTAACTGGCATTCACTTAACAGAGGTGTTGTCAGTCATCGCCATGCGACCCCAACGCCAACGTGCTTATCTTTGCGGTGGCAACTTGATTGTGAGCTTACATTGGAGGAGTAGGCACCAACAGTTTTGGTTAAAACTAGGATTCCCATTTCTCTGATCAGAGTAACAGAATGAATGCAGGTTCATTTGCTTTAAAAGCTGCCTTTAAAATGTTTTTGCAATAGGCAATATAAATAGGCGAAAAATAATTCTAAAGGAAAACCACTACACATCAAATTACGCATTAAAAAGGACGTCTTAAAACAAGTTAGATAAAACCGAAAATCTATATAATGAAAACGCTTTATTTTTTTCCTAAACTAGCAAAAGCAACGCTCATTTCTGTTGATGCCAATGAGCGATGAATGTTATGTGGACAATGTCGCCCATAGTAAGTAATTTTTATGCCTATTACAACTTATAAAGTGGCTTTCTTAGTAGAGTTATGCCAATAGTCAAAAAAACAATTACTTAGTTTAAGTAGGAAAAAGGTACAAAACAAAGACAAATGCTTTAATTACCTTAGAATACCAGGCTTTCTTAATAAAATTTAGTCCTCCTTCTAAGATTATCCCACAGAACTGCAACAACTTGGCAACCCTACCACATAACCTTGAGAAGTGACTGAGTTCTCAGTTCTCGTCAACACAATACTGGAATGTCATTAATGAAACTCGTAATATACCTTTGGAACACGTACCATACCACCATAACAAGACCCATGGTGAAATTTGGCACGCCTCTATTTGTATGGGCATAAGGTTCATTTTGGTGCAGTGGTAGCGTTGGCAGGTGATGGTGTAAAGTGGTGGTATAATGGTGCAAATCAACCATCGTGATCGTGGTATTACACAGTCGTGCAAAGCCGCATGTGCATCTGAATTATCGACGGTTAAAATTAATATTGGAAATGTCACGAAGATTCCTCGAAACGGTGAACGGTTTATTGACGAATCATTTTTTGTGTGAATGCCCTAAATGCGTCTTCTAAGTATCGTTTAAAGTGTTTTAATGCAAATTTATAGTATGGTAAGTGATCACCGTTGTAGCCATGTCATTTATAGCTGTCGAATTATCCAATCGTAAATGACGGTCAGCATCCGAACACGTAGCACCAGCACCATGAGAACACCTGGCATCCATGGAACCTGGTATTTAATTTTGTTACACATTCAATTATGGTAATTTCCAGAAAAACCAAAATCTGTCAAATTTCGGGACTGTCAGCGGTCTGACTAAGGGATTCTTTCGCTTTAATGAATATTAGTAGGGACATTGGACACTTCTGCCTCTTCCGTGTACCTAATAAAATCAACATAATAGTCATCTAGGCAACAGCCAATACTTCCGTACCTCGTCCTGGCAACACAGCCTGTGCACAACCAGTTCTTTGATTAAACAATATATTATCCGCTGGACACTTTATCAAACGCCTTCCCACTCGCGGGCATACGGGCAATCTGCTTCATAATTAGTTATGGCCATAGACTCTAAATTAAGGTTTATGGTGCTGAACTGACAAATGGTTAACGATTTGATGTACACGTTAACAATCATTATTATTATAGGCAAAGATTTACAGGCACAATGTCATGTCATGTCAGTACCCATTAATGACCCACTACAGGGTCGGGTCTCCTCTCACAATGAGCGGGATGTAGGCCTTAGTCCACAACGCTGGCCTACTGCGGGTTGGTGGACTTCACATGCCTTTGAGAATATTTTTTGTGAACTCTCAGGCATGCAGGTTTACTTACGATGTTTTCCTTCACCGTAACAGCAGGTAATATTTAATTTCATAAATCGCACATAACTTTTATTAAAAAGTCATGGGTGCGTGCCACTGATATTCGAACCCAGACCCCTCGATTCGTGGTCGAATTCTAAGCCACTGGGCTATCACCGCTCCCAGGCACAGGTACAATATTCAAAGAAAATTTGCATTGTGACTTGAGTGGATTGCAATCGATCGAATGTGACCGAATTAATTCGTAGCTAAAATTTCGGTGTCATAATTATCATCTCGCTAGGTACGGGTTTCAATACCAGGGTGTGCCACCCACGCCCTGGTATTGAAACCCGGGTTGATCCCAAGTACCACACTTGGGATCAACTTTCCTAAAGTAACGTGTGCTTTACAAAATTGAATGTTACCCGCAACGGTGAAAAAAAAGCTCGTGGCAACCGGCATGCCTGAGTTCTTCATAAATTTCTCAAAGGCGTGTGAAGTCCACCAACCTGCATTAGGCCAGTGTGGTGGACTAGATGACATCCTTCTCACTGTGAGTGGAGACCCGACCCTGTAGTGGGTCGCTAATGTGTTCCAGAAAAGTATTATTCAGGTCTATTCCGTTAAAGAGAAAAAAAAAACAGATTTTAAGTAAATAAAGCATTGCTACTATACAATGAACTGCAATCAACTACCTAGTAACCAACGGGTAACTACCGACATTATTTCAGAATGCCTAGACTTTGCCAAGGCCTTACTTAGAACTCATTACGATGTAATGCCGTAGGTCTTGTAAGCCCTTTACTTACAGTTGGTAGTCTTATTATTTTAAATGACTTAAGAAACGTGTCAATAATTGTTTTAGGAAATTAGACGTTCAATAATGAAATATTGGAAGCGCTTTAGGATATTGTGTTTCTTGAAATTGGATTTTTTTCTCATATAGCTTCTTGATGATAAGTGGTCAATGTTTTTTTAAATGGCCACGTGATGGTTAGTGGTCACTATTATCGGTGCATATACCTCCAACCTCAAAGAGTAGTAAGGAACAGACAGACATTGCTCCTTGAATATGAGAACTGAGTCCCGTCAAATCTGTTTCTCTAGCAACTATACCTTCTCAAATGCATGACATGTATATCTATTGCGGCGAGTTTTATCATGTTGGCGGTTGGTATCTCCACTGGCGAGCTCCAATGACTCTACCTCACCTCATGTCATGTCAGTACCCATTAATGACCCACTACAGGGTCGGGTCTCCTCTCACAATGAGAGGGATGTAGGCCTTAGTCCACCACGCTGGCCTAATGCGGGTTGGTGGACTTCACATGCCTTTGAGAACATTTTTTTTGTGAACTCTCAGGCATGCAGGTTTCCTCACGATGTTTTCCTTCACCGTAACAGCAGGTGATATTTAACTTCATAAATAGCACATAACTTTTATTACAAAGTCATTGGTGCATGCCACTGGGATTCGAACCCGGACACCTCGATTCGAGGTCGAATTCTAAGCCACTGGGCTATCACCGCTGGGCTACCTCACCTACCTCCTTTAATTGTCAAATTATAGTCCTGAAACTGAATCATAATAGTGTTATGCAGTCTCTTTGGATAAGGAAACTTTGTATGAGATTAGACTATTAAGGATTATATTATTCCCACAATAAACCGTCATTATTCAAGCCACTTAATCAAATCGTTTGACAAATGTAGGTGCATGCCACCGTTTGATCACAGAATAGAGATACAGATGGCAAGCTTCAGGCATAACATAAATAGGTAGTCATTTGTCCCTAAGTCTTGAGATTTTGTTTAGCAAAATTTAGGGGCACGTCTACTCTGCCAACTTAGCCATTCTATCTCATTCCTAATTGTACGATACTTGTCTACTCCGAAGGAAATATCTCTCAGTGGTCGGGTCTCTTCACAAAATTAAACTCTTTATTGAATTTTGTAAACTTTCGTACGAACCCCTGTGGTTCATGCCACTGGAATTTGAACTCTCGTAAGCAAGGGACATCTCGAATAAGAGACTAATTCTTTGAAAGACTTCTCTTTGAAAGAATTCTCAATTAGGGTATTATAATACCGTTCGAACTTCTGAACTCTCTATGGTATACGGCTTTATCTTCTGCTTAAATTAGACGGGTTTCTAGGAATCGGCTCACTCATTTGTAAGTCTTGGCGTCCTTTAATTACTCACTGTAGTGGTTCCAGCCTTTCTGGGAATGGCTAAATTGAGGCAGGAGCCAACAGTTTAATCTGGTATTGAGAAGGCAAGGTCTTTATCTGGCTTCTCGAAAATATTAAATGTGAACGTTTCTTGTTCTCCAGTTGGAATGGGTCAAACATTTTTTGCAGAATTTGTCTAGAAATATGTATGTCTTACAAGAAGTCTTGTGTAAACTTTTTCTGCAAAAAGCTCTTAAAAATATTTTTAAGAAGCCTAGTCTAAGCTTTGTAATTTGTTTCTTTTTTGCAATTGGATTCCAGTGAGTTAAAGATTAAATGTCACTTGTCATTCGATTATAGTTGGTACAATTTTCCAATTTATTGTTTTTGGGTGGCCAATTACAAAAGAAGTAAGTACTAATATTGTGAGTGAGACCCGACCCTGTAGTGGGTCATTAATGGGTTACTACTAACTAAGTACTAATATGTTCTTTTACACATTATTGTGTACATTGGCGCGACATTTTCATAAGAATGATATACCGATAAGAAGAATAAGTCTTCGAATGACGACCACGTCTGGCTAAAAGGTGCACATGCTACGACCAAGTGCACTGACGACCTGATGAACACAGCTAGAAACCGTTGGATTCAGAGGGCTCAGGACCGGGTGGAGCGGTGTCGATTAGGGAAGGCCTATAGCTAGCAGTGGACTACGAGGATCAGAAAATAAGTAAGGATATGTCCCATATTAAATAACTAGGGACGTTTGTAACATCAGTAGAGCAATTCTACCTTATTATTTGGTTGTGCTTTGATCGAAGAGGTCTGGTTGACGTGAAAATAAAATTGAAAGTTGTCATATCTGTCCTAGTCTCTGACAAAGCAATGATACTGTAGGTATAATATCATTGTTCCCGTTCCAGTATATTGACCATGTAATAACTTCTTAACATCAGGTGGCCTGCAACCATCTTTGTACTACTAAACTATAAAAATAAATTTATAATCTACTTCAATCCATACGCCATTAGCTTCCTAAGCAAGTGCAGTTCATTAAAAGTGAATTAACGTCTGTCATCATATTGATTGTCAGTCCCGTCGGATTAGCGAGATGTAAGTACATTAACGGCTCGCAGACAGCCGTTAAACTCACTGCATGTGCATAATGTTTAAACTAAAACATGTGCATCTTATATTATTTATTAACTATTTTTAACTAACTATTTATTAACTATCAGAAGCTGAGGCTCCATCTTAAATTATCTCACCTAGCAGGCTTTACTCTTTCAAATTAAGTAGTGTCATTCACGGTGAATAGCGGTTATATAGTGGCTTAGAATTCAACCTCGAATTGAGGGGTCCGGGTTCGAATCCCGGTGGCACGCACCAATGACTTTGTAAAAAAAAATATGTGCGCTTTATAAAATTAAATATCACCTGCTATTACGGTGAAGGAAAACATCGTGAGGAAACCTGCACGCCAGAGAGTTCACAAAAAAAAATGTTCTCAAAGGTATGTGAAGTCCACCAACCCGCAGTAGGCCAGCGTGGTGGACTAAGGCCTACATCCCTCTCATTACATGAAGAAGATCCTACCTGTAGTGGTTCATTAATGGGTTACTGGCAAGTGTCATTCACAGAACTAGCAACACAATGTGGTTGCATCTTCTGATAATAAAATCCCATCCCATCAAAAGGAACATCTTTAATTTATCTGCAATAATGTCATTCTATTATTTTGGTGTACAAATAAATAAATAATTCGCAGGTTCTTACAAAAAGGTAATTATACAGCATTGTAATGTAGTTTATTGTATTGTATTTTGGCAGCACAGTTAATGACTAGTTTTACATTGTATTTAAGTAGCAATCAGTCACAAGTTTCAAAATGAAGCGGTGTTAAACTGCATCTGTATAAATGCATCCAACTCTACAATATTCCAGTAAGTTTGTAAATCTGTTCGCTCAGGGACGAATGGCCGGCGATCTATCAAAATGATGAAGTACCATTACGAGTATAGCCCGGAGTACTACTACGTTACTATTGCTGTGTTCGAAGCTAGGCGAAACTTTAAGAGCGGAAATCAAAGGCTTAAAATGCCTACCATTGTTGTCATCCCGATTCATTATTTATATTTATATTAATACATGTATCTACAATTCTACATCATACATCGATTAGGACGTTGTCTGATTAAAGAGAAAAAGAACACGTAGTGGGTCATTTTTAGAGAAGAAGCCTTTTAGGGCACGTACAACCTTAACCATAAGGCTTAACCATAAGGCTTCGATAGAGCTTGGGTATGGACGTTGCTTTTACTTCAGTTGCGCTTAAATTAGGTTTCAATATGAACATCAATCAATCATAATTTGCAATGGCCACTGTATATCAGATCTATACTATATACATTGGATCTACGACAAAAGGTGTGTAGCATTCTGTCTGACCTGTCACATTAGCGCTGAATAGCGGAATTAGTTAGAGCTGAACCGTTTAGCACGACGTAAATTGAATTTCTAAACCATTTTCATCTACTGCCTGATTATATTATGAGTACCTTTATATATACCATTACCTCAGATTGGTCATTACATTACACCCCTTAAACTTGGCACACGAATTCAACAGCGTTTATTCGCATGCACCCTTAAAGCGAAAGTCTATCAACCAAAATGCCCATAACTAGCTGTCCTGAAGGCCACGTTGAGTCATGTAGACCAACCAGCCGCTACTGTTACGATACCGTATCGACCATTCAATCATTAGCACATTCCTGCTTTCGATTTCCGGAGTGGAAATTTGAACGATGACTAAATTTTTGATTTTGGCTTGGATTTATTTTTGACCAAACAATCGAGTCTGCTATTCATCAAACTGGTGATTCCAATATTTTGGATCAACACTCAAGTTAGTCATAATTATTCATTTCATAATTCTTTATTTAATTATGTAAACCGATGACAGCGATTGGCTAATATGTATTAAAGGGCCCACGTAGCCGAACATTATTTCAGTTATACTTAGCTGTATTTGCACTAGCAACACCGGTGAAACTTTACTGGTGTGACATTGTAAAGCACATTCTACTGATATATCTGTTTCGCCTACTGGAAGAAACAATTGAAAACACGTGGATATACTAAAGATATCAGGACCTAAGGATCTTACTTACTGGCTCTTAACAGATTTAGCGATCTGATCAAGTTATTCGTGCAACACTGCAACACTGCAGATGTGAAGCCCGATCGGAATGCCTTCAATCCGAGATGAACTCAGCAGCTCAGATAGCCATATTGTAACGCAACCAATAATTAGCGACGATTTATGAAGCAGTGTTAAGGAACAGCGATAGGAATCTCATTATTGTAAGCTAAAATAAAATAAACAACGAGTCAATTTATACGAATCCGATATAGTGTGATACCATTTCATTTTGGTAGGTCATCGTTCGCGTATGTAATGAAAACATTAGTTGATGGCCATCCTAGTGATATTATAATATGAGTGTGTGTGTGTTTGATATTTGAATCCACGAGATTAATCAGGCTTCACACAAACATAGGATCCAAAGATATTACATATCTATTAAAGATTTATATATGTGTAATAAAATGCTAGCTGGCTGCATTCTCCACTACGCCACTCCAACTGATTAGTGGAGAAACGTGCTAGTAGCCAAACCACCCAAAGGGCCTACGACAAGGTTTAATGACTGTTATTTTTTAGACAACCGAAGGCTTAACGCAGCCTAGGAAGCATTTAATTCGCTACTAGCGATCACCCATAATGATACAGGTCCGACGTTGCTTAACTTTATAATTTCGTAATTTATTAAATATGTAACCTAAATTAAAATAGATATTAAGGACAAAGGACGACACTACTTCTGTAGATATACAGATCGATATTGTTTACGACATCGTACGTATTATACCAGCATCTTGCTTAAGGACCTGATTATTTAGTAATGTCTTGCAACTTGCATAGCATACACCTGGATTGACATAAAGATTATAAAACGAGTTAAGTGCATTTTTACGATCAGTAAACATTATCGCGAATTGTAAGCGACCGTTTTCACAGTCCAGTAATAGGTAGTTACAATTAGTTTTGCTTACGGACTGTTCCTGTAAATTCTGTTGACAAATATGTCATGACGTGCCTTGGTGTTGCGTTTTGTTTGTACTTAAAAAATCTAGCTTGATTATACTACAAAATTAATTATTACCAAAATAAACTACAAAATACATTATTACCAAAATTACTGAATAAAAATGTGTATTTAAAAAAACTACTAGGTATTTGTTTTTTTTAAATGTTAAACTATATTAAAAATACATATAACAAATTGTTTACATAAAAACGTACTTATCATAAATGGTAACCGAAAAATATATAGGAACCAGGTACCAGGTACCAGGTAGGTATAGCAGAACCTGTGTACCAATGTCTCTTGTATGTATTTTTAATTAATTTGTGTGTTGTGTACAGAAATATTAAATAAATAAATAAATAAATAAATAAATAAGTTGATAGATTCATATCAATTTCAAGTTACGACCATAGATAATAATAGGCTTGTTGACCATCAATATTTACAGCCTCTTATGTGGAACAAGCCTTTTGCTTTTGTTCTTGAAAATTACCTACAAAGTTCATAGGTAATTTCAAAATCCATTTGGAATTGACCTCCCGCGTGGATGACCACGCATGTAACAATGAGGTCAAACAGTGTTGATTGTAACCCCATTTCACCCAATTATTTAAAAAATAACTTCTATTTACGACGACAACCGAATCGCTGCGAAAATTGAGAAATTTGTACACTACACAGAATTTCCTTTTTTTCTATGGTATGTTCAAATATCAAGCATATCATCAAATAGCTCTAGTATATGAAAATTAAAACTAAAGAATTGAATAAAATTATCTTAATCCTATCATGCCTATAACGCCTACACGTGTCTAGATAATTAATACGCATAAATCAGTGTACGTGAATTATTCATAGCTCATGTCCTCATAGTTGTCTTAATATGATTGATTCGCGTACCCTTGCTGAGAGCAACACAATCGTTTATAGAATCAACCTATTCTTTGTATGTCATGTACTTTATAAGATCGATAGTAAATCTATTACCTACTTGGATGGTTGATTTAGCCTAGCTGGTGAGTACCAGCCAGTTCTGCGGTTCCGTGTTGGGGTATGATAGGAGAGGTATGAGACAAGTTTTCAGCTTGCCACAAATACCTACCCAAAAATTGGCGCCAGCTCTCCTACTAAGAATGACACGTAAGATCCTGTGGGGTAGTCGAAAAATTAACCCAAGCCTTATTAAAATCACTTTCAAATATTATATGGCGTGAACCTTTCAAAAGACAGACAGACTTTGGATTAATATCAGGATGAGATGAGAAAATTCCTAGAGCCATTCCCAGGAACAGCTTCAATGAGTCTTGCTCCTCGCAATATCATGGCCGTTACAGAGAATTACTCGGCAATATTGACATTGTAATGAGGTTTATGAGATTGCGAAACTAATTGTGTGCATAATGAAGGCAGGTCGCTGCATCACTGCAACTTGCAACTACACTTGCAGCGGGACTGCAGCATCATGATCCATACATCGAGCTGTCAATCAATTCAGAGATATCTTCACTTTTGCACAAAATTAATTATAAAATAATAAATAAGGAAATAAACCTTTATTAGAAATAAGAAATGGGATTGAACACAAAAAAGGAATGAAATAACAATGAAATTACCAACTTATACTATAAAGTATTTTTAGTGCGATTGCCAAGTTAATCTATTTATTTAAAACATTAAAACAATTTAGTATTGATGTGGTTACAGTAAGATGTTGTAAGGTTAGCTAATAAGCTATAAAGATTCGTTTGTATAAAAGGAGACATCTATGTATGTAGTCCACGTAAATTTAATAAAGGAACGCCATATTTTCAAACAATGAAAAGGCTGTAAAAAAAAATTATGCACGTTTAAAAAATGTTACCTAGAACCACGCCTTGAGCGACACCATTCGGCTTGATAATGCAAAGTGATCACGTATCGATTTATGCATTCAATATTTATACAGGCTTTACACGTGCTGAGTAATTTGTTGCGTCGAACACGAAGTCGCATACAACAATGTCTAGTGAAGCCGCGAGAGCTGTCGTGTACGTATCAAAGGCTTCCGTTAAATTTATGTAATTTGCCGTGGAACAATAGGATAGAATAATCGTTCCATCATCTGGCGTGACTGAACTAGATTCTACGTAATTCGCTGTCGTTTCTAAAAACTTGCCCTGCTAGACGACGTCAGTCCCGTCAATAATTGTCCCGACTGATGCAAGAAGCTAAAAAATAACTTTTTTAACGAGTAGCCTCTATTGTACATCAGTGTGTGTCATTTTTAATACCTTGTTCATTGCTACTAAGGAAAAAGGTTTAATTGAAATGCAATTACCGCTGTATCAACGAACGTTGTAAGTAATTGTATTTGTTCGTGGTCGAACCGTGATAGATTTACTGCCGATGGAAAGATAAATATTGTTAATGCTTCAAGCACGCGAGATATTTGCATTAAATTGAAATGGGCATCGTCGTACTAATTAGCCGCGCAATAGACTATCCTTGAAGCTCCTTTTTCTTCAGCGATGCCTTATCATACCAATATCGTTTTGTTTAATTAATTTACATCGCAACACGGACAAATTCCTTTAATTCCACTTCAAAAAATTAAATTCTCTTTAAAAATTAATGAGTTCCTCGCTTTATGTTTGAGGACGGGTTTTTATAATCACATTGTTGTATTATAAAACATGAACCATCAAATCAATTCAGAGCAATAAATTACAAACGCCGATGAAGATGTTTTGTTCATTCTGTTAATTAAATTAATACCGCTGGTTTTAATGTATGGACGCTTGAGGCATAATAATGAAGGCAGTGAGGAGTATATTACGAGTGATTGTTCGGCTTCTTATATCAAATTATCTCGTTAACAATGGACTTCAAAAACTTATTGAAATGCATGCTCGTAGCTTCGTACGGGACTTACGAATAACAACCGCCTTAAGTAAGTCTTGTTAAAGTCTCAATAGATGGCGCCGATTGTTGAGAGTAGCGTTTGGGGTTCGCAACAATAGAAGCATGTACTCACCACCATGTCGATAGATGGCGGTGTGCGTCGGTAGCGTCCTGTAAACAAAAAGTTTTCTTATAAGAATTGACGGCAAAACTACACTGTAGACTGTGGTGCGCTTATTAGTTTTAATAATGTCAATTTAAACTATTTGACTTTTTTTTTAATACAGCAAAATTAAATACTTTGAGTCGAATAAGTTAAAAGTTGTAAAGTTTGCTACACCCATCGGGAGAGTTTTACGAATATTGATTCAATACAATTACATTATCGTGAGAGGGAGGGACTAAAGAGCTAAATGAACTTAAGATGTATTCAGAATCCAAATCAGAAATTCAACCTGAAAGATTTGGCTCACACTAATTGACAATAAACATTTTCATAAGGTCCGATTTAATAAGGACTTTTGCTTACAGCTTAAAATTCTTGTAAGTTTGCAAAAATTCAATTATTTTTACATACGAAACTTTTCGATGCGTTTGTATTTTATTTATTATTTATTCCAATTAGCGAAAAAAGCAGCATATCGATTCCACTTTACCGAAAAAAAATCGATAACTAGCAAGCGTTATCGATACAAAAGCGTTATAAGAAAGAAGCAGCTGTCGCCCCACAAAACTATCGGGGGTTGATCCAACCCCCTCGAAAAAAATAATCGATGGGCGTTGCTGGCAGGGTGGGGTAGGGGTCACACACGGTTCCACGACACTATTTAAAATTATGGGGTGCGCAGTAAAGTATGTGAGTGTTTTTTTTTTCATTTTTCCTCAAAAAGTGTATTAGGCAAATTGGTTCATAATTTCCTTGGTGAAGCACTTTTCGATAGTATAATTAGCTTTTAAAAAGAATTGGCCGGTAATTGATGGGGCTATTCAACTTTTTGTGACAATTTTTTATGAGGGTGGCAATTAGATGATGTTAAAGTAATTGTGTTAACAGTTGGTAATTAATAACATGATAACATTATTGTAAAATGGTTTAAGGTGTGTGTCGGTAATTACTTTTTTCAGGTAGCTAATTGTAAATTCAGATGCGTATTTTCTAAAGCTTGGATTAATTTTCTTATCGTATTCATAACAACCGGGACCGACGGCTTAACGTGCCCTCCGAAGCACGGAAGCGCGCATTTAATTCGCCACTAGCTATCTATCTAGACATTGACCGCGCCCGACGTTGCTTAACTTTTTCGATCGCAAAAGCTATTCGCTATTCAAGCAACGGGCCTATCAAACCTAAGTATTTTCATTTATTTTATCGTTTACTTCAGTAGTAAAATTACTCATTTCAGTAAGGGAGTAATTTTACTCATAGTACGAGTGTAGGACATAACATACTATGTTTTATAGTTTCTCATCAGTGTAAACATTTCAATACATACCTACGAGCAGTTCGCAGGAAATTGTAAATTAAAATATTTACTTCAACCAATTGGCTGCTGTAGTTAAGTTGTTCGTTATTATTTTACGTACAGGCGATATTTACGTCGTTCATATAACTATTATGTATTTGAGAATTATTTTTATTGTCATACTAGTTTCTGTAATAGCTTCATCCTCGTCGATTATTTACTTCAGAGAGAAATGAGAGTATTTTTCACGTTAATATAGATTTGGCAATAGCGGATGGCAATGGGGCGATATTGACACACACGATAGCTGTCACGTGTGTTCCTTTATTGGACCTAGCCATACTGCATTATAGACTAAGTTTTATTAACTTTTAAAAGAGTGCTGGGAGTCTTTTTCCGCCCGCTTTTTTCTCCCAGTCTACGTTTTGCCTGAGGGGCGATCAAAGCGGATGAATGTAGAATGTATAATTTATCTGTATGACTTTCATTAAGTGTGCACAAATTGTACCTAATAATGAATAAAAGCTTTTGAGTTTGAGTTTGAGTTTGAATTTTATCAAAAGCTGTATCCAATTAATCCAATAAGATTAGATAATCATAAAATTATGCCTACATTTGAACTAGACCGCCTTCATTGATCTGACTTCCGGGTCCCATAGCGAATGATAGCCAATTATCGTCAAACGCAAGTCATATTTCGTTCGAAGCAAATTACGGTTAAATATTTCAGTTAATCAGTACAAACGTTGACTGCCAGGGGGTTTCAAACGATCGGCAATAAACTTAGATCGTTTTAGCAATAAATTGAACCTAGGCACAGTATAATATACAGTATATATTTAGCTGTCCCAGTAAACTTCATTCTGCCAAATAAAGAAATTTCTACTATTTTGCATGCACTATTTTCATATTTTTGCACTGTATAAACCTTCCTTGGTCTTATACGAACATATCAAAACTAAAACGAGCCAAATCGCTCCAGCCGTTCTCGAGTTTTAGCGAGACTAACGAACAGCGATTCATTTTTATTACATAGATGTGTCCTCATACGGTCGACTCTATAGTTCATTTTTTTACACTTATCTTATTTGGTAGGTATACAACCTTAGCTTGTCTTTATTTTAATTTGCAATTTAAAAATAACACAGACACCAAATTGTAGAGATTTAAAATTAAAAACAAATTGACAATTTTAATAAGTAGGTACTAAAACAAAATTCTAGTGACTACCTACAATAATTTATTATTTTAAAGCAATTTTAAACCTTTTTCAATAAAAAGTAGTCTCAAGATTGTTTACCAAATTTGAAAAGAGTAAATCATGGAGTTTTCATCCGACATATATTTTCAAGAACAGATCTATCGTAAGTTACTGTATAATCTTTAGGCTGTGGTTTCACCAATAAACTGAACCTAGGCCTTGCATTGAATAATGACAAAGCAATCCGGGAGGCATGACTAACTGAGCGCGTGACACTTTGTTGCTTAGATTAATTCAACCAATCATAGTTGTAGGGTAACCAGGAAGTTCAATATTCGTCGGACTTTTAGGGATCACGGTGTGCTTTACTTATATGTCGTTAAAATTGTTACGTTTGTAGGGTAATCAGGAAATTTACCATTCTTTACCGGACTTTTTGGGAGCACATTGATTACTGTTTCTTTACTGATAAGTAATTTTTTGTAAGTTTACTTATAAGTTTCCCTACCCTACGTATAGGTGTCAGTAACCCATTAATGACCCACTACAGGGTCGGGTCTCCTCTCACTATGAGAAGGATGTAGGCCTTAGTCCACCACGCTGGCCTAGTGCGGGTTGGTGGACTTCACATGCCTTTGAGAACTTTTTTTGTGAACTCTCAGGCATGCAGGTTTCCTCACGATGTTTTCCTTCACAGTAACAGCAGGTGATATTTAATTTTTATAATTATAGGTGCGTCGTTAAAAATTATAAAAATTGTGAAACTTCGACTCTTGAAACTCGTGAAACTCTTCATGGTTAAATATATATAGATTATGTTTCTGGGGTTAAGTATGTCCCTTTAAAACACATGTGGATGTTTTATGCCAATTTTATGTATTTGCATGGATATATAAGATTTTGTTTAACTTTTGCAGCTATGAATCCGGAAGGTATGTTAAATGAACAAATTAAATTTAGTCACAAGACACAGGTTTTATAGAATCTATTGTTGGATTCCGTTCATGTCCGCTTCCGATACTGTAGCGATGGTCACTTTACTATACAATGTAGGCAATAGGCATCACTCTGAATGACAGGGAACGGGCGGTACATTGCCATTGAATGTGGTCGTCATCTTAAGGAAGCTGTACCACTTGATTTGCTTATAATGGTCCTACATCCACGTTACAACTTAATGCTAGTGGTACACAGTTGCATTGACATTAATTGTATGCGTGTTTCAGTAGCTGTATAAATGTCTAACGGAATTTTTTTATAGGTAACAAGTCGACCCGGCGGGCGTCACCCTGCGCTGAATTTAGACTGTCTATCCACAGTACTTCTAAGATCCCCTCCCCTTTCCTCTCTCTTACTAAAAATCAAAATTTCCAAAAATTCTGTCTTACTCGTAGCGGATGCCTTGAAAATGACGACTTGATTTACCTCGTATTTGCCGGAGAACTCTACCCAAAATCCAGAGAGAACCCAACCGACATAGAATACACAAAGAACCGCTTTTTAAGACGGATTAAAAGGCTGGCGGTAAGATACTTCCACAGACGAGATATAATTGACTGCAAGTCAATAACCCATTAATGACTCACTACAGGTTCGGGTCGGGTCGGGTCTCACAATGAGAGGTATGCAGGCCTTAGTCCACTACGATGCCCTAATGCAACCCGCATTGGACTTCACATATCTTAGAGAAAAAATTTTTTGTGAACTCTCAGGCATACAGATTTCCTCACGATGTTTTCCTTCACTACTACTAGAAAGTTATGTTTTTTTATATTCGTATAAAAAATCTCAAATATTTTTCGATAAAAAGCAAACTAAGCACTACATTCGATCCCTCGCTTTGGCCACGAGGGTGCATAAAGGAAGTGGGCTGTCCCCAAATTTTGGGGCAAAACCGACGAATGTGGGAAATAAAATAGGGGCGGTCAGCCTTGAAATTACGTTTGATACGCGAGTAGTAGGGCCGGCGAGCAACGAAGCTGATTGGTTTTTGAAAAAAATATTATTTTAAATGGAAATTATCATTTTTTATGGTGAATTGATGTGAAAATTTGATTTGTTGACTAGAATTGCTGTAAAAACTTTTTAAGGGTTTCCACGAATAACGTTTTCAATAAAGATATGAGATACCTACATTTCTAAATACTACTCTAGATACATTCATTTCTGGATACAAAACACAGATTACAAAACCTCCTTTTTCGAAGCCGGTTAACAAAATATAATTATCAAAATAATCTTTATAAATTGTCCATATTTGGATACTTTCTATTGGACTTTATAAAGTTACGTTATTTTTTAAATTTTTAAACCAATTTTTAATTTTGTTGAAAGATTTTTAAAGTTTTCAACCAGTTAACGCTCGTTTGGTACAAATGTGTCCCGATAAGCCAATAAATCACTCGAAAGATCAATAAGCGTATTGATCGGATCGAAAAATCCAACGACATCTGTGAGGGTTATGTTAGCATCATTGTGCCATTGAAAGCGCGAATTTGCATCGCAATGGGCATAGCATTTGCATATTGGGTTACAGATTTAGTTTTTGCATAACAAATGGGGCATTCAACTACCTGGATTCCGAAAGGTGTTCCCGTGACGTACGTATTTTTATTCAATTGCCATGGGGTTGTTGTCGGCTATGTTATGCATAGCGTAAAAAGTAAAGATTGAAAGTGAAAATATCGTGTTAACTAGTTTTACCTTGTTTTTGCGCTGCAACAAAAAAGTGTCGCAACCGCAGAATAGTACCTACAAGAAGTAATTTCTGTGACCCACTACAGGGTCGGGTCACCTCGTACAATGAGAAGGGTAAGTCTAAGCTTCAGTCCACCACGCTGTCCTAACACGAGTTGGTGGACTTCACGTGCCTTTGCGAACATAATGGAGAAGTCTGCAGATTTCCCCACAATGGCACCGTTACAGCAGGTCACATTTGTTTTGTTAGAAAACTTATTGATGCCGATGGGATTCGAACCCGGACTTTTTGAATAAGAGGTCGAGTTCTTAGCCACTGAGCTGTACTAAAATAAATATTCATCTGTAACTGTACAAGGCAATAACTTATCTGGTAATTAACCATCCGTTTAAGTTCGACAGCCGTGTCATGTCCTGTACGCCTCTCAAACACCTTTATTACCGGCCCTTAACGACCCTTCTAATTAAATGTGATGCATTGAACAACGCTGTTACTTAGTTACTTAGTTATTAATGTCTCCATTTGAACTTATTAAAGTTACTGTGTTTGTTTGTTACGCTTTCACGGGTTAACCGTTGATTGTGATACAGTTATCTTGGAGATAGATTAAGGACATTTTTTTCATTGAACTTTTTTTAAATGATCTAGTTTTATTTAGATAGATTGTGGACGTTTTTCTAATTAAACTGTTTTGTAATTGTCTAATTTTAAAGGTATTTTAGCGGTTTAGAATACTTGTGTTTTGGACACTGTAGAAAAAACTTTTGTACGTTTAAGTGATTTTTATCTCCTTTAATTAATTAATAGCCAGTTAGCATTAGGTAACTCACAAAAATAGTAAGCAACACAAAATACGTAGCCGTCACATAAATACCAAAGAATTGAGAAAAGCAGCAAGATTTAGCTTTCCAGAGGAATTATTTCAACTCAAACTATCAGGCCAATTTCATAAATAAGTAAGAAGTATCTTTTCGATTTAGTCCCAAATCCTATCCATCCTTCGATCCTCACATATTCGCATTCACAGTATTAGAATAGAATTTATATCGAGAACGATCTGTTCAAAAACGCAACGGAATGCGGGCGATAAAAACATTGTATTTCTGTCCTGAGAAACTTTTACATGCCTTTGTTAATAACACAAACCACAGTCGAAGCAAGCGCGACACAATTCTCAAATAATTCGTTAATTTAATTTCAAATTTGCATATTGTTATTCAATATTAAGAAAGAGCCAAACCCTTTGAGGCGCACGGGCGGTCTCGGAGACCGGCGGCGCGAATTTTAACAATCACTCTTCGATTCCTCGATTCAATCGAACCCTAAAGCTAACGAACTCATACAAACCGTATGCAAATATAAATCATGTAGTCACGATAACACAATGCCACATTGAAATACTCTCAGGTGCTCCGATGAACCTCTGTCACAATGGATGTAATAAAAAATGATTCCCATTATTGTTGGTAACTCGGGGGTTCGAGAGTAGTCTATTTAATATGCGTGTGAATTTTTCTTGTTACCTATACTACGTGTAATTGTAAGACATATGTAAGGGTTTTTCCCGGCACTAATTTTCTATTTCGTGTTTTTAGACCAATCTCGTGTTAATAGGTGTTACACTCGTTATCACAGGCGAAACTGTGTTGAAAAATTAATTATGTTGAAGGCCTTTCTTACTTAGTTCCGTTACACACATACATACACACATTGTTCGTTTTATAACGGACTATAATAAAAGTTCATATTTATATATGTAACTTTCGTTTAGGATGTCAAGTCATCTATAAATTTAAAGTTTTATCTATTTTTAAATTAAGTTTAAAGGTTTGTTAAAATTTACAAAAAGTCAGTATATTATCAACTATCAAAAAATCTATTAAAACACTGTGTAACTAATTATCATAATAACTTCGCGTATATTTGATACACACTTCAAACTTTTACTTCATCTTCAACTAGTTTGGTAACAATACCTACATCAGAAAAGTTATGAAAACAAACAAACAAAAGAACTCGATTGGATGAACCCAAAAAATCATAATTCGCAATCAAATCAATATCGTCCACGTTCCCACAGTTCAAATATCAAGTAACGAATGTCTTCGAAATCGAGCACAGATTGCATTAACCCTTTAACGTTCACTTTCTACGCAGGTGCTTAAACATCCCCGAGACTTCCTGCCCCAAATGAAAGGGTTAACTGACAATGGTTTCAAAAAAATCCTCGAACATCCCTTTGTTAGAAATCTCAGGTGGCGCAAAAGATGTAGTTTTTTTCCTACGCAGGTTGGCGTGAAAGTGAACTTGTGTTTTTTCTCGTATTTTTTGCCCTTGCATTTTAGGGTTGTTTGGGAGATTCGGTTTCGTTTAATGACTGTTATTTGTATAGATTTTTGATTTGGTTTAGACTTTTTGTGAATGTATTCTATTTTTTTGTTGGTTTTTTTGTGTATCACTTGTAAAGTCATGTTTTCATTAACTATTCCGTTAATCTTGTTAATTTGATAAACGTGCCATTAGTATGTGAAGATGTCAACACAGACTGACGTAATTATGACATATTAATGGATGACGTTTACTATACTATAGTATCCATGTTCACGGCACGGGTCATTAATTAGGAAGCACATAAGTATATCTAAACTGGCCACACCGGGTATGTGTTTCTAAACAATTTAATTATACTATTATAGCTCATGGTAGTCCAAACAACCTGGACAAGGTGGGCTGCGTGCGCAAAAACCTGGCAGCTTGCGCTTGTTATATAACCTTAGTTACGCAATGATGGGTTAGTGTGGAAGCGCCTTTTTATTTTGGTTATGTATTACAATCTGCATTTTTTAACAATTATTTATTAAAAATTTTCTATTTTTAAAAATGTATTTTTTATTATTAGTATTTGTTTTTTTATAGATATAAAGTAGATTTTTCTTAAATACTATAGCGGTGGATGCACTTTTTAGAGAATTGGGCGTTTTGTGAAATAAAGAAGCTTTTTTTCTTATTTCAACATCAGTGTTCTTTTTCTGCGTGGCCAGTCCTAGCTGTTAAATTGACCGCATAGCTTCAGCCATCTGCGACAACCGCTTGTTTGTAAACCTTTAATGACCCACTACAGTATCGGATCTCCTCTCGTCGAATGTTTGTTTGTTTTGACCCATTAATGACCCATTTCAGGGTCGGGTCTCCTCTCACAATGAGAGGGATGTAGGCCTTAGTCCACCACGCTGGCCTACTGCGGGTTGGTGGACTTCACATGCCTTTGAGAACATTTTTTTTTGTGAACTCTAAGGCATGCAGGTTTCCTCACGATGTTTTCCTTCACCGTAACAACAGGTGATATTTAATTTTATAAATCGCACATAACTTTTTTTTTTTTACAAAGTCATTGGTGCGTGCCACTGGGATTCGAACCCGGCCCCTCGATTCGAGGTCGAATTCTAAGCCACTGGGCTATCACCGCTGTATCGCCGCTCGTCGAATACCTACTAGATAATAGTTTGTAATGCAAAGCCGTCTCTACACTACTTGTACCTAACCCGTTCTAGCCCTAGGTCTCGCAGCAAACAGTAAACAATGGTTCTGAGCAACCGGTACGAGCCATATGTTGCGCCGTTCTACTGTTAACTATTAATAGTTATAGCTAACTTACTAACTGGCATTGGAGCTAGATTGGAAGGAACGGCTAAAGATATAAATGCGCGTAGTTAAAAAGTAAAAAAAAAACCCGCATTATCGTGGATAAAGGAATTTTTTCCTAAAATGAAATGATAGAGAAAGCTTTTAGCATTAAATTCGTATTTATTTAATTACATGTGAAGTTCACCAACCCGTGATAGGCCAGCGTGGTTGACTAAGGCCTACATTGTTTTCATTGTGAGAGGAGACCCGACCCTGCAGTGGGTCACTAATGGGTCACATTAGACTACATTACAGACTAGAAGGCATGAAACAATGATGTCTGTTTATCTTAATAATACACCCAAAACATGAAGAGGCTATTTTCAGTATGTACGATTGGTATTTGATCCGAATTGGGCAAGATCTTCATCCATGTTGAAGCCTACTTGAAGCCTACTTGAAAAAACAGTTTTATTTGAAAATTTAAATGCTCAAAAATATATCGTGAGTAAGTTGCCTGAAAAAATCTGCCCTTAAAATTACGTTAAAAAAGTACATGTGCACTGAAATTGTTGACAACTCCTGGTATTTCAAACACGTGTTGACAAGACAGCAGTTGGCCATTTTTCGTTGGTGGAGACCCAGCAACAGAAAGTAATAACAGAATCTTTCGTCGTCCAAAAATGTTGACAGCACAAAAGATGGCAATGTCTCTTGGGCACACAGATATACACAGACTAAAAAAGTTCTCGTAGATACCTTTACGGCTCATCTAGATAACTAATTCCGTGTACTAGGTAATACGCAAACAAACTGGATGTTTTTGCTTAGAACACTTTTAGAAACTACACGAGCCTATCAAATGTCACAGTTAGAACCTTGTATGTCCATTTACGTATCTCAAACGGTATTAATTGTACCCAAGCTGGCACTTAGCGACACCGCAACCGTAGGTATAAAACACAAGGTGTTGTTTGCATTAAGGGCGATTATTCTTTGTGTTCTGTTAAGGCGTTTCTGCATTGAGCGTTCAAAACGCAGTTTGAAATTCAATTCAATGGAACGTTCAACTCAAACTTTATGATTTTTAGACAGTTTTATGTGCTGAACTTGGACTTTACGATTTTAGGCTTTTGTTTTAGATCAGTGCTAGCTAAAGAAAATTGGACATGGACTCCGCGGTAAATGGTCACTGCAGCTGTTACTCAACTATGATAAGTCAATATGAACCAGGACTTGAAATATCTACCTAAATTGAAAATATTTGGAGTTAACAAGATCGCCCTATTTTATTTTCCCCCCAAACTTCTAGAGATGTCCTGCGATAAATAAATAATTTTCAACGAAATAAGATAACTTGCAAGCCAGCATATTTACGGAATCTAAGTAGATAAGTGGAAGACTGGAGAAATGAAGAAGTTTAAATGTTTTTTTTTTCAACAATTTGACGAGGATTCCCCCCCCCCCCCCTCTCGCAAGCAATAATATGGCGTTCAAAACGCGCGGTCCGCACGCTCCCACGCCTAGTGCTTAGCCGCCCTAACTCTACATTTATGCAAACTATAAAATATTTCTTTACAGGCTATCGATATATTTTTATGGCCTTGTATGGGCCAATAATTATTAATGGTGAGACTTTACAAGAAGCACCTACATTGTCTTGTCATGTTGGCTGATGTTAATATTGCAAAAAATGTGCGGATAATAATCGAAATTATTTATGAAGAGGGTTGTTCGTCATCTTTATATACGGAGGTGTTAAGTGTTTCATTACGTTCCATTTTCGTCCTTTAAAACGCAGTGAAAGTGTGATAATTAAAAGGTGTGACAATGTGATATTAAATGTGATATTATTATTAACTAGACTGTTCCCGCGGCTTCACCCGCGTGGATTTTAGAACTCGGTGCAGAGAAGGATAAAAAGTATCCTATATGTTAATCCAGGTTATGATCTATCTGTGTACCAAATTTCATCCAAATCAGTTCAGCCATTTTTGTGTGAAAGAGCAACAAACATCTATCCATACTCACAAACATTCGCATTTATATAAAAAGTATAATATAAGTAGGATACAAATTGTAACGGTAATCGATATCTACAAAATGAATCAAAAGTAGGTACTGACGTGTCTAGTAGTTTTGTTAAATCACACTTTAGGTAGCAAACTAAGATACCTACCTATCGTGTGTCTGGACACTTGTGAATAGAAGAAACGTTAACTATTAAGTTTTGTGCTTGTTTGTAACCCATTAGTAAACCAAGTGAGGGACAACTCTCCTCTCACAATGAGAAGGGTGTAGATCTTAGCTGCTCTAATACTGTTACCACGCTGGGCAGGTTTCCTCACAAAGACACTGTGAACTCGCTCCTTCACGGCGAATTAACAGGGCGGCGGTAAGATACTTAACTTACCATGGCTCTACTTATGCCGTAAAAACTTCATGATAGCTCTAAAATGGGGATAAAAGTTTAAAACATTTACTTCCAATTCGGTATAAATATTCTCCAACTGTAATGAACGATTCCTACTTTCGTTGCATCACAAAGCAGCGGGCGAAGTTAGTATTAATAACATTACAATAAAATACGATTATTATCCTAAGTCTCCTGCCGTGGGGCGTCGGTACCAATTATGGGACACTGAATTTATCTAAAGAATAAGTCGCACTCCCTGTGCGGCCGTTTTTGCTATTGTGTTGATAATTTATAATTGTATCGCCGCTTTGTTTGTTTACTGCAGTTCTCGCATTGCCGGCCTTGTTGGGCGTACTAATGAACCGATGGCATCCCAGCTATCCACCGACTTTAAAGTCGGCGGCAATTACTACCGTATCTATTATCGTTAGAAAATATCTAGAAGTGGCGTTAGAGAAATCGATCTAGAAATAGATCTGACATTGTATTCCAGGGTTCCTCAAAGTGCGTTGCGTCATACGCGTCGTAAGCGATAAAATTTATGTTAAAAGCTGAATCTAAATTAAAATTGACTCTATTTGTGACAAAAAATAAGCGCACCACTTTAATTAAGGAGCCGAAATTATGTTTATTTTTCTAAATGTGTTATTTATTTCACTAAAAAGAAATACAAAAAAGGTTTTTTTTCTTAAGCGCTCACATACACATTAGGTTTAAATATTTATAAATGTGTGTGCCACTTTAATCTGAGTATACCATTTAAAATGTTGTAATTACGAGTACGTGCCTTAATACGAGTACGTGGTAGGAAAAGATTGAGATACCCTGTCATATTCGATACAGCACATTTATAAGCTTACCCCGGCGATAAACATAGCAGTATGATATCCCGGTTAGACTGTTATCTATTTATGTCGCCAAGCAACGGCTGTCGCCGCAATAACAAATTTATCGACATTTGTCGATTGCATGCTGGGGGAATAGCTAAGGACAATACTTTTAAATGTCAGCGGATCGAGCACTTGTTAGTTGCATTTAGATACACAGAAGGCCCTTAAAGCGGACAGATAGACGGACATATTACAGGTTACGTTTTGAATGTAAATTGTGATAGGATAAATGTGCAAGTCGGCGCGAGTAGGGTGGCCGAGTCATCGAACAGTAGCAGGACATATTAGCTTGGCCGGACATGTGGTTAAAAATAGCCAGACAACTTATAAAAGGCTTTCTTAGTGTATTTATACACCTAAGTTATAAGATGTAATTGGCTTCTGATTGTAAATAATTAAAGCTGTAAGTTTTCCGAAGAAATAAATAAAGACTAGCCACACATCGCTTAATTTGGGCAGAAAAAAATATAAAAGAGTCCGACTAGCTGGATATTAAATTGGCCGGGCACGCATTCAAAAAGGCTATGTCCGGCTTTATCCTGTTGCCTGGCAACGCAACGTGAGGTTGTCGAGAGCAGGTGCACTTACCTTATTATTAGAGCAGACGTGCCTATAAACTGTGAATTTTATTCTTGTGATCGTGTGACATGCAACTGACTGATACATTGTGCCAATTGCATAAATTGAATCGATCGTTTATAAATGCTTCATTGAATGATGGGGTATGAACTGCTTCATTAAGTGTGGAAAGAGGCAATTTTTGTTTTCACTTAAAATATGTTTGTAACCCATAAATGACCCACTACAGGGTCGGATATCCTTTCATAATAATGGGATGTAGCCCGTAGTCTATTAAATAGGGTCTCCGAATATAATTATGTGGCAAAAATGTTCCTATAATGTATTAATTTTAACACTACAGTTTGGACTGAGAACTTTGTTTGATTTTAGGTTTAATGGAGATATTACAAATCTTTATTTTCTTTGGGGAAGATAACCCTTAACCCTGTTATGAAATCATCCAAGTTGGCGTTACCTCCTATTATTCTCCTTATTTAAGTTATGGGCAATCACGTACAACCTTAACCCTTCTTAGGACTTACCCAAGCATATCTACATTAGATATCTTCTTTATACGGCGGGTTAGGTCGACGTTAGTACCCCTCTAGGTGAATAATAATGGTACTGTATAAGCTACAAAATTATAATATAATGTATCTATATTTCTAGTAAGCCTTCGTTTTTCTATACTCATACAATTCAACCTAAAACATAAAATTTCCCAAAAGTACAGGCATCGCCAAATAAAAGTAACTATTCATTTGTAAAGTTTAGTTATTTTGTATTACCTTATTATCAATTTTCAAAATAACGTCGCCCCCTTTAAAATATCGACGGCACTGAACATAAAGATGCAATTTCAATACACTTTGTACCAAAGCTTTGACTATAGTCAATGTTCCAACGTCAGCGTAGTTACACAAATCAGAGAAATCCATTACCTAATTGGAAACTAACTTTTGTAAATTTGAAATGCTTGCTTTATACTTTACATAGACTTTTGGCATGACAAGGGATCGTAAGAAATAATGCGATTTTCGGGTTGTTTATTCCCATCGGTTAATCGAATTGGTTTGTAGGTATTGGCTGTCAATAATTTCGGTAGATTGCTTTGATTTTTAAATATTATTTACATATTATGATTTTTAAATATTATTACCTTGATTTAGAGTAAGTTATCTACTATAATTATAAAATGCAATAAAGTGGACATTCGAGTAAAAAATTTTGTTTAACGATCGCAAGGTATTACGCCACCGAAATGTGAATTGACTAAATAAAAAAAACCATTTTTTTAAAGATATTTGAATGTAGGATGAGTTTTTTGTCATTTCTGAATGCGCTCTTTTATATGGGGATAATATTTATTAAATTATTTCGACATTGATGTAATTTTAATATTCAGGAAAGGTATTTCCTGCACCATTATTTATTCCACTTTGAGTTGACCTTTGGCGTATTTCAACACAACTAGTGAACAAAATGGCTATTTTCCGATCACTATCTATATTAGTACTAAATTTTACTTAACACGACATCTTTACGAGTACGAGGTAACATTACAGCACAAATCGGTACTTAGAACATCAATAGTTACATCGCTAGTACAATCGTAAATTTTAGTAAACATATACAAATACTACATTCAAGATATCGATAAAATCTGAATGTCCACTAAATTCTATGATACAGTCGGCCTCGCATAGTTAAGCGTTTGAGCGTTCCGCGAAAAATCTTGTTTTTATGAAACAACATCAGTTGAAAGGCCTACGCTGTTGATAAGAACTATCAATAAAGATTACCAATACAAAATAAGTTAGTTCTTTTTTTAATAGTGTTCTTTTACGAATTACAAAGGATTTTGAGACACCTACCGTCCACAGCATAGGGGAAGCTCGAAATTTTTTCTGCCTAAAGATTATGCCTTATAATTATCCAAAGTGATCACTTGACACTTAGGTACAAGTACATAACTATTTTTATTTATGATATTATAAGTTTTCGCGAGTAAATTATTGTGAGTAAAATATTATAATTTTCACATACCAAATATGAAATTATCTTTTATTATTTAAAAACAACTGTGTTTCCTAAGTATATGTATGTTATCACTTAAGATATTTATGAAGCCGACTGTACGCATTACCTACTTAGAATTCACTAAACCACCTAAAGTGATATTAACTTTACACTCCTTTTACAGGATCGTAAATTTGAATGAACATTTACTGTGGGGAAATTTAGCAATGCATGGTGACCAATGACCTGACACAGCGAGCAAAATCCCGCTTTTACGATTAATAGTCGGGTCGAGTCTTGTGAAGTATGGCTAGGCCAAAGATTTTAAATGTCCAGATGGAGTGTCTGAATACAAAAAATGGTCTGATAAACTACATAATTATAGGCAGACATTTTCATAAAGTGTTTCGGCTTCATAAAGTCATGTTGAAAGCAGTAGGCGACGGTGACCACTTACCATCAGGTGGCCCGTCTGTCTGTTTGCTTGCTCTATTTATGAAAAAATAAAAAGAGCCAGCCAGGTCTGTATATGTACTGTACACCAAAGTTCGGATATCAATAGAATCAATTCAACATGGTTTCATGATGCCTTGTTTCAGGAAATATTTGACATTCGAAAAGGGATTCGTTAGGGGTGAAGCGGTGATAGCCCAGTGGCTTAGAATGCGACCTCGAATCGAGGGGTCCGGGTTCGAATCCCAGTGGCACGCACTAATGACTTTGTAAAATTAAATATCACCTGCTGTTACGGTGAAAGAAAACATCGTGAGGAAACCTGCATGCCTGAAAGTTCACATAAATGTTCTCAAAGGTATGTGAAGTCCACAAACCCGCAGTAGGCCAGCGTGGTGGACTAAGGCCTACATCCCTCTCATTGTGAGAGGACACCCGACCCTGTAGTGGGTCATTAATGGGTCACTGGCAAGGGATTCTTTTATTGCTGATGGATACATGATACCTAATATTGTTGTTCCAGAAATTATTTAATATCAGATAAGCGATTCGTTTAAAATATGTTTGTTTTTATCGTCATCGTTCAGATTTTGTCAATGCGCATTGTTTAGTCCCCACGGTTCCCCTAGAAGGAGATAAGGCTGTCCTCCGGTCTAAACAAGCCTAAACCCCGGTTTCGATCGGATATCCGGCCGAGACGATCGTCGATACCCACACTTTTGACTAGGGTCTAAACCCTTCAAAGGGTTTTAGGGACTCGATAGATATAATAGATAGATAGGGCTATTGTGTACCTAAAGCCGTTTCCTTAAGGTAAGGCTATTGTCTAACTTTCATTTGTCACACCTTATTAGTATATTAGGTATCTAATAAATGTGTAGGACTAGCAAATAAATATTGTGGCCACTTGTTACTGTTTCACTTGGTACGTTTCGTTTTGGGATACTTAGATCTTTTCTGACTTTAACACATTAAAATATTATCACAGTCAGTAGTTTAGCTGTGAAAGTGCACCTAACTGATAGACAAATAGACTGTTTCTTTTGCATTTATAATATTCTCTTTCTTTTCTATCCTCAATTAGTATGAAACTATTCGTACCTATGCCATCAAATCTGACACCAACAATACAAGTTAAACAATGGCTATGTATAACATGTGACTCATGAGATAGCCAAGTGGCTAGTTTTTAATTTTGAAATTACTGCTATCCACAGAAAATATGAAATCCACAGAATCCAATGTCCAGAATCGAAAATGCAGTCTATGCTAATGGATTGTGACACTGCTATAGTAACTTCGTTCGTAAATACGATCAAGTGAGAGTGAAAACGGAATGGCTCCAGCCTCCAGCCCGCTGTCAAGGTTAATGTACGGAGGGTGAGGGCTGCCATTTTGCAAATTTACCAACGGGATGAGTTCACCTTGATCGTATTGACTATTACACTACTTTCACCTAAATGTAATGGCGCGTTTAAACAACGACAGACATTCCGGCATAAATGTCAGACATTAATGTCTGTACTGTTTACACTTGTGCGGATTTTTGTGTTCTAGTGGTGTCTATTTGTAAGTATGCGAAAATTGTGACCAACAGTGCGGTGTATCGAAAACTTCAAACCTCTTCGAAATTTTTTTAACTACATTACACACTTAGACACAACTTATAATCGTGTCAAAAAAATTGGCAGTAAGAGACACTCGTGTTCGTAAGGAGACACTCGATGTACCTTAAAATTGTAATGTGGACACCATTCACAAACTTCAAAATGTAATTCCCATAAAAAGAACATTCAGAAACCTCTAAAAACTCGGCTCAACTTCCAATATCTTTAAAAAATGAATAACATGCAAACGGGGCTGAAGTAGGTAGACAGAGCTGACGGTCAATTTACATTTGAACATAAAACACATAAAATGTATCAAGTCATTAAGTTCGATAAGTCCCAATCTTTTTGGCAAACATGGCAACCCTACTAACAACTCATG
Organism: Erynnis tages; assembly: GCA_905147235.1. Classification (NCBI taxonomy): domain Eukaryota; kingdom Metazoa; phylum Arthropoda; class Insecta; order Lepidoptera; family Hesperiidae; genus Erynnis; species Erynnis tages. The sequence continues at coordinate 2,771,895 of LR990081.1, forward strand.
TCCGAACTGAAAGCGAATCTGTTTCCAACAAAGTCGCGATTCGCGGACAAAGTTGCGTGTTCCCTTGTTAAGGGATACATGTTGCTTCTAATCCCTTTTGTATACAAAATCTGGTTGCAGCCAGCGTTCTTAACTCTCACAAGGCTCGATCACATTCCGCATCTTTAACGATTTATACACTTTACCAAAACCTCATGTGTGTCTTCCGTATTGAAGCTAGAAGTGTACTCGGCGAAACCATTATAGATTTGCAGATACACTAAGGTGTCTCGAATGTTTTCAGATCGCCTATTAGAGGTGTAATGGTGCATTCCACAAAGAACAGTCTTGACTTGTCTGGAAGTTTTCCCCCGCACAATAGGCATCTATCTCGTAAACATTGGCCTACGTCTTACTCATGCTGATAAGAAACCCAATCCTATCATCACTATCACATCTAGAGCTTAGAAATGAACATTTCTCAGATGCGTGATATCTAAGCGCAGATTGTGAATATACACGAACGAACGTTACAGTCCTAGACATTCCTCGGTCGCTGGACGATGAAATATGATAGACCCAAGTGGTTGAATCTAAGTTATCATTATCATCAACGGTATTCTTTTGTTGTTGTTCTTTCCCTACTTCCATATTACCGTTATCTTCTGTATCAGTATCGTGAAATTCATTAACAGCCGCTGTATAGACATTTATTAAAACAAAATGCATGTCCATTACTGTATTGGTCACAAACGTAAACTGTTCTGTTCGCTTGTTGCTTGTTCGACCAGCACGTTTACTGCTGCGAACAGTTCTGTTTGCAGTGCTAACATGTTTGCCCCAACTTCTAATTGAACGTAGCCATTAAGGGATTATTTTGGTGGGAATTTAATTAGATATAGTTCTCGTGGTTATTTCTACCTGGTACATGTGGACTATGGAATCTTTCGTTCGTATACTTACTAGACTATGCTCAAATGTTCCAAATGGAGCAGTTATTTTGATGACAGCAACGTAATGCGAGTTATGCCAGCCAGAAGTTGATAGACAAGAAAAGTTAAAATCAACTTACTCGTATTATAAATGTGGAAGTTTGTAAGGATGGATGGGTGGATGGAATCTTATGGAATGGAACCTTTCAGATCTTCCCCTTTTCTCGTGAAGAAAAGCCATCCAGGTACATAAAAAGTTGCAACTATGCAGCGACTCCCAGTCAGATCTTACATAACATTGGCTTAGAGCCATAAAAACGGAGGCTACATCCAATGCGTATTCTGTGCCGTAAGCATAAATATTATCGACAAAGTGCTCGTACAGTAAACGTCAGCCATCATTATGGAATATATCAGTACTTATTTCTTAACATCTTCCCATACTAATGGCAGCTCGATACGATTACTATACGAAACTGCGTAAGTTCATACTAGAGGCAGTGAACAGTGAACAGAGAACGCACGTAACCTACTCGTAACATGGGCGTAGTAAAACATCGCCTGCCTACACAAACTCAACTCAAACACAGTGGCAAATCTCCAGTGGAACACAAATCACATCGCATAACGCGGCTGATTTACATATCACATGAACGCTCACAAACCATACGCAACCAAATGTATCTCAAACACGACAGCACGACACGAGATCACGTTTGCATTGGTAAGTTCCTTGGACGAGCTACTAAATGCATTGCTGCTTAAAAGACATTGCTATTTCATTGTTAGGTACAAGTATCTTGTCTAAGGCAATCTTAATGAATGCCAGAAGGTAAGCCTACAGTGCTTACATACATAGTCATCTTACGATGTTAGAGTCCAGTCCAGTCTCCTCTAAATTTGACCCATATTTGCAACAGGATCAATATGTACAATCAAACGGATTTTAGAAAATAATCTTTACCATTATTTTGTTACTTGTTATGTTATTAACAAAATTAATACTTACGATCTAATAAAGCTAAATGTAAGTTCTTATGTTCTTTGTTTTATCGATATAATCTGTTGTTAACTTAAATATTTATCTCTAATAGACTAAATAACATAAAACAACATAGAAAAGGAATTCACTGTGATCTCCGTAAGAATCATTGTCCGGCTACTTTTAAAAATATAATGCAAAGAACTTCTTTTCACTACTTGTCCACCAACCCGCCACGCCAGCTTGTTGAACTAAGGCCTATATCCATCACATGATAGGGAGAGACACGTTTGTACCATCAGTAATAGATTAAAGACTTATATCCAAGCTTAGTAGGTATTCAATTTACTAGCTCCACTCAGCTTGCAAGTCTAAACACAGCACATTTCTAAACGAACGTCGTCTAACCGCGGACTTCCGTGCAAGGCATTCATAAAAAGTCATTACGAACCCCGGGATGTACGTGTTTATGCAAAACTAAATGCCTTATAAAACTTGAGTGCTCATAAATACCTAGTTCAGGTCAAATTTATGCTTTGACTCCACTTTTTGTAACGATCAACTTAGGTTGTAAGGTTTGAATGCAGTTTTGTTAGAGGGGCAAATATATGGTGGTCGAAGGCTAGTTAGTGGCTAAGGCTAGCTATCAGTTGTACGTTGATAGTGGTTTTACATCTCATCTAATATGTGGATATTATTGAGATTCGAATAAACCTCATATACATAGTTTCTACCTATGAGTAAGTCATGAAACTAACATGCGTAATGTCAAAACTATACATAAACTGCACCTTAGAAATACTAGGGCTCCATAAAATCAAAGATGGCTTCTTGATCCAAAAACATCTCAGCACCCATAACTACAAATTGCGTCTACAATTTTCAGATATTCAACAAATAACAAATGCAAGAAAATAAATATACATGTGTGAGTGACACCCAAGGGCACTATATCGTGGAAATCACGTACACACGTGTAAAGAAAATAAGATTGCGTTGTACGCACGCGGGGAATTGTAACTGTGTGGGTGATCTAAGCCTTTCTTTAAGCGTGTGTGAGTGTGATTTCTTTACGGCTGATCTGAATTTTTGCGTGTCTTGGTGTACTTAGGCGCACACATTGATACGTTAAGGGGGTGAAAGTGTCGTGTGTGGGTGATATTCCTTTTGTGGAGTTTTTTTTTCAATAAATGTGTTAAAAATAATGAGGTGTCCTTTGTTATTGTATGGTCCTTTGGTATTGAATATTCATTAGAGATAATATTTTGGAGCTGTTGTTTGTATTTAGACAATTTCGTTTTTTAAAGAATTAAAATATAGATAATGTAAAGTGAAATGGTCGCAGTGAATTTACTATTTCGTTATGATTATGTCTATATTTATGTCTTCAAAATATCATTGATAAAAAACTCAACTTCAAGGGCGGCAATTTTTCTTCTTTGAATGCATTGCCTTTGTTTCAGTGATATGCCGGCTGTAGGTGCTTATGGTATAGAATGTATTCATGTTCCAACATCGATATTGTTCATAGATTGAGTTCAATATGTAAAAGCACTTCAATTTTCCAGCGCCTTCCCCTTAACACGTTTGCGTGTGTGAGTAAAGGTAACCCGTACAGCATTAGTGTGACTTCTATTCAATCTTCTTACGTTCCATTTTGCAGGGACATTTGATTCCATCCCGCTCCCACCCGCAAAACGGCAAGCACCCTTCCTTTTCTATTCCTAACGGGCTTAGAACCGTGATATATTGTATTGAATGGATTTTTCGTTCTCGAAATGGAATTTCTTGGGCGTACCTGACATGAGGATGTTAGATCAGACCACAATTTCCTCTTTGCGCTTGTCGCGAAAATGTTAAATTCGGTAAATTCGATGATGGAATATGTTATGTTGCTCGTCAGCACGATTGGATATATTGGAGCCGAGAGAAGGAAACGAACTGATCAGACATATAATGTCTGATGTCTGTGTAATTCAAAACATTATTGGAATAAGCATTGATGTGTTTTGGCACCAAAGACAGTATTTTTTGAATTTACAACTTACAAATTACCTACAAGTTAGCATCAGTGCCGTAAGCATTCACTATCGACAAAGAACTTATTCGTATAGTAAGCGTCAGTGGTTACATGTCTTAACATCTTCCCATACTAATGGCAGCTCGATACGATTAGTATACGAAACTGCGTAAATTCTTCGAGGCACGTTGTGCTTCGAGGCACAGAAGTAGCTAGGGTTAAGTACTTAATCGTAAACGATATTTGAAGTTCAACAGAAAGGGTGTAAAGAAAATGATTTGATCAAACTGATTTGAAGTAAAACTTGAAGTGGATATAGGTAAGTCACAAAGAGAAGTTGTCTTGTCTACGAAGATTAATGGAGTGCATTGACCCACTTACATCAGCAGGCTGTTTTGAACAGTTTTCTGTTTTATTATTCTCAAACGTATTATACTTAATACGAAATAGAAGATTGCATTTCCAAAGATCTAATTTTAATGTCCCTATCCTTAGTAAAGAACAGCTATAAAGTAGGTAGTCAAATTTTCAAGACCCATTCAGAAGAATCATTCAGTCAAACGAGGCTCAAAAGCAAGTCTCGAGCGACATGTCGAGTAATGATGAACACGACGAACTTGACATGTGTCGATGCATAAATAAAACAGAGCCACAAACTACCCTGCGTCACGTCACCAGCCGCCGTACGTCACGTTATAAAGTCTCTTTACTTCATTACCGCCACGCTGAGCCATTCCCGTCACGTGCCCAAACACGCAGCACAATCATACGTGATCACTAAACGTTGAACATCAAAAAAATAAATTCAAAGAGACGCGAATACGAAACACTCCGTACCCTTCGGGTATTCCAGAAAATTGGTGCCTCCGAAGAATGGAGAATATTTTGAATTTTTATTATGTACTATTTTCTATTCCGCTCCCAAGGTAACCCTTCCTGCTACGAGGGGCCTCGCAGACCCGGAGACATTCTATAGGTGAGGGCGGGCGCCCCCATACCCTTCCGCCCGCTTGGGGAATGATGCCTCCCTCGTTCCGCTGTGAAGGATTTGTAAAGTAGCACGTGTAATATACATATGTAGAAAAGCCTTCTTATTCTTGACATATATATTACTGAATAATTCGACATGGGTCGCCTTGGCTCCTAATAAGGTCACTGTTGGGGAAGACACGTTTCGGAAGGTTTATCTTGTGTCAACTTTAAAGGATGTCGGTGTGTGATTATCTTCGTTGTAATCCGTGTTGGTTTTGGTAACGTTTGATGTCAGTCGTGTAATGATAGGCAAAGTTTTCTTTGAGCTATGTTGAGAATAATGATGTTCTTTTCCTTTAATAATAAATTTATTTTAAAAGTCCTACAATGGCTGTTAAAATTAATTGACTATTTTATTATTGTGACGAAACTGTTATTTAATTTATTTCGTAATAATGATGCACAGATACTATTGATCTCTATTATTGATGCAGGTACTCTTTCTGGCTAAAATGTTAGATATGAATAAGCTAATAAGATCACTGTTTTTTGAAGAAGTTTCGTTTTTCGAAGTTTCGGAAGGATTATCTTGTATCGATTTCAAAGGTGTCTGTGTGTTCTTCGCTAGTAATCATTGTGTTTCGCAAACGTTTGATGTCATTCGTGTAATGATAGGCAAAGGTTCTTCGTGTCATTATTCCCAACATAGCTCATGTTGGAAATAATGACGCCAAAATAACGTCGTTTATTCAGGCTTTTATTTCTGTTTGTTTCTTGTTTTATATTGTTTATGTTATTATAATTATTTACAAGTAAGTAAGTTGGCGTATGATGTTTGTTACAAATTAGAGAAAATGTTTTACTAAAGAAAAGTATAGGTACCTAACATATTCCATGCTACCTTTCTTTCGAAATAACCAAAAGAATACTTGTTAGTTTGGTAGTGAAATAGGTATACAAACCTGTTATTGTTTTACAAATGTATCTATACCATAAACTATTTTTAGTTGAGGCAATCATTTTTATCGAATTCGTCAATAAATACAGTTATTGGCGTTACGGCAAATAGTGGGAGTATCGCGATATTGGGCGGCACTGGCGCGGGTAGTCACGGAATCTCGTGACTTGTAACTACCCTCAGAACATAACATCGTTTTATGTCTCGGAGGAACAAAACGCTTGAGCAAATGTTTATTGACAGGGCCTGTGACTGATACGGAGCTCGTATTCGTCATAACTGCATTCATATTATAGAGAGTTAAAGATTACAAGTTTGGATGTGGAAAATACTAATTTGATTTGAATTTTTTTTATATAGTAACTCAATTACTACATAAAAAAGTAAGTTAAGTGGTCTCTGTAAATCATGGACGCCAAAATCCAACCACCAATACGGCGGGTTAAGAGGCTGGCTGTAAAGTACATCCTCGGACGTGCTACTCTGGCTCTACCACCTAAATCTTGCATCAATGCATTAAAAACTTACGAGTAATCAAAGGTAGGTAAATAGAATGCGGTATTGGACGCGGGTGACAAAGCCTTTATTATCTGAAGTAGGCAAATTAAAATTTAGTAGGTATGACGAAAGTGGGCACACGTAGTAACTATAATACTTCTCATATCTTAGAAGGTCCAATAATGATTATATTCAAGCTTTCTTATAATTATTTTCTATACTATTAGTACTTAATATTTAATTCTTACAGTGTAAGTTCGTTGCGTTTTGATATTTTCATGTTGAGTCTAAATGTTAAAAAGGAAATAGTCTTCTTAATTGAAAACGGAAAGAGATAAACAAAAAAATTTATGCATATAAAAATCTGTGAAAAGCATCAACATAGGGTAGAGTCGGTAAAAAACGGCCACGAATCCAATTAACACAATGACGTCACAAACGACCTCAATAACCCGGAACGCTTCCTTCGCATTCCAAATGAGTTTCAGACAACAAATCAACAAGTGCCCCAATCTTAACGCCTCCTAATTCTCCTCCCCCTATTGACTCGCTCATTACGGGAACCATTAGCCCCCGACCTACCCCAACGTGGCTCACATTCGGAATTAAGGAATGAGCGTCTTATATTTTAAGAAAATGGAAAAGATTTGTCACCCGGGACCTTAAAGTAAAGGACCGCTTTATGCAATAGCTACGTCGGCTGGTTGACGATGGTTTTTAATTAAAAATAAGTATTGTTTTAGTGTAGATTGTTATTAAAATATTTTATGTAGAATAATTTTAAAACGTTAACGTTTTATTTCAAGTAGAAGTACTTACCTTTACTGTTTAAGAAATCTTGGAAATAATGAGGTGAAAACGATTTATTATTTAAAAGATATAAATTCCATATTTTAGTCATGAAAGTATACCGATTTTATAAATTATTTATTTATATATTCAAAAATATACACCCATTCTTACATGTATAAACCCAATGATATTTTATAAATGTTATACAAATTTCAAAATTATGAATGGTGTAAAAATATAATAACTAGGAGTCACGTCTTATAGCAATACCTACTGCTGATAAAACTACCGACCGCCCTGTACCAGCTGGACACGCCTTCGCATAAATATCTAAAGTATAAGTATAAATAAACCTACATTTATATGTAGAATATTCTTAGAATTCTCTTGTAAAGAAACGGAAAACGAAATTTTATTAATATTTCACATTAAACCTTTAGCGTAGGTATGTTTTGTAAGTCATCATTAAACGAAACATCTCGAAAAGCCTCACAGGAAATACAGCATGATAAGGAAAGAAAACTTTGGTACATTCGGACGACTGCTAAATGTATCTTATGACAATATTGCTGAATAATAAATATTATGTTAGAAAGGATTCTTCTTGAGACACCAAACAAAGTGTGACACTGCTGTCAGTAAAATACGTAAGTACGTCAAAATACGTAAGTACATACATATTTTGTATTTTTTTATTTACACTAGGTAACGGATCTTCCATCACTTTGCTACATTTTCCAATTGCGTATAAGCGGAGTAAACTCAGAATTTCTTCATAGTTAAAATTACAAAAATCGTATTCTCTGCAATAATCTAAAATGATCTGCACCTCTGCTCAAATATTTTTCTAAAAAAAAAACAAAAAAAACTATCTCAATCAACCAGGAACAAACATGACTTAATCAAATCTGCATAACGCCATCCAAGGCGGTATAATTAAACGCATGAATGGGAGCGAGCGAGAGGCCCGTGCGAGCAGGACAACGTCGTCTAGAGGACGTAATCAGTTTTACGGTAAGCGCAAATTACGGGGTTGGGGCGAATTAGCAAGGTCGAGCCAGCTGAGGATTGGCACAGATACTTATCACTTATGTGTTCCTGGTACCCTGATGAGAGGTTGAGTCTTCGGTTGGGTTTGGACCAGATTAGTTTCATCGAATTGACTTCTTATGCTACTAGTTGCTTATGTGTTTCTAGTACTCTCAGAAGAAAGTCCTATTTAAGTCAGATCCATTAGCTGACCTTGGTATTATCCTGATGTCGCCGTGAAGCATTGCTTCATGTCTTGTGTTTCGATATGGTTTCGATTTGTTCCCGGAGATAGTTTATTTGAATCGACCATCTCAGTCGTAATAAGTAGTAACGTACCATACAACGACGTCTAATTCTAGTACGTAATCAGTTTATTATAAGGTATGTAATAAGGAATGTTGGTCCAGCTGAAAATTGGCCAGATAAAAGGAAAACTAAGTAGTTGACCTTCAAGTAATAAGTTAATAAACGCATTATTAACAAACAGTTATGTATGTAATAAATTTGTGGACTCGCAACTTCGTAAAAAATCAAAATGTGGATAACAAAAGAACATCTAATCTTTTTCGGCCATCTGTCAAGAATTGAAAAAGGAACGTAATTTGTCAGCGGTAGTTCCTTACTTTTCTATGGACTGTCATTATTTCGTTCCAAACAAAAAGCCAATAGTCTTCCATAATGACAGCGTACGTCTTGATAATGGACCAATAAAAAACTTGCGTAAACACATTCACGGTTCGAATGAACGCACCGTTTTTCTGGAAAGAGCAAACCGACAAATTACAAATGGAAACAAAACGGAACGCCGACGACAAAGAAAAGAATCGAACGCCGTGAAAATTTGAATAAGGAATCATTTCTTTTTTCCTATTTTTTCCATTCCTTTTTTCGTTGCCTGTCAATCATTTGTCTGAGGCACGGCGAATCGTTATTTTCTTTGTTGATGGATGGGATTCTTTTTCTTTTTACCCCCTCGGATTGGGTGTCTTGTAGACCTCGGTAGTTCATATTTCATTACTCTTATCTCAGTATGTGAAGCTATAAAGTGGAGAATTTGCGGAGAATACAACGAAACACTTATTCGGTTTTATGGCCGTATAAAGTTTTCCTGATTTCCATTTAGATGTTGTACGAATGGATGTTTAACAGCAGTTTGTTGCAACAGAAAACACTAATAGTAAGTATATTTGGTGGCACTAATTTGTTGCAAAGTTGTATGAATTGGCATTATTTAAATTTTACTATCAATGCAATCAGATCGCGCAACATTATAAGATCGTGGGTCCCAGAATAATAAATATGCGTCTGGAGTTATTGATCGTATGTTTACGGTGTTTCGGCTGGTGTGGTTGTCCGAGAGAGACAAATTAGTTAGATTTTAATCCTCACAGTTTAAGCAATAGGCATGATGACAGTAATCAAGTATGGCCAAAATATTTATCTGATCTAATGATATAGGATTCAAAGATTTCGAAACATGTATTTATTCTCTTATTTATGTTGAGATTAAAAATTTGTTAAAATAAATCTACAAAATACAACAATCCGCCATGATAGCTTAAACACCCATCAGATCGAATTACGTCAATTTACGTCACGTCTCAGTAAACGTGATTTTGTTTCGTTTAAGTGTAGGTATATGCGATCTGCATTTTTTACTGAGCCATAACGTAATGACAGACGCCATGATACCGGCGAGCGTTTTAGAATGAATTTGAAACTTAAAATTTAAATGTACTTTAATTGCACAAAAACCTTATTTTTCTACAGACATATGATATATTTTAGACATAATAGAAACTTCTGAATATCATAGAAGAGATTTTGAAAATTAGTCATCATGCCTATTGTACAATCTAAGAGAATAATTAAAATTTAATGCATTTCATGACATACACTGAGTCATTGACGTCAAATGTTCTGCATATCATCCCATACGAGCAAAATAAAAATGATTGTCTTTAATGCCAGTTTATACGAGTAAGTAATATATACTTAAATTCAAGTCGAACAAGAATAAGATGACAAAGATGTAATTCTTCAAGAACGTTATTTAAATACGACACAAAATCAATAAAACCGAACGTTTTCGCGTATAATGTGTCAGTTATAATTCAGCAGCCCACAGACGCGCACGACCCTGTAATGTAAATACTCTTAACCAAATACAAAGGCTGTGTCAGAATAGGTAATGTTGTAGGTAAGAAAACATCGAATTTCCATGCCGTTCGGATCTGATCTACATGAATAGCGGACTGGCTACCACGCTAGTCTGAACAACGGCGAGGAAAGATGAGCGAGAAGCTGTGGGTTGTCCGCGCAGATGAAATTTTTTCCATTACGATTTACAATTTTGAATGACTTACAAATGTATGGAAGACATGGTGATTGGTGATACATATACAATGTATAATTAGCTGTACTATATGTGTTGTAATAGAAAGTTTGAATAGCAAAATTTAAAAAAAAAAGCTCGTTCTGACTCGTTGTGAGCAGCATCCTCTAATGGCCAAGCTTTTATGACAAATGAGCGCAGAAAGCCATTATATGACTAAATCCAAACAAAAAAGGTCTGAGATTGTTTTTCTACATTAAAGGCTAGCAATCAAAAGAGTACCTATAGATTTAAGGCTGATTAGTCGCTGATGGATAATGGCCAAATAAAAAAGTATTTGTTTATTGTTTATTAGTATATCTTTGCTGATATAAAGCGAAGCGTACTGTCTCCGAAACATTGTTTTTATCATCTCTTCTCGCTGTTAGTGAGACAAGGGACCAGTGAAGATGTATTGCCCATGTATAACGTTTTGATTATGGAGCCGTGTGTCGCGAATTTTCCATCTACATTTTTGTTAGCTCCGATGAATGTTCAATGACCTGTCTGTCACAGTAACAATACGGTTCGTAAAATGAGAGACGGAATTGTAGGTTTTGAGGAATTGTATAAGGCTTTGTCCTAATTGACTGACACAACCGACACAGGTCTCTGAATGTAGCTGTTCTAGCCGCGACGAAATGCACTGACATGCGATAAATGAACGCAATAATACTCTTTGCAAGTGACCGATTTTGTCGTCGAACGACTTGACAATTAAGACAAGAGGTAAAGTTATTTAAATTGCTCACACACACCTTTCTGGTTCCAAGTTAGACGATAAGTCTGTGTTATAACCAGACAGCTGATGAACAAAAAACAAAATCCCATACAAAATACATAAACGTTCCAGAAATACAATCACATTCCACCAGCATACCTAGGCTCCCAAACGTCAATGCATGCTTTTACAGTCGCACATCTCATTCTAAGTCCCGATGCGTGCCCTAACCACGGATATAGATCTAAATAGATAACGCAAGTTCGCAAGTTTTAATACCTACGGAGATAACACATGATAGGTGATCGGAATACTACATCAATGCGAAGCCGAATCAAAAGGCCCTCTACGAGCGATATGCATTATTCGCTTCAGAATTCATTATCATTGGAATCGATTCGAACTCTTGATAATAATGACGACTTTCAAACAAATCGATTTTGTTCACATTAATGGATTGTAGAAATTATAGGTACATCTGACATTCCATGTAAACATCATTCGAGTGAGGACTAAATGAAACAGCGAAGACCGTTATATCTTTGCAATAACGTCTCAAGTGTTTTTTGCGAGAAGTACTTACATTTGCGTGATCTATTCATACCCATATCTGTGGCCCTAACAACGTCCCTACCACACCAGGACATAGTTACGTCGTACGTAAGCAAACCGCTTCAGACGCCAACCGCGTTAGCCATAATAGTGCACCCGACAGATGGCGCTGTCACGTACTCCGCCGAACCACGTGACCGGCATCGGGGATCCAATCGAAGGGAATTTAAACCTCTCTACCAGGATTCGAAGGCTCTTTAGCAAATATAACTGGATTGTGACTCGAATAAGCAGCAATTGTTGAGGCGGCGGAATAAAGGCTTCGTTGGAGGGTAGACCGATATTTTGTAAGAATCAAAAATCGAACTGGCTCGAGTTGAGGTGGATGTGTTCCTTGTTCAAATTTTATGTCAAAAAAGTAATTCTTAGATTTAAAGAAATGTTAAACTTAACTACATAATATTTAGTTTCTTAAAATATCTACAAAAACGTTTTTAGTTTATGGTTGACTCAACAAATTTTCATTAATTTATTTTTAAGGCACTCAATACAGATCTTACCGTAACAAAATGCTGCAGATATTTTATACTCTTACTACCTCAAGGACTAATTTCATAAAAAACTGATATAACAACAAATAAATACGTAAGAGACATGTCGACAGTTTTACAAAGAAAAATATAAAATGTTTCCTTATTAATAGGAAAATTTAAAAGCAACATTATGGACTTCTTACAATTTCACCAAGTCACAAGAAAAGTTAAGCGTTACCATTTAAAAACATATCATCTTGATCCCACACGTTTTGAGGGCAACGTAAAACATGCTTTGACAATAACCAAGTTTACGTCCCAAAAGTCTTCTGTTTCGATATAACATTCAAATTCTTCGCCTCAGAGCGTTCATAACTCCGCCACCCCATCGGCGTACTAACACTCAGAAATAGAACAAGAAAAATCATAACACGCTCGAGTACGCGATACATTTCTTCATATCCTTCGTATTTCGAATGAAAAATGCGCAAAGAGTTGACTGCTCCAAACGACTCCTTTCTTCCACCCCTAGGGGGGAACTACAAATCCGCACGAAAGAGACGCCGCTACCCGCCAGAGAGGGACGCCTCCCTAAACCCGAAAAGATGGATGGTACACACAATGTCACTGAAATTGTATATTTTATATTCGGTATAAAAAAGGCTGCCACAACATACGATATTAAAAAGGCGGTCCGCATGTGGAATATTTTGCTCCGTACAGTAGTTATATTGTTGAAGAATTTAATCTTGCGATGACATAGGATGAGTGGGTACTTAAGTAAAGGATTATTGGAATGTCTCGGGTTTGGATTTTTCATGTTGAGATTTTTCGCGGGTAATAATGCCAGACTCAATTTTGCGTCGGGTTGCGATGTGTGGGATTCGATCATTATTACTATATTACTATTGGATCCATCTTATGAAAGAATACAGTGCCTAAAACATAAAACTTAACAAGTAATTCAGCTTCATATTCACTATCTTTACTGTTGGTATGTTTGCAATCTCTTTTACTGCTTTTCTCTCCTTGATTACTTGTTTCTTGACCAATAATTGTGTCTCCAACCCATTAGTGACCCACTTTTAGTCAGATTGCTATTATGAGAGGGTTATATTTTAAAGTTCACCATGCCCAGTTTTGTGAAATGGAAGTGAAATTCACAAGTTTTTGATCATTATGAACTCTCAGGCATGCAGGTTTCCTAACGATGGTTTTCCTTCACCGTTATGGCAGGTGATATTAAATTCTTGTAATGTGTACAATATTTACATATTGATCGTCATGAGATAAGCAATTCAATAATCAAGTACTAAGTAGTAGGTACAATAGTAGGTATACTATGTAATAAGCTCGTTCTAACAAGTACCTAGAACATTTGATTGGATGATAAGAATAAAAGCTATGGGTAGATAATAATATCTCTTCGTCGCGTTAAGTAAGTACTTACTTAATCGTAGAGAGATATTAAAACATGTTAACTTTTACATCGTTTACAATAAAACTGTATAGAGAAATCAGGAAAACTACCCTGTTATTAGATAAGACAGCTATCTTCATATCGATTCTTAAACCAAACGGTTCAACGTGTTTCTCTATTTAAGAGATACTTTAATGATGTTATCATCTTATATTTGTTTGAAAACATTTTACGTCTTAACCAACCGTTAAACGCTGTTATCTCTATAGCTTCATAAGGAGACACTCACTTAATGATCTAAAATAAGTTGGATACAATGGCTAGAGTTTTACAAATTTGTATAATGACAGACACCGTAATTCGTATTGAATTCACATGTGCTATACTAAACTACGTCATGGTTTTGTTTTGACGCTTCATTAAAAGAATCCTGCTGTTTCCGTACTTACTGTTATTTCCAATGTATTTTGAAGATGTAATTTTCTAGTACTTATTCCACCAACAGTAGTCTCCTTAGTATTATGAAAGTTCATTCCGTTTATTAGAATTATGTATATCTACTGACTCATAATACGTATCTAAGATATCCTATCTAAATTTTTAGCTGTTTAAATTTGCTTTTATGTTGATTTTTATTTCTTGTTTGTTTCATAATAATTTGATTGCTTTGCTGTACTTAAGCGTTACATTCATGTCGCGAATAAATTATATATTTTTTCTTTCTTGGTTCCAGTCTCTAAGTCAAGTTCTACAGACTAAATAACTCATCTCCAATATCGTTTTCGACATCACCTATCACTATCCTCCCCTCGTCAACACACACGCACACATGCAACTCGTAATCTTCAAAGGGTAGATCATCGACGTTGCGAAGGAAATAGCCCTATAAGCTTATCGCTCTGAGCGGTTCCATGTTTATGAAAATATGATGCGTGCACGAGGTTGGTAACATTGTATGTATAGTAGTTCAATGCTTTGATGTTTGCTGTGGGGACTACTTAACTAAACTATGATCTCAAAGGTCATTTACTCTTTAGAAAACCCAAAAAAAATATTTCATCACTTAAGAGTAGAGGCACTAGCTAAAATGTAAATGTAAAAAAAAATACTTAATAAAATGAGACGATAAAAGGAAATAAGACGATAAAATGAATGGGACAATTATAGAGTTTTACTCCTAATCAAATGTTGCTAAAAACAAATTAAAATAATCGAAAATTTCGGCTTTTCAAAATTTAGCGCCACCATTTGTTTAAAAATTTACTTAACTATAGTGTTTTGGGATAATTTGCTTCTCTTTAGAAAAGAAAAGCTTTATACGAGTACCTTTTGCTTTGTCTCTTTAACATAATACACCGTTCGTTTTCCACGTACGTTTTCGCCGTGCAACTTTAAAACGTTCTTCCGGTCGATGTATTTTCGAAGGACTGTGACATGGGGTCCTTGAAAAGGGCGTAAAACGAGCTCTCCTTTAAAGACGGCAACGCACTGGCAACTCTTCTGGTGTTGCCCGGGTTACTAAGCGACTACTTACCTACCATTAGATGGCCCGTCTTCCTTTTTGCATGGTCTAATTATCTAATAAAAAATGGAATGAATAATATGAAAGTAATTTGAAGTTGATTTTAATCGAGGCATTACCCACTTTAGGCGATATTTTTGGATGAAGTTTTTTTAAAAAATGTTGTTTACTGTGTTAGGTATCTTCTGAATAGGTATATGAATAATTTATCTCTCTCAACTCTCAACAGATTCTCATAAAATTTATGAAGAAATCTGAAACAAATATCAAAATGTGTGATATAGGTATGCACGAAAGTACTGTCATTATAGATTCATATATTCAATAAATTAAATCAATTTTCGGTAAGTACCTACTACTTAATTAAAATTTAATAAGAAAGGAAAATCAAACAACAGTTTAGTAGAACTTTAACTTTGTAGGTGTTGAGTACCTACCTGTACTTAACTTTGAGTACGGCTGTAAGATTATCGCCGGCACTCCTCGCGAGGAAATAGCCCTATAGGTAAGGTTATCAGCCCTCACGCTTGGCGTTACGTGTTGCAACCTTGATACTCGTACATTTTACCGTTGTGTGGCTTACTACCTACGAGTATTATATCTATGTGTGCATAAGTATGTATGATAAATTAAATCTACAAAAATATATTATAATTATGTGCCTTTTATTGAATACATTTTTGAGAGACCCGTGCCACAGCCTAACAAGATTGCAGCCGTGTACACTTTACGAAAATCGATTTTGTTAAAAAAATCCTATAGTGAAAAAATATAGCATTGTCCTTATGCTGTTGATTTGAAAATCGTTCTTTATCAGATACTTACATACCTGTAGTTCCACCAAAGTCAACAAAAAATTCATAAAAGTACGACGAAACGCTCGAAGACTATCTACTTGTTAGATTACAAAAACAAAACAATGTTCCTATTACACTGAAACGTAAATGTGACATCATCTTGGCCACAACCAGATCTTAACACGATATCTAAATCTATTACACTGCAACTTCGATGTCACATCTTTACCGTAATGAAAGCTCGAGTTCCAATCTCAGCTTTCGTCGGTTACTGCATTACTCAACACCAATACCCCAAAACCGACCAGTTCTGCCCATTATGATGCAAATGCAACCCAATTAGGTGCGTGTACGGATGCTGCATCTGCCCTAATTTGCCTAACAATGACGGTTTAATATTCAAATACCTTTGTTTGGGCCTGAGGGCGCGGAAGTGACGTTGAGGTTAGTGCTAGGGTTGGTAGTTCTTCTGCTGCTCGGGTAGTTGAAAATCATTATCTTAAGAGAACTTAACTTTTACAAAAAAAATCAATATCTTTTCAAGGTTTGTTTTTGTTCCTGCGTACCTAAAAGAAAGTGCTTCGAACATTAACTTACACAGTTTCGTATAGTAATCGTATCAAGCTGTCGTTAGTATGGGAAGATGTCACAAGACAGACAGGGAGGATGACATAATTATGACATAAGTATTTATAACTGACATTTTAGTACTACGAATAATTAATTAATATGACGATTATTGTTCATGCTCACGGCTGAGTAACATGTAAAGGCCATGTAACAGCATACTCGGAAGACACAACATTTATTAATATTGCCGATAAACGTTTCCGCACGTCGATATATATTTTCCGAACGCGAAGCCGTTGCATTTCGCGCCAAGAAAATTATACAAACTTGGCCGGAGCGATAGCCACAAACTACGCGGTGGAACCAATAAACGCGTTGTCATCCCGCTCTGATTGATCTTTATTTTATGCGCCAAACTATCTATCTATCTCCCTCGCACACCCGATGGAGCTCTGCCAACGAATATATTTCCCGCGATGCGGTGTAGAAAATGTGGCGTTTCCGTTTTTATTTGAATAATACAGAATGTAGGAGTGATAATGATGGTACACGGAGAACATAATAGTTAATCTTAAACGGCCGTATTTATACAACGCAGACGGTTTCGGTAATTTGATGCGAGTTGTTCGTGGCCAAATGATGGAGGATTGTAATGTTGTAAACTTGAGAGGTTGTTGGAAAAGTTGGGAACTTTGCGTCATATATTGTATGTCTATTTGTCTGCCTTGTCACGAGTACATAAATAGTACAAGTAGGTACTTGTGTAGCAAATAATTAAATGTTCCTAGAATCTGTAGTTGTCCTGATATTGGCAGCAATTATATAAATCGTGATTTCCCTAGGTAGGGTAATTTTTCATCAAACTCAAGTCTAGCGGTGATAGCCCAGTGGCTTCGAATTCGGAGGAGTCGGAGGAATTAGAGGAGTCCGGTTTCGAATCCCAGTGGCACGCAACAATGACTTTTAAAAAAAAGTTATGTGCGCTTTATAAAAGTTAAATATCACCTGCTGTTACGGTGAAGAAAAACATCGTGAGTAAACCTGCATGCCTGACAGCTCATAATTTTTTTTCTCAAAGGCATGTCAAGTCCACCATCCCGCAGTAGGCCAGCGTGGTGGACTTAGGCCCACATCGCTCTCATTATCTCTCATTATGGGTTTATGACAAGACAAGTCTATCAAAACGTTATCAAAAACTATCAAACGTTAAACATTTTCGTAATAGATCTGTTTTCCAAACAGCTCTATTACGAAAATTTAAGCATCAGTAAACTCCGAATTTGATAAACCGTTTGCAGCAATATAAAACCTACCCCTTTCTTAATACTTTTGGAGTATTTATGACAAAAATATAAGGCGCGGGCTAGGCGTGCGGTTGACGGGCGCGGGAAGGATTTACGATTTACGTAGCGTAGGGGAACGCAACGTGTGCACCCGGCTTAGGCAAGTCCGTTGCTGTATTTCACTAGAATTCTTACGATTTTACCAACTTACCTACTATTTTACTGTTAACACGACTATTTATGATAGAAAAGACTTTTAAGACTGGTAGTGTAAGGGGTTTTGTTATTGTACCTATGGTATTTCTTTACATATGAAAATGGGGACGAAATGTATTTGAACCGGTAGCCCCGTGTCCTAATTGCCATGTCGCACGCAAAAGTTGCGAGTACGACAACGTCATTGCATACATTTTGTTGCATTTTAGTGTTAATTCAATTAGGACAGCCCAATAGAGTCCTGTGTTTTAATTTTATCGTGTTAGTTACTTAATCGGTTATATCAGCCAATTAGGACAAAGCATAATCTAAGTACCTCTAGACAAAGTAGGTACTCACAGACACCCGAATATATGAACTGGCAAACTAAGTAAGAAGCTGGATTTAGAAAGGACATTACAAAGTATTCGGTTAGTGGAGGCCTGACATGGATGGATATTGTGAAAATGATTTTTTTTTAAATATTTATTGCTCGAGTATCGAGAAGTTTAAGATCACATTTCGATGAATTTGTTGTGTTTTTTGATGTAGAATAAAAGTATTTGTACTTATGATTAGGTATATGAAGTTCAATACAGCCAATATGGATTTACCTTCATACTTACGAAGGACTTACGTACTTACGAAGTATGAAGGTATAGGTAAGCATATAGGAGACAAATGATACATACATGTCTGTACACTATCTCGCAAAGGGAATAAGGAGCCGGAGATCAATACCGAGTCGCTTTATGCCGCACATGTCATTGTGTCATACGACGGCACCGGCACAGGGAAGCTGTAGAGAGGACAAATGTGCTAAAACTTTACTCATTTCTAATACATACAACTACAAGATACTTATATCCGTGTTGTGTATGATTTTTTTAACATTATTATAAAATGATTTGTGTTTTTTTATGAAAATTAACACAGATATGTCAAGTCTTGTGTTTATGTACTGCCCAAGTCTCTTCGATATGTAACTGATCACTGTAAACAGATTATTATTTATGGAGGAAATTCTAGAAATAAGATGAAGATGAACATCATGAACATCTAGATAAAACATAATTCTATGCACATGTATCGTCACTCGACGCCATCGGCACAAAGAAGCCGTAGAGATAGCCGATGTGCTATAAGATCGATAATAAATATTATCTTATTCTTAATTAAAACAAACACATATAAACGGCTGTAGTACTGACTGTAACTATCTATTATGATAAGTATGATTAAATGTTATGTTTAAGTAATAGTTTACTTACTTTATAACCATAGGTTCAATTCTGAACCATTTTTAATATCAGATCAATTTGCAAGAGCTTCAAAATTATTTTCCTTTTTTTCCTAAATAATAGTACGAAGGCGACTCTACGCCTTTTAGTCTATCTTGTGATAGATAATGTGTTACTCGCACGCGGAGGCTGTGTTGTCAAACGCCACCCAGAGTGGGTGGCTTATTAGAAAATGCTGAAAAAAGTTACTTTTGAGTACTTAGGTACCTACCTATCTTTGCATTAGAAGAAATTGTTTGTTTTATTTTTATGATAGGATAGAAATAGAAAACCAGTGAGCAGCCCACTTTATTTAAATAGTCACTCGAGATTATAGTCATAAAATTATAGTCATAGTCATAGGTAGTCGTTGATTAATTACCATATATTATGGAATTTTGAAATTATAATATGAATCAGTTTTTGTCATTATGTGAAATAACTGTGGAATTTTGGAACATAAGTGGAGCACTAGTGAAATTTTTGATCATAATAATATGTGAAATTTATGTGGAATCGTCAGTCATTCGTATGTTATGTGTCAGTCGGTCTGACATCATCCTATACTAATGGTAGCTCGATACAATTACAGGTGCAGGTGAACAGAAATATCCCATAAAAATACAACAGGCCAAAGTTGCGTGCGAAATGTGTGTAAAACAAAACATTTTGGCGAATTAACGAGAAGAATACAAGTAATGACATTCATTTGTCAGATTTCGGTATTTCTTTTTGTTGTTACCGAATCGTGAATACTTCATTCACGACGCTCGGCATTTTCCTTTAAATGGTAATGAAATTTTGTGAGCCTTTAATTGTGTCGTTTGTGAATGCTTTTAGTAACTTGGATAAAATATTAGTAAATAACAATCAATGTGTTTGTTTCGCATTGTAGTTTACCCGGAGAGGTACTAGAAGATACCCTCGTAATACGCCACACGAAAAGTTAATGTTTCACCGAAGAGCAGTGGAAAATAAAATTATAGGGGCCAATTTTAATTCTTAAAAGTAAGTAAGTAAGTAAGTTAGTAAAAGTCGCGTATCTTATAACAATTTTTCACTGCCTCTTGGTGTTTGACATAAAATATCTCTTAGCACTTTGCCTGGCCAAAAAGCAGACACAATATCAAGTAAGATGTGTGTGTCAGATGTGGCTCTCAGAACAGCTAAATGGTAAAATATATTGCACCTATTTCTCCTTCAAAAGGAAAAGAACTTGAAAAAAAATAGTACATTACAATCCATAAGACACGTAACCAAAATACCCTTCGAACTTATCCAATAAAGTTCATTTTTTATGACCCAAAGCACACAAAGTTATTTAGAAATACTCTAAATAGGTACACAGGTATATACGAAGATAAATTTGACGTATAAACTTTTTGAAAGGATATGAGTCTATGATACTCTATACGTATGTAGAGTATTGTAGAGCCAAAGAAGAACAAATCGTAGTTACGTTCGTATTAATGCTTGAAGTGCCAGAGAGTGATAAGAGACAGCGATTATTATTTTGAAAAGCCAAAATATCGACAATAATATTAAAAAAATATATAATAATAGGTTATAATTAAAGTCTGATACAGCTTATAATTAATTTGAGGTAGAATTGTTGATTTATATGTGAACACTTAATTTAACAAGCTAGCAAATAATTGACAATAAAATTTTATTAAGATAAATTTGAATGACATACTAAATAAAATTATATTAAATATTAAAATATCTTTTAAGTATCAAAGCGACTCTTTATTTGATACTTACTTAAAATAAATAAAAAAAAATCACAAAAAGCGACACAAAATGATTTTAAATTTATTTAAAATTGGCTCTACATTACAATAATATACTTGTATTATGTACTTCAAAAAAATCTAATCTTATTGTATGTCAAGGCATATTGCCAACGTTTGATAGAAGTTCAATTAAGAACTGTATTTATAAAGCAGAGTTTCTAAAAATATATTTCTTCGATTCGATATTCGATTTATTTTTTACTGTTACTGATCTTAGTTTGAATACCTGAAAAGGTGAATATTGATTGATCAAAATGCCCTATTAAAACCAAAAACTAACTCATATGTGTGCAAAAAAATAATGTTTCATTTTTCATTTTTCACCGCTTCGCCCCACAACGCGATCGTGTCAAACGAGACGACATACGGTCGGTTCGCAGACAAATATATTGTTGGTAAAAGTTCCCAACTTTGGAGTGGTTTCTGAACTTACAGTCATAAGTTGCGCATCCAACGGCTGTGAATATCTTATTTTATTTATAACCTCTTTAAACGAAACTTGGCCCGCGAACTTGGCGGTGCCGCTATTTTATGCGAAAGTTCTCGCCTTAACTACCTCGCGTCGAAGGGAAGTTGCTCTGTTGTATAATGATGACATTGGTTCTGGTTGCTTTGTTTTCTTTGAAAAGACTTTTAAATGACCAAATGAGAAAGGTAAACTTTGTAAAGGTTTTTTAAAAAATAAAACGACGTTCCACGCACTATAAGTTATGACTTACCAGTTCCAGCCAAAATAAATGCGATGAAAGTCTCCAAATTTTTGATATTCTTAAAGCTCTTCTTGACACATAAAAAGCGTGGATTGTATTCACCGTAATTCACCGTAATTCAAGGGTTAAACCCTTTCCTTACAACCTTTTTTGTTTTTCAAACAGGCAAATTATCTCCAACAAACAGTTTTTAAACATATTAAGACAAAACTAGAAATAGTAACCGATTATGGATGAAAACATCCAAAACTTATTAATTTTATTAAGATCAACAGCGAAAGTTTATACCTGGCATAAAACATAACATCAAAAACAAGCTCCAAACATCGCAACCCCAAGAACGTTTTAAAAAAATATGTAGAGCATTCACCGCCAGTGACAATAAATTATACATCCACAATAGGCAGAATGGGATGTTTCCCTTTGCCTCGAGAGCCACTCAAAGGATTAGTTCGATCCGCGATCCAAATTCAAAAATCGTTACAATTGATTGGTTTATTTAAATAGGAGTTTATTGGCTGTGCTTAATTTGACAAATGTACTGTAAGTTTAAAATTGGAATCTATAACTTAAAATTAAAATTTTATTGATTACTTGACAACGGCATATTATACCTCCTTAATTTTACTTTTTAAAGTAATTTTAAGACTAATTTAATAGGTGGTTGAAACATAAGTACATTTTAAATTTCGAAGATTTTTCCGTGCGTATTTGAGTCCTCATGAGTATCTAATACCAACGCACCCACGACGTAATATAGAAAAAAGCCTTGGACTTCTATCCGAATTAAGATTGTACTTGTATCTTAAATGAGTCCACGGGTTGTAGTGACCACTCACATGAGACCCGCTCTTAAATAAAATGTCATATAAAAAACTCATTTTCAATAATAATAAAAAAACAAATTTATTTATAAAGTCCCAAGACTTTTCCTTTTATGATTCCTTCAGCACTAACTTTCTGTGTAAAAACGTTTGACAACAACCCGCAACGGTTGTCAGTTAAAAGCGAAAATTTCCGCGTTTAAAGAGAAAAAACTTAAACACGTCCCTGCAACTCTTAAAAGAGCTATAAAAGAGTTCTTAAACGAAAGTGCATTAAAAATGAGAGGACTGGGACAGTGCTATGGAGAGCGTGTAGTAGGGATGTTACGGAGATCCGAATCTAAATACCGAAAGTTGGAAGTGGATCTAACATCTTTAATAGATACCTATCTTTAAGATTAAAATAAAAAATCATGGGTTATTTAAAGATTTTACAGATTTTGACTTTTACTGTCAGTCGACTAACATAACACGATTGGTGTGATATTGGGGATATGATCAGATCTGGATCCTACTGCAGTATACTACCTACTTGATTTAATTAGAGAATTTTTTTCCAATCACTTATTTCAACTGGTCTGCGATGGTTTAGGAAGCGATTAAGACGGATATCACTATTTTTTTAATTATTAATTACATCTATGATTTTTAATTGGTTATTATAATTCAATGGTTAATCAAAAAATAACGTGTGTCCAAAAAGAAAATATAAGTAGGTACTGTTGCTTTAATTGCTTGTGATTTCGTGAAAGATATTAGAATTGAACAACTTATGTATTTCATTATGCTTATTTATTATTATCTATTACGGAAAATGCACTTTTTGGTAATTACTACTACCTACATAAGTACTCAGAATTTTTATTAGAGTTGTCTCAAATAAAATAATTTATTGGATTTGCTTCTTAGAATAAGATTCTTTCGAAGGATTTCGAGGATCCTTTTGATCCTTTTCGGTTCCGAATGCTTCGGTTCCGATATAACCTTGTCCGTACATCCCTAGCGCATACGCCTCTCTTTCACTTCCCAAGAAAATGGGTTTATGAATGAATATTACTTTTTTCTCACGCCACTCAGTCAGGGACGTTAGTTTTTCTTTTTTCTTTCCAGACAGGGGAAAGTTGTTTTCAGTTCAAAAGTAGGTAAGGAATGAAGTCATTTTGTTTTTAATTCTTTTTTGAACCGGTCGAAGTAGGTACATTACATTTCGAAACATATAAATATATTTATTTTCGATAAACACCTTCTGTATTAGATACGGAAATGTAAAATCACATTGTAGGTACTTTCATGAATTTCTTTTTTTAGAACTGATCGAACGATGTTTTTTTTATAAAAAATACCTTTTGTATTCAATATAACAATGAAAAAATATTTCGTATTTTTATGTAATGTAGGACGAGTAGCGTTTTATAGACGAACATAAAAAATACTTGTAGCTATAAAGATACAAATTGACTATAAGTAGGTACGTGGTAGTTAATTATGCTGCACGAACAAAGAATTTCAAAGATTGGTAAGGCGAGTAGAAATCGTCTTAATGTAGTATAAATGCCCTATTTCTTTTAATTACTTCAAAGTAATATACTAACATTTGGCTGTAGGTACGTTTATTTTTAATATTTCGATTCTGATCAAGGAAGTTACCATAGATAAACCCTTCGACAGATAATTTACCTACAGACCGGCTGGAACATGGAGCGTTGACAAAAACAATTTAATGGCACTTATATTTCAAAACCAAAAAAATATAGGAGCTTCCGTACTTAGTAGGGCTTGGTAACCTTTTTGAATTGAGAATAGACAACGCCTTTATTTTTATTGCTCGCTTACTTTTAACTATTCTTGAATACATTTAAAATGCCTTTCTTTTGTGACAGATTTTAAAACAAAACAAAACCTGTTTTAATTAGGTCCATTGAAAAAAATCACACCTACTTTTATTATTCACTTGAAAGGTAAAGTTAACAAAAGCTGAGAATTTTAACTTGTAAATTATATTTATGATTTTTACTTATTACGGAGCATGACAAACGGAATTGCTAATTAGCTAAGAGTTAGTTACTGAGCGCGTTATGGAGATTGCACCCATTTCAGAAATTAATTTTAGGTTTGATGTAACGCTCGGTAAATACAATGTACATCATACGTTTAATAATAATTTGATTACCTATGTATAACTAAATTGAGAAACATACTTCCCACCCACGTTTACGCCCATATTATATAACCATTTTTATTTACCTTGAATTTGTGATGAATACATTTAGTGGATACGAAGCTGAGTTGTAGTAGGTATTACGTAAATACTGTTAAATATTTTTTTTGTTTATAATATAATACAGATAGCAATAATGTATCAGATATTGAATGAAAGGAATCTTAAAGTCATTATAGTTTCTAAATAACCTTATTTTATATATGAAAAATTGCTATACACAGGTACAATTAATGAAAGTAAGGTGTTAAAATTTGATAGTTATTTGCTTAGAATATCTTAGAAAATGCAAAAACATTCACCGCTTGCGAACCCCTGCCGCACCGGCATAACACGCCATAGATAAAATATTACCAACATTTTATAACGAATAATACGCATAAATTTATTTATCTATCCATACATTAACAGAAAGGGTTTAATAGCCTATAAATCAGCATTTTAAACAAAAGCTAGTCAAATTCTATACAATGGGAAGCCCTTATTGTGCATAGATAATAGTTTTTTAGGGTTCCTTGTTCAAAGGGCCCGGCTATGATCAATATAATAAGGTCTAAAGGGGCTCCTCCGTCAAACTTTTAATTTTATAATTATTATTCTTTACCATTTAAGTGATACTTATCTATACCATAAGGAAAGTTTTTTTTTTTATTTGAGAAATTTGCTTGTATTTTTTTTTTTGGTAACGAATGTAGGATAAGAAGATAGGCTATTCCAAAAATATCGGTGAGAGAAAAGAATCACACAAATATGTATGTGTATTATAACTTGTCACACCCCCACACAAGATGGCGTCGATTGTGTAGGTATGTCCGTCATACGTATCCGTTGCTATGGCAACCCATTACCATTTCGTCAACTATTCTACTGTTTATGATACAACACACAATAAGAAGAAAATTACGAAGGAAAAATATGTTTGTATAAGTAGATTATGTATCAATAAAAAGTGACATGATAGTAGTTCCCGCGAAAATGCGCCCTAAAAATAAATAACAGAAAGCTAACTTTAGGTGTCCCATATAAGATATCCTGACACTCCCTTTTTACATATTTTAAACAATTTTGATTTAGTTTATGAACTACCAGAACGCATTTTTCCCATCTGTCCAACACACTCTCACTCAAACTTCTCAAACTGTATTTCATGAGAGCACACAATTTAAGAAGTCAACACTTTATTGAATTTGTATGAAATATTTTGCTATATGCGGAACCCTTCGAATGCCGACCCAACTTTATAACAGTTTTTTTTCGCGAATCTTTCTGTAGCGTGTAATGTTTGTTTTGTTAGCGGTCCGTGTAGAGTGGTGGTTTTTTTTTTGCTTTTTTAATAGCCAATATTTGATCAATACGGATGCTGGTTAACACGAGGTTTGTGAAGTGTGGACCGGGAATGTTTGCGTAAACTTGTACGTTTTGTTGGCTTTTCGAGTATATCACTTTTGTTATGATTTTGTACCTTTATGATGTTTGTATGTGGGATGGCCATTTTATTTTGATACTTGTTTATGTGGATTTTGTTTGTGATTTCAGTGTTTTTGTGTGTTTCTTTTGTCTACATGATACAAAATATTGTTTTTCTCTTTTTTTACTACTGTTTGTAAGCCCGTCAACAAGAAAACATTTGCTTCTGAAGTGAAAATTTATTTAGTAAAAAAAATCCAAATCCTAGTACATTCATGCAATGTACCTACCAGTAGGTTGATACAGATTTTTGCAATTAAAAAACAATTAGTTTATAAATTACAATTTTTGCTTGATAAATATTTTATCATGCTTAAAATTTACAATTTAATGATATTTAAACCAGGTTTTTCTGTAAACGTATTCCGTCTATAACTATTAGCCTATATACCCCGTTCCGTTTATGTTAGGCGTTTTTATTAGTATCGATTTCGATGCGTATCGCTACAGAAACTCGTAATTAAATTACACACATAATCATTAAAGTCTAAACGTAATTAATGTCTAGCCCCAAGTTTTCAATTTAATCGATTATCGTGGGACGATCTATCATTCGATCTTAAATTTGAAACGTGTTTGATTGTAAGCGAGCAACTACGAACGAGCAAGATTTAAAAAACACTTTTATTACTTTATTTATTACGCGGAAAGGTTCATTAAAATTATAAATACAAATAAAAATCCTACTTATAGGCATAATGAAAGTGCTTAATAATTTCACTCGTGCGTAAATCGCAAAAAAACGCACTGTATGTGGAAGAAGAATAGTAATAATATTAGGGAGCTGCTGAATGCTGAGTTTGCCTTTTAACAATTTTATGATTAAGCGCTAACATACGCTAATAAAACTGGTGCAAGATACACACAATTTTACAATTATTTTATTCTACCGATTCGAACACTCATATAATGTATTTTGTCGTTTACCAGCGTAAAGTGAAGCAAGCAAGTGAACCAAGATGCCAAGATATAAAGATAGATAAAGGGGTCAAAATGAATGGAACCAAATGGCTTCCCATAGAACCGGAAGGGTTTGAGCGTCTATTACAAAAGAACCAACTTCCGGTTGATCGGACGCATTGTGGTTACGAATATTAATAATCATAGATAATAAGAAATGTGATCATATCTGTGCTGGTATTATTAATCTGTTGAACTCTGCACAAGGCTAGCTGTGAGGGTTATGCAGATAATGTACAATAAGCAGATTTTATTTTAAAAAAAAATGTAGAAAAAGTTATGAATTGAATAATAAAAAAAAGTAAATGATAATTTTTGATATGACTGAATATTCCCTAACGACAACAAATTTTTTTTGTTTAATGTACAAAAATACAGGGATTTTTGAAATTAAAATAAATACGACTTTTTACACTATGAACTAAATGAATGACTACAACCAGTAGTAAGTACATTTTGAATGTTGTCAAATGGACTATTTACAGGTTTTAAAAAAAACCTGTTGCCGCGAGTACCTATGTAGGTATCTATTAAGTTCGTTAAACACTCCATATCGAATTTCTTTTTATCGCCTGTCAGTAAAAGAATTTTAATCGACTCTTAGATTGAATTTATTTGACATTTTAAGTATAAATTTGTCTTTAAAATCGCTATGAATTAACAATTAGCATTTCGAATACTTAGTCTCAGATAACACAGATAAGAAAAAGTTACGTTTAGGTAAAGCGATCAACCTTTATCTAGATGTAAGATTCCTATTAAAATCACTAAAGGAAACGAAATTTACATGAAATTTGAATAAGCGCCTAGATTTTTAACTGTTCCTAAACTGTTTTGCTGGGTTACTTTTTTATATATTTTAGGTTTTTATATTTTCTAGAACATTCACCACCTAGGTTATATATAGCCCTGTGCCCGCTTGACGATGAATTTCGGGACACCCTGTATATTCGGAACACGCTGTATGTGACTATAAGACCTATGTAGGTATACACCTAGGTAGGTATCCATCAACCTATGTGGTAGATTTCGACGAATATACTTTATTTCAAAGGCGGGATTCGAATGCAATAAAAGCGATCCTTCTTTAGGAATGTTTTACGGCTATCGGAAATATAGCAGACGGCATAAGCCAGGCGGCTATGGTCTGGCATATCAAACAGGTGCCTAACTAGGTGTCTACATGCATGGTGACCAATTTCGAATCTATTTGATGTTTTATTATGAGCTCAGGGGTGACATGACCACTAGCTAATTTATAAAAAATAAAATATCTCAAAATTACCTTTATACAACTTGATGTTATCCACAAAAAGTACTAGGCATTCATAATAATATAAGATGTCTTCGCCATAAACCTACCTCTACAAAACGCGTACCTACCGACAGACCGAACAAACCTACATAATCCTTATTAATACGGCCAATTCATCAACCCTGGAAAACGTTACCATCACAAAAGGACCCCTCACAGATAAATAATAAACTAAAAATTATATGCAAATTCACGACCCATAAGTTCCTATAGAAATAGTTAACCCTTTAACGGCCGGGGGGCAAAAAATTGTAATAATTTATTCACTTTCAAAGATACTGAGGTCAGGACATTTTTAGTGGCATTCAAAATTGTTCAACAACGGTGCTTAGACGTGTTTAGTGTGACTAAATGTTGAAAATTATGAATTAGTGGGATTAGTGTGAGTACTGTGTACGAAGGAAATGTGTGACGTCACGGGTTTTTTGAGACAGCTATCATTTTTTTAATCAAAGTAGGCATTAGTTTATCAGTGACGTAACAGTATAGTATAGTACGTTGTCTAAGTGTCAGTCAGTGTAAAGTTTAGTGTCACATCAAGTTGTTATGTACTAACGCGAACATTGAAAATAGGACTTCAAAGAGTCTGTATTTTAACGACTTAACCTAGAAAACAGAATCCTGACAACACATTGTTTACTAATCTCTATGTGATCTAATGCTAAATACGTCCGTAAGATGGCTCTGACTATTTGAAATTAGTTTTATTTGTCATTATCTAACAAAGGTATTACTTGTCAGTGATAACTGGATTGATTGTTTATCGATTAATTATAATTACAGTTATTTTCATGTCTCTCACAATTGATAATGAGTTAATTATTGTTGTTGACTAAGTGTAAGCCTTTTTTTAAAGAGAAAAATCGAAATTGTAATAATTAATTGTATTTAAGCACTATCAATGGCAACTTATAGAGCTTAATTACTGTAAATAAAGTAGTAACAACTATAATTTTTATAAGTAGTGTAGGTAGTGGGAACAAAATTATATTAGATGGCCACAGTAAACAGACGTCTTGAATGATACGACAGTCATAGCTCCCGTATGTATTCAATGAATACGGTAACTATAGCTTACTTATGTTTGTGCTTTAAAGTGTTAGTTAATTTATTATTGCATTACATACACTCACACACGTATGTAAATGTTAAGTGCTGTTGAAAGAACGGGACGCTAAGAGATTTGTAATTGTTAAGAGTAATTTGTACAGCTATATTTGCAGGGGAATGTAGAAGGTATATGTATTACAATTAGTGGCTATAGTACTCAGATATGAAGGATCGTTGTTAGTAATTCTGTTGCCTTTTCCTAGTGTGATCAGTCTTGTACTTATTCGTCCAATCAATCGGTTTTTATCTCATTTCAATTAGGGGTTGTATATTCTTACTGGTTTTTAATATTAATTGAGTAGCAAACGGACATGCAGGCTACCTGATGTTATTGATCACTGCAGTCCATGGATATCATCCTATCTGAATCTTCGGCTGTGCTAGCTATATTAAGTAACCATACCAATGAATCTAAGTGCATTCATGAAGACAGTACTAGTGTTTGGATCATTGTAGTTCACTGGTGGAACTATACTTGTACTTATAACCCGTCGTGCAGGCAAGCTTTTATGTTTCGTTAATGTTACAATCCAATTAGAATCAACGATAGTTCTATGTACCTACACACTACAGTCCGTTTAAGTACAGTAGTACTAGTTATACTATATAATATGTAATCTACATTAGTAGGCTAAGATTTGCTTCAATTTTAAATTAATAAATAAATACTTATTAAAAAATACATACCTAGAGTTTCTCGCGATGAAAGACACCAACAAACACATTACAAATCGTTGAAAATGATTATAAAACAAATACTTTATACAAACACGCATTATTTAGTAAGTAATATGACTCAAATAGTCTCCAGACAACCGAAGTGTGTATTCTTCATAAATTGGAATAAACAATATCTTAATGGAAACCGTAACTCGATATATTTGTCAATACATTTTCCATCACTCCTATGTCTCCTATGTATAAGAGAAATATGTCCAAATTGCAAACAGTTCGAATACACTAACTTTGAGAAGGAAGCTTTAATGCAAATTCTGTCTTGTAACAATGGAATAAGGTGGATTTTACGTCGCTGGTAGACGTGGAGTTAGGCTTATTAATAATTCGACTCGTCCCTATACTGTTTGCACATGTTTGATCGATTGACAACTGGGGGTGGGGTCTCGTAATATTATTACCCCCGAATCCTCTAACAAAATGACTCTAGTTTACATGTGTCGTTCTTCGCATGCGATATCGAACTATCCTTTTTCTACTCTACTCTCTCTATGACGCGTGTATTAAAATGTAAATTTCGTTTTATTGTCTTCATTAAGGACAAACTATGCTTTAGGAAACCACGAAACGAATGGATTTACAGCACATCAATCAAGAACCTATCTAATGAATATTGCGTGCAATAAAACACAATCATTAGCCCGAACAACGCGAGTTCTTATATATCTAAGCCGTCAAATTGAAATAAAATCTATCGACCAATTCGATACGAACGCCATTACAATTTCTTTGAGATGCAATAAATACTTGTAACTGGCGAACAATAAATTCGAAATTTAACTTCACTAATCTCACGAGGGCCGATTAATTTCCGAAAAAACACGGGATCGAATAAGTCGGTAGCGATCATAGTCGATTAAGCGTGTTCTTTATTGGGCATCTTTTAAATACAAACAACAAAATAAAATTTTACGAGGCGACTCTTTACCGTTAAATAAATAGCGCGGCGTCCAAGTCCTCGTTTGGTCATGCTATAAATTACCCGAGTCGGGTAAAAAATATCGATGCAGAGTTGTTTAATATAATTAAATACAAGTTTCTTGTGGTAGTCGGATTGCGTATAGGTACGTTAAATGTATCGTTTAGAGCGATGCGTTAGTAGATGAGCCGATTGGTTTATTGATTTTTATAGTCAATTACAGCAGGACAATGAAGACATTAATCGGAGGGCTTAAAATGCGACCTTAGGACACGTGCGTGGAAAAATAATTATGTCATATGACGATGATATCGTTGAAACAAATTAAAATAACTTACGAGCTTTTTTAAAAAATTCGTTGACTTCAGCAGTGTACGGGTTAATTTATTGATCTGAAAGTTTAGTTTCTTATTAGAATTCCGAACTAGTTTTTCTGATTACTGATGCGTGTTTTGATCATTTGCATTTTAAAATAATCTAATTCATATTTCTGTAATAAAGGTACATAAATGCAAGTTTTTATTTTATTTTAGAAGCTAGGTATTTCAAAATTGTTTTGCTTAAAACATTTTGTGTTAATCTTTACATATTAAAAACTATCGCTACCAAAGTACCGAGATGAAGTAAAAATAGATAATCTACCTTCTTAATCTATTAATTCTATTTTTATGTAAATATTGAATTCGAATATAATTATGTAGTCGAAAAAATTAAAAACCTAATATTTGATTTTAATTTTACATTTATTTATTAATTTCAAATTAATTTTTCAACGTTCGTAATTTAAAAACAATAAAAAGAACATTCGAGAATTTTCAAATTTCGATCGCCAGTCACAGAGTACGAACGTTTTAGACAGTCCAACGCTACAAAGAAGCCGATCGATGTCCCTTTACATAGGTGCGTTGGAGGGTACCCCGAGGGTGGAAACTATTGCATGCAGTAGGTACATAAATTACGTGTCGTTCACCCCATCACCGAACATCATGGTGGATATTGATTGATAATGTCGGAAGAAAACTTGTAAGTAAATTTAGAATTTTTTGTTTAGTTAGTCAGAAATGGTAGGACTTTGTTTAGTTAGAATGGTTTTGTTTGGTAAAAAGTGAAGCGGCGCTTTTTTAAAAATACTATTGGAAATAGGCTTAAATTCTTTCGAAATATCAAAATTTTTTGTTTATTTACACTTAAGTAGGTAAGTATTATGAAGAAACGTGTTTGTTCAGTTTGATATTTATGTTAGTTTCAATTTAGATTACCAATCAAAGATAATAAAATGATTCGAAGTAAAGACGAGTTGAAATTAATTGAATATAAAACTGCAAATACCATCTTAGATCTTTTATAAGGGTCGAGGACAAAATTATAATAATAATCTATGAAACACATAAACCAAATTCAATATACATACATATATGCATTTACATAGTTTTAAATGTTCCGAGATTGTATAGTTAAATTGTTCTGGTATGTTATTGTTGTGTACGACTTAAAATTAATCAATAAACAACAGTAGGTACAACTTTGTACAACATAAATTCAGTGAAAACTTGCTTACGTTCGAAATTTGAAATATAATTTAAATTATAAAGACAATTTAATTATATAGATAAATCGTGGTTAAATTTTAACATAACAGTAGCACTGACTGACAGTTAAAGCACAAAAGTCCCGCGTTCAAACCAGATTGGGCCGTTTGCGAAATGTCTGCATTCTGGTTACATTCCAACTACAAATGTTTAAGTCGTCTAACCGATTTCTAAATGATTGGACATTTCTGTTATTTCCTAACAATAGCCACTAAACCTGATACTAATCGGATAGTGTCACTAAACTATTTAGTTGTTAAGGAAACGTCAGTCGCCTGTAATTCGGAATGGATAGTTGAGGCAATGTCATTCCCGCTGCCTGTATTACCATTTACCAATCTTGTCGTTTGCATTGCTTTTTGTTATTTTGTTAACAAATGCGACCTGAGTGGCGCAATGGTTAAGACACCGGTGCGCTACGGGAAGGGTCCTAGGTTCGATTTTCAGCAGAGATTTGAATGATAAATTTGAATTTCTGTTTTTGGCCTGGGTAGTGTGTTCTTGTCTAGTGTGTCTTCATAGCAACCACGACACAAACACACACACGTCTATTGTATTATAAATATTCAGAAAATCCGATAATCTATTTTGTGTTTGACCAACGACTTTCATAAAAATGAACTCCGTTGAACTTTAGGCTGCCAGTGCCAACCCTTTGCAACCCCTATACTAACGGATCCCTCGTTATATCAGAGGGATGCTTGGTGTACAATCAATCGGCTCTACTGCGGATGACTGTATCGTAGATATGGGCAAGTGGTAAACCCACTTGAGATTTCGTAACTGCCCATTGGCAGATTCGATACTGGAACAACTTAATATACGGATTTTATGAAATCAGACTAGGCATTTTATATTCTAATCGTTGTTCATCATACTTCTCTTCGTCTGTCCTTCTGATACATTTTTGTATTTTTTCTGTAAGTACTTCAAATATATTTCTACTAAGTATCAACTTTACCTCCCTTACTGTAATAATGTACAATAATCTAGGTGATCTTTTGAAAAAGTTTTCCATCGACAACCACAACCAGACCTGTAAGCTGTCGCTAGATTCATCATACTTTCGGTATCTTTAATTTGTTTTGATTACTTACGTTTTAAATTAACTGTAATCTGTTGTTATTCGTTAACTTATTTTAACAAAAATAAAAATAAAAACGCTAAAAATAACTCCATCCTTTACTAAATACATTCTAGTTCATTAGCTGCATCTAGTGCATACGTTGATTTCAGAAACTAAGTAGGTACCTACGCACTAGGTACTTTTCGGTGAACTAATAGTGGCTAATAGTTTTAAGTAAATGACAGATTTTGCGATTAAAGCGATACGTTAGTCTCAGAAATTCAATGCTTCAAGTTCGACGTTGGTTACATGTCAATACCGTGCCTTACCCTGCCATGTTATTGGCTGTTACAATATCCGTTGCATGGAAATGACAATCTGACAGCACCACACCTACTCACAGCTGATAACTCTAATAACTTGATCAACTCAGTGACAGATAAATTGACGTTTATATTATTTATGATTCTGGTTTTGTGATAGATTCATTATTTTAATTAATGACAGCTGATACAATGTTTGGCGGCTGGAATTTTAAAAAGGTTGAATTTTGAAATTTAAAGTTTGAATTTTATTTTGTCTATATGGAGTATCTTATTATATGTAAGGTTTAAAAGTAACTTTTCACATGATTAAACTCAAAATCAGCTGTAATTCATCAACAAAGAAAGAGCGCGAAGGGTCAAAATTTTTGCAACTGGCGTAGGTACCTATTTGTAAAAGAAGTTTATTCAATGTAACTTACCTGTTATTAGTAGTAGAAAACATTTTAAAATCATTAATTAGATATTAGATTGAAGACAAAATTCTTACCTTATCCAGCGCTGACACCAAAGTTTAAAAGTTTTATCGCGCCGCGAGTTTTGCAGATTATTTGGCACAAAACAAAAAGAAAGAGAAATAAAGAATATCTAAACGTGAGTCCCGCTTCAATCATGTACAAGCACAGAATAAAAAGAAAAAAGAGGAATAAAATTCAAATTTGGAAACCGGAGACGCGTCCCGGAGGAAATTCGAGAAAATCGTCGTCTCCAGTCGACGTTCGGCGAGCGAATGTCCCGTTCCAAGTACGCTACAATTTCCTCGCGAAAACCGAATCGACTGCGCTGTATACGTATAGGGAAGGGTGGTTTTTCCTTCGAATTTCATAAGTATCTACCTTTCTTTATATCTAAGAACGAGAACTACGCTCACCCCTTGAGAATACCTCGTGAGAGTTGATCGCGCGACGACAATGCGTCAGAGGCAACCGACCCAACTCGGCCAAACCATTATCGCCCCTATTCCGATCCGATTCAACACAAACTTTCTTACACCCCCTCTCTTATAAGACTTTTCAGCCGACAAAAAATTCTAGTAAGGCAACGGTAACATAGATAAAATGTATTGGGTGGTGAATAGAAATATATTTATGTATGTAGATTCGTGTAGGTTCGAGAGTGAGATACGGCGTGGGCTTCGTTTCACGTGACTATAGAATTTCCTTTTTATGTGTACGTATAAAACGGAAAGGGTATTGCGTGGTAAAATGTGAATCTTGATATGGAGATAGGCGACGTCTAACAATTTGTCATAAAATGAGATATTGTATCGAGTGTCTCAGCAATAACGTTTTCGAGGCTTCCCTTTGTGCGCCTCCCTTTGTTATAATCACGTAGAAAATGTTTATTATTTAGCTTTCCACGTATTGGTACTCGCACGACCTTAATAAAGTATTGGGTTCAATAGAATTAATGAGTGGAAAATGATTAACCATTGGACGTGTTAATTTTTACGCCCGAAGGGAACGCGTCGGGGCGTAAAATTATACGCTAAAATAAGTTTTACGGGTAAACGGTGAAGGGGGTCGGAAAATTCGGTTCAAAGCGACACCTTCGGAAATCTGTCGAATCGAGACACAATCGATTTTCGGGTCCGTCGGCCGAGAGATGCGAGCCGAGCGCACAATGACACAAATTTAAAAATTCCCGTCTTAAAATAAAGTTTGGAATCATTTCATGTGCAACAAGTTCCATTCATTCACGGGCAAGGGAGAAAGCGATCCAATTAGAAAGGGAAGGAGAGGAATTTAAAGTGAACGCCCGGAAAGTTAGGCGGGAAAGCTCCGTGCTAATAACCTGTTGCTTCCGCGGCTAAATTAAATATGAGACCGAGCAGCGCCGTGCCCGAATTATCGATGTCGATACTTCAGGACGAACGTGGCAAAGAAAAGTCGCAACTCATAGTAATGCATTTTTTATTCGCATTCAGTCTATCTTCATAAAAACGCCCTCACTAGCGATCGCATCGCCCATCGCATTTGATATTAGTTCTGCACGAAACAGTCTATCCCTTAGGATTGAAGACATTTATCATTTTAGAATTTATAAGCTGCCTGCGCTCTCCGCCCTCGGAACGTTTCGAGTGCTATCTTGAAATATCGATAGAGAAAAACGCTGACGGAGCAGCCACCCCTACGCCTATTTGACGACATTGAGAACAAAAGAGACAGAATTATGAGGGGCGGCAGAAACGAAGCGAGATGCGAGACGAGACCGCGACGAGATAAGTGTTCTAATTTATACTCAAATTGCGAACGTCGTCACGAGACCCACGTGCTAAATAACCGTTCCATATTTAAAACGTCTTAAGAATCGTGCAACTGGAACGGAATTTGAATTTTAGAAGAAGGATTCTCAGTTTGAATTTGGAATTTATGCGCAAAGGGCAATATTAAACAATTTCAAAACCGAACCATGGTTTTTGGTTTGTCAACTTTGATTCTTACCACTTTGAATTTGGGGCGTGTTTGGCGTGAGCGGAAAGTTTGCAAATTAATACATCAGATTTTAAAAGAAAGCCTGTGCATACTAACTAGGGCTGTGTCAAGGTTAAATTGGCGTAGGTATATATTAGCGAGTCGGTTACTGGGTTAACTGACGGTAGGGTGGCTTTGTGTGGGACGCATTCGGTAATTATGAGATTATTGTCGTTTACCGCACAATTATTACGGTTTAGCAACGATAGGGATCTTTAAATAATGTGAATGATTACATGTTTAGATGAAGATGTTTATTACTTTTGGTATTTTCATTTTTCTGTGGTAACCTTTTACCAATAAGAACAATTAACAGCTCAACACTAGATATAAAAAACATATTTTTGGTAACTGTCGGTCCTCTTAAACTATTCAGTTTTCTTAATGCAAAAACTTAGTAGTTATAAGATATTTAGTTAAGCCATATTATTGTGTTATAAAATGTAAGTTTTCTGAATAAAATAACATAAAATATGACATAAAAATCTGCAATTTTATTAAGTATGCAAAGTAGGTATGTTTTGAGTAGCTGATTCTATCAATGATCTACAGATTCAATGATCTGTTATAAATTATTCGAGTCCACATTTTATAGATACCATTAATGTTTATTAAGGTACTCTATCACAACATACTCGATATAAATAATGCGATAAACCAAGATATTATCGTGAGATAAATTGAAGATTATCTCTATTAATGGATTAGGATGGCAATTAAATCTAGCACTAGCTCTGAAGATATCAAATTAAAATCACGGAAGATGATAGTAACGTCGATATAAGTAGGTAAATACCTATACTTACCTACTTTAACTTAAATAACAGTTATAACAAGTTATCAATGCTTCCTTATTTTAAAAAAAGTAGGTATCTTGTCTCGAGTTAGGCGTTGAACGGATTTCTTGACAAAATAAAATAGGCACTTAAAAATATTTAAAGTTTAGGCAGAGTCGGTTTGGGTATGTTTGAATTTCTATGCTAACGTTAAATTACAGTATAAATAAATTACATAAATTATACGTTTGTTAGTAAAATTTGGTGGGCAAAGCCATAATACGACAATAATTAGTCGAAAAACCAATATTGAAGTCAATAAAAAAAGAACATTTCAATGTAAACAACGTTCAAAGGTGATTCAAAGCTACCCAACTTGAATGTAAAGCAACGTTTTTTAAAGCATATACAAATCCTGTACCTAAATATTAATAGGCAGCTACTTAGGCAGCTTAGCCCGCCTTATTAGGATAATAAGCGCTAGGCATACATAAGCAGCACTTGATAAAGAACGCTCGATATTTGAATTCGAATTCAGAACTCCGCTTAACAAGCGCTGCTGGAATCCGACGAATAGTTTTTTAACGACGAATAGAAAAGGTACCTATTCGTATCCGTCGAATTTGCGACTCGTCGGATTTCCAGTGCGGTAAATAATAATAATACGCCTTCACATACGATCGGTGGCTGCGTATTGTGACTAACAAGCAACCCTTGAGATGTCGATGGGGGAACTACATACGACGTGCGTCAATCGCCAGAATGTTGTACGTGAAAATTGTCTACAAGATTTTTTGCGTTGGTATTTGTGGGTGTTTGTGAAAACGACTATTTTATGGTAGAAATATCTTAGTTTACGGGTATTATCACTGCCAATGTACCAATTGTGGAAGGTTAGATCGATAGATAGCAAATTAGAAGTGACCATCGTGGTAGGCCTTAGATTATCAAAATCTAAGATGATCATTTTATACCAACCACTATTCGAGTAAATACATAAATCTAACTAAGAGGAAGTGATTAAGTAGGTTAGTATTTACATCCACTGCCCTCAGACAGTACCGTACAAATACCTTTACTGATCATTTAAAAACGGGTTGCCTCCGTTCTTCGTAAATTGTATAAAAACGATGGTAAATTTATTATAAAATGAATAGCCTCTATAACGCGAGATAATATGATGTTAAAGATGTCAGTCGTGGCGAAAATGGCGATGATAATTAATATGCAGATTTAGCGATAAAATGACCATAACATATAGATAAATAAGATATTGATGAATCTTTATAGGTTTGTTGTTGAACAACGGGTTGTGTTCACAGCTTTACAAGTTTTCATTTGAAGATAGTTGACAATCAATAAAATATTGTTGGAATGTAGAGAGAGAAGTAAGAGAAATCGGGATGTTTTAGAGAGTTTTAATAAACACAAATTTTAACTAAGATCTATAAAAAGGTGACATAATTTTCAATTTTACCGTCGCTTTTGATGGTACCTATCTACTAAAATCAAAGAACATGAAAAAAGTTAAACAAGACATACATTTTGCCGTTTTGATATGTAGGTAAACGTTTTTGGCTAAGAACCGTCTAATAATAATTTTACATTAATGAGCTAGTCAACCAAACTAAACCTCAAGTAGTTAGTCACGGTGAATTAACATGACTAGAATAATACCATAAGTTCAATTAGAACCAATTGACATTACAGCAACATCTGGTGGTATCGTGGAACTGATTGCCTGTCCTTCCTACAGTACTGCGCAATCAGAACTTGGACTCATGACCCATTTATTAATTGACTCATTAAACTCATTATCTTGATGGAATAATCGTGGATGGATTTGTCCTTTATATAGTTTTACGATTTCAATGTAGATCATACACTTTATATGAAGATCCTTCTTTATACTATTATAAATGCGAATGTTTGTGAGTATGGGTGGATGTTTGTTACTCTTTCACGCAAATTGTCAGTTGTTTGTTTATTACGAGTATTTTATGTGTATGAGTGTATGTGTATGAGTATTCTTGTGTATCTCATTATAAGTAAAAAAAGAGTTTTGTAGCTTATAAAGTTTATAACAAAGCTTAAAATTTGATAAATGTTCGTTAAACTTTACACGATTGTCGATTAATTAAAATAATAATATATTTTAAGAATTCCAATAAGAACGTTATTTGCTTAGATATTTCACCATTATACAAGATCCTATTGGAAATCAGCTTCAATTTGTAAGATTCATGAAAGTTAATTTGATAACTTTTACGGACGAATACAAAAAACTCAAAATCCAGAGATCTTCATAATATATCTACGGCTGAATAAAAAATTCGAAATCCAAAATTTTCAGTAGCGTCGTTTTGAGCGTGGGGCGTGGGCTGTCAAAACGAATGGGAAATATGCGAGAAAGAGTGACTGGATAACAAGCACATGGGGTCGCTCGCGGCCATCTTGAGCCACTAGCGGGGATTTAGTTCGCTTCCAATAAATACGCAAAATAGCTCTTACATCTCATTTTGTTATACAATTCTCCATTTTTCATCCCATTTAATCCCATCCAATTGATTCCATTTTGATATATTACAAAACGTAGTTTCTGTACGTATAAAACAAAAAAAATCTTTAATTTTTTTATCGCTTTTTTTTTCAATTGTAACTATTTTTTACAACTTGAATGCTATTAACAATAAATTAAGAAAAAGGTTAAAATAATTTAAATACCTACACCTACATAATTATGATTTTATTTCCTTATTCCACAAATATGCATTCAAAATAATTGCTATAATCTTCACCCTTTTAAAATTAACAAAGGAAAACGTAATTTTTCGTGGTGGATTAATACATTCTTTTTTCAAATATTATAATGTATTTTTAATTTAATTTTTGTAATTTTCTGAGTATAATTTGTATGGTTGGCTCTATTTATTTGTAAATAAAAGTTAACAGGGAAACCTCTTCCTACTACTCCTTATCATAACTAGGACATATAAGTAATGAGTGTGTAATGAGTCAGTGAGTCCCACAAAAGTCTTACCCAGGCATCATAGCAACATGAATTTTCAAATATGTAGTTACAAACGCTGACGTCACCAGCACATCAGAACGAATCAAATGCGCAACGAACGCGATGAGTGAAATAGTGAGTGCGTATAATATCCAAAGAGGGCCATAAATAAGAACAAACGGCGTGTTCCGCGCTAAAGTGTTGTACCGATCGTAATTGATGGAGAGCCGTCACAAACAAACTGTACACATTTATACTAGCCGAGGAATTCTTCCTTGTGTAGCTAGGGATGGGAACTGAGAATTGAGAAGATATTGTCGATGAAATCCGCAATCTGTTTTGTATAAAAGTCGGACTACATACGTAACTATGTACGCAGAATTTCAGTTCTCTTTGCAGACTACATTTGCAGAGATGGGGGCTTATAATCACCACAATTTGCTAATGTGCCTAGAGAACGTTTTGGTGACGTCACCTGTTGGCCAGGATTGCCAATTTTCATACACCCTATGCACATGTTACGTACGGACAAGAATAAGAATTTATTCATATATAAAATGTGAAGTGCTGACGCCGCTGACATCGGATAACTCCAGGAATCGCTGCAGGTGCGCGAGGTGTCGGCTGGCGTCCCACGGACCATTCCCGTGCCTGACACTGGACGGATCTCACGTTAGGTTTAGGCTAGATTTTAGTGCGGGTTCCGAATCCTAACATTGGTCGGAATCCGCAAAAACTATGTTTAAGGCTAGAATATAATGTAGTTCTTAATTAAATAGTAATAAGTAATAGTCTCGTCTTGCTGATTTCACCCTGGCTGTGGCCGATCCTTAACTCACACTACCATATACTATGATGACGGTTTTTACGCAAACAAAACATAAAAGAACATATTGTGATTGTTCTATTTACGAAGATACTAAAGATTTTTCTTGAATGTTCTTTCCTTTCAGATAAATGTGTAAGGCATTGCTTTGTTGGTTAGTTATGTTAACCAGTTTCTCCTCTACAATTGGAATAGCCTTTGAGCCTCTTCCGCACGATACTTATAAACTATTAGACTATTACTTAGATATCCACACTATGCAGAACTAGGGTCACGGTTCCGTTACATCCTGTTGTTACATGTTTCACACCGGAGAGGTCTTAGAGTACGAACGTCAAGAGTGGCTGTAAGCGAGTATGAACTGTCACGTGTATGAACATTCCTTATTTATCCGCATAAATTTGTAGAACTACCTTTCCTTCTTGGTAATAAATGAGGCAACATATTATATATTTGCAGGCCATTTGTTGTTAAGTGATCACTGCAACCCATATGAACCTAAGTCAAACCACAAATGGAATAGAAATGCTATTAGATTTGAAGTAATGTGTAGATTGTTACATTGTTTGCTTGCATGTCATGAGGACATAAATGGGACCACAAATACACAACCCAAACACAAGACATGAAGACTCGGGTTGGCCGTATAGATAGTAGCTATAAGGTCCCTCCCCGATAGCTACAGTGGCCCTTCTATGCAATAAAACTTACAAAATAAAAAAAATCGACCATCCACTTACGACAATAACAAAAAAAAGTTTCTGCATATCTGTTGACATACGTTTGACATATCTGTAGCTTACGATTCCAACGTTACAATTAATCTAAACGTTAATTCTTATACCGTACGCTCACTCTATATCTTGTTTCTTCATTCTAAGGTCGAGATTATTCAACTAATTAGCATGGTGGAGCTTTAGCGATGCAAATCGGCATGTTAGACCATTCTCATTGCGGTATTCCTTGTGTTTTTACTTGAATTATTAGTTCCGTTATTGTATCTGCAGTGCCCCATTCTAGATTTCTATTACACTTTTTGTTTGTTTAAAAATAGATAGATACATGTAAAGATTAAAAAAAATACGTTATTAATTAAGTAGTATGCAAATTATTGTAATAAGTTGATCGTTTTGCTTTTTATAAGCGGTTTTCTTGCGTGATGGATCTTCGATAGGTCCACCGTTAGTTGGATGAATGTTGATCATTTATTTGCACAAATATTGGTACTTAACAGGACGAATTATAGAAAAGAAATATGAGAAAATCCATACTTAAATAATCTTGATAATCTTAAGTGATTGATTCGTTAACTGAAAGATTTCCACAAATTTAAAAAAATCAAACAATAGATGTACATACATAACTAACTATAATTTGAAGCAAACATTTTAACACAGAAGACTTTATCAACAAAATAACTAAAAGCAAAATGACGGTCCTTCTTACCAAGATGTTTTAAAATAATTCAGTACCTACATAGTTTGTTAAAAAATTAATTGTGAAATATAAAATAATATTTATACTGACGGATACCTCGGTTATTTATAGCACAAATGGCAATTAAATATTTAGCGCAGTCATACGGCGGTTATATTATCATTATGAGCTGACAAGTTAATCGAACATTCCTGGCTATTTGTCGATAATGAAATTAACATAAATATATCGCGATAAGCGAATGAGCAACAAGACGGTATTTGTTTCAATATCTATAAGTTTTACAATATTTTATTATATTTAACACACTCCGTCTACGCCGCCGTGGAATTCGCTTCCACCAAAGGTTAGACAGTCTGAAACTATCTTAACGTTCAAAAAACATGTCAAAGAATACTACATCTC
The DNA here is from genome assembly GCA_905147235.1 of Erynnis tages. Taxonomy (NCBI): domain Eukaryota; kingdom Metazoa; phylum Arthropoda; class Insecta; order Lepidoptera; family Hesperiidae; genus Erynnis; species Erynnis tages. The sequence continues at coordinate 2,815,267 of LR990081.1, forward strand.
GTTGGTTATATAATGGATGGATGGATATTATATATAATTTAGACACTATCGACAACCTTCATCGACGCGTTCCCATCCCTACCAAGAACGAACACATCGCATTTGTTTCAGTCGGTACCCGATTTCACTCTTTCGGGTGGATTCCCGAAAATAAGCGTCGGGCTAAATCGACTCGCAAATTACTCCCTCACTAGTCTGCCGTATCTGCGTAGTATCGTGATCTGCAATTTTTATACTTACATTACATACCTACATACATACATACCATTTACCCTTTTTGGAGATGCAAGTAGAATGCTGCATCAAAAACAGTTACTTACATACACTCTTACTATCTAGTATTGCTGAGCTCTTATGCTAGTTGGGTGTGAAAAACAAATCAATAAATTGGTATTGTATTCCTTTTGTGCTGTGATGTTACAGATATACTGGTACCTACTTATTTGAAATCATAAAAGAACAATTTTACAATGAGCTAGGTTACCCTTACATTGCTTAATTTGCGCTTAGTAAGAGTAAGAAAATCCAGTGAGATCTTAAAAAAGACCATTCGCATATGGTTACCATTTTAACAATTATGTCTCGTCAAAAAATGAAGCTTAAATATAATTTGGAATGAAAATACGTATATTCATGATATAAATTTTAATATCTTTTATAAAAGCTACACATTGTTATTTAAGTAAAAAGAAAAATATTCCAATATAAAATTAAAATACAGAAGTTTTTTTATAAAACTATTTTTTTTGTCAAAAGAAAAATATTCCGAGCACAGATTATAAATGCCTTCAAGCCCTGAAACTTAACTACCACTATTACTCTGCCTTATTATTTTGTCAACGGTTAGAAATAATTTTGACATTATGATAGTTTATGGTTGGTACATAGCGGAATTACTTGACAAGACCAATTACTATGTAATTGCTCGTAACTACTTTAATGTGGTTAGGTCAGTGATTCTCAACCTGTTAGACGCGATCCTCTGTTTTGCTATTACAAAGTTTTCCTAAGGGGTCTCCAGCACAAGCGAATGTAAGCTTGATTTTTTTTAATAAGAAAATCTAGTAAGCACACAGATTACCTTATTAAACACAGTCACTGTCGCCTCGATTTAATTTTGGTAATTAAAACATGTGTTTCTTAAAATATTCGATATGCTAAATAATTATTGAAAAATTTGAATAAGTACTTACACTTACTATCATTACCCTAGAGGACGCATCCATTAGTGAACTTTCAAGGGATGATCGATGGATACAGCTTTACTTGATTCAGTTAGTTTTCCCGCCATTTTTCATTAAAAATAAGAAAAATTTAGTTATACTTAATAGTTACCGATAGATAGTATTCGTTAAACCTAGTCGAAGACCCTATGCGCTGTTCGAAAGCATCGGGCACAGGTTGGTCGCTAGCCCGTTTTTCCATCAATTTGCGCATTTGCGCAGCGTGTCGGAATATGCTCCAGGCCTGTTGTGGGGAGAGACCAATAGTGGGACATTAAAGTACTGCAGGCTACGAATATTTGATCACATTTTTATATCTGTTAAGGGTCGAACATTACAAAGGTTGAGAATCACTGGGCTCGATTATAGCAATTACATACAATGTTTTATTTTGTAATTTGATTTTCGTATGCTGACAACTTTATTAAATTCGAGTGCACACTTGTAATGTCTGGGGCTCATTATGTACCTACTCAATTTATTTAATCTGTTAGGTACCTACTTAAAGTTAACACAAAATAACGTTTACCTACTCGTATTGTAATCGATGTTCGTGTTCATGGTGTTTTAACTGTTTACAAGATTTTTGACGTACCTACACTGCTGGACATAGGTTCGACGCTATTATTTCTCAACTTAACATAGTCCAAAATGACGAAATCCGAAAACGAACGAAGATGACCGATTTAGTTCTTAAAGTTTGCAAATCAACTAAGCAATGGGCTGGCCACCGAACCAACTTTAGTGATTTTTATATAAGATTTTTTATCCTACATAAGTATAAAATTCGGTTTTAGTGTAGTGACAACTTAACATCAGGCGGCTAGCTTGCCGTTTGCTCATAAAAAAAAAATTAAAAAAACTTCACCTAAAAAGGTAAGTATACCTTACCTACCTAAAATTCGTCATATTTTTTTCTTTTCAATAAGACGCAAATAGGCTCGCTCGGCTCACAAAAAGGCTATATTTTATATTATTTATCCTAACGACTGTTATCAGAAAGGCTTTTGAGAACGTCTTAAAGATGTTCTAATGAATAATAAAGAAACTAAGCGAAGACATCGCTCTATTCAGCCTTAAATCGACCGCCATTTGCTCTTAAATATCGAATCCGTTAAATCAGAGGTCAAAAGTATATTTTGGGCAAGAATAATGATGATTTAGAGATGCCTATAAGAAAAAATATCCGTAAATTTGGAAAAATTATGTTGGTAGTATTATGCATGACTAAAACGTGAATTGAATTAGGTATAACGGCAGAGGCAGATCCGGCCAAAATAAAAACGACTTAAATAAAAGTCCCCAATTTTTTAAGCAAAATGCATTAACCTGTACGAAAGGCAGGATCGCCTGAACCTAAAAAAATCGTTAACTATTTTTATTGTTACCAAGGTAATTTCTAAGCTGAAATTAATGCTCAATTTTGCCTTCAAACTACAGCAAATAACACCAATAATCTGACAGAAAACGCGCAGTGAAATAATAGCAATCTTAAATTAATAACCTTATATTTCAATCTTGTCCAACAGAAAACACTATCAATAACCAAGACATGCTTTATAGCATTAACATTCCAAACTCAAAATGAATAGCGTGATATTAACTCGAAAAGTTCGGATATTTCAAAATTCGAATCCCAGACCGAGGCAGTGACGTAGAAAAATGAATAATATTCGAAAGCGCGAATACAAAAGAATGTAATATTTACGTAGTGCACACACGCACGAAATGTAAATGTACGCTTTCCACCGAATGTCACATTCATAGGTGAAAATTCAACATCAAGATATGACGTTACCCTTTCTTTATCAAATAGACACACACGCAAACATAACAAGGTTTTGCTGTGTCCAGACACGACACACACATTGACATGCTAAACATTATTAAAGCCGAACCATTCTAAATTAATCTATATTGTGTTTGTAATAAAGTTCATTTTCTAAAAACAGATTTGACGAAAAAATTCAAATATGTTTAGCAGAAATGTGTACTCAATTTCTTATTGCTACGGTTCCAAATATTTTTAAGGCACTTACGACGGTTCAGTTCTACGTTTTGTCGAATTAGCTTCAAAGTTCAAAGAATAATAACTTTTAGTCCAGTAGTCTTAAAGTTCAAATTTGATCGCTTGTTCGTGATGTAAGAAATGCGTGTAGAATTTTCACAGGGGTCACTAGTTTTCGGTGCACTGCGCATTATTTTGCGCATTCGTATATCGAAGCTTCGATTGTTAGACATGCATTTATAGTAAAATAAGGTAGTTTTACGATAGAAGATCAAAATTTGAGGTTATAGTAATAGGCGTTCGAATTAATTGACCCGAATCGCTCTTTACATAAGTTTGCCCGGTGTAGAGATAGGAAATGTTTTCTTTCGTTGGTAATGTCAGAATGACGAATAAATAGCTATTAAGAAAAATGTTTTTAATATGGAAAATCATTGTATTTTACCAGAAAACCTCCGCAGCAATGGTTAAGTAGCAAAGAATTTAGTTTCTTATCTGAAAGATCTAAATTCGAATCCCTGCTACGAGTATAAAGGTGAATGAAAATTGAAAACATCGTAAGGAAACCTGTGTGAGGTTTTGTTACAATGCTCTCAAAGGCATGTGAAGTCCACCAACCCGCAATTGGTCAGATAACTAAGGCTACCTTCTCATTGAGAGAGGAGACTCGACCCTGCCTGTGGGTCAATAATGGGTTACAGAGATCATATTAAGCATATTTTTTTGTAACTTAACTCACTTTAACAAAATTAATTTTCGTTTGTTGCAGATTTCCTGGTGATTAAGGAGGCTTGAAACTTTGGTGGACTTTGGAAATTTTTAATTATATAATTAGAGAGACCTATGTAGAATACCTATATAGGTACCTTTTGTTGGTCTCTTAACTAGAAATGATTTAATCGTTAACTAACACTTGTTTATAAATACAATTTCTGTTGAAATTAAAGTTCTGTTAAAATTAAAAAGAATGAATAAAACGCAAATAAGTAGTTACTTTTTGATTTAAAAAACGAAACCCCAAAAAACGGTGGCATTTATTTTTTCACTTTTCCGATTTTTTGTGGTACCTTAACCCTCAACTTTCGATCTTGTGGTACTTTTATCCACTTCCTGAACACTCGGGAACAAAAAATTACTAGCACACGCATATTATTCTAATTATGCGCAGAGTGAGGGTTTGACGCGGAAATAAAAAAAGTAAAGAATAAAGGGTTAACTTTTTGCTTTACGATTGAAAGCGAACACTTTGGTATTATGTAAATGCAGTTGACATTAGCATACAAGTTTTTGTAGAGAAAGAATCACGCACATCTGTCGTGCCGTGGCGTTTCCGGGTTTTTTTAAACGATAGATAATACTGTATCGGACAGTTATTAATAGACTAACCGTTTTCCGTTTATTATGCAAAAAGTTGGACGTAGAGATAAAGTATCGGCCTACAATACTTAATAGTATGCAATAGGTGGGTGCCTCCAGTGTATCCAACGCTACTCGTATATTTGTATGTGGGTAAGCGTGAACACTATCGTCAAATTTTTTTTACGTTGTATTTATATTTCTTTGCAACAATCCGCACACGTGGAAATTGTTTTGGTATGGACCCACCACCCTCCCTTATCTCTCTGAGTAGATATATACCATAACAACTTATTCCAATAGCACACGACACGTGTTTCGCCCCAAAACAAGCATCATCAGGTGATGTGGACTCTACAACGGTTGGTTGCTGAGTCAACTATCGTCAAAGTACTCGTAGAGTAGGTAAACGTCAGTCAGTGTGACATATGTAAGTCTTTCTGGACATCTTCCCATACTAATGGCAGCTCGATACGATTACTACACGAAACTGCAAGTTCACGCTCGGGACACTGACCTAAAATGTAAGCATTTGAACACACAGAGCTTATAAAGAGAACACATCTTGAAGGTTAAATCTTTAAAAAATGTAAACGGTCTTTATATTATTAAATTTTATCACAATTGATTCAGTATTTAGGCTCATCAGATTGGGGATTAAATTTGATAGATAATAGAAAGTAGTCCTCGTTAGGACATGGTAAGTTATGGTGATGGTGATTATCTAGAACTAGAGAGATAGACCCTAGTCTAAAGTTTATCGCCATCATCATATCTTATCACAATCGGCCCAGTGCTATGGCCGTGAAAGTGTTCCTATGTATATACTTACCCTTTTGTGAAATTTTAACTTAGAATAGAGAAGTAGGCAATAGTTTAAGAAACAGTTAAGTATCTGTCATGTTTAAGTACTTGTCGTGTCATGTACCTTTAAGAAAATGGTTATTTAAGCGAAAATGTTGAAGCAAAATTATATCTTATTGAGATTTTATTTCATGAATAAATGAATGAAATACATATACATGATCCAAGTTCTTTTATTCTTTTTCTTCGTCGCCTTTTTCAACCAACCACCAACAATATGTAAACTAACAATATTCACCAATCTACACTGGAGCAGCGTGGTGGAGAATACTCTCAACCTTATTCCAAGAGACCTGTGCTCAATAGTGAGATAAGCATAAAGAATCGCAGCCATTCAACTTAAGATGTACCTATCAACGATATTTTTTTTATTTAAGAGACAGAAATGAATAAATCCGTAGAAGGACGAAGGTGACCCACATAGCTCTCAAAGTTTCAAATTAAAGTGGCAATGGGTTGATACCTACACGTGCTTCAAAGACCAAGTCAAGGACAAAGACAAAAGATCGATAACCAATGGGGACAAGGTCCTAGAATGACGATCACGTCTTCGCAAAAGAAATACATTCAGTTCTCCATCCAGGTGGACTGAAGACCTGAAGAAGTCAGTGGAAAACCGTTGGATTCAGAGGGAGCAGGACTGGGTGGAGTGGCGTCAATTAGAAGCCCCCATGCCCAGAAGTGGACTACTAAGGTCTGATTAAAAAAAGGAGACTATACCTTAAATTAGTGTGTGTTTGTGTAGGTAAATAGACCTTTACTATGTTCAATTCAATACTGTATCATTGCACTAATTATAGTTAGTGACCACTTAGCATAATAATACAATTATAATAATAACGTATTATAAAAAAGAAAAGAAATAAAAAATATAAATGTAATTAAACAATAAACTTTATAGCCAAGACGCAAGTGTTGAACGCATCAATAAAGTAATTAAAATAAGTAGTACAAAAACCTTTCCCTTCACACAGGTTTATCTTCTTGATTTAAAGGGTTCAGTGACCATAACAATAGGTTTACGGGCCCTTGTTGTGTAAGTACGCGTTATTAAGGAATAACGTTAAATATTAGATGCGTATCAGTACGCAGACAGCCCGATGGATAGATAAAAGTAATATATCATTATAGACAATTATTCAGCCCGTTACAGAAATACACTCGGAAGTTGATACGATACGCCGCGCGCATTTTACGGGTTGAACACTTCTTTCGTGTTCACAAACATTCGAATATAAACCTTATCCTAAACCCCATAGAGTTCATTTATAAATAAATAAATGGGGCGGTTAAACCGTTTCGTGATCACAGTTTTTTCTAAGACCGTAGGCTATCTAACCCTTTAATGCTATCGCGTCAGCTTTTTGAGTTTCCTGTTATCTGTTTTATGTGTACTTAATTATTATTAAAAGGGCTTACAAGTCGGAAACGGCCCGAGGGTATGGCGGTGGTTTTTTACAATAATGATCATTTTAAGTGTTAAATGTCCAAGATCGTGGTCAAGATAGCGGTAACTTAATAATGATAATAATTTACCGAGATAAGTTGCGGTTTTTTTTTCATTTTGGAAATGCACTTAATAAGGTAATAAGGAGCCTTAATATTTCGTTTTCGGGAATTTTAAATTTTATCTTCATAGTCATGTTGCTGTTATCGAAATATTGTGATTAACTGCTCAGAGTTTAATAGTACCTACATATGTAGTTTATTAAGTAGTTAAGTTTTACGAGACTTTAAGTAGGTAGGTACCTAATTGTATTTTCATAATGAGGCGTATGTGAGCCGTAAAACAATTAATTGTAGTGTCTGTACGATAAAGTATCTACATATACTTTTATAATATTTTTGGCTATACTATTATTTAGGAGTCTCAGATATGCAGATATCCTTAAGAAATTTTTTCTTCATCGTCACACCAATTTTTAAGAAATTTATTGTTGCGTGGCCCTGAAATTCGAATTTGGACCTTTGTAGTTAGAGGCCTTATTCTGAGCCACTGGGCTATCACTGCTATGAGTAGGTGCTCGTTGTTATGTCGATGCTTATATGATTACCTATTATTGTCTTATAGGTTATCTTATGATAAAATTGTTATACGTAAAATCTTATAAGAAAGATTTCCAATGAGACATTCCAAAGAAATTTCTAGTAAGATTATCAAATAAGTATACCTTTCTTTTCATTATTACCTATTATGTATGTATCAGCACTCATATTAGGATTTGAACCTGGGTCCTGGACATCCGGAGTAAGAGATCTAATTGCTAGTTTCTATAAAAAGTAGGTCTAGATTTTATTTATCTGAAAAAGGATATAAGGATTTTGTCCAAAAAGAGATAAAAGTCCGCTACAGAGATAAAAAGAGATAAAAACAACTTGCATATAAAATCCGTAACCTAAGTAGGTATAATAATAATTATGTTAAGAAACAACTTGTACTAGTTTACCAATCACGGTCTGTTTTTGCGTGAAAGAGTAACAAACATTGTATCCATCCACTTTAGCTAACTTACGTCTTACTTGCTACAATGTACCTACAAACTTTAGTAGGTAGTACGAAGAACATTACAGTTGAAATAAAATAGAAGTTGTATTATTACAACAATGCCTTTATTACGTCAGTTCATGAACGAGCAGCTGATGAGCAATTAGTTAGACACCTTTTATTCATTCTAATTAATTTATTCCAATCATTAGGAAATAAATAAATAAATTATTAATGTTTTAATGCAAAAGTAATTTTGTCTGTCAGTTAATTTTTAATGGAAAAAACTCTGAGTTGATTACAATGTATTTTAATACCCACGTATTATTTTAAAGCCTGAGAGGAAGTAGGTATAATAAGGCTTTTTTAATTATAAAGAATGAAGCTTTATTTTTTTAGTACCTATAGTAAATTAATACCTATGAAGTATGAGGTTTAGGTACCTTCATAAGTCATAATAATAATATTTTGTTAGTAAAATATTAAGAATTTAAAACCGCCAAAATAGTTGACGTTTGATAAAATTTTCACAGAATGGTACTAAATATACGTAATACATACCATTCTGTATAATGATTTAAATATTTGGCTAAGTAAAAAAGAAAATTGAATTACTGACGAGACATAAAAATAAAAAGCCACTCAGACAAAGTCTGGTTATAATTAATTTAATTTATTATACAAAAAACTACAATAGTACTTACTTGCTTAGTAAATTAAATGTACAAAAAAGTATATATAAGCTTGGTTTTTGTAACGCGCATCTGTATTTAATATAAAATATAATTTGTTGTGTCAATAGCAAGGTGCTAACACTCATATTAATTAATTCAATGAATATCCTTACATTAAAATGTAAATTTCAAAACCGCTGAATTCATATAAATGTAAATTATAATATTATTGTATCTAGCCAGGATATAGAGCATTAGTATTTATATATCTAAATAAGAATGTTATAGTATATGTAAAATAAAGTGGTAAATTAATAAATAAATTATGAATTGAAATTGTTTTTTCTAACCGTTTTTTAATTATATTTTGGCAATTGTTCAACTGATGACAGGTGGTCACTGCAATCCATAGACAAACATTTTTCTTTGTGGATGTACCTACCTACGAATTACGGTGATAGCTCAGTCTCAGTGGCTTAGAATTCGACCTCGAATCGAGGGGTCCGGGTTCGAATCCCAGTGGGACGCACCAATGACTTTGTAAAAAAAAGTTATGTGCGCTTTATAAAATTAAATATCACCTGCTGTTACGGTGAAGGAAAACATCGTGAGGAAACATGCATGCCTTCACAAAAAAGTTCACAAAAAAAATGTTCTCAAAGGTATGTGAAGTCCACCAACCCGCAGTAGGCCAGCGTGGTGGACTAAGGCCTACATCCCTCTCATTACGAGAAGGAGACCCGACCCTGTAGTGGGTCATTAATGGGTTACTGGCAATGTACCTACATTTCTTTTTTGGAGCAACCCTGAAAAGTTTTGGTACCTACCTTGGTCCGTTAGATAGGTTTAAAAATAGCCATGTATTTTAAAACCAAAATTTTGATGATAACCATAAGCCGTAAGAGCCCAATGCTTAAGAATTCGGTTTAAGTAACTTTATGAGTAGCAGACGCGCAGGCAGAAGTGGCCTGCGTAGAGATCCTATCTGAGATCGCATATTACAGATGCGGTTAGGACTAAGATGGGGATCAAACAAAATATTCATCTCCGATCACCACATCTCCTCAACTACAACATAACACATGAAAACATACATCTACACGGCGGGTAAACTTCCTTTAATTCCACCAATTTATGTATTTAAAAAATAAGAACTCGCTTGTTACAAGTAGGTTCAATAAATTTATAAGGATGGCGCTAGGATCTTAGTCTAAATATAAATAAATATAATTATTATAAAAACTTTATCTTTACTTCACCAACCAACCAATGAATGATGCTCGTTGCGACATCTATGTTAGGATACGTTTTTTAAATCTTACAAAAACGAAGAGGAAGCGCCATCTATGAAGGGGTTGGTAAATTAAAAATTCCTTACAAAAGCTCCAATTGGTATTTTTTGGATCGTATTTAAACATAAGAACTCATAATATATCTTAAACTAAAATTTATTTTAAATAAATAATTATGTTATTTTTTTCCCATAACTATCTTAATTTATTTTTCTTATTCTAATTTTATTTACTAACTACTAACGTAACATTATACTTTAAAATTTACAACGTAGGAAATACATGAAAATAATAGGTACTTACAAAAAACGCGGAATGTTGTTAATAGTTTAATACACGTGCTGTTGAAATTTTATAACAATTATAACATTATTCAGTCATTCAAATCTTATAATGTCAAATTCTTATAATTATTATGAATACTTTTTTGGTGATTGTTTCCTATAAGACATCAACCCATAATCAGCGCCATCTATCGCGCAGTAGCGGTCCAATTCGAAACTAAAATGCGGTGTCGGTAAAACAGTTAACCGAATGCTTCGGGACGTTGTTGAAGAAATTCGGAATTCGATTTAATTGAAAACTTTTTGCTTGTTATAACGTTATGAACTTCGCCTAACTATGTTTTGGAACAAAAAGTTTTCGCCTGAGCGTTTTTCATTGCTAACTTAGAGGCAAAAAGTAAAATTTGATGTTGGACTACTTTAAAACTATTATTTGCGTGCATAACTTTTTAATTTTCACAGTGGTTTGAACAGGTCACTGAACTAACGAATTTTATGTTGCAGTTTTTTGGATTTAGGTATACATTCTTCAAATTACCTATTGACGTTAAGATAATAATAAGAACTTAGGTACCTACGAGTATTATGAAAATTTCCACGTCACCTTTATAAGTAAGTACCTACCTACTCTATAGATACATAGGTAGGTAGGTTAACTAATCACTGACTGATTTAAGGAGTTGCCTTTTATTTATTGAATCTTTTCTTAAAAAAATGTTTTTTTGGTCTGCGGCAAAAATTAAACTAGAAATACTTAAGTATCTACCTACTAACTTTTTATTTTGTAGACTAACTATTTGCATAGCTTCTATGTATATAATTGTTAGTCGCTTATACTTTCTTCAAGAATTACTACATCAAGGATTGATACAAAAAATCACAACAAACAAAAAATATCTAGCTGTCTAATTTGTAATCGTTTCTACTAATTATAAAACTTATAAATCAAAATTCATAATTTTTAAATACATAGGTTGATGATTTGGATTTATTTGGTTTTTAATTAAAAACATAACAGAGTTTTTAAAAGTTATACATAGGTATCTATATTATCTGTGTTTTTACATATGCTTAAGTAAATTATAAAAAAGTTAATATAAACTTTAATCCTAATTAAGTTTCAATTGTAATTTCATATAAATACCTTCTAGGTGTGAATACTTAATTCAAATTTTATTATTATAAACGCATATCCACCAATATATTTAACTAAAAATTCAAACCAAAAATACCATTGCTATCTACTATTTTAACATCAAAGCAAATTTGACATATCCAAAGCTTATAATTACAGACAATTAGTCAAATTACAGGCCATTCCGTTCGTGTCTCTATGACAGTTGCCTGTAATTATGGTAGACTTGACAGTAATTTGTATTTTTATGTTAAATCACACAAACTTTTGAACTCACGAAATAAATGAACTGTCATCTCTAATTTTAGGTGGTTGTCTAGGTGTCTTTTCAATTTTTAACGCAAATGCATAATTAAAATAATTTATAGTAGAGATATTCCATAGAGATAAATAAATAGGTAGTAAATAAAATAGTGACACAATGTAATTTTTATTTTATTTTATGATTTTGTCATTTTAGGATTTTTATCTTTACAGTCAAATTTAGCTCTAAATACTCTGAATAAATAATTGCAGGTAACCGAAATCATTAGGCGAAACGAAAATGAAGCTGATTTAATATTTAATCCTAGCCTATTAATACTTAATTGCATACTACTTTCGGACTTCTGTCGTACAAGCTTCAAAAGACATAACGATTCAAAAATAATTTAAACACTAAATATTGCTCTTAATTTTAAATCACTTCACAAAGTCGTAAAAAACTGAGTATTTTGCGATCATCATTACTGACTAATTACATCACCTATTAATATTCATTATTTCAAATTTAATCAAAATCAGTGTAACGTAAAGTTCAAAGTAACGACTCAAAATCACTGTGAACATAACGCTGCTTATTAAACTATTGATAGAACCAATCAGAGAGTCACAACGCAGGTTAATGATTAAACCGAATAAAATATTTACGGTCGCTAACGACATCAAAACGAAGCCGGTCCCGAGTCTATCAACATCAAAAAAGAACGCGTCAGTGGGCCTACAAAAATGCAATGGGGTGTACCACCCTACAACCCTTATAACAGCTACATAAAGAATATATTGGCGTATACGAATCGGGATCAGTCAGGCCTCTATGTTTGGGCACTGATAGACCAGAGTTTCCCAAATATTATGCCAGGGTTATTGAGCTATTATTTTGCTGCACGTTATCTATTTTGGCTACCATCTTAGTCAGTTGGAATGCAGTGACATACCTCTTCACGACAAATTATCATTATCAATTATTGCATTTACCGAGTAATTTTAAAGGCTTTCACGCTAATAAAAATATATTATATCATTAATTAATTATAAATAAACCTTGGCTCCGATCCACGAAAAAAAATGACTCTTTCCATGCATTAGAGTAAGATAACAATCTTTTAAAGTCTATATAAATTACATGACCTCAAATGAAATTACGTTTAACTTAACCCTGTATTTCTGATTTTACCAAAATGATCTAAATGAAAAGCAAAAGGCTATGCAGACCATGTGACGTTAAAGTGTCCACTGTAACCCCTGGAATTATACACAAGTTTTACATACAAGTATTACATATTATATACAAATGAAAAACGAATAAAAATCACAAAAATAAAAGTATACAAAAAGACGGTGTCATCGCTTATAGCGATTTCTACCTTTGGGTAACTAAAGAAACTGAAAGAGAAAACAACCTCAAACAGAATAAAAAATTTATCTATAAGACCTGGGTGCTTTACTACTCCTATAAAGTTTTGGAGTGCGGAAAGCAGTGATAGCCCAATGGCTTAGAATTCGACCTCGAATCGAGGTGTCCGGGTTCGAATCCCAGTGGCATGCACCAATGCCTTTGTAAAAAAGTTATGTGCGCTTTATAAAATTAAATATCAGCTGCTGTTACGGCGAAGGAAAACATCGTGACGAAACCATGCAGGTTTCCTTCCTGAAAGTTCAAAAAAAAATGTTCTCAAAGGTATGTGAAGTCCACCAACCCGCAGTAGGCCAGCGTGGTGGACTAAGACCTACATCCCTCTCATTGTGAGAAGGAGACCCGACCCTGTAGTGCGACATTAATGGGTTACTGACAAAGTTTGGGAAACACTGAAACACGATGAACTTTGATGAGATCTCTATTTGCAATAAGAGGAAGTCTTTTGAAATGAGTGGAATGTATTTGAGTCGTCAGTTCCCTGTCTAAATATGGAGCAGGGTGCATGATTGGTGAGTTTTGTTTTGATTTTGAGTGACACAGAGGATTTGGAACGTTATGTTGAAATAAGTTTTGTCAATACTATGGTAGAATTCACAGATCTGCTTTGATTTTTATATGTACCTACAGTTTTTTTATTGTTTATCTGTAGCAAACGGGCTTGCAGATACCTTGATGTTAATTGGTGACTGCAGCAGATGGACTATATTTAATTCAAACATCTATTTCAACAGCCCTAACTCATACGTAATTATAAACGTATAATTAAAACTATAATCAAATTCTTCTTACACGATTCATTCAAAGATTAAAACTGAACATTCCTTTCGCCTTACGCCATATACCAAAGCGCAATATCCAATAAAATTACGAAAATAATATCCAATATTCGCGGATCAGATCGCGTGCGGCGTATTACGAGTTGAACAAAAAATATGGTGGTTTGTGTCGTGATGAAAAAAATGCCACCCTCGCGACTCACCCCATATTAAATTCTATGGGGCTGTTGTGCTGGCTGAAGGAGAAACGCTTATTAGTTATTTATGTACTCGAACACGTGACGTGAGGGAAATGTACGGTAATTCTTATATACTTCGTGGATGTGTTGAAACTCGAATGTAAGGAAAAACCACATGTACATGTATACGTGAAAATTTATATTTGAACAATGAAAACTTTTATTTGCTGGGTAATCAATATATCGGGTTATTTAGATCTAATTTTGAACAATACATATTATAGGAGTAGGTATTCACCTTTTCATAGTTACGAAAATTTATACAAAAATTTTTTTAACCAAAATAACATGTTACTTTTAGTTTACATGTTTAATACTCGTATCTTCATTCCAATTGTCAAATCCAGCAACAGTCAAACAACAAACAATGGCTTTCCCCGGACTTCTTCAGGCTTCTGTTCAACTGGTCGGAGGGCAGTCTTTTACGTAATTCTGCGTGGTGCTTATCCGAGGACCTTTTCAATTTTTTTTTTAAATTTCAGTTTGCTGTCAATTTATTTTGTTATCAATGAACTGCGATTGATTACAAAATTTCTTATTAGATAAATGAATATTAAACAGTTTACATTTTTATGTAACGCGATAACGCCATGAAAGTACATTAATTACAATTTTCTATAAGTTCGTAATTGTTATGGATACTATTTCGTGTTAAGTCAGTCGCGTAGATGGATTAGAGGCATTATAGCGGATTAATATTCAAGCAAACATAAAGGAAATTTAAATAAACATCGGTTAAGAATCAGCTGCGGGTTACTCAATAATCGACCACCTTGTGAGCCGTCTAACTATTGACTTTGACGAATATTAACTTTTATTGACCTTTATTACGATAGGGCTGGCAAGATTTGTTTTGGTTGTGTTTTGAACCGCAATTTAAGTTAAGTTAAAACAAAAAATCTGCGTCTTAATGTGTTAAGAATTATTTTATTTTATAGTTATTACAACCGATGTGATTTATTATGTATTTTTTTAGCAAGGTAGGCATACGGACCGCTATAGTACTTATATACACTTTAAAACAATAACCTATAAGACATGGGAGATTATTTTTTTACGAATACGATTAGATATTTTTATTTCTTTTATGAAATTTGATCACAATGGGTTGTTTTAGTAATTTTTACAAAATTTAATGTTGATAAGTTCATGTTAACGAATAATTCTAGGTAAGTACTTTGGGTGTATGAAACTATAATACTATATATCAATAATTAGGTGCATAATAATTATATTACACATTGCTTGAAACAAGCGAAATATAATAATTATGCAGACTGTACGTAATTTTATCATTCTATTAGCTGCTGTTACACTCAGAATCGAACCCAAGACACGAATAATCCTTACCTAAATGTGATAATTTAAGAAATAATAAATTATAAATAAAGAAATAAATAAATAAAAAGATAATTAAGTATCCCGATATAAACATAAAAAATAAAGATCATTGAGACATAAAATTGACAGCCCTAATCCATAATTACATAATAAGCTTAAGGCGTTAACACACCTGTCTAAAAGATTGCTTGCCTCGCCATCAGAGGTCACTTTGTCTTGATGACTATAAACTGATGATGTACTTAGACATAGGTAGCTGTCCATAATATAATCTATATACAGGATGTTTGGCTTCGAAGTAGCGATAATTTAAGGACATAAAATAGACCAAATTTCATCGACCAAACCCCTCCCATACTTAATAATAATTATGAGCATAACGTAAGCACTAAAACATTTTTCGAACGTGTCTTACAAAAGAAACAAAACGACTTGTAAGTAAGTGACTTTAAATAACATGCATTTATTTAAACACACTGTATAATAGATAGGTACAAATTGCAAGCTTTATTAAAATTTTATTTTTCGATGTTTAGGTACCTAATTAGTAGCAGAGCCAATGAAGCTTGCCAGGTTGGTCGCCTTGGTGGTTTAAAAAACAAAATATACCGTAATTAGGTTACTAGTTCTTGAATCACTCAGTTTTAAATATAAATTAATAAAACGGCATCCAATCTAGCTACATTTCTTAAATCTCACAAAAAGTCACAAATTACCTCAACTAAATCACTATAACAAACAAACAAAAAAAAACAATCTAATACACACAAAAGTCAGCGATTTAGCCGCATAGTAAAGTTGCCCAGCGAATTGAAAAAAGCTTGTGTATTATGTATGTAATTGATAACTATTATCAAATTATAAATGCAGGTGAAAAAAACAAAAAACCAAATTCGCGCACACAAGAGAAGAATTCGCGAAGCATTCTCATATTATCGCAAGCAAAAATAATAACAAAATTGCAGTCACTGCAGCCCATGGACACCCATGATCATCCACAAATATGGTAGAAACCTTATCTGAGCACTACCTCAATACCTACCTAAGCGTCAACCTTTGGTACTATAGGCCAGAGATGTTTGCCTTAATGAAAGAATCTCCAACAACCATACCTCCCCAACCATAACTAGACACATAGAACATCTTCGTAGCGGATTAAGAGGGTGGCGGTAACGTTCCCCAGATGAACTACCATGGCTCTACCACCTATTCAACTTAATTATTATTTAGCATAGCATTAAAAGTTCTTAAGAGGATATACCTAAGCAGGAATTGCTTATTAGTTCACGATAAAAAAAACTCTAGAGAATGTGATCAGGAATATGAAATTGCAATTATTTTTTATAAACCTTTTGAAAAGCAATCATTAGTGAGGCTTTCATTATATAAGGTCTTGTGCAAAAAGTATATTTATAAAATGTGCCTATATACCTATACACGAGCGAGCCAGCACTCATTTAAACCCTCTCATACACGAAGCTGAAACCAAAGTCCATTGAAACGTATAAAAAAATGAACCCCAGAGAAATCTGTATTAATTAACTGGCTCTACATCAACGATCGGTAATCATTCCGCACTACCTGGGATTGCGGTAGGAAATAATATGGAAGCCCCTAGAGGTCGCTAATTTTTGCCTCGTCCCTGCGAATCGAGGGCGCAGTAATGCCCGGTAATTATCAATTAGATCTACCGCTTTGTCTTCTGAAGGAAATGTATAGAGTTGGTTGGAATGTCGCAGTTAGAAATAGGTGTGAAATTTGTGCGATGAATTTAATTAGCAGGCTGATTGTATGCTCTTTGTAATTGGATATCCACTGCAGTGTCGGGCCTCTTTTCAAAATGAGGATAATCTTAGACTACCAGGCAGTGGGAGGCCTTCACTCTCTCTCGTAAGAGTTCCATTTGGCAAGATAACGACCAAATGCTAGCCTAACATGCGATCCTGCATGACCTTTTCAATTTTATTAATCATCAAACTTTTGATGTCATCTTGCAATTGAGTCCACTAACTCCTCTTGAGCATTTTAAATCTAACAGTTTCACGTTACCTTCTTCAGGTCAGCGGAGTCAAAGGAATTCTTTTTTGGAGACTTTGGTATATTATTATAAAAATATTTTGTTTTTTTTTAAACACACCTAACTTACAATTTATGTCTTCCATTTTATTTTCCAACTGATATAAATTGATTTTTTTAAATATAGGCAGCTCTATATAAATCTGTAACCGAACTCCGATGCCTTTGATTGATGCTAATAATTTGAGAAAAACGTGATTCTGATGTCTGAACAGAATTTGATTAAATAATTTGCAGTCCTCTATACTTTAAGGTTAGTTGTTTACATCGTTTATGGCTTATAACTATTACAAAAACACATTGGTCATGGGTATGTTTTGGCCAGAAAAAGGTATACTTTTGACTGTGGTTAAAAGTTAAAAGTTATACATTTAATAAATTATATTGCTCTACGATAATTTTTATGCTTTTATTCCCAAAAAAAATTTCAACTTCAACTTGCAAACTCTATGTAAGTGACTAGGTATATTTTAATAAAATTATAGGTCCGTGCTATTGCTGTGCTTTTAAGAGTTTTTGTATTGTATTGTATTCCTTTGGAGCGATATAGTTATGATATTTATGTATTACCTACTTAATAAATATACTATAATTATGTTCCTTGCATTTCTTAGGTAACCCAGTCTCAGAAGTAGCGAAGCGTTGAAAGCCAATAGGCACAAACAGTTTTATAAAACTTTTTAAAAATCTTTCAAAACCATAAATCTCATCAAAATATACGAAAACCCAAAGTATTTACCATCAGACCAGATAAATAAGCGTCACAGGAACCAATGAAAAATTAATGGCAACGCATCCACCAAACTTATGCTAAGTACACGATAAATCTTGCCCTCAGGGTGGTTTCTGCGAAATTTATTCTTTCTATCCACCCCCTAATCCCGTTATTAATGGTATTTTGCGTCCCCCACAAACGCACGGGTGCATTGTCTCAAAGCGGTCCCGATAAGCAGCTTCTTGGATACTTCAATCGGGGGTTGTCCAAATTGAAACTTCGAGAATCTTTCGTATTAATACGTGAACCGAAATTTTTGGGTACAATTTACCGCGTTAGCACACCTCCGCCGTGAAACTGCGAACTAGCGAAACCGTTGAAGTTTGCCACCATTTGTCCGTTGTAATACGGGTGAAAGGGGCAGTTTGAAATTTGGCACAATCAAAGTTTTATGGAGAAGAATGCATAAAATTCATTAAAAACACGCCACGGTATAACCGACCGACCGATCAACATGACAACATTTAAATACAGGGCTCGGTATAAAGCTACCCTAATTAAATACTCACTGAAATTCGACAAATGTACGACAAATGTACAATAATGAACAGTCCTACATGTTGTTATATGACCAACTTGTCGTGGATAACATGGCAATTTGGACCAACGGCTGATTGAATCAAATCAACCCACATTTTGAGATTCTGAAATAAAGAAAATATTTGTACTTATTTACCTACATGAAACCTTAGACAGAGAAAAAATCCTATCTGGGTTTGTATAATAAATGTACTTTGCTACTCATAAGGAATAAATAGGCCATGCCTATATACAATAATACATGATAAATATCAGAAACATGAAACAAAATGATTAATACAGAATGCGAAGAATGTAGGTACTCGTATACAAAACACTCGGACGAAAGCACACTCGAGTCATATTAAAAATTTGTTTCAAATAACAATCAATTTCGTTCCTTCATAATATTAAATACAAATACTTTGAAGGGAAAATCGCCTGTATTTAACATGTTACATGGATGATTTTCGGTTGTACTTACATAGACGAACAGATAACAAAAATTTCCAGTGGAACACTCAACATTGCGCTTTATTGAAACGAAATAAAAAGAAAGAGGGAATTCTAAAATTGGTCTAAAGGTGACGCTTACACTTCGTGGCGAAATAAAATATCATCCTTCGAAATGTATTAGTTGAAACGCGCGTAGCCCCGCTGCTTGCGTAGATTGCAAGCGATCGAAGAAATAAGAAACGTCCGGCGCGGTCAATACCTCGATCGGTGATCCTTACATGCGAATTAAATGCGCGCTTCCGTGCTTCGGAGCACGTTAAGCCGTCAATCCCGGTTATTATCGATAAGATAGCAGTCGTTAAGCCTTGTCGGAGGCCCTCTTGGCGGTTTGAAAACCGTCGTAAGTTGGCCACTAGCCGTTTCTCTGCCGATCCGTATTGGAGCAGCGTGGTGAAGTATGTTTCAGGCTTCCTCCTGTTGTCGGGAGATAACCGGGTACGGTTAGGTATAACAGTGGGGCATAAAAAGGGTCAATAGATAGTTTCATATTAAATTTACGATAGATACTGCATCGACAAATTTCACGTTATATCGCATAGAAAACAAGCATTGACACCATAGTTTTTCTTTAAAAAATCTTTTTTAACAGAAGTACTCGTAAAAAGTTACCTTCGAACATTATTCTTTATTGACCCGCGAGTGTACTCTGAAGAAAGCAACAGGGATTGGCTCTAGGCTGAATTTTAATAAGATGTCACTGCCATAACAAGGGTGGAGGGAGGAGATTTTATTACAACAAAAAACTTTATCATTGAACAATAACATGCAGAATTACGTTCACTTCTAATTGTGTCTAATCGACCGAAGGAATCACCTAATTAGGGTTCGGTATATGAAGATCTTAATTACTCACTTATTAAGTAAGGTATGGTTAGCATTTTGCTTCATTTGCATGGTAGAGTAATAAATCTATGGTAATGTTTTTTAAACAAATTGTGCCGATTTTTTTAAATCAATAAATTGAAAAGATCTTTTTAGTTTCAGTCAGTCAATTCAAAAATCATTGAGTTAATCACAGTTAATTAGGTAAGCGGTTAATTAAGTAGGTGTAGCGGTGATAGCCCAGTGGCTTAGAATTCGACCTCGAATCGAGCGGTCCGGGTTCGAATCCCAGTGGCACGCACCAATGGATTTGTAAAAAAAAGTTATGTGCGCTTTATAAAAATTAAATATCACCTGCTGTTACGGTGAAGGAAAACATCGTGAGGAAACCTGCATGCCTGAGAGTTCAGAAAAAAAAAAGTTCTCAAAGGCATGTGAAGTCCACCAACCCGCACTAGGCCAGCGTGGTGGACTAAGGCCTACATCCTTCTCATTGTGAGAGGAGACCCGACCCTGTAGTGGGTCATTAATGGGTTACTGACATGACATGACAATTAGGTAAGGTCCGCCCTTTCATACATACTTCCCTCTGTTATATGAAGTGACACGCTCTCAACAGTGGGCTATAAAAAGGATTGCTTCAATTATAAAAGAACAATATCTACAACTACAGAACCCTCCAACTCGAGGCCCGTCTCCATAGCCAAATTTTCTGAGATAGGGCGAAAAAGGCCGCTCTAGGGTATTTTTAATTTGACAGCTCGGTTTCTTAATGAGTGTATTAATTTTAATGGGCCCGTGATTAAGCAGCTATTATGTTTTTTGGGCGATCCCTTCCGTCCTTCCCTAATGACAGTTAAATGAGCTGAGAATTTCACAAGGAACAATCATTTTTAGTCTGTAATTAATTTTTTAACAATTTTGATAAGATAATCTTAATAAGTGGTCTCGATTTTAACCCTTCTAATGCGAGCTAATTTTGGAAGGGAGTTTTTAGGAAAAAATTACATGATAAATGTATTTTAATAATAACAACCTTGTTTGATTATTATTATTATGAAATCCACCTCCAAATGTAATTATTTTGTACAAATGTTAAATTTCTTTTTTAAACATTTTATAAATTAAAGAACAAGTCGGGATCCCGCCACTTCTCGTATTTCCATACCCAACTCGCAAAGTTGTACTCCTGTAAGTTCAAAAAAATCACGTCGCCTCTAAAGATTCCCATATCCTCTGAGGAGGGAGGGGTACAATGGGTCCTCGCGACATTCGGCAGCCATTACCGCGACCCTCGGTCCTACAGGCCCTCTCCCCACGAGGCGTGTTTACTGAAAATGCGTTCAAATTTATATGCGGGCTTGTGTTATAGCTACTTATAATTTATATAAACAGACTCGTGATTGAGAGGTTTCCCTTTAATCGAATGATGAGAATTAATCAATTGTTATGCTTCCGATTGAAACTTTAATTATAGTTAATAATAATAAAATTTACAAAATATTTTACTAGTATTTGTGGGATTTACAAACGATTAAATTTAAACGATTACATTGTGTGTTAACAACAAAATATCTATCGATCTTTAACACTACTTTTAAGTATTCCCCTATTACTTGTTACTCCCTCACGCAAAAACGGCTGAACAGATTTGAATGAAATTTGGTACAGAGTTTGGTACTTTTTGAAGTATAAAAGAGATAGTTCCTTGGGACCTTCTGGACTAAAATGCTTTGATGATCGCTCAGTAAGGTATCGCCAGCCTCGAGCATTCAGAATTCTTGATTAAAGTAAGCCTTTAAGCAGAGATGATGTAATGAAGAATTTATTCCTCTAAAGGTGATTAAATTGTTGCTTATGGACTGCAAAAACCACCCTGTAATAAGAAAACCAGACAAACAGACAAATATACCGGTCACCGTTGCCTATGAACGTGGGTAACACCAGGAGGTGACCAGTACGTTGCCTACTTAGAAGGACTGCTCCTTTTACGCTTTTTTTTGAAGAACCTTGGCAGAAGTACTTTGAAGGAGCGTGGCAAAAATGAACGTGAAAACCGGATTGTGGATACTTCTCATATCCTCTGAGGAGGGTGGAATTTTTCTTTTCTTCGCTTTTCCTTTCCTATCTTTTTTATCTTTTATTTTAAAAAAAGTAAGTCACAATGTGCCAAAGCCCTCGAATCAGACTCAAACTTGTTGAACGAAACATGACGGATCTTTTTGTTCACTTCGCTCGTTACAATATAATAATGCAATTTTAGCCAATAAAACCTTTTTTGATCACTGACACGTCCTTCACAAATCACAAACCGCCACTTAATGCGTCCGTGAGATTTAACTCTTCATTCCTGGTTTGGGGTTCCGTGTGTACCCAAAATGCACCAGCCGGGACTGATTCTTTTTAAATTTTAAACATGCAAGCCACCTGAGAGAATATCCTTTATTCTTATTGTGATTTGGCTAGCGTCAAAAAATTTGGTCTCTTCTTTGAAAGGTCCAGGTTCAAATCCTAATAGCACACACCAAGGACTTTTCTAAACAAAATGAAATGTATGCTCCGGTAATAACGTAGGAAAAAAAATAAACCTCTATATCTGACAATTAATCTCTGCAATTGTTGCAATGTTGCAAAGAAATATAAATACAACTTAAATAACAATGGATTTCCGCAAAGTAACGCCTGATACAATATATTAATCTCTGTCCCAGATTTTATATTCTTAGATCAATTATTCGAAATTTCCTGATCAGTTACTCAATATACGTACCTTCACATTATCACGATATGGACCGAAACATACCCATTTTGCGGATAATCTGATAACTCCAGAACCCTTACTGCACCATACTGACACGCATAACGGATTTTTTTCGTTTCCACTATAATGAATTCCTGTTTTTGTCCTTCGCCGGGACAAATTACGGATGGCGGACTCCTTATAAATATTCGGTCGCTTAAATAAAAGGAAGTATAGACGCTTGTCAAAGTTTTGAATAATTGGGAATGCTGATGTGTTTTGTATTGTTTTGCATTTGAGACTTTTCTTTATGATGTATTTGAGAGTTTTCTTTGTGATTTTTAAGATTTTAATAGTCAACTGTTGTTAGAATTTAAAAATTTCCAATTTAAACTACAAAGCCTTTTTTAACATAAAATGCCAAAATTCCTTTTTAATGTTATTTTCTTAATATTGCCTTTCGAGTCGCCTATTTTCGTACGTACCTACCTTATATCCGGTCTTGCATAGATGTAGCCTCAACAAAAAATTAAGCTCATAATTTGTTAATTTAATGACCGTTTGCTTTTCAAAAAAGCCCAGTAGGTTATAAAACGTATAAAAATCATGTTCGAAAATGTCAGAAACAAATTTTATGCAAACACTTTTTAAATTGTAATAAATATTTTTTGTAACAAATTTATTCATAGGATTTAGGTAAAGAAGTTGAAATATCAGCATAGATAAAAGCATAATACACTACATCATACCAGATAAACCTACAACTTTGAGAACCTCTCTCCCGTCTTTTAAATTTTAAAGACGGTAAAGTTCACATGGATTGAAAAGACCATTCGTAATAAGAACCTGTTTTTTGACAAAGTTTAATTTGGGAATTTATGTAGGTATGCAAAGCAGCTTCTTTAGGATAGCGCGGTCTAGCCTGGGAATGTCGGGATGCTTATTCATGTTGATCTTGATTTAATTCCGGTCTTGTTAATTTCCTGTTTAAATTGTTCGGGAATTTGATATTTGATTCGACAGGTTTAGGATAAATGGGAATTCAGTTTGTTACGCAAGAAAGAATCATTTTATTGATGGTTTTTTTGAGGTCGCCTGGGACTCCTTTATTCTATCATATTATATTTTATTTGAGGCAACTTACCTAGTTCTTATGAAAAGCAATGCGCCGATATAATGACCTCACATAAGTACAGATAGAGCGTCTATCCTTTATCTTGGAATGACAATAAAACAAAATAATCAAGGCAATGGAAAAAAGTACAAAATAACAAAAAAAACTTACTGAGTCTGTGAATCAAAAGCGCGTGCAAACCCACAAGCGAAACTAGTCTAAACACAAGCATAATTGCAGAAGAATTAAATCCGTTACGGTCACCCTCCACTGCTCACAGCGATCTGCATAAACTTTTTTCTTTCTTTTTTTCTTGCCTCGAAACAATAACAATTTTTTTCTTTCTTTTATTTTGTTTGAGAGCTTCCTGCAATTTCAACACAATAGTTACCGTGTTGTAGCTGTTTCGTTGAGATGTTAATGACTTTTTTCATAGTAGTGCATTGTGCTGCATTTTTCTTACCGCAGATGTGTTTAATGTAAATTAAAAACTACGCGCACTATTATAGAAATATCAATAATCTACAGTGTATTTGGCTTAGAATTAGCGATAATTTAAGGGCATAAAATGTCATCAACAAAACCGCATGTAGGGGGTTCTAATTTGAAATGTTGGACGTTTGAAATTTGTATAAAAAATTTATGTGTATCTGAACTTCACTGGCCTTTGAGAGAGACCAGAGAAATATCAGGCAGGTTTCCTCAAGATGTTTTCCATCGCCGTAACAGCAGGTAACATTTAATCTAATTACACTTGTCGCATTCTGTACGCACACTGATCAATGCGTCTATTGCATTTTCAAACTCCTAGGATATGACAACGGTAAACCTCGTCGGAGCTACTCGTAATTCGTCGACAACGGCCGCGACCAATAGCTCTCTCACTATTGCGTTACAAAGGTTTGAACTAAAGTAACAATATTAATAGGTACCTTATAAACTCTAATTTATAACCTTGTGCATATTTCAAAATGCATCCTATCTATATAGTAATTAAGTGTAGGTAATAAAAATAGTAGTTTCAGCTTTATCTTCCTATTACAAGTCATGCAAATGGTGTGTTGATCTATATTATTAGAATCGATTACATTATCCTTATTTATGTATCGCATCATGGCGTTTAGTAATTTAAGTACATTTCAGTATGCTTCCTTAAATACTAATTAAATACAGAAGCCATAAAATATTAATTAATAACTATTAATTTTATTATACCATCTTTTAGTATAAATTGTATGTTCAATTATAATACAAAAGCATATGAGCCAATATATTATTTTTATTAATTAACTATGCTCCGTGAGTAACGTAATAACCGTCTTATGATATTTTTAATACTTTATACATCCTAAAATAGTAATTAAGTGTAATGGCAATACAAAAATAAAGCTTACGTCACTTTAATTTATAATAGTTGTCAAGCAAATAGTGTGAATACTAAAAGGTTAAAGGTCAAATTATTAATTATTTGACCTTATAAAACTTAATGGGGTATTATAGCAGTCAGCACTTAGCTTGGTGATAAACTTTACTAAGTTACTAATCTACTTACTTACTTTCTATTTTTATAATTATTGACCTATAATATAACAAAGATTAAAATATTTTTCCCTTTTTTTGAACATCTAGCAAATAGGCAATTGACACCTTTTGAACTCTTGCTTCAAATTGAACTTTTTATTTGCAGAAGCTTTTTGAATTTTCAAACTTTTAGAAGTTTATAAGTAAGTAGTAGAAAATAATAAATTAAAAAATTGTGATTTACGGTTATCAACAATTCTAATATGTATTTAAAGTTTCTACTATTACCTAAATTAATGGCAATTTTTCATCATTACAATTTTTCTAGATCAATAAATCTATTTTTTCCTGACTTTTTAAATATTTATTTGACTTGAATAAACACATGGCGTTAACTGCTTTT
Source organism: Erynnis tages (assembly GCA_905147235.1). Classification (NCBI taxonomy): domain Eukaryota; kingdom Metazoa; phylum Arthropoda; class Insecta; order Lepidoptera; family Hesperiidae; genus Erynnis; species Erynnis tages. Next base: position 2,841,108 of record LR990081.1, read on the forward strand.
AAATAACTAATTGAAAAGTAACGGTTCCTGTTCAAAGCTATCGGTTAAAATTCAGACGGTTAATTAGAAATAACTGCCAGTAAGTTAAATTAATCTCCTTTCACCGAATGTCAATTAGAACTATTTGCGAGTTTCCCAAGCTTTCTAGTTTATATTTCATCTCTACATAGCAAATGCTTTTGTCTGTAGGTAGGTATGTCGCAAAACTCGTTCGTTTGATAAAAAAAATAGACAAACTTTCTAAGTTAATTGAAAGTAACTTTAAAATTCTTCAAAGTTAACCAACCTAAGTAAGGCAACCTCATCTTTTGTTATTTTTAATTCATTGAGATCTTGTAACAACACCTTCCAACTTTATTTTTTTAAATTAACCTACATTGAATCAGTGCAATCCAAAAGCAGCTAAATTTCAATTCTCCTATTTATAATTTGGTATTACTCGTATTATACTACTATCTTTACAACCATCGGAAAACAATTTAATGAAACGTATCATGACAAAAAACATACATAGGCGAATATTTTTGTCATCATGAGTAACAACGCAAAGATACGAGTACAATTACGACACCGAAGAAAACATCATTTTTGAGACTGAACACGTACAAATACTAGTACACTACATCTTGCGGTCTGAATGCCAGTTCACTACTCATTTACTAAAAGCCAAGTCATGTGCTCGAAGCTAGTAATTAAATAAATGATTGCGGATAAACACGGGCGGTGAAATATGGGAGCAGAGATCGTATCAGCGTTGCATGCGAAGCGACCATTTGAATCAATAATTTTGCCCACTTACAAATCATTTCTGAATATTATTCGAGCTTTCGTTGAAGGAATGTTGTGGGAAATGGGAAATAATCTGAAATGGTTAAATACACACGTTATGAAATACGTTTGAATTGGATGACGCATTTTTGTTAATTTTATTACTTAGAAGATTTTTTTAATAACGACATCCAAGCCGTCTTTATCAACTGAGGATTGAATAAGCACCTTTTTATTAATTGGGAAATCCATCACGGATACCAAATGTCGGGTTGGAGCCGACAGGGGTGATGCCGAACTCTTATCGGCTAAAATGCCAGTGTTCATTGGGTCCCGTGATAAACTTGTACATACCCGGTACAAGTTTATCACGGGACTATCGGATGTGGGTGTCTATGACGGTGACAGTTTCATAATAGGAGCAAGATGCGCATTTCTGCATGCGCATTTCTTCATAATTTACAAAATATCGGTTCTTCTATAAGGGATATGTCTATTCTTGGTTTGGCTTGTTTACAGTCTGTAAGTTCTAACACTGCAAGGTTGGGTCTCCTCTCACAATGAGAAGGATGTAGGCCTTAGCCCACCTAGGTCTAGTGCGGGTTGGTGGACTACAGTGGGCTACAGTAATCACTGTAAAATACTGATGTGTACATCGAGTTGCTAGTCCGTTTTTGCCATTTCTATAGTACCTATAAAAATAATAACTTGAACATGCTAGGCTCTTCTGGCTAAACAATTAATTCCTGTGTAAAAAATTACATCCATCTGCCTAATAAAAAGTACTATAAAATGTACGCATCTGCACGTCTTCACCTATTTTTATTTTCCATTATAAATTTATATTAATTACACCTTTATAGGAAGTTATGATTTCATAAAAACCACATTTCTATTACCATTTAAAAAAAAATACAAGACTTGATTACTTGAATGGTTGTCACCAAGGGGTAATTACCCTTTAAGATATTGTGTTTAACTTTTAATTTTGTAGTATATAGCCTGACTATAAACATTAAGCCTTTATCTAGAGTCATTTGCAATTTTTTTACAAACGACACCTTATAATAGCTGTTATGTAGAAGCTTACATTAAAGTTACATTTTCATACGTTTAAAAAGATAAAATCAAGAGACTTTAAGTGGCTGCATAGCTTCAAAACATTTGTCTATGAAAAAATAGACAATAACAGCGTATTGTGATTACAATGAACGGGCAACACCGGTAACTGATATCCTTGAGAGCGAGTTTAAATTATTCAAAAAAAGAATCCCGCCATTCATAACACAGTTTTTTTTCTTTTTTGTCTCTAATGCGTTCGGAAAGTAGGACATGCATATCATTATTGTCCTTTATGTTTTTTCAGACCAAAACCGGCTATGAATAATACTAAATCATTAGTCGTTTTGAAATTGGAACGCAGCTGGTGTATTTTTTTCGCGACACTGTTTTTTCTTGAGTTCCAAAATGTTTGGTTTAGCGATTTGAATATTTTTATTACGTTTTGACTGTGAAGTCAATGGCGAATTTTTTTTAAGCCGCAACCAGTATGTTGTTGCGTAACGTATATTTGCAATTAAAACAAGTTTGGAACTGCACCTGCCTGAGTGAAATTATTTAAAATTTTCGCGTAATCATAAAATTATATGGGGAGCGTAAATAAAACCGAAAATTAATTGGAAATAGTAAAAACATCTTTCACTGGATTTTGTTTATCACTATATCAAGCCCATCCATTATGGGGCTATAAACAATTCGAATAAAATTGCCCATTTAAAAAAATATAATAAAATTTGTATGTACTGTAATAAGTTTTTGTTAACTAATATTATTTTTGAGTACGTATCGTTATGTTTTATTAAGGGTTTTAACTAAAATATGGTTTGATATCAAATATTAACTGGTTTCATTTATGATTTTACTTATAACAATAACTTTATGATTAATTCATGCCATAAAAATAGTTTAATTAAATACTGTCCATAGTATTTAATTAATTTTTTCATTTATTATAAAGGTACTAATTATGAATTTAAATAGTATAAGTAGTTACGAATAATTACGAACAATACGAATATGCTATAATTTATTTATGTGTCAATATTTTTATTATTTAACACCTTATAACAAATGAATCCATATAATTTGTCACCGGCACGTAATTGACGTAACTGCCAAAGCTAATTTAATTGTAAGTACAGAATTGCAAGTGAAAATTAACTATTAACAAAGACGGAAGCGGTTCACTTCCCACCGGGAGCCAGTAGCTAAATAAATTTCATTTGCAGCCATCTGCTCACCGATTGTCTAACGAGGTACGTGCATAAATTGAGCTAAATTATTATAGCCAGTACAAAAAACCGCGTCACACGGCGACAACTCTTTATTTTTAAAGCAATCGTCTTTAAAACCTGTCGCGACCCGACTCAAGGTGTGAAGTTTGCAAATTTAAAGAGAGTAATTCGTTTCGAAACGACTACAGCGTAACTTAAATTTGCACTTTTAACACTTTACTCCTAAAGCGACATCCGGCAGTTGCGGGTTGAACAGTTACTACCTTTTTATATTGGCGCGTCCGTATGCAAAATTGTTAACCCATTTCTTGAGTCGCCCTATAATTATGGTGTTTTGCATATTATTTAAAGAATAAATATTTATAAGGTAGTGAAATTTAAGAAGTTTTTTCGAACTCGTACTTAATAAAGGGCGTTCGTTACTTATTACAATGTCTGTTTTGCATTTTTATATTATTTCAGTAGTTTCGTAGTTGGATGCAAATTGTAGTTTTGCATCGTTACGTCGTGAGAGGATGATTTCCGGTATATCTTCCCACGTTTGGGTTAATTTTAAATCTTTTTAATTTGCATAGTAAGTAATGAAAAAGGTAAGAGTTGATTTTAAGGGACATTTAAGAATTGACCGGCCTAGCAATAGGTTCTTCTGAACATTTACTAAGAAACATCATTTATATACTATACAAACTATAGGTAATTACATTCAAATGTCTTGTAAAGAGTTTTAAAGTTCATACCCAGTTGCTAAAAATTTTCCGAAGGTCCTAATATGATCGTAGAATCAGTGACATTGCTATCAGGAAATATCTCATCTCAAATCTCAAACCAATCAAATAAAAGTGCATACTTAATAATAAAAATGCTAAAATTGTGTTTTAAGGGAACAAAATTCTAATAAAAGTGGTATGAAAATACTACTTTCGTAGGTAAGTTGAAACTTTCATTTTATTATTTCAGATTCCCCTAAAATACCTAAATTAGTTATTACATCAAAGTGTCAATCTAAAAACTTTGTAAAATCTCGTTTTTAAAATTTAATATAATAATCACATTTAATCAAAGCAAAAGAACATGAATTGAAAAAATAATTAACTCTATGTACTCAGTAAACAATTAATTACCACGAGTTCAAATATCGAACCGATCCCCAATTCAAATCAACAATGGATGTCGCTAATCGAACTCGAATGAATCGATCGAACCACTTGACTCGCGTTCGAATCGAATTCACCCCTCTAATTCTTTTGTACCATCTTTTGTACGATCTCTTTGTACCTTTCTTTTGTACCGTTCGATTTATCGAACGACACAATGCATTATTGAAGTGCTGACTGTAATATTTTGACGTGCATTGTTGAATGCACTTGTTGTAAATATGTGTATCGATTGGCTGAATGAGTGTTTAATTTGGCCTTTATGTGGAACGGAAGTGTTTAAATAATTGATCTGGCGGTTCTTAAATAAAATTCTGGGCCACTCAATGGGATTGAAGGATTTTACTTTATGTTATAGTAATTTTGAATCGTAGTTTTATTGTAAGTGTGTATTGTTTTATTTTAAACTTGTGAGGTAGGGAGTCTTGCGCATATTATTTAAACTAATATGCTTAATAGGCTCTTATAGGTATTACGTTTAGGTAAAAACGTTCATATCAATTGAGTTGCGTTTTTCTTCATTCAATGTTTTGTAATTCAATTAATTTTTAAATTACACTTCAACGATTCACAGAAAGAAGGTAGTAGATGAACAGAACAAGGTAACATTAGTAAAAAGATTTTTTAACTGATATTTTTAATTATTTAAACAATTATACGATTAAATACAGTGCATCAATAAAATTTTAATCGCAATATTTATTAATATGACCTTCATCAATAAACATTTATAATACACAATATCATAAAATTAAATGTCAAAATACAATTAAATGCAATGTTGTTATCAATTAATTAGTTAAAACAATGTTGAGCAACTTATCTCAAAAATAATAATATGAGATTATTGGCAACAAAATTTTATTCTTATTTTATAGTCACTACAACTCACAAACGAAACACCAACGTTCAATGATACCTAAATAGGATTTTTTAAATTTTGATTTTTTTCTCTTGACCAATTTGGTAAACAATCTTGGAAAGTAACTATTATTTATTGAAAAAGGTTAAAAATTGCTTTAAAAATTAAATTATAGTTACTAGAAATTCGTTTCAGCATTAAACGACTTTTAATTAATTTTTAGTCTGCTTTATTTTTTTAACGCGAATAAAAAGAAAAAGTCACATTAAAACTGTTTACTAATAAGACAAGTGTAAAAAATGGACTTAAGTTTCTCCCTTATCACCATTCTCTCAACCTTCATATAGCAGCATGTTCTTCATGTCTTGTGTTTCGGCTGGGCAGGTATTATGGTTGTCTAAGAAGCGAACATCTTGATCCTCGGGAGTAGCAAAACAACATACAACCTCAGATAGGATTTCTTCTCTATTTATCAACCCATAAACGCAACACCAACTTTAAATGATAAATAGGATCTTAAAAGCACTACTATACCAGTATATAATGTATAATTAATATATGTGTTTGTACCTATATGTTTACTCGTATATATATAAGTGTGTTTTGCAATCTTCAAATTTTTTTTTCATTCATTTGGAGCTTTTTTCGCTACTAGAGAGTTTTTTCTTTTCTTATAGAACTAACTGGATGCTGCTAGGTCCAGCTTAGTAAATGGTATTGTAATATTTAAACCCTCGTGGACTAAGGCCTACATCACACTTCTCATTATGAGAGCGACCCGGTGCATTGCGTCACTAATGGCTCGCAAGCATTTGAAGCTTAAAGCTTAAAGTATATTTATCTAAATGAGCGAATATTTTACAAAGTGGGTATTTACAGATAAACGCATAATCGTAAACCGGTAATCGTTTTAGGCTTTAACACTTAGCCACCCAGTGATTTGTGTTAAAATACTGAATTTGTTACTTTGTGTTCTACATCAATGTAATCATACCGCTTACTACTATTATTATCCTACTACTACTCGTAAATCCGAAAGATTTTAAGGAAAGATTTATAAATGGGTGGATGGATGAATGGATCAAGTAAAATGAAAAGTAAAAAATAACAACTTTAAGATATTTATTACTCTTTCACGCAAGCACCATCCTCCAAACTAAGATGAGCACGATGGTACTAAAATATTATATTGTATTATATTCTAAAATGTGTAAAATAATTGTTTTAAGATTCGGTTATGTTGATAGATACAAAATATATGTATAGACTAACATAAGTGTGTAAAATTTCAATTAAAACCCTTATTTCAAACGTTACGATAAGATTTTTAAGTATTATAATTATTATTATTAAGTGTTATGTAAAATTTAAATTTAATTCTACATTCCAAAAGCACAAAATCAACACTAAAGATTCGGTTATGGCGATACATACATAGACTGACACATAAAAATATGTGGAAAGTTTTATTAAATCCTACATCTGAAAATGGATAAAATTTATGTTCAAAGATTCGATCACATAGATGTATAGATTGGTACATAAGGGTGCAAAGTTTCAATTTAAACCTTCATTCAACTATTGATAGGATACATAGGTACATACATAACTTTAAGTAGTAGTCGATAAGATTTCGAATAGAATTTTCAAAAGCCCTATTCCATAAAGCTCGGTGATTGTGAGCAATAGTTCCATATCTCGTGCTGCTAAAAGCTGCAATATATCAGCGGAAACACCTCCTGGCGGTGGGTTTGCTTTATTTTTATGTGCTGGCTAGATCTGATGATAAGATTGACGATGGTTAAGCTAGAACCAAGCCTAATGCTCTTAGTCATTTAACCTTATGCAATATACTTATATAATTACGTGAAGTGAAAATTTTGGGTACAATTTACAGCTCGCTACGCGAACGGAGCAGCGGTGAAAAAAACAAAGGGCTGCACTCCGGGAGTGCCGGTAGAAGTGAAAACTTATAAGATGTGTTTTCTTACGATAGTGATTTCGACGACAGTTCAATTAAAAAACAATTTAGTTTCTCTGTAAGAAAAGAAACGACATTTAATGCTAATGATCGCAATGTTGAATCCAAAATCACAATATTTATAATATTTAGCTTTTTTCTATAACAAAATACCTAGGAGGATTGATTGACGGGAGAGCGCATAACATGATTTGAAGCGTGCCAGTTTTCAGATGAACATATGAAAAGAAAACTTTTGCTTTATCTATCTTATTTTTTAACAATTTTAAACTAAGTTTGAATTTTTCCGAAAATATTCCTTTTTATAGGTGAAAGAAGTACCGTTTTTAAGTGATATCCGATACTTTGGTTCCAGCTTAAAGCTTGCCTCAATAAATATTGAGAAACTAGGAGTCGTGAGGCTATGTCTGTCACGTCCATAACTCGGCTCGTTCTAAATCAGTGCTGATTATTGTTTACGATTGCGCGTTTCTTTTTATGTTTTGATCGATATTGCACGCTGCCAGTAATGTGGTGTTGATTATTTTTATTTCGCAGTAGAAATTTTATGGGCACTTATTTTTGTTCAGGAACCAACAAGCATACATAGGTAGTCCATTTTTATTCTCTTATCATAATAATATTTGGTAAACAATCTCAGCATGCCTTTTTTAATTTGCGATTAAAAAATAATGCAGACACAAAATTATATGTCATTTAATACAGAAACAGATTTCATCATTTCATTTTTCATTAATACCCTATTAACAGCTATAAAAAGGACTTAGTTACACGAGTACCTATAATATAAAATAAATTAGCTACGACGGGAATTTTCTATAAACTCTCCAAGTGGAAAATACATCAGAGCGCTCCTTGGTTTTTTCTTAATACTTAATCAATTTTTTAATAATACCTCCCTTTACAGAGCAACCCAAGCATGTAAGCATTTCGGATCACACAGGAGTATTATTAATACGACGGCCAGATACAGGATGGTCCACCTTTGAGACCCCAAACCGAAAAGAATTAGGTCTGGAGCCTGCACAATTATTTCGAGAAAGGCGAACAAAAGAAAAAATAAAGAAGAAAAATAAGCTTTGTTATCGAAATTGGAAACGAAACGAATATATCGGTAGGTACCTAAAAGAAAGTTGGGTTTCTGTAGGGTGCATTTTTTTTCAATCCGAACGCGTGTACAAAAAACACCCCTCCGCATATGAAACATTACCCCAAAATGCGTCCAATGGAGCCGTGCCCCAAACACGTCTACGCTCACATTTTTATAAACAGATTTTTTTCTTTGTGCGCGAGCGAGACGGAACACCCGCTGTCACATTTCAATCGTAAATCCGCGCGGTTTAGAGCGAGACGGGTGTAAAGAAAAGGTTCAGACCGCGGATAAAGAAAGCTCAGGTATGGATAAGGGTGTGGAGGAAAGGAAAAAGGGATACGATGTGGGGTGGCTACCCCCGGCGTGGGGGCGCAGCTTCGGCCCGCCGCCGCTAGATGGGGTGAGCAACAAAGTTTTTTTTTATTGAATTTCGGCAAGAGGAATTTTGGCATAATGATGATGGATTGCACGGTGGCTTTCCGCAGATAAGTTTTTACGAAATTTCCCGTTGCGTGTAATGTGTTTTGGGACTTTTAAATTAGCTAAGTACTCGCGGTGTCAATTTTACGGGGTGACTTGAGAGCCAAGTTTTTTTTTAAATACTGATGAATGTTTTCGCACCAAATCATTCTCTGTCATTAGGAAATTCAATTTGGGCTTCAGTTTCGTTATCTCGTTAAAAACTTGGGAAGATTTTTGATATTCTGTATAAGTAGCATATTAATAAAGGAGTCATTATTGTTTATCAAAAATCACTTATAATGTCTTATTAGAAATATTTAATAGAATGGTTATTACTTATTAATATAACCGAATAGTTTTTAAAATTATTGTTCAAAGTTTATCTAAAAATGAAGTATCTTATTAGAAAAAATGAGTAAGGTATATCTTATAAGAGCCACTGTTACAACTGTTTCAATTACCTCAAAACAAAAGTTCTAAACATCTTATTTCAATCCAAATAAGACTCAGCTCTATTTGAACTTTTAAAGCTCAATTCAGAAAGTTCGAGACATGAAGCTTTTATGGCAGAGCGTAGTTCTGTAAGTGGGCCATATGCTGGTAGGTACTTATTTTGGCTTCATTAAAGCTAAGTAGCATTTAATTATGTGAGAAATCTTAGACATCCTATCATTGTAAAAAATACACATCTTCGATTTAGAGTCATTGTATGGCTTTATGATATGTATGTAACTAATGCAAAGATTTGTAATTATTTGTTGAAACTGAGATAAGTGGGCAAATCGTTTATCTAAGTATCATTTTCTAAGATAAATCTTCATTAGAAAATTTTGTGGACGTAAGACTTAACTAATGTGAAAATTACATCGTTGTGTAGTTTAACCGTAATCATAATCAAAAAGCCATAAGTTGTAAAAAAATCAAAACCGTTGTACTTTGATCATAATAACTTAATCAAAATTACGTTTTACGTTGATCATCAACCCTTAGTGTTAAAGTCTCTAAAAAATTGCCCATCCCAGCCCAGCCCTAACCGGCCCTAAGTACCTACTAATATTCTTAAGGAATTATTTTTTATTATTTATTTTTTATTATTAAACATACTTATAGAAAAGTATAAAACAGTTATGACTGCAACAAAAAAACAGTAAAAATCCCTGGAGTAATTAATGGAATTACCAAAAAGTGGTGAATTTTAATTCCACCGTCGCCGTCAACTCTTGCCTATTGTAGGAAGTTGGGAAATGTTTTAATTAGCGCCGCGCTTAAAATCTCACTCAATGACTTATTAGTGACGTGTCTGATTGAGGCGTGAGCGATAAGCGAGTAGTTTTCACATTCAAAACATTTTGCACATATTTTTTGTACTTTTTATCATAATATTCTGGTCTGAAAGTGAGCTGCCTTAGCTTTGTAGTGATGTTACTGTGTAATAAATATAATTAGACAATGTACCCACGCTAATATATTATCTTACAGGCGTGAAGTTGGTGAGAATCTGGTAAGATTTGGATCCAATATGATATTCAATACATCAAATCATCAGATCATTTTTTTTATCATTCTTGTTAATACGTTATAACAATTGATGAATGCACTTTTGAGCAACAAAATGATATATTTCCTTGTTAGAAAATTTATTTAGTCTTAATTTTAAGAACATGAAATATTTAACATTTTTTTTGTAAACCTTTCAAAAATGTATCACATAATTGAGAACGATATTTTTCTCACTTTAACACTTTACACGTTATAGAAACACTTCATTATCAACACTTTTAACATTTTAAAAATTATCATCGTTTCCTTCTTAACTCTTTTGGGATGAAACAAAAGACTTATTTGCAGTTTTTACCACTAACATTAATGAGACGAGCTCTCAACATCTGTCTGACGGTAAATATTATGCCATAAACAAACATAAAATATAAACCGACTGCGTAGGTTTGGCTTGTGTATTCTTATTAGAAAAATTAAAAAAATGTTTGAAACGATATTAAAAAAACTTTTCGATTTTGGAAATATTTTAACGATCTTTTTCTTTTTAATAAAAAAAATTCAATTTTTAGGGCTATCCTAGCTGCAGAAGTCACACCTAATGTAATACAATGCGTTGAAAATACACAAAATTCATCAAAAATCACACAACGCACACTACCATATGATTTGAGTATTTTAACATGCACACAGAGATAAACGTTCACAACAAATTAGTCTTCGAATTTCGACGACTTGGCTATCTCTAATCATTATAAGATGTTATCCCATACCAACTTCATCAGCATGAAAGAAAAATGACACAAAATATAAATATATCCTGTAATAAGGGTTGAACTGGAACCCTCGCCACTAACACTAATGAGACTGTCTGTCTGTCTGCAACGATGACGAGCCAGACGAGCGTCATTTACTCATTACCTTAGAGAACACATAGTCATATGTATATTGTGTCTTATGTGTATACTAAGAGCGGATGTTAGATTCTATGAACGGTTGCCACGCTGTGTTTTCTTATTAGAAAATTTAAAAATGATAAAAATCAAGGATTTCTACGTGTAAAGATGGAGAGTCAGAATATCAACAATGGGCACCTAAAATTAGTGTGCTTTTCTAGAACACTTTTATTTTGGGTGTAACTGAAACCTTGGTGGTAACTTTTTTAAAATACATAATTAAAAAGCAAATTAAACCGACTTCAAATTATTTACTTTATAATTTGAAATAATATTTGCACGAGTATTTTACAAATTAATCTTATAAGCTTAGAACTACCAAACTGAGGCAAAAATCTTGTAAAAAGCCCTTAGTTCACCACGCTGGCCAAGTGCGGATTAAGACTTCACATGCTTTTTGAACATTATGGAAAACCAATAGGTTTCCTCACGGTGTTTTCCTTCACTGCTACAGCAAGTGATATTTATTTTTATAAAGCGCATGTGACGTTTTTAAGAAAATCTTTGATGCGTGCTACTGGGATTCGAGCCCGGATCAATCGAGAAAGAGATCACACTATGTCATCTACATATTTTGAATTCACTATATGTACCTCTCAACTAAAACACCCTGTAGTTCCGAATGAACTAACCCTATCAAATTTCAACAACATGCGACGCAAATTAAAACTTAACAAAATTGATGCCAGAAAAAATTACGACAGCACAGGTGTCAGACAAAACTTGAGCTTGAACAAGACCTTTAGATTTAGGCCACAAAGGGCTTATTAAGACATACGGGGTCTTCTGATTAATAATTAATCTACCTAAAAATTTTTAGGAAAAAGCAAAGACATCTACTAAGGGAGTCATTCGTATCCAAAAAAAGAAAAAGGAGGCTCCACATTTTAATACTCTTTTTAAATAAAGAAAAGTACGTATATTAATGGTTATCGTTACCATGGCAACCAAAATGCAAGAACTACTTATCTCTTGTCTCACGCCGGATTAAATAGTTTGTGCGCCAATCAGGAACTTTAAAATGTATTTATATTTGTCTTTATACTATGAACATTTTAGTTAATGTTTATCAGTAAAATTAGTTGTTACCATGAGATATCTCACGACGAAACAGTTGTGTATGTTGGAATGAAATAAATAAAGAAGAAGATTTCTTACTCATCTATATAACATTTTGAATGCGTTCAATATCCAGTAAATATAGACGTCCATTCGAATTCAAATAAGTATGTAAAAAACCTAATATTTTCTCATCGGCAAACAAGTCGACCTTCCGCAAATATCCAATTCTGGCTCCGTATAAGCAATAAATAAGAGGAAAAGGCTTTCCAGACGGTGGAAAACGAAAAACGAAAAAGGGAAAAAGGAAAACGGAAAAAGTAAAAAAGGCAACGGATCGAAGTCTTTCGTCCGTCGGATCCAATAATCCTGCCGTCTGTCCGTCCGCCTAATGTGATCGTAGCCTAATGAAAAACGCTTTGCCCGTATTTATAGTAGAGCATATAAGAGTGATTTGTTAGAAATGTGTGTGATTAGATGCTTTTAAAATAGAGTAAAAGAAAACTAGGTATTGTATTATATAATTTTTTTTTATATAAATAGAGCAAGAGCAAATAAGCAATATAATAGAGCAAACAGACAGATGGGCCACCTGATGGTAAGTGGTCACCGTCGCCTACTGACACGTGAAACACCAGGGGGGGGGTCGCATAATATAAGATTTTATTATATATTCAGATATTATGTAATTTTATTTAATTATAATTATCTAATGTAAGAATTTTGTGTTTTTATAAGACAAGAAAACCAACAGACAGATTGTAAATCTATATAATATCTATCTGTATCATAGAAATATTTTAAATATAACGAACACGATATCAATTTATGTTAAGTATCTATTTTATTGTTATATTTTTTCGTTTCATTATTCAAAACGTTTACTTTTGTAGTAACAGTTGCAGTAATAACAACACAACACAATATAACAAAATACAAACAAGCTTTTATGTACGGTCTTCAAATTGTAATTTATTCGCAGCAGAATTCCTGACAACGCTAAATATTTCAAGTGGGACCCGACTATAAATACGGCACTCAGCTTCGCAAATGTTAAAAAGAAATCCTGAAATGGGTTTACGTTGGTAACGAAATCAACATAAATTTAGGAGAAAATTAAAAAATGGAGGCGTGTTATATTATTGTTATTTTCGACGGTATTAGAAAAATAATTTCCTTTCAACGCTTTTGTGTCTAATATTGAGTTTATTTTGTGTCTTATTTTTCATACTTTTCACTACAGTGCATCGAGCATATTATACACTATCGTCAAAGTATTTGTTTATTAAAGTCAGTCATTAGTTATGTGATATGTTAGTCTGTCTTAACATTTTCCTGGCACATTTTAATGGCACAGGTTCTGGGGAAAAATATGTTAGTAAAGGTTATGTATCACTAAAAAGTCACAAAACACCAATTGTCGCCAAAATAAAAGCGACCTAAAAGAAAGTCGAATTTTAAATGTCCCATTTTTGACATCCTAGCACTCCATCCAGACATATAAAAATCCTTGGTATTAAATAAGGTATTAATATACCCGTAGTTATTCATATTTCTGTTATATGAAGGGTAACTGAACACACCGGCCATATGGCGAGCGACCACTAACCATTGACACCCATTACTTCTAACTCGTTTTGAAAGGAACAAGCCTCTATTAAAGTTAACAATAAAAATGGTTTTAAACCTTAGAAGACACTAACGGTTGTGAACACCTGATATTAGTTAAAAGGCTAAAAAATAAAAAATACATTTTACTTTAGGGTACTTCCAACATTCGTAAATGTCTATACACGGACGGATGACCATAACCTAACTTACTAATTAGTATGGCATATGTCAGTATGTCTGACGTCTTCCCATACTAATGTAGTCCAGTCAGTTTGAACATTTAATTCACAATAATTCCAAAAGTTTTCAAATTTTGATGTAAGGTCGGGAATGGTATTAAAACAAACTATAAAATTTTGCAACCTGTTCTGCGGTCCGGAACATTGTTAAAATTGCAATTAAATTAATTTTTGCTATATGGTCGTGAAAAAAATTCCAAAAGTTCTGCAAACTTGGAGTGGTGTTAAATATATTATTTTACATCACGTGTCAAATTTGCAACCAATTTAAGTGTACGGAACATTTTTTTTTATTAAAAATTAATGTTTTTCTTTATTAAACTGAAGGAAAACGTTCCAAAAGTTCTGCAAATTTGACAGATATATCGGAAAAATATACCGAACGATTGTATAAATTTGCAACCTTTTACGTTGACCGGAACATATTTATTTATAATTCTTTTTAATTCGTGGTCATTTATTCGAGTAAGGTGGTCTCGGAATAATTACAAAAGTTTTGAAACTTGGTTGCAAATTGCAAATTTGCAACCTCATACGCGATCCGGAACTTTATGCAATTTGCAAAAATGTAATTTTTTTATTTTATCACCTTATTACATTTTTGCAAATTGCATAAAGTTCCGGATCGCGTATGAGGTTGCAAATTTGCAAATGCATCAGAATAGATGTTTTCGAAGTTTGCAACCAAGTTTCAAAACTTTTGTAATTATTCCGAGACCACCTTACTCGAAAAAATGACCACGAATTAAAAAGAATTATAAATAAATATGTTCCGGTCAACGTAAAAGGTTGCAAATTTATACAATCGTTCGGTATATTTTTCCGATATATCTGTCAAATTTGCAGAACTTTTGGAACGTTTTCCTTCAGTTTAATAAAGAAAAACATTAATTTTTAATAAAAAAAAATGTTCCGTACACTTAAATTGGTTGCAAATTTGACACGTGATGTAAAATAATATATTTAACACCACTCCAAGTTTGCAGAACTTTTGGAATTTTTTTCACGACCATATAGCAAAAATTAATTTAATTGCAATTTTAGCAATGTTCCGGACTGCGGACAAGGTTGCAAAATGAGATTTATTGTCGTCCCAATGTACCATTCACTTGACCGAAGTTTGAAAACTTTTGGAATTATTGTTAAATTTTCGATTTTGAATGTTCAAAATGACTGGACTAATGGCACAAGTTAACTAAGTATACGAATACTTTGACGACAGCGTTCCAGTGCCGTGAGCACGAACACTATCGTCAAAGTCAGTCATTAGTATGTCATATGTCAAACTGTCTGACATCTTCCCATACTAATGGCACAGGTTAAGTATACGAATAATATGACTTTTCTACGTCACGGCGAGTTATAAGCGTGGCAGTAATAATCCTTCTAACACACATTCGAACTACAACTCCTTTGCTATATGTAGAAGACTGTCCTATAATTTCGTTTTCACCTTGAAACCATGCCAAGGACCGACGTCTTAAGACACACCCATTTCAATTTCATTAGACGGTGCGTCCTTAAGAAAATCTATTCATTCAGCATCAGCTGATTCGTTCATCTCGCTCCCACTAATGAGATTCCATATGCAAATGTTCGGCATCCCGCTCTAACGCCGCGAAGTAGTGACGTCATAACGAGGTCGTCTTTCAGATTCACTCATTAAATAAACAAGGAGTAAAAAGTGCGTTAGAACGGCAGGGTTACCTTTTGAATGAATAGGATTAAAAAGTAGTAAAAAAATAATTCTGAGTGTGTGTTTGCAGCTAGTTTAATTTTTAGCAAATAATGAAAGGAAGTAGAAATATGAAAAGATGTTGCTGTCTCGGATCGCGTAGAGATTCGAGTTGCATGTTGACTCACGTCGCGTGGTTACGAACGATACGTGACGGCTCGAGTTGCGTGGTAACTCAAGTTAGGTGGTGAATTAAATCAAGAGGCGACTCAAATCGCCAGGTGACGTAACCTATTATTTTTTACTTAAACTTTTTTTTAAGAATGTGTGGTATGATTTTGATTTTTTTAAGATCCTTTAACATTTTTAAGAAACGTTGCCAGTACAATCGTCGCACCCAAGTTAGCAAGTCCTGCTGGGGTAACGTGCCCGACGCCCGTTTTAATTCGTATCCCGACCCCGTCGTTCTTCATTATCTTATTACTTAGCAAACTTTGAGCACCGCGGCTGGGACGACTTGATATTTGCTGTTTTAAAGGTTATTTTGTTACATTTGTTGGTGGCAATTTTTTTTGTGTTTTAAACAGTGAACAGACAGGGCCTTGGCCTATGTTAAACAATGGACAAATGACAGCAGAATAAGAGAGAAAAAGAGACATCATTAAGTGAGAAAATAGAGAAAAATACCATTTAAAATTGTGAACAGTATCGGAACTTCATCATATTTGAAGGTTATATTTTGGAAGCGTGAGCTTCAGTGATAATTTAATTTTGTTTGTTTAAATGACTTACATTTACCTTATATTTTTGTTGCAGTACAAGCATTTCAGTGCCATTGTCAAAACAAAATTTCTGAGTCTTTGAAAACGTAACGAAATAACTACTCAAATATTTGAGCGATTCAAGCCTTTCCTTATTGAGCTGTGAAAAATTAAATCTTCATAGTTTTGATAATTTAAGAACCTGGTTATGAAGTCATCGGTATTTCAAGTCAGCTGACAAGGACACATAGCACCAGCTGTCAAGATAAGTCCAAAACGTCTATATTTTATCTTTATAAATTTGAAAAAGGAAAAGAAACAACAGAACGCCCAAAACACTATTCCATGAAATTTGAATTTAAATTATTACTTTTAATTATAGTTGATATAAAAAAATAGGTTCAATGTTGGAGTTGATGTTTCCAACATAGGTCTATTTCCCAACCAAGTACCAGGGCATCATACTCGCGGTAGAGATCTCAAGACGGCGAGAGTTGTTCTAGAGACGTCAATGTACCTTCACCTTGACCAGCTGAACTCGAGTCTCACGGTCTCACCCCACCGCCGCCTTGGAAGGGTTGCTTTTGCTAACTCACTTAGTTCCAAGTAGTACACTTAGTTCCAAGTGGTTCCAACTTAAGAACTTTCTGGAATGTTATGCATAGTTTAGGTCTTAGTCTTAGTCTGGGATAAACTGTGTAAGAGGTCGTTCTAGATACACCAATGGCAAAGGAATCTCACGAATTGTATGTTTGTTGTGATACTTCCGCCTACAAAAGGGGGACAAACAGGATATAACAGGAAACAAATAACGAGTACCGTATCTACCTACCTATTTATATTGTCTTAGTAGTCATGTCAGTAACCCATTAATGACACATAGGGTCGGGTCTCCTCGCACAATGAGAGGGATGTAGGCCGCCGTCCACCACGCTGGCCACGCAATAAATTAATAAAAACACTGAAGCTGCACTTCTAAATATCCAAAATAGCATTTTGATTTTGCAAAATTATTACATCATTTGCTTAAATTAAAAGATAAATTAAAGAAGGTTGTAATTTTGTAAAGTTGTAATTACATGAATTAAATTTGGTCCACGCTTTCTAAAATAACTCACAAAATAAATTAATTAACCCACTAAGAAATTTTGGATTAAAAAAATTTGATATTACCTACCTAGTACAATAATAAAATAATTATTGTAAAATTAAAGAAATTTCATTCTACTTTCTATATTTTTCAGCCTTTAAAATTCATTAAACATAGTTATTAAACATATTTATAATGTAGTTTTTGAGATGTTAGTTAATACGTTTTAGTGACATACGAGTATTATTACACTATGAAATCAGTTTTGGCTATTAAAGCCAACAAATTAAATTCCTTTTAAAGCAAGATATTTTTATACAACTTTGAAAACAAATCGTAGTTAAAACTAAATACCTTGAACGTATTCTGTAAACAGTTTAAGCTATGTAGTAATTGGGTCAGAAAAACGAGATGTAAGCACCACTGTGGCATCAAAGGCGCCGACGGCGGCGAGATCAAAGTGCCGTCGGCATCCGTGCCCCTTTGAACTTGCCGACGGGCAAGTACTGTGCGTTTAGAATACCTTGTAAGCCCTTTACTAGTGATATTTTAGAGTTTGTGTATAATTCGGTTAGATTATTCCAGATTGTGATTAAATAATTTACGAAAGGTTTTTGTTTATTTAATTGAAGATCATAAATATATCTATATGTCGGAGAAAGACCATTTCTACTCGACATCATCATTAGTGGTTACGTGTTCAGCAGTGGGCGTCATTTGGGTATAATGCAAGCACAAACAAAGTACTAGTACTTCAGGTTTACACACTATTTATTCAAGGTATCACAATATTCACACACGTACAAGTTAGTTTAATGGATGGCCTCAAACTCTTGATAAAGAGCAGCGAGTTCGTGACACCGTTCATACTCCACCAGAACCTTAACTCACAACTGGTCCACTACGACCCCATAATCCCTCGAATCTCCAATAACTCCACACAATAAATGGCGAACTAGAACGTGTACCGACCACGCTCTGAGTTATCCTCTACTTTCAGCCTATTTCGTAAACATTCGATTACAATTATTATCACAATTCACAATACAACAACAAGATGTAGTAGAAAAAACTATTGACAATAAATGACATTCCAAACAAGATTTGACAGATTACTCTTTTTTTTTAAAACAAGTTCAAAATAAGGTTCCAAACATTCTCGCATTGTATGGCCAGTAATCAACTTGGCTTGAATCCTTCTCCGACACGGCCTTCCTGACCTCTCACACGTCCTCGTGTGATGATAGGGGACGACCACCATCGATATCTGTGAAGACAAACACGTAATTTTAAAGTAATTTGTTCGGCCACTCCTGACCAAAGGGTTACATCTGTTTTGCAAAAGCTCTATCTTATCTCTCTACTCATAAATACACTTCATACTGACGTCTTAAGGCCACCTCGCCTTTCATTCCATTGAATGGCCACCTCGCCTTTCAATAGCTACCTCGCCCTTGAATAGCCACCTCGCCCTTCAATGGCCACCGCGTCACTTTAGACACTTTACACAGACACAGACAATTTACACTTTATTGCCAACCTAAAGAACAGTCAACACCTAAATCAATCCAAATTGAAAACTGCTCACCAAATTATAATAACCCCGTTAACAATCCACCACATTCACACCGTATCAGTCCACTCGTGTCTCCGTATTGAAAGTTTCGTATTGCGCCTAGTAACTTCCGTATTTGAGCGCCGTGATGCCACATGTTCCTCGAGGCCGCATTCTTAATACATCACAAACAGTCGCACTGCTACCACAGCTTCGCGGACGACTGAAACATTTAAAAGATTTATGACAAAGTTCTCCACAAACATAACATTTTATAAAAGCAAAGTTTAATTTAGAGTCATCTTGCGTAGTATTTCAAAAGGTCCTGTTGTCTTTTTGACATGAAAATGTCATAAAATGCAATAACACATTTTCCAACTTGTGTTTTGCCAATTTTAAAATTTACATTTCTCAAACAATAGAAACAAGCTTGTGTGAAAACAACCAAAACAAACAAAAGAGCAAAATATTCAAATTCTACCGATTTATACCAGAAAAAGCTACTCGAGAAAACCACGTTTCATTTAACCGCAACCATATCCAAACTAGGAAAAACAATCAATTTACTCCCCTGTATAGGTATAGGTACCAAGACCCGTAACATCCAGATCATCTTCAATAGCCGGCGGGTTGCATAGCGCCTCCACAAGTAGTCTCACGCTGTTTTGTTGCATCTCGAACATGGTCCGCCAAACATTGTGCTCCTCCAAGTAACTATCCACGTTTGTGCTCGCACCGATCCCACTTCTGATGTCGGAGAAAGACCATTTCTACTCGACATCATCATTAGTGGTTACGTGTTCAGCAGTGGGCGTCATTTGGGTATAATGCAAGCACAAACAAAGTACTAGTACTTCAGGTTTACACACTATTTATTCAAGGTATCACAATATTCACACACGTACAAGTTAGTTTAATGGATGGCCTCAAACTCTTGATAAAGAGCAGCGAGTTCGTGACACCGTTCATACTCCACCAGAACCTTAACTCACAACTGGTCCACTACGACCCCATAATCCCTCGAATCTCCAATAACTCCACACAATAAATGGCGAACTAGAACGTGTACCGACCACGCTCTGAGTTATCCTCTACTTTCAGCCTATTTCGTAAACATTCGATTACAATTATTATCACAATTCACAATACAACAACAAGATGTAGTAGAAAAAACTATTGACAATAAATGACATTCCAAACAAGATTTGACAGATTACTCTTTTTTTTTAAAACAAGTTCAAAATAAGGTTCCAAACATTCTCGCATTGTATGGCCAGTAATCAACTTGGCTTGAATCCTTCTCCGACATATATAAGAACAGTTATAAATTTTTACACTTGTAATTATCAAATGTTTTCATTGGTAGCTTTTGGCGAGTTTTATCATAAAACAATCCAAAGTAAACGTTGTTTTATATTACATCGTAGACTACCAGAAGGACTTTGAATCGAATTCAAAGTTCAACTTTTTGAAAATTGTTTTGCGAAATAAGATTTTGTTAGAAAAATTTCATACTGATAACATACATGTTTAACTAGTATTAAATAAAAACGCATGTTAATATAGTCTTGATTGCGAAATTAATAGGTATTTTAGAAATGTATGGGTAAAAAGAATTCAACCTTTTCCTTAATTGTTTATATAAATCCACAAAATCTTTCAGCTCTCACAAAAAATAAACGTGAGGGTGGTGAGGAGGTAGTCATTTAAGAAAAAGGTAAGTAACAAATTGCAATGGTTTTACTATATTACTCAACGGTCACAACGACCACTTGCAACCACTCCTAACATCTAAGTTGTACAAAAAGCTCATATCTCCCTCACACAAAATTTTCATACAAAACGTTTCCAAAACACTAAGTTCTAGACAAACTCTGAGTCGTAAAAACCCGAAAGTTTATTGCAAATACACCGCCCGCCGCCCGCCCGCCGTAACACGGTATTCCTTTGCGAAGAAACCCCGCCGGATTAAAAAGGGAACCATTCGTGTGTGAACGCTACTGTATCTCCGAACAAAGGACGGAAAACATTTTCTTTTTAAGCTTGGTGAGTAGATAAAGCTATGCGATGGTGATGCGAACGCTATATGATAACACAATCGCTGTATCCAGAGAGGTACAGATATCTGTTTGGGATAGAATGCCACCAATGCGGAATAAATGGATTATATTATTTATTATATCATTTAATATTATAATAATAATACATACTAATAATAATACGTAGACCTACTGTAAGACGACGTTTGGAGCTCGTAAAAGCGGCTGCTGCGGATGGCTGAAACTACTGACTGGATCTTGTATTTCGGTAGTGCTCTAGGTTTTTTTCCAAATTATTAGTTATTTGAGAGTGGACTGGAGTAAACATACACCACAAGATAGTTCTAAGCGCTTTCTCAGGTTCTTTAATCTTTCTGAATCATCGTCATTGCACCATTGAGCAGAATAGCATCCCATGCTACGTAAATATTTAAAAGTATGGGAATATATACGATTATCGTACGTCCGACAGTGAGTTACAATCCTTAGCGAAATCTCAACGGATACTAAAGTTCGCTATAGAGATGTCTGCGGCGCGTCTTTATATCGGCGTCTCGCGGATCGTAATATACGCGCTACATTACATACCTACTTATTGTATATGTATATGGATGTATTTAAACCATTTTTAGATTAGATGATGGTAGTATTTTGGCTTTACTAAAGATTTTCTCATTCAAGACTTGCCTGTTAAAAAAAATAACTTTGAAAGAAGTGGTATACAATTATCTATACTAATATAATATTATAAAGAGGAAACATTTGTATTTTTGTATGTTTGTAACGAATAAACTCAAAAACTATTGGGCCGATTTCAAAAATTCTTTCACTATTGGAAAGCTACATTCAGCCTGAGTAACATAGGCTATTAAATTAAAATAAAAAAAAAATTCATTGGCAGAGCGAAGCCTGCTGGGTCAGCTAGTCTAATATAAGTTGCCTTGATAGACCCGTGGTTGCTGAAAAATGATAAAATAACCAATATATTACACCACAGATCATACTTAGAATCACAGATACTAATGTCACCTTAGCCATGATTCTGTGTGATTTGTGTCTTTAGTGATCATTTAAATCACGGGATCCACATGCTTGTTCGTTAAAGATCGCAAGTGTTCGTACTTAGTGACGTTTCGATTTTTAAACTCTGACTAAAATCAGTAACATTCTTATTCCAAAAAAAGAAACAATAAAGAGCTCTAATAGAAGTAAATACGAGTAGCAATCTCTAACTTTACAATGCCGAATAAAGAATTTAAACGACATATTATTCAAATATAGAATCTTTTTCCACAATGAAGATGCATTGGGACGTCTGGGGACAGCGCCCCCTGGTGGCAATAACTCACCGAACACGACCCATGAATCGCACCTTGCTAATGTAGCGTAATACGAGACAGGATATATTACTACACTCTTTCCAGCCTTTTTATGTATTTTTGTCTGTATTTAATATGAGGTATCAGTCTGAGGTATTTGAAGATCGTAAATAAATGATACATTCATATCATAACATAACGATCTCTTAAAATAAGTTCTAAGTTTTTTTCCTAATTATTAGTTATTTGAGAGTGGACTAGAGTAAATACACCACAAGATAGTTCTAAGCGCTTTCTCAGGTTCTTTAATCTTCCTGAAGACGCACAATTGAGCCTGATCTTTGGCTCGTCTCATTCGGTTACGTCGCAGGTTGTCGCAAGTTACGGCGCAGGTCATTGCACCATTGAGCAGGATAGCATCCCATCCCATGTTGTACGTTAAATCTTAAAAAATCATTTACTTATAACATATATAAAAATGGTGCTTATTATAACTGTAACTAGGTATATGAATTTGTAACCATCATTGCTTTACATATTTACAAAATAGGGGACCAAAATGTCAACTTCAGGTAATTTTAAAAATAATGATAAAACGCCCATAAAATCGATTATAATTTTGAACATATTATGATAACACAAGATTTTCGTAGGTTTTGTATGTCAAACATGGATTTCGACCTCATAATATTTGACAAGTTATACCCAAATGATACCTACTTTTATGAATCGAGAATGATCTTAATTTTAAAATTTATTTCGTAATTTAATACATTTGTAAGTGCACTCTACCAATTGTGACGTGAGTTATATCAGCGGTTATCCTTATTAAAATTATAGTCGCATGTTGTCTACATTGCCATTCCAAATCTAAACCAGTACCCTTAGTCTGAGTTTTAGCGATACAGAAACGAAACGTTTGTGCGTTTCGTTTCGGATAGATACGTAAATCATACACAGCTTACTACACAGGAGTCCACAGTGTAATAACAAATAGAGGTAAAAGATTTTTAGAGGAGTTAAAAAATTTAAAATCAAATTTTGTATGGAGTGAAAGATATGAATATTTATCGTTAGACATTATAATACTAACAAATATTTAATAACTACGGGATAATATTAGTTCGAAATTTTACAGTGCATTACGGCCAATTCACGGTTATTATGTTTCATTAATATTATTAAACATTGAAAGTGTGTTAAATAAAAATAAAGCAATTTTTGTGATGATTTATCTAGGTAACGCTTTATTAATTGTTTAACTCTTCTAAAAATCTTTTTCCTCTGTTGGTTATTACACTGTGCATTTTCGTCTGGTAAGCTGTGTATGTGTGCGTTTCGTTTCGGAACTGCTAAAACTCAGACTAAGGGTACTGTATTCAAACTGTTTCTCTGTTAGGGCGGGCCGGCTTCCGGTAATGGCCGCCGTGCTTCCTGCAGCGCGTTCCGGCGTTTTGCTGCCAAGAAAAAAAGCTTTTCCGAACAGGGCTTGTGGTGTTTTTTCATGTTTTTGGTGAATTATTCGCTTCAATATAATTTTTGAAAATTCGATAATGATATAAACAGTTATTTCTGATGTTAATCTTACCAATGTTTTATTATTTTAAAACAAAATGGAGTTACCTACTTAGAAAGATACGAGTAGTGTACCTACACAATTTAAAATTTTACATACTTTTGATGTCATCTCCTACTTTTCTTTTATTCTCTTCTCATTTATCGGTAAACATACATATTAAATAGGTATTTTAAAAATATCAGTAATATTAGACTAACTATGATAATAAAAAATATATTGATCATGCAATAAGTTAAATAAAAAATCGTTCAGGTTAACATTTTAATTTTTATACACAACCTTTAAATACGCTCTATGATGCCCACTTTCGTACCAGTAATACAATTTTCTTCGTAGCAAAATATCAAAGAATTAAGATGAAAACCTCTGACTCCGTTCTATAGGAAAACCAATTTCGATACCCTTTGGTTGGCAAAACTGATTTGCTTCGTCCAAGGCGGCGTGGCTTCCGGTAATGGCGGTTCCTCTCTGAGACGAGCTTCCGGTCCTTTGAAAAGAGAACGTTTATTTAAAATAATGTTGCAAAATTTCAACTACTTATTCATGTCGAACACGTGTAAAAAGTAACACAGCAAAAAATCACTTGAGTATTTTTTTAAAACAATCTATTCGGATAAAAGTGTTCGTTAATTTTTTGCGACAAAAAACAACATACGAAAATGTTTGTACACCAAAAACCACCATATACGATAAATAAGTAAGTAAACACCATTTCCCCAACATGTCAACCAATTTCTACCACTCTTTTAAATTCCGGAATTCGTTAGGCGAAGTAATTTAAGTACAAAAACTTGGCAACAATTTGTCGGAATCGCATCCGTCGGCGACAGATGCCATTAGCGACAATCAGACGCAATGTTCGAGGCATCACTCTTGTACAGGACTCATGGAAATGAGAACAAAAAGTCGGTGAAAAGGTAAGGATGGAAGATAAATAAGGATAAGAAAAAATGTAATCGGAAAGAATTACAATAGATAAGGTATATCACAAATACCTAGATTAAATAAATATGTATATAAGCAATAATAATATGTTTTATTTAAGGGAAATCTTCCAGATCCGGTCTGTGGATCAGCTGTGCTCCGATTACGTCACCATGACTTAGAAAACTTCGATAGCGTGATTCAGGATACCTGTGGCGCCATCTCTTGGCGAATAACGGAAACTTTTTCATAATGCTTCGTAAGTCGTTATAATCTTTTAGTTGCGGATAGCCCGTAAGTAATATAATGTATTCGTATCATTTTTATTTATCGAGAACATCAAAACGATCGTCGCCTATCTATAAACTACTGATAGGTCTAGTGCAGCTTTCTTTACTGCAGTCGTAAGTTGTTTTCAATGCATTTATCACAACATTTATCGTCTGGATAACATTTTCTGTATGCAAATTAAATCGAAATCCGTCTATAGATAACTCGACATGGTGTGAACTTTTATGACTTGTCATTTTTATCTGTTTTACATTACTATGAAATGGAACAGCCTTTTTACCTGCATATGATCGCTTTAGTTTTTGCTTGCTTCTTCACTTAGGTGAATTTGAAAATGGTTAATTCCGTTTGATTGATTTATTAAGACCTGAATTTGAAAGTTTGGAAATAAAAAGTTGGTTATTCCAATTACTTTTTATTATTATTTTATTAATTTATTATTCTTTATTTTTATAGATTGTGGAAAACTTACACTGAAGTATAGAGAAGTTTCAGGAATAGCAAAACCTTTATTATGTTATAGATACATACTTGTAATTCAAAATTCATTATAAACTTAACGCATTTTCAGAGATATTAATAAAACCTGAAACTAACTTTTTTCGAAACCATCAACACAAACGTTTCCATAAACTTAGAATCTGTCAATAAAGATAGGTAATAAGAAAACAAAAAATAAATCAAAAATAATTTCAAAAATCATTTATTACCGTTCACCGCATCCATTCCTCAGGCTTCATTGTACTGAGCAAAGTTGAAATCGTTAAAACTCTCCGGAGGAAAGTAAAATGGAATTATGAAGAGCCTGCAGCAGCCGAGTATCTCAGCCACCTGTTGAGAGGCTAATTAATTCAATTCTCCACCACTTGAGATGGAAACAAACAATATGACCCCGAGACACTACCTACTTTATGTTTTCCTCACGTGAAAAATTAAATTAATGTGCTGAATTAAAATAAATGTCTAATTAAATTAAATTATTGGACTGAAATTCTCTGTGGCTTGTTAATTTATGCTACTTTCATTTATTTCTAACTAGACTATGCCCACCGCTTAGTTTACATAGATTTTAGAATTTGGTCCAGAAAGGGATAAACAATAACATTCATAATAGTATTAGGATATAGAATAATTTGTAGACACAGATTAGTATAAATAACCATAATTTGTTGTTTGTGCCTTTTTTTGTGATTAAACATCTGATGGAAACAAATGATTAGGCTAAAAGATAGGTCCACTTTGCCCTCACAATGAGACGGAGGCCTTAGTCCACCACGCTGAACTAATGCGAAGTCCACCACTTCGCATACCTTTGAGAACTTGTTTTTTGTGGACTCTCAAGCAAACAGGGTTCCTTACGATATTTTCCGTCACTGTTACAACAAATTATATGTTAATTGTGTAATAGACTGTAAAAGTCTATTTGCCTTATTAATATGTGTCGTTCGTGTAAATACCTAAGTAATATTTTTATACATAAAAAAGGACTCAATAATACGTATTCAGCTTTACTACTTACTGTTTAGGGTTGTGTACATCTCATTATTCGTTTCCCAAACGTGTAATAATTTGCATGAAGGTAATTTGTTAGGGTTGCCAACTGTTTGAATTTTAATAAGTCTAATTGTACGCTGCATTGGTACTCATTAGGACTAGGATGACTGCCTTAAAATAAGTTTCTTCACCAAATGAAATAATGTCGGCGGATTCGGCGGATCATGAGGATGTCGATAAGGAATGAAGACAATACCACCTAAACTGACAATCTTTTAAAGTAGTCTAAATGGGACTTATATTCAAGCTCCCCAGAGGAGCTACTACGACACTACCTACCACCTAAAAACTAACCAATCACTTCAAAAACCACTATACAATTTTTGCAAGGCCGAATAAAAATTGTTTCTTATGACGAAAAATGATAAGAGAATGCTTCAATCCTTGAGGTTGACCAGTGACCTCACACGTGGCTTCGCTAGCTCTGTCAGTACCCATTAATGACCCACTACAGGGTCGGGTCTCCTCTCACAATGAGAAGGATGTAGGGTAAGGTTGCCAGTATTGGACCACTTAACTTTAAATTGTCATCACTGCTGAAAAATGATAAGAAGCGACAACGTGATTGATGATTTTAATAAGCCTTATATATAAGAACTCACTGGTGTCATTTAAGATTTTTTGCCCAGACCATATGGCGGTAAAATATAAAAATCCAGTTTTGTAATGGTTGCTTTCTTTGGACCACTGTTTCCTTGATTGGACCAGTCAGTTTCTATGATTGGACTTAGAAAATTTTCTCTACTGGTCCATTCAACGCTCCAATGAGAATACAAATAAATAAGAGAACAATATTTTTTTTATTCTTTATTTACTTACTTATAATAATTATAAGACTAAACAACAGTTACAAGAGAAAATAAATGATTTTACTATAAATATTTATAAGCGAAGATTTGACGACAAAAATTTAGTGTCGCCTTTGGTACTCCATACATCCTGCATGGCTCATTTAGAGCAATTTCTTGTTTATTTAAAGTTTCTAAGGCCAGTTTCATGCTTTCTTCATTCCATGAATAATATTCTCCGCGTTTCGCCATGCTGAAATAAAAAATAAATGATTAAAAATACAATTTTTAGAAGTTCCTATGATTGGACCAGTCCAATCAAAGAACTTCGCACCGGTCCATTGATGGCAATTCACTCATCAAGCACAAACATGATAATAGAACAAAAACTGTTAAGTACTCAGATAAATAATAATAAAATATAGTAGGACAAATGAATAAGGTGTGCAATTATTAAAAAACCATATTCAAATCCTTAATATAACTGGACTTACATGGTAAAGTGTGTCGCGAGATTTTAACATCAAATGCTTGCGAAACTCTGTGCAGCTCGTCCTTCCCAAATGAAGCCCCTGGCGACGCTGGCGGAAGCAGGGGTGGGTACCGGTTTAAATAGGCTCCGATTCGGCACTACGGTTGATTTTTAAAGTCATTCGTTGTCAAGAATCCGAAGCGGTCCAATCAAAGAGCTGGTCCAATGATCGCAACCTTACCCTAGGCCTTAGTCCACCACGCTGGCCTACTGCGGGTTGGTGGACTTCGCATGCCTTTGAGAATATATTTTTTTTGTGAACTCTCAGGTGATATTTAATTTTATAAATCGTACATAACTTTTATTACAAAGTCATTGGTGCGTGCCACTGGGATTCGAACCCGGATCCCTCGATTCGAGGTCGAATTCTAAGCCACTGGGCTATCACCGCTGCGATAGCTAGCTCTATTTCATGAAAACCACATTAATTTCACACCTTTACGGGGCGCTTGGTAACCTACAACCACAAATGACTTCGGGCAGTTCAAAATACTCATCAAATAAATTCACTGGACTTTCTTTTCGAACCCCAGACATTGTCACCGAGACTAATTCGTGCAGGTGGCACCAAGTCATTAAAAACAGTTTATTGCTCGCTTGTCGTATCGTGGGCGGTGAGCATATACTTTGGGTCTTCATCTTCGGTATTTTTTGAGCTGAAATTTCTCTGCATGTGGTGAGAGATAAACTTTAAGATGGAATTATAATACCAGCTCGTCATAAATCATTAGCGTCACTTTCATACGACTTTTTGACTATAAAAGGATAGGCATTTGCAGCCAGTGTGAAAGATAGGAAAACCATGACTAAGCAAGCTTATGTACTTCCTTTCTGTACAATTGTTTCTAATATCCTTTTTAGTGTCTATCTATCTTAAACCTTTTACAATGAATTAAAAATAAGTGTTAATGTATTTACATGGCTACTAAGTTTCAAACACGCTGTTTACTTTAAAAATGAAACGAGCAGTGGTACCATTTATCGTTTCTTTATAAAATGTTATCATACCCTTCTAAATAAACTATTTTCCTTACTTTTTATAGTAAACTCCATCAATGCACTGCATTTAAATGCTTCAAAATTAAACACGTTTCGTTTAAACTCGACCATTACACAACTCACTTACACATTGAGCATTTCATCGCGAGGCTCGTTACAGTTCCTCGTCATCAGTGCAACACCAGCCTAACTCCTTCATTGGCTATCGTGGCTGCCATCATGCGGCCATATTGTTTTTAAATTTATTACCGTAATTACGCAATGTTACGACAGGGACTGGACAAACGGACACGCAAAATGTAATTTTTTCAATGGGTTTGCTTGCAACATTGTTGTATCCCACTCCTGGGATGGGTTGTTTTATATTGGACGATCACTGTCAATAGATCGATGTATTTTTTAAATTAATAAGTGAGATATAAGTCATTTAAAGCTCCGATTGTAATCATATCCAACTTTAGACAAGACCAAAGTAGGTGCTAGGTTTAGGTAAGTGTATTGTCTAAATTTGTCTACTAAAAGTAAACTAATCTGTTCTCTGGTAATCTGTATCCAGGGTAGAGGAAAGAGAAGAACCTTATTGCTTTACAGTATCTTTTCTGGGCGAATATTCTAATTATCACAAATGAGATTTTAAGGAAGGTCATCATTAATCTATACATAATATAATATTTTTTTTATATGTAATAATTTATAATAATGCTTTACACTCATAGCCCCACACTAGGATTCCCTGTGTCATGGGTGCCATGGACAAAGACGAGCCTTGAACACTTATAAACATAATAATATTCATACAACCCTACGAATTAAGCATCAAAATTTTATAAGCACTGTACTCTACAATAGTTTACTCAGATACTATTAAGATAGTAGGCATGGAACATTTCGCTTGAACGTTAATATGGCACTTAAAGTAAGTATAGCACTATTATTATTATATAAAAAAGCGAATATTCATATTATCATTGCAGTCGTTAAATAAAAGTTTCACATCAACTTCAAGAAATTGCACTTTATAAAACTAAATTAAGACACGTAAAGCAATAAAATTTATGTGAATCAGTCCCGTGGGTGTTGCGATCATAGGCAACCGGTTCCGTATCTACAAATACGATAAAACAACGTAACTAAAAATGCTCAGCATGCAATCGAGAGAGCTATCTATGTCTGGTTTTTCTCTAAGTACATGACAGAGTCAGAAATAATAAAATCCGTGGAAGAACGAAAGTTACCGACATAGCTCTCAAAGTTGGCAAATTAAAGTAGTAATGAGTTGGCCATATCATTAGAAGGACCGATAACAGCTGGGAAAGAAAGGTCTTCATGTTTTGGAGGAGTTAAACCAGCCCACTTTTGACCAAGTGGACTCTGATGCCCTGAAGAAGACAGTCAGATACTGTTGAATTCATAGGACTGGCCGCAGTCGCGTCGATTTAAGAAGGCATGGGCCTTCAAAATGGAAACTGAAGTATCTAGATATTTCAGTTTCCTAACTTAAAGAGCTATGGCGGTATGGAATTTGTCCTTACAAATTTTGTCACATTTTACAAATGGGAACCTAGTGGTTAGACAGTACATGAAAAGTATCTCAATTGATCCTAATGTGTTTTTTCCTTATCTACATACAAAATCAATTTACAATAGAACATATTTATTGTAAACTGATTTATGTGTGTATATGTACTCAAGTCTCAAACTCAAACTCAAAAGCTTTTATTCATTATTAGGTACAATTTGTGCACACTTAATGAAAGTCGTACAGATAAATTATACATTCTACATTCATCCCCTACAGATTCCCTACAGAAGAATTATATTATATTAGCAATTTATTAAGTGTAAGAAAGCTATACATATTATTCTTATTATTAGAAACACATAAAACAACTACAAAAGTAGGAACCAACGATAATAAAAAGAGGAGAGTAAAAATACTCACCGATATTGTTAAGACTAAATTTGCAAGGCACCAATACACGAGACAAGCAGCTTACCTTTATAACAAAGTCAACGCAATACTAAATATTTACCCTTTACACAAACATGAACTTAAAAAAACTGTAACTAAGTGGTTGACTAATTTTACCTATGGAGACACAGAAAACTTATTAAATAGAATAGCCTAACGGACACACACACACACACATACGCACGCACGCACTCACACAACCACACACACACACACACACACACAACCACACACAGACACACACACACACACACATACACATACACACACACAGACATAGGGTGTTTTGTTTATAAGATATGGAAGAGTGGGACATCCTGGCACAGGTAAATTTTTACTTAAAAGGATGTCCCAACAACAGTTAATTATTGTACTCACTTTATGTAACAAATAAACTATTTTTCATTTTCATTTTCATTTTTTCATCCGCTTTGATCGCCCCTCAGACAAAACGTAGACTGGGAGAAAAAAGCGGGCGGAAAAAAACTCCCAGCACTGTACTCCCAGTACAACATAAATGTATTGTATTTAGTATTAAAATAGTGCGGAATCCTAATAAACAGCGATCACGTGATGATTTGGCGATCTGCTAGAAATAACACCGAATGGTACTCGTCGTTACTGGAATTAAAAGAGATTATTTTGAAATTGACACTGGCAGGTGATCACTACACGTTCACTTTCGAATTTATTACAACAATTTCATCTATGGACGGCAATAAAGAAATTCTTTAAACACCTTATACAGTTATTAAAATAAATGAGAAATGAAGGTAATGAGTGCTATTATTTAATACGGAATTTTGTTTTATTAGTTGGTTATCTATGTTGACAGCGTTCTCAATTACATAAAGAAGAGTGAATAATATTTATTTTTAACGGCTAATTAAAAAGGTTTACATAGAAAAGCTTGAATGTTTCCTAACTAAGCGCTATTTTATACTAATTGAAGTGCAGGCCACCTAAGGTTTAGTGGTTAAAGCATAAACACACGTGTGACGTTGAGTAGGATAAAAATCTTATCTATGGTTGTACGAGGGTATGTTACTTCTCATGTCGACTAAAATAATCACCTAAGAATATTGTGTTTCCGATAACCAAACCTCCCAAACTAAAAAACAAGACATGAAGAAAATGCTGATTTACGTCGGGCGTCGTCGGATCAAGAGTCTGGCGGTAAAGGCGAGTTACTATGGTTCTACCTATAAAATGTACTATATTTTCCATTCATTATTAAAGTAAATACAAACCTAACGTTATTACGATAAAAGCACAGTATTTACGGTAACATTCCGAAGTCATTCTGAGCCGAGAAAAACAATCCAATTAACACTGGTACGAGAAGGTCCCCACTAATTGCATAGCACCAAGACAATTTCATACCGTTCCATTATTTTGTATTATTAAAATCATAACCGATTGTCTTGTCACATTAACGCGTCACAAGAATGACAACATGTCATTTAACTCATTATAATATTGTGGCCAGACATTTATCTAAAATACAGTAATTACGTATATAATTATTATACGTAGGTGCTTTACATCATTAAAAATAAGTAATGTCTTACTTTAAGTTTTTGTGTCAATCTTCTTACCGTTTTAAAATTATCGTTTTATTTTATAGAAGTACATATATTGTATGACGCCTATGCGCTTTAACTTGGCGTAGAACTGGACTAGAAGACTTGTTTATATCAATGTACAAGAAACAATAAGTACACAAAGCCTATGTGTAGTCTCTGTTATGGTCTTAAGCAAGCCTTTTAAAAATTAAAGAAAAACATCGTGAGGAAACCTGCATGCCTGCAAGTTATTCATTATATTCTCTAAGGCATGTGAAGTCCACCAACCTGCACTAGGCTGGTGGACTAAGGTAAAGGCCTTAGTCCAATAAGGCCTAAAGCCTAATGAGTCTTTGGCATGGCTATTTGGACTTAATTAAGTCTCTATCAGCCATATTATTGTATCCAACACCTAAATCAGCCGGTAAATAAAACCATGCCCGACGTATGTATTCCTGTGATGGTTATCGGTGAACTAATTTGGGCCCACTGTGAACTGTTAACCCGGGCAATGAATCAAGCCGAACGTTATGGCACATGCATGGTTATTTACAGTTTTTAGTGTTTTTAAATAGTGCTGTTAAACTCCCTACTTTAGGAACTCATAACGCAATTATTAAGGTTTTATTTGTGGGATTTACTGGCGTTATAAATGCGTTATAAATGTTATGGGAGCAGCATATGAAAAGCAATTTAATGTTGATCAATACGGTCTTATGGTAACGACAACACCTTACACGCCAACGTACAACACTTTAGTATCGTATAACAAGGTTATGCGTTAGTATCGTATTAGGTACCCCTCGAACTACATGGTTCTACTAACCATAGTAGTACGACGGGTTAAAAGGATGGCGGTAAGGCAGCGAACTACTATGGGTCTATCACATAGACACTTATGAATTCATGTACTTATGTACCAGGCACACAGAAACGAGTAGCCACTTCATCCGAGTGACTGATTCCATAAGTGACTATTAAAAATATCTGAAAGGGGTTGAAATCAAGTCAGGGATCACAATACCGTCATTACATATTTACGACCTTTTTTTGGGTTTCGTAGGGTTCTAATTGGACCCTGTTACTAAGTGGTTATCCGTTTGACTCTACCTCAATATTGGGTCAGTGTTGATTGAGCTTGGTTATCTACCAGTTAATCCTTGGTGTTTATAAGGGCAAGCCTATGGTATAGTAGTGGACTGAGGCACTGATCCTTCGCTGGTACGTAAATGCCTCTGAGAACAGTATAGAGAACTTTTAGGCAGGTTTCCTTACGATATGGGAAATTAAAATTGCTGATTTTCTATATTCCTCGCATTTTTTTCAAATTTTCTCACCGTTTAAACCTTCCTTTGACTTACACAAACATTTCAAAATCAAAATTAGCCAACCGGTTCAGCTGTTCTCGAGTTTTAGCTATACTAACGAACAGCGACTCATTTTTACTATACATA
The DNA here is from genome assembly GCA_905147235.1 of Erynnis tages. Taxonomy (NCBI): domain Eukaryota; kingdom Metazoa; phylum Arthropoda; class Insecta; order Lepidoptera; family Hesperiidae; genus Erynnis; species Erynnis tages. The sequence continues at coordinate 2,875,181 of LR990081.1, forward strand.
AAATATAGGTGTAGGTACTTGTGGAGCTTTATAGCAGTTTCAAACTCGAATTTGAGCTAATCGTTAATATTGTGGCATGTTAACATAATTATCACTCAAAACAAAGTACAAGATCGAAATGTAAAATTATCGCTTTCACTCCGCATACATTAATACCTACTTATAAATATTTATATTTTATACAGTTCGGGGGTAGCAAGGGTCGAACAAAGCTACATGTCTCGATGAACGATAAACGATTAACAAGTAAATTGTTTTAGTGCATAAAAATGTACAACTGAAAGGTAGATTGTTATTTTTTAATTTATTTTACGTTTGACTTAAGGAATGATTAAGCTCACGTGTTGGAAAGCACTAGTTAAGTGAATATTTCACGCGAAATCGTTTTAAGGTCAACTTGGTGTTGAAAATCGATAACTGAATTGACAAAAAATATATTAGTACCATTCATTATAGCTGGTTTTGAAAAATGTTCGCGGTTTTTGTCTAACAACTTACTAGAAAAATTTGTACCTATCTTTAAAATCATGTAAAAAGTCAACTTAGAATCTTATCATTTTGTTTCCCATCGTAATTCATAAATGATCTACTTTGAAGCGATCGAATTATAAATCGTAAGAGTTAAGTGGCTATAAAATTATTTTTGATCAGGCATTAAGGCAGGCGTATCATTGACTTAAACACTGGTTAGGCAAACTAGCCTAACGATACTTAGTCTTAACGATAGAGATGTGCCCAGTCACGTCGACTCGATTATTGTAAATACTCGAATATAAGTTAATCGACAAGCGGCATGAATATCAACCGAAGTATAACACTGGTCTTCAACCAGAGAGGTATATAAAGCTACCTATTGTTGGTAACCCATTACTAACACCTACCTTCGACTGCAGATACGAGTAGGAGAGAAATCCTACCTCAGTATTCGCCTCAAATAGGCAAAATCACCTTCCCGACCGAACCAAAAGTACATGTTTCTCCATGTCAGGTTAAGAGATCTATCCAACCTTTAAGTGAGTACTAAAATCCTCGAGTACCTTAATCAACCGAGTCGGCACATCTTTAGTTAGGTTCTTATCGTGCGACATTGCAACCTAAACCGCGCTTACACCATTATACCGACCGTAAATCCTCTTAACTGATCGAATTAAAGCAAATTACAGCTTTATCTATGGTAAATCTTAAACAGCCTCTAATTCTTTCAACGGCTCACACGGTGTACTTAAAATTCAAATAAAAATTATCTTAAAAAGATCGATCGTCTGATAGAAACGTGATTAATTCGTCGGTTTTACCGAAAAACACCGTTTTTGGTTAACCATTAATTAGGGTGGTAATGTGCATATGGCAATTGACTGCAAGTAACAAGTTAACGGTTTAGTGTAGCGTGAAATTAAATGATAAAAGTTTGTTTTGGAAATTTACACTGAATTATAGGTACATGCATTTTGTTAGGAGGGCATTTACCTATGAATGCATCGACCCTATGGTTAAGACTGAATTATTGCAGTAGTAAAAGATCATGCAACCTTTGGAAACGAGTTTCTGGCAATAATTAAAATAATATTCTTTGAAATTTTATCACAGTATCTTTTATTATTTTGTAAGAAAATTAAATTAAAGATGAAACTTAAATCAAAGCTTTATTATTATTATTTCGCTTTAAAAATACACAACAGAGAAATAAAAGAATTAATTTAATTTATTTAATTTTTATTTTAGATTAAAAAGTTTACAAGTGACTAGATTCTTAAATATTGAATCTGGATGGAGTTCTGCATTGATCTGAAACAAAAAGAGAACAATACAAAATATTTAATTTTATCTTAAATTATCTAACACAAGAATTGTAGTATTACAATAAATATTATTTTAAAGTAAAGAAAAATATCATATCTTATTTAAATTTAACTTCGTCCATAATTGAATCCGGGACGATTCGCAAAACATAACAGTATGACAGAAATAACACCAGTACCGTAAGCATGAACACTATCGTCAAAGTATTCGTACAATTGTATTGTTGTATAGTTAACGTGTGTCATTAGTATGGGAAGATGTCAGACACACTGACATAATTATGACGTTTACTGTTCGAATACTTTGACGATACTGTATTCATGCTCACGGCACTGTATATCAAATGTTTGCTTTAGACTTTATAATAGCTACATTGTTCTGAATTACAAGAAACAAATCCAAAATTATATATCAGCATACATAGATGGAAGCAAACATGTAAATACATCGTCATCACCTACGCTACACTAATTTTGAGCACCAAAAAAATTATTCACTCCATTAAAAGGGCTATAAATTAAAACCGAAATACTTTTCCATTTACAATGCTAACTACATGCGTTACGCGGCGTTACTCCTCTTAAATGAGGCTAGAACCATAACGTTAAGTCCTTTATGGACAAATTTATCGATAAAAATGAAAAACAGTCACTTCTTCATTTGGAAGACTGATGCCTTCTAACTTGCTAAGATAACATCACGAAAATAAAATCCTATATTACCTACCTTCTGTGCTTCGGGCATAAACCCTGTCGTCAAAGTATTTATACTGTTAATATGTGCCATTAGTATGGGGAGAAGTCAGATAGACTGACATTATGGCATACTTATTACCATTTGACGATAGTGTTTATGCTCACGGCACTGTTCTATTTATGATTAATGAAAAACTTCAATAAATATGAAATGTCTCTAAACATAAGGTTTTCCAAAAAATGGCTTATGATATAATTTATCAGAAAATTTTCGGTTAATTTCAATCAAGGTTTTTTTGACAAGTTATAGTACTAATAACAATAGTATAAAATTTTGGAATATAAACAGTTCCATAACTATTCGTTCATTTACATTTACATCACACAAATTATCTATAACAAATAATAAAATATCATAAAACGATTCTCAAACCGGGCCAAACCCTAAACCGCTAATAAAAACCAACTCGGACCGGGGGTTTACTTTACACGAGTATTTTTTCAAGCCATTTGCATTTGAGTTTATCTGACAATCTGAACGGTTAATTGTGAACTGATGGCTAACCGTTGAACTTATCAGATAGTTAACTTAACAGTAAACACGCACAGTTCCCTCGGTAAAGGACCGTGTAATAGACAATAGAGTTGGTAATAGAGAAAGAGACGGAAATGGTATCAGTTTCAATACGGTTGAAATGGTTTTGAAAGTAATCTAGAAAAAAAATTGTTATTACTATTCATGCTTAATATTATGACTTTGTGTTGTAAAATACTTATAAAAAAAAATTGGTGCATCCAGTTTTTAAAAAAGTGCTTTTAAAAAAAATACAAAGGTTATTGATTACGGCAGCGCGACCCCTGATGACTGAAGAATCTGGAACAAATAAAATACCACTTATTACTTATCTATTGGTTCAATTTTAAGTCTTGTTTTTTGTTTGCTGAGAAGTAGGTTCCAGGCAATACTATTTTGGAAAAACCTGCTGGAGAACATAAGAAAGGCGTCTAATCTCACAAAGATTAAAAGTTAGTCTGAGCTCATCTTCTAACTTTTTAATCATTTGATTCAATAAAGAGTTTAAATAAATAAATAAGTACAATCTAAAATATTGCAAAATATAGTGATTATTTAATTAAGAAGCATATTATTATCTAATGTCGTTAATCACTGATTAAACAGACTCGTGTAGGTCTCCGTATAACGTACGTCATCTTTTAAACGCACGGTTGACATAACGTAATAACAGTATAGATAATACCTTCAACCAGCTGGTATCAACCGCCGGTAACATCACTATAATTTACAATATTTAAACCCGTACATAAAAACCCAAAATTACGCCATCTCACCTAAAAACTGAATAGAGCGGTCAAATTATGCTATAATTACACATCGGGAGTCGTTTTACGAGTTTTTAATGGGATATCATAAGCAATTAATTTGAGACACACAATATTTTAGAGATAGGTCGTTAATTTCAGACAGTAATATTTTTATGACGTAAGTAATTGGAATTGTACGCAAGCTACCGTTGAGCAATAGTTTATTAGGCCTAATTATGTTAAAATACGGTAATGATGATTAAGATTCTTCACGGGTTTAGGACACATTATATTATATTCAATAGAATGCCGGCACTGAATTCGTTTTTAAAAAAATAGTGGTAGCTTGTAGTGGTACCAAAATTTAATACACGTTACTAAACTTAAATTTAGTATTGGGACACGTCTTAGAATTGAACAATAGAATAAATTCATACTTAAAAATCATTGATAGCCTAGGTTTTTTGATACGATTTGAAAAGCCAATCGTTTTGATAACCAAACAATAAAAAATCATAATAATTATGAAGAAAATATTTCTAAATATTCAAAGATCCATTCAGACAATCTGATAAGGATTTACAGATTTTTTTGACCAATGAAACTAAAAAAGACAAAATCTTTATGTGGTAAGGTACTTTCAATAATATGATGACAATTATATTCTAAAGTGTAACAGTAAATAAATTTTATTATTTTGTGGCTTTAAATTAGTTCTAAAATAGTTTTCGTTGTCATAAAAATACGTGAATTTATTTTATTACCATTTAACTGTCATAAAATATTTTTAATAGTCATAAAGGTTTAATTGTAGGAACATAATTATTATTTCTATGTTCACATACACTTTCAATGGAACATTAAACTTTAAGGTAGTCTTTTTGTCTTAAAGAAAGTAATATTTAACTTTTATTAAAAATTTATGTTTATTGCACAAAAATATATTATTGTAAAGCTTTGAATAAAGGGTGGCATGATATTATTAAAATTTTAACTTAAAAAGGAGTGCTTCATTGAGTATAGTTGCAGCTAACGCTTTAGTTAGGGAAAAGTAATTTAGGGTTAAATTTATAATGAGACTTCAACCCTGGACATAGTTCAAGGGCTCTTTCTACCCCAGGTCATTAAAAACCTAGTTTACGCGTTCTACCGTACACAAGTGCAGAATTTGCGAAACCGCTTTAAAATGGCTTCCATACACTTCCGAAAAATCAATTTAACCCCCAAAAGAACGTATCATATTTTGTTCTGCCACCCCACGCTTCGGTACGATAGAGGGAGCGAGAGGGGTGTAGGTGGTGAACGTGAGTGAGAGGGAGGGGTAACAAACAAAAAATTGTGCAGGAAAAAACATGGTCGCGAAAAAGTGCGTAGGGGTTGATTTTGAAGTGGCACATTAGTGAGCCCTATACTGAATTTGACTGGAGAAAAATGAGTAATAACCACCCCGGGGTGGCGCGATGTAAACTTTTACGACCACATTCGAAGATGCCGGAGTTTCGTGACAGCGAAAATATGGGCGATTATTAAAAATTTAGTGCCATGTGCCAAGACATTCGGGCAACTTCGTGTTTTAATGTTGGAAGAATGCTTCTATTGTTTCATTTTTATGTTCCTAAAGTGCTTGGCAAAAGGATGGAGTAATACTTAGTAGATAGTCAGTGCAATTTGATACCAAAATATAATGGTTTAAATAATTTTAGCAATATAAATAAGTACATTTAAATTCAACGTCATATATCCTGCCTCAGGTCAAACACAAACAAATTTTTTCAATGGAATTAACAAAAAAAAAACCTCGAAATCACTCGATTTAATAAGTAGAGTATAAATATTTGTCACACCAGCACAAAACGTCTGAACTAAATCGGTAGTTATATAGTAAATACCCTGGATGAACATACTCATATTCCATGAACCAAATTTCAACTCTAAGCCAAATATTGCCCACGCAGACAAAGTCACGGGAGAGACCAGTGATAATAATAGTTACGTAACTTAATCTGCCAATGTTATTGATTGGTTTGAGGCATGTGCGCTTCAAACAACACAAGGTGGTATCGCTCAAGGGTTTACATAATACTTAAGGCTATTCGCTATTTCAACAAGTATTAGTTATGTTTCATTTACATAACCTTGCGAGAATCGTAACATCTGTGGGTGATTTGTTCCACCTGCTTAAATTACGGGTTAAACAAAGATTTTGAGAGGAAAATAACATTGACAGATCAAGAGTTAGTTAATTAAGGTCAAATATAACATACGCTCGTTTGATGCTCTAACATATTAAAAAAATACTATACTTGAAAAACTGATAGAAAATCTGAACCTAGTCACCACTACAACACAGGTCAATATAAAAGATAAAGATAAAAGGTAATGTCAGGAAAAATTTATTAAAAAAAAAACTTCGAAAAATCTTGAGAAGTCGTAGATAATCTCATTCTTCTCCGCTCAATTAAAGAGGACCTTGAACTCGCGTCTAATTGCGAAACTGGGCCACAATGCCGCCGCGTTGATTAGGGAGGTTCGCCATTCAAGAAATTTATTTAAAAAACCCCCACCCCTATTCACCCCAATCGATACATCAATTGCGAATTGGCAAACATTGATTTCAAGGTTTCATTGAATATAGATTTCACATTCTATTCTTCAAGACAAAAAACGAAGTCACCAAATCACTATAGAACATAAATATGCTTACATAATATACTACCTATGCTAATTTTGTGACAATTTGAAATTCCTTCCTATCACGGTCAGAAGATTTTTTTCGATTTTATAAATGTTCAATATTAGTTATGAGAGATCTAAATACCACGTCAAGAAAAGCAAGATGCGTTTAGAGCTGGGTTCAGATTTTTTTTTTTAACTTTTGGACGAAATGCCAACTACATGCTGACGTATTTGTGGCCACTTTATATTCGACAAAGGTAAAATTTAACGCATCAAATTCTTCAATTTTTGCCAGCCTATGCTTTCTTCTGAACACTCCCAATTAAATATGAGTCGTGCAAACAAGGGGCCTGTAAAGATGTTCATAATTTAGCATCGAGGGCCTTCGGATAATCCTCGTCTGGACAGCATCATGCGACTGCTTAATGACGTCATTACGTCAACAAAAACATCTTCGCTGCATTGTCCTTAATACCTTCCAAGATCCCATTCAAATATAAACCTTACGTCCAAAACAATAAAGTTCCGTTTTATTGGGCTCCTTCCCTAATTTGGAGCCTCTCCCCAGATATCTGCAATTATTTGTCAAGCCTACTAATTGCCTGTTATATTGAGTCTAAGGGACTGTTTTGGGTTATTAAGCATCAACAAGTTGTAAGTAATTCTTTGTTCTCCTAAATGCGGTTTTTGTTAAGCTTTTACGTATTTCCGCGACCGTCTTTGAGGGGTAAATTATTTTGTTCATAATATTTTTACGTCGTATGTAAATACGTTGCGACTCATGTATCTGGTATGTAAGTATGTATATAGTACATATCTGGTAGCTGACATAAAATTATGCTGCTTCATAGTATACCTACGTAATAACATCGGGAGTCAGGCAAGCAATGGACAATAGACGCACCATAAAAATTTGTTCTGAACTTATTAATTCCTAAATCGATTAGCAAAATCTGAATGAACAAAATATTTTTAAAAACTTTTTTGGAAATCATCAAGATATTATATCCACTTACATACTTTTAACCTGTCCCATCCCAAAAACATCAAACACACGAGCTCTCTTCAAAGTTTGCTTTCCAAAAGGCTTCTTTTAAAGCTCAGCAAAAAGCCTCTTTTCTTGGAAAGTGAAAGAAAAATAGAAGAAAACGAGCTATTTGCTGTCCACTCCAATGTGTCTTATGTACTCTTTGAAGACCGAATAGACGAAACGTGAGCAACGAATAAACTGTAGGCACAGATGTCAAAACTAGAAGAAGGTCAAACAATGAGAGCCCTGTTTGACGATTTTCAAAACTTGCTACATTTTCGGTGAAACATAACGGTTTAAAAGAGGTAAAATTATTCAAATTCACGAGATGATAGGAACCTATCACCATTCTCATAATTCGCTCCTTAGTGCCTAAACCCATGGATATTAACACCCAGTTTCAAACAAAATGAATTAAATTTCTTTACAGAAATTAATCGATCACCTCAAACCCTTCTTAGATAATGAGGAGACCTTCTCAATCGAAACAAATCATTCTCAAAAATGCATGGTTCAGCCCCTGAATGGTGATTAAGAGACCCACTATAATTGTCACGGAATACTTTGAAAGTAATAAAGACTTAAATAATAGAATATAAGAATTAGTAGGTACTTAAATCGCACAAACTTAATAAAAGTAAAGCTCAATTCTACCACACAAGAGGTTAAACTGATACAAACATGCTCTAAGCCGTATTTTCTTTTAGATACGTTCTTTCACATTAAATTAAACCACGTCTTACTCGAATCCAATAAGCAACGACATACAAGCTTGGAGCCATCAACATTTTACAAGACTCGACTATCCACATAAGACCCTAACTCGTATAAAATACCTTCACAAAGAAGGAAAAAGTAACGCAAAGGAATCAGTACCGACTACTATCTCAAAATTTATCTGAGACAAGCAAGCAATATTAGCATTAATGCGTAAAACAATAAAGGCGAAACTCGCAAAAACCTGCTGATTATAAATTGGTTTTTCGCTACAATCTCATTTGGACTCTAAAATTTAAGCAACAAAGTTTAATGTCAAATGAGGGAGGGTACCGTACACTCTCACATAAGTTAAGGCCCAAGTAATACGGATGACGATGCGAAGTTAGAAAGAAAGGGGAGAAGGGAAGTGGAATAACGAGGGGGAGGAGGGGGCACACACCCCCTGTTTTGGATTTTCAATAGACGTTTGAGAGTTTTGCGTCGCGTACGATTTTAAAGCTAGACAGGTGTAAATGTAAATGTGGGCATTAGTGTGTTATGTCAGGTAAGCTGTGTTCGTTATGAAAACAAGTCTTATTATTAGCCTATGTAGCTCATATTCTCAGTTTATTCTTTGGGAGTTCTTGTGGAGTACTCCGAACAATCTTTAGCCTTACTCATTTTTGTTTACAAATTCCAAGGTTACCAAAACTTTTTACTTTCTCCAAAGGATCATCATCATTACCTACTTTTAGAACCAATCAAGGCGGGTATCGTTAGTTCTTCGAAATTTAGAATAGATAGATATAACAAAATATTTGTCAGTCTCTGTAAAACATCCTTAGCAAAACGAACATTATCTTAGAAGATCGTAAATTTTATGAAAACAGTTGAACTGCGCAGAGCTATGACTGATTTGATAAAATTTAAATAAAGAGATCAGTGCGAAATATTGTGTGTACCTACTGATAGTCAGTTTACTGCCACTAAGGTGTTTCTAAGGAATGTTACTTTACTTGGTCATACATGAACACTGCGATACAAATTGCAAACACATAACAGATCATAATCGCATACGATGATGCCGTGGGCTGACAGATAGAGAATCTTTTCATTTTCACGTACCCTGGGCATAAAACAAGCACATGGAAACATGAAAATCAAGCAAAAATAGAACCTATCCTACAATAGATAAAGTCTACATTGAGATTCACTTCAGTTACTTGTTCGGCCACTGCCAATTGGTCTACCGTACATGCTCAAAACTACACGAAATACAACTGACAACCGAAATTCAGCTCAGTTTCAGCAGGATACGGTTGATTTTCAATCGCATTTCTGTCTAATGATGATGTGCCAGTATTCAAAAACTCAGAAGCAACTCTTTTGGAAGCGTTAATGGCGGTTTGCGAAAAGCAGGCATTAACACCTCGCAAAGAGTAGCAGCCTGTCAGTCTTTGTTCAAAAGATATTCGCATTGCAGATAGCGAAGGGTTTGATATCACGGAAATTACAAGAGATAATGGATTTTTAATGAATATTAGTTACTAAAAATCGACAACTTAATCTGCCTGCTGACATTAGAATAAGAAACTATACAAAAGTTTATGCTTTGCCATTATTTTTCTATGGTTGTAATAGACTTTTTGTATAATTGTTTTTTTACAGTTCTCAATATTTTTTTAAGTAAACTGTTCTACGTTTTAGAAATCTCTCAGCTATACATATCATACTTACCATAGCAAAGGTTCACCGCCTATTCGGGATCAAAAAGATATTTGTGAGTCAATCTACAATATCGTATTTGTTTGACAAACTATATTGTGAGACAAACTCACTTCAAGCTCAAGCTCACTTATTTTTAACCAAACAATTGCTACAACAAAGTTCACATCTTTAACATTTTTGTCTTCTTTGGCTTCTGTTAGAAGCATTCCAATAATCTTTTTGTCTGAACTCGTATCGTAGCTTTCTTGGCAATGAGATCTCACTGTCTGTTCCTATTTTTCTCTGCTCTTCTGTCCTTTGATTTTATTCTATTCCTCAAGTACCTATGGTACAAAAGCGTAATAACAATGGGGAGTGGCCTGTAATGGCAGAAGCGGGATATTATTACGGAGGATATTCTAATACATTTACTCGTCTTCACGGGGCTCTCGCGAGCAATTTTTCAAGGCACAATCCACCCTCGTGTGCTTCAAAGAATATTGTTGCGGTACAAGTTGAAAAATATATTCGGAAACGGGAATCGGGAATAATTTGAAATTATACCAGTTTAACTTTAGATAAAAGTCCTTTTTAATATCATATGGGTGCGTAATTGTTGATAAGAGCCCAAAAAAAGGTAATCTTTTCTTTTTCCTCCTCCTTTATTATGACATATTGTTTTACGCTATTGTTTATTATTTTCTCAATATTCCCATATTTTCTTGTTTCGTGCACCTAAACTTAGATTGTTGTTTGAAAGAAATCACTTTTAGTGATAGGACCTATAATAATAATGTTTTCGTAATTTATAATTTTATAGTGTTATGTGGAACTTAGATTAGTGTACTCTCTTTGTAATTTTTATAACAGAGTCCGCTATCATGCATTGAACACTGTGCTATAATATGGGACGTTTATTTCGCCTGGCAGTTTTCTTTGCAATATTTCCTTGATAATTCTGCAACCCATTTGTGGACCACTGCAAGGTTTGGTCTCCTCTCATAATGAAAAGGATGTGGGCGTAAGTTCCTTGTTGTACATCGAATAGCGTTCTATTGGTAGTCAAAATCTGTCTCTACATCGCTGTGAGCTCATACCTTGGGTACTGTAATATGGAAAAGTTCGTTTTTCTCTCCGCCTTGGCAGTTTTGATGCATCGCAATATTTCCGCGTCGGCCACGCGCGTGACGTCACGTGATATATTGGCCCTCGACGCTATTACACTACATTATTGTTCATTATATTCTGGAAGCTTCTTCTTCTCTTATGTAATAGAATATTTTTTTCTTCGATAGTAAGATTCTTTTTCAACACACTTTGTCTCGCGTGGAATTTACACTTCTCTACTCAAATGGATATTAAATACTCTTTCTCACTCACTCACGGAGCTCTATTATCCCATCATTATTATGTTCCTTATAAAGTATCAATATTTTATTTATCTATCCTTAATGCAGTTTCAGATATGAAGGATAACTCATGTTCAATTGCAATACTGAGTAAATACCTATGTGGGTACTGATCTATGTATATAATATATTATTATATCTACTTAAGTATTTATTTAACCAGGAACCACACCTAAAAGGATTTTTTGCACTTGCAACGTTACATGTAAATTTTAAATAAAGCTTACAATTTTAACAGGAAGCAAATACGCTAACGTTTGATTTGAATTAAAAATTTTAACTCTAGGTAACCATGTGCTGCCATTCCAAAGATATTCCTACTGTTATATTTATCACCAACCAAAAATAATTCAGCCATGTGTGTCATTGCTACAAATGCCTTAATTTTTCTTGCTAGCTACGAGAACCCATTTTGGTTATTCAACGCGATGTTTTCGAAAAAATAGCGAACTAGTTACAATGAGGGGTGTAAGCGTCGCTGGCGTCTCCTCGCGCCTCATATGTATGGAAATAGGCTTGAGCCGAGGCAGTGAAGCCGCGTTCATACTGACAAATTGTTTTTCTTTTTCATTTTAGAAGAGTTTTGGTATCAATCAAGTTCGTAGAAGAACGAAAGTATCTATTATAGCTCTCAAAGTTTGCAAATTGAACTGGCAATGGGCTGGTCACATCGTTCGAAGGACCTATAACCGATGGAAAGAAAGGTCCTACGACGACTACGTCTAGGCAAAAGGAATACAGGCCGCCCTCCGACCAGGTGGACTGATGACCTGAAGAAGAAGTTACAAAGAGCCCAGGACCGGGCAGAATGGCATCGATTAGGGGATGCCTATGTCCAGCAGTGGACTACGAAGGGCTGGACGGAAGAAAGAAAGGATACAAACAAATAATCAAGTCAGTAAGAATAAGAAAAAGCAATTTTATGATGATCTATCTAATGCTTTATTAATTTTAAGTCTTCTAAAAATCTTTTACCTCTTTTTGGGTTATTACACTGTGCGCCTCCTGTGCAGTAAGCTGTATGATTTACGTATCTATGTGTAATAGCGGCAATGCTAAAACTCAGACGTATACCTACTGCTGAGCATGGTTATGACATGACGCCATATTTGGACTTTTTGCTGAAATTTATTTATTTTTATTTTATAGATTTATAGATTTATTTATTTATTTTATAGACCTACCTATAAAATAAATAAATAAATCAAAGTACCCAACATTTTCCCGTACAATATAACGCAGCCTTACCCAAAGCTATACATAAGTAATACACGTCAGGTGCGCAAACTCGGCTTACGAATATATTTTTCTCCGAGATATTGCTTTGAAGAGATTTGAGGTAGTTCACGGAACCCTTAAATAAGGGCAAATACGCGCCCATCTGTGTATGTACTTATCCATCTATATTACTACGAAATCACAAATTCAGAGACCGGTGTTTGCAAAATGTAGACGTTTTTAAAAACAGTTTAGTTTATTTGTAGTCAGTTTAAGGTATTTGAAAAAGTTCTTGTATTGGAATGTTTGTTTGTTCGGAAATTAGACAGTTATGTATGGTTATGTTGGCTTTATTTTATAGTAATGGAGTAGCAAACGGATATGCAGGCCACCTGATGTTAAGTGTCACTGCAGCCGATGGATACCCACATCCAACTACAAATAGAGAAGAAATCATTTTTTTTTTATTTTTTATTTGAGGATGTATGCAGGTTTTGATATTCATGACCCCTAAATGAGAGGTTATAGCTAGCATAGGAAGCGGTGATAGCTAGCCTTGTGGCTTAGAATAATTCGACCTCGAGCTCCGGCTTGTAAAAAATTATGTGCGCTTTATAAAATTAAATATCACCTGCTGTTACGGTGAAGGAAAACACCGTGAGGTAACCTGCATTCCTGAGAGTTCACAAAAAAATGTTCTCTAATGCATGTGAAGTCCACCAACCCGCATTAGGATAGCGTGGTGGACTGAGGCCTACATCCCTCTCATTGTGAGAGGAGACCCGACCCTGTAGTGAGTCATTAAGCGTTACTGATACACGGGTGTTTTGCTGGTGAAATGGTCATTTTATATCCTCAAACTTACCTACAGATTATATTAGTATAGGCAGCTAATTATTTATAGTTAGATGCTTATTTTCTTTTTTCTATAACATTTCTATATATTTTCCAACTACGCAACGCAATAATAAAGCAGCCCCCGAGGGGGTAATCCGGGGGAGGCGCCGAAATTGAGACGATGTAAGAAGATTACCGTGATGTATTACGTGACGACTTACCTACCTCGCGCCTACTTCGCTTTTATTATTTTTACTTTTATTTTAATCATTTTTTGATATTTATTTTGGTTGTAGGCATATACTTACGTATCTAAGAAAAAAATTTAAGAAATTATAAGTCAGTAATAGAGGTCTCTTAACACAGGGTTTGTCAATACAGAGGAACAAGTAGAACAGCTACTGAAATTGACATGTAACTTTTGCGAGCGAAATGCAATGAGACACGGGGTACGCTCAATCTTATTTTACTCATGCCTATGCGCGTCTAAAAACGTTAAAGAAGAATAAAAGAAAAATAATTAGAGAATCACTCAAAAATACGCATACATAAGTTTGTTGATCTTTAATTTAATCTGTCTGTATGTTTTGAAAATAGGGTTCTTTGTATTACACGTACTTACACGGCAAATTTTCCTATTTACAATAAAAATATTGATTTCTTTTCCTTACTTTATTTGTAATCAGTTTGTAACTTATCACAGAACAGCATGCGACTCAAAAACACATAAAGCGTAATAGCTTTTTGCCACCCCCGACACACGCGGCAAAACATAATTTACTTATACCAGCCATCCAAGACATTACCAGCCCTAACAAGACACAATGGATTCGCGATCGGCCCTCCCTAGTTTGTCACCCACCAGTGTTAGAAGACCTCTGAGTAGAATACTTAGAAAAACCAAAAAATCTTGATTATATCCTAAATATTTAGGTAGCGCTTGATACAAATTTGTTTTTGATGACCTGATTTTTTTTCTAAGTTTTCTTCAGTCGCTATACCATTAGTCGCTATACCAACTAGCAAATGGTCACGCAGACATATATCTTATCAGGAAACGTTTATTGGTAAATTGTGCCGTATTAGTAGAGATGATGTTAACAAAACACACAGCCTCCACGCTAGGGCGTACACGGCGAACTATCTAGATTATTCTATAAAAAATTAAAAGAAGTTCTCTATTAGAGATTCATATTTTCAAATTATGGTTTTAATCTTTTTGGTTTTAAACTTAGCTGTCCCATGGGTTACATGTGATACATACGCATTATTTAGCTACAATAGCTAAACTACTAACTACATAATTAAATTACTAAATGTCTACTTATTGGACGGGCAAAGTGACAATATTGTAGATAGGAAGAAACTGGGTGAATTTGACGCAAACGTAATAAATAAGTATCTACCGTTGAACTTAGTATCTATCAAGTACCTAACTATTATACTTTAAGTGACGGTACCTACAAGTATGACGCAAGCGTACCTACCTACAAATACAAATATAACGCATTATAGAATACGGCATTTTCAGCTTTCTGTCGAGTTTGAAAAAATAAATCTAGAAATCCAATTTACATTTCACCAAAGAATAGAAATGTAGAGAAAAGTCAGATGTCAAGTTAAACTGGCCGGTCGCCACCCACTTCGCGTCACTGTTGCCTAGTGATTGATGACGTAGGCGGGGCAAATCCAATCATTATCCGTGATGCATGGCTGCTGCTGGTACATCACTACTTGATTTCCTTGCCTTCCAAATTTGAATTTCGTAAATTCGAGAAAATTAAATTTGGAATGGAAGCGTATTATGTCCATGTTTTAAAACCTTTATAAAAATATTGAAAACATGACAAAGTAATATTTCTACCACAAATTTAATAGGGCTTGGTATACAAAAATTTACTTTAAAATACATCAATAACAACCTTTTACGTTAAATATACTTTTATATTAACTTAATGCCAATTAACCTCTTACGATACATAAACCAGTGGTTTTATAAACTAACAACTTAAATAATGCGCGCGTATTCGAGAAAAAGTCACTATTACACAGTGGATATGTGAACGTAATTAACATTGAAAGGTAATTTATTTCTATTAACATCTCAACTTAATATGCGATAAGTTAACAATAGCTGTCTATCAATTCACCTGTCAATAATTGATTACGCAGTGAAGAACTAAACACGAGGTTAAAATTTGATTAGGTCAATGACACTAGTTAGGTGCAAAAATATGTCCAATTAATTACGTACCTATTGTTATCAACGCTATGTAAGCTGCAGTCGCCAATTACGGTAATTGGCGGTCTTCGTGAAATAATTCACGTGAAAAACGTTAGTACCACTTGTTGTTAATTACACAGGAATGCTCCGCACTCAACCAGATTCAATGACACACTGAATCTTTTCAGTAAAAAATAACATTCGCAACGAATCTGCATTTTAAAAATGGAATACATTAGCTAACCCTTGAATAATTAAAAATATGCGTGAGCACAAATAGTCGCGAAGAATTAACCCTTTGCATGCAAATGAGGCGCGGATGTGACAGGAAAAAATCCCAACCGGTCTCAACTGCCCAGGTGTGTTATTATTTTAGACACAATGTGGGAATGACTTAGTAACGGGATAACGTTTGATGGGGGTCTGTAACGAATGAAAACAAAAAATATTAAGATTTAATCTAAATAACTGTAATAAATTAAGTGCTCACAATAGCTTGTAAAGAAGGAATTAATTCATTTATTTTAGTTTTATTTCGTCGTAACTACAATCATTTTATGAAATGTATATGGAATTCGAATTATAGGATACATCTCATTCTACTGGTCTTTGGTCTAGTATTATTTTACGTTTCCAATGCAGACTTTTTCAGAGCGATGAATGTTAAAGGCGTTACAGAAAAAACAGTCAAAGTCTTTGTTTCGCTAAATTCTCAAAACTTTAAATGGAAGATTGAAGTATGGTACATTATGCGACGTTCAAAAGAAAATTATAGTCTAAAACACTGGCTGAACGGAAATTCTTTCAAAAGACATCTCCTACCCACACCTGCTCGCGACGGGGAATGAAATTTGAATTTGAATGAACACGGAAGGGTTCAAGACATTCGAATTTTGAAATGAGTTTTTCTAAAGATTGGATTGACTATGCGAAGCGATTAAGGGTTAAAGTTGAATGTTCTTAGACGTTTTGTTACTTTGAAATTACCAATGAAACTACAAAAGTTAGCTATGTTGCTAATTACGAACATGATTTCTTTGATAAAACTTAAAAAAAAAACATTTTTATATCAGTGTATGATACTTAAACTAAAATAAGTCAGTTTTTAAGTCTCCTAAAAATCTCAGGAACAAATCCTACATCCATCAATAATAACTATGAAGCTTCGACTCAGAAGCAATGTACCTTAAGATAAAATTGCAAAATGTTATGGAGTAAACATCGGATTCTCAGATTTTATTTTTCCCTTCAGATTTTGTCCTTCAAGTCCAAATTACTGATTTTAAGAGTAATTATCAAAAACTTAGAACGTCAACTTCGAATCCAACTTCGAGAATTATGGAGCATGTTTCTTACTTCTATTTTATCGCAACTTCGAGAATGTAATTTACTTACAATCGATATTGATCGCGAAACCGGTAACGTCAACCGAATTAGCATATCACTACAAAATGTTGACACAGCTTTCTATACCACCCAACCCCATCGATTAGATCACAAAGACAAATTCTCACGTCCAAGAATGCTCAGTTCTCACGAGTCTTGTAAAATCCATGAATAAATACATCAACGCGTTTATTAAAAAAACCTTCTTTATCTGTCCAATCCAACGACGCCATAAAGAATAGAGAGATCGTTTAATTTGAATAAAAAAGCAAAAGCAGAAGGGTTGTCTATTCTTCCAAGTGTCAAAATTGGTCTTCCGGATCCGGTAACAAAATGGCGGTCATTTGCATATCGGACGCGATGTATGACTGCTTTGCATATTGCATTTTTATGCAACGTCTTGGTGAATATTTTAGTCGAAGAGTACGCATGTGACTGCGTTCGTTGAGTTCCAATCGATGCGTGCGATTGCGCTTTGTGTTTTTAATGAGATTAAATATTTTCGTTTCGCTGTCATATTTGGCTGTTTATGGTATTCTAATGTATTCAATCCTTTGTTGCAGGTGATAGATGTTCCGTGTGCCGTTCTCACGGGTAGAGCGGTGTCAAGAGGAATATTATAAGGATGTAACGTTTGACTTAATAAAATTCGGTAACTGTCTTGGATGTTTTATTTCTATTTTTTATTAGTAAGAGAAAAATCCAGAGTGAGATAATGTTGTAAATAATGCACAGTGTACAGAAAATGCCAATTTTTGTATATTTAACTCGAGCTCTTATTTCCGATTTCAATGTTAATGTAAGTTTAATTGGATTTTTATGAGATTCTTATGTATCTACTAACTTACTAGTTGTTTTTATAAGCTATACATACAAAGTTACATGTTAGTGTCTATTTCATTCTTTCACAATAAAAAATAATAACATTATATTTCAAAAGCTTAAATGTCACTTGCGAAGATAAATGCTATGTAAATAAATATCGCGTATAAATAATTGTTTGATAACATCAATAATTAAGCACTGGAAGTGCTATTATTTATAGCAAAATGAAAGTTTATCAATAATTATTCAATTTTGATAACTCATCTATGGTTTGAAATAAACTTTCGAGAAGGTATTTGTCATAATTGACATTCTACAGAGGGATGTACCTTAACAAATGTTATATGCAAATGATTCATCATGAAGAATTATTACTTCGTACCCGATTCATCAAAACGAGTTTAATACAATATAGAGCGAAATCAACCTACTAAAACTAACGGAAAAGTTAATGAGTTCATAATTGATGAAAATAAAGTAAAAAAATTAATAATTAATAATATTATTCTTTATTTCATAAGTATAAAGAACAATTCTTACACGAATGGGTAATGCGATACACGTGATAAAAATAATCATGAAAAAAAATTATCAATAATGTCATGAATTCGTAATGAATGAAAAATAAAACAAAATTTGTAACGGTTTAACTCCGGTTAAAATTACCTTAGAAATCTAATTTATTCATTATTATTATTCTAAATTAACTTCCAATTTTAAGCGATATTAAGTAATCTCTAACATTCTAAGTGACTATTATACCATACCTATCTATTCGTGTCATTTAAATCGTTACTTTCCTAATTTAACAAGCCATCAATTTAAAGATGCAAAATAAAAATAATAAACATCAAAAACAACTATGTATCATGAACTTAAAAGCAATAATCGATCGCACAAACATAAGATTAATTGTTAGCATTACAATAACAAAGGCAATATTTTCATAGACGTCGTATAAATAGACAATAACTATTTCGTACGTAGTTGGCAGATAATAAAAATGGGTTTGAATAAATTAATTTTATTGAACTTATTGTGAAGTGCAATTAAAAATATGTTAATTGTTGAGTACTTTTTCATTTAGACAATGTGAGATATTTTTTCAATATATCAATGTAGCAATGAAGGTATGTTGCAGGAGTTTCTTGTAGGTTTACTATGAATGTCAATTTATTTGAATTTGATGTAGATTAAAGCCTTGGTTTCGGTACTAAAAAGAAACTTAATATCTTTGCACTAAGACACGTAGACACAGATGTTAAGCCTAGTCTTATTCTTTCTTCTTCTCTCAACAGGAGACGCGCCGCCACCCTCTTAATCCGCCGCCCAGCTTTATGTTCTTTATGTATTGTATTTCGGTTTGGGGTGTAGTTAACGGATATCAAGCGGTGATAGCCCAGTGGCTTAGAATTCGACCTCGAATCGAGGGGTCCGGGTTCGAATCCCAGTGGCACGCACCAATGACTTTGTAAAAAAGTTATGTGCGATTTATAAAATTAAATATCACCTGCTGTTACGGTGAAGGAAAACATCGTGAGGAAACCTGCATGCCTGCATGCCACATGCATGCCACAAAAAAAAAATCTCAAAGGCATGTGAAGTCCACCAACCAGCAGTAGGCCAGCGTGGTGGACTAAGGCCTACATCCTTCTCGTTGTGAGAGGAGACCCGACCCTGTAATGGGTCATTAAAGGGTTACTGACATAACGGATATCCTATACCTAAATGTAAAAGTTTGTGACGATTGATGGATGTATGTTACTCTTTCACGCGAAAACGGCTGAACAGATATGGATGAAATTTGGTATCCAGATAGCTTATTTACTTATTAATAGACTACCTGCATAGATTAAAATATAAGATACATTTTATCCCTCCTTGGACCAAGTTCTAAAAGCCACGCGGACGAAGCCGCGTTCAAAGTCTAGTACTTTATATGAGACGACCATCTTAGCCCTCATAAGTTAACAACACATCCAGGTAACTACAACACTAGATAGGACTTATGTCCTATTTGTGCTTAGACAAGTGTGTATGGGTTGCAGTCATCTTAACGTGAGGTTACTTGCATGTTGTTTTATACAAATTTGTTTGTATTTTTCACGGCCCTTATTTTCTCGTTCCGTATAAAGTACAGATAAAATAGATGAAGATAAAAGCCTGGAACAAGGAAAGAATAAATCGCCTGCAAGGCACCGGGATGCAGGTTAATCGCGCGTTAGTAACTACTGAGATGTAGAGCGCATTGCTACTAGAAATGAACAACATAACTGTAGATCCATTATCTTTACTATGAACTAGGGGAACCTGAAATAATATAATGAAATTATACAATTTATGAATCTTTTCTATTGCTATCAGAAACTAACAACAAACTTATATTTAATGTGACCTATTAAATCTTTTTTAGGATAATGTCAAATAATAAATCGAAATTATACAACTTACAAATGTTATCCATATTACGTCCGTTACAATAAGGACAGTTCTCATTTTCAATATATACGTGTTCGTCTTCTTCCTCAGCGCCAGCCAGTCCAGAGGTCTAAACTCCTTCTTACGATACCTTTCAAACGTGCATTTCGATAATGATGGAATAATGAAAGTAATAGATCGCCATGAAGCGACAATTAATTAGCTTCGAATGTTTCAGTTAAATAAAAAGGATATGTCTAAATAATAAAAATGGCTTATGTCAAGGGATGGTGGCTACTTACCATCAGGAGGCTCGTCTGCCTGTTTGCCTGCTCATCGCATAAAAATGCGAAAGGCATCGACAATATAAGTGTTTTTTTTTTATAAAATCTACCGATACTCGATACCACTTAATTGAACTAGTTGATGTTCTGATACGCAAAACTCAACACAACGACGCTTGTCGCACTTCCATAGAACCAAGGGTATTTCTCTTCCTTCTTAGCTCTATAGTCAAAGATTTATCACAGAAATAAGCGCTTAAAATAAGAACGTTGCTACTACGAGTACCATAATGCAGGGTACCTATTCATTTTCTTATGTCGTTTAACTTGCTGTACATAACATACAGCATATTATGTCTATTTTGAAATATCCTAAGTACTTCCTATACTTTCCTACCACTTCCTACTACCTACTATTTTAAAAGCAAAAGTTTGTGAGGAAGGATGAATGAAGATGAATGGATGGAAAGGAAATATGGATAGGTAGGATAGGAAGGGTACGTTAGTGACTCATGAGTCATGAGTCATGACGTCATTAGTATGTAATACGTCAGTCTGTCTTGACATCGCCCCATACTAATGGCAGCTCGATACGATAACTATATGAAACTGGATAAGTTCATGTTCGATGCACTTTTCATCGAAGGGCACGTCAAATATTCGGTCCTGGCTATTTCAATGGATAACAGTCGTCAAACCTTGTCGGAAGACCTATTCCGACAAGGTTTGACGACTTAGACTTTGGACCTATAAAACACTAGCTTCTCCAACCGTCAGCATTAGAAGTTTTCTGCGGTAGGTAAGTATCAAATTCCCATTCAAAGCATAAAAAAATGTTCAGGTATCTATTTAGCCAAAATAAATTCTAGTTCGACACAGACGAAAAAATGCTATCAAAAGCACTTTCGGTTTAAATTTGTGAAAGCCCAACATTGAATTTGAATACAACTAAAAACAAAAAAAGCGCATGTGTTCTGCAAACAATAACTTACTACGAATATGAATCAGATGGCACTTACTAAATCACGGGTTTAGGGCGCGTACACACGGACCAATAGAAACAACTAATCCTACAAACTGCATTGTGTTTTCTGCATTTGTTGTATTTTCTCTCTTTACACATTAAGGTGGAAAAATTATCTAGGCTTGTTTTAAATTATATAATTTTAACACCACATAAATACGTTTCCCACCTAATTTTAATAATCTTCTCTAAATAATTAAATACATAAATATAGTTAGAGCTTTAGAACCCCTAACATACTAAAATTCTCTAAGATGTGGTTGGAACGTTAACAAACAAAAGACATGTAGAATGTATAATTTATCTGTATGACTTTCATTAAGAGTGCACAAATTGTACCTAATAATGAATAAAAGCTTTTGAGTTTGAGTTTGAGTTTGACTCTATACCAGAACAAACATTATACCTATCCATCAAATTTATGCTCCTAGAATCAAAGTTAGGGTTCCTCCCTCCTCTTGGAGGCAACACAACGTTGTGGTATACCACCACAATCCTACAGTTGTGGTGGTATACCACAACGTTGTGTTGCCTCCAAGGATTAATCATTAAACGTGGTCACGACACACGTGTACAGATAACCTTAACTTGCATACTGTCTTACTAATTTTACACGTACGCCTAATGTCCTAACCACGAACAATTTGCAACCCTAACACGAGGGTGCAAAGACCAAAATCGATTGCTAAGTAGTCATCATATTTCGAAACAAATACGCATAGCGACAAAAAGGTGCGCTTATTGTTTCGGCCCGACGATTTTGTTTTCAATTTAAATATTTTATACACGGCGACAATAGACAAAAACCGGTACTTGTAACTGTAAAAAATTAAATATCAAAATTATGACGGTTTGCCCTTTTGTCTTTTAATGTATGCAAACGCAGCGAGTGAGGTGAGTACTTTTATTAGTCTTTTTATTTTATTCCGTGTCGCGAATTGAGTGTGTTGCATTGCAAGCTTGCCGTGCGTTATGATTCTTATGAATGATAACCTGATAAATGCATAGCTGACAAGATTTTACAAAAAAATACCTACTCCATGACCCCATAGTCATTTCCGGATAAATTTCTTTTAAATACAGTAAAGATTTACAAATCCGACTGTACACAACATATTTATGACTTTATGCACGAAATATATTAAATCTCCTTTGTTGAAGTTGGTTTAAATGGTTAACTTAAAGTAGCACAAAAAATGAAAAAAAAAACATTTCATTTAATTTACGGCTAAATTAAACATTTACGGTTAAATCATTTCATTTAATTTACGGCTAAATTAAACAAAAAAACATACTAACAATACTGTCTCGCTTAAAGCGCTAAACGAACTGCAGTGAATCTTGATATGAAAATACATAGTCCAATTTCTAAGTAAGAGCTTACTTTAATTCATTATTTTTAATTTTTTTTATGAAATAATATTTTGTTCTAGATATTGTACAGCACGCGTACGTAACACACATTTAAGATATCCATACCAAAATTCGGAAAGTTCAAATTTGTTCTGGGAATTGAACCCAATACCTTCCGTCCGATATACCAACACAGTAACAAACACCAACGTCGTCTAATAATTACAGTATTGATAGTTCATATTTCAACCCTTCACCGTAAAGGCGCTTCCACACCGGTCCGTAGCGAATCGCGAACAAACAACGAGTGCTCGGAACGAATTCGCAAATCACAATAAGATGCTAATCTTCAACACCTTTGGGCCATTTGCATAATGTTTGCGGATAGGATTAATGTGAGAGCGAGTTAACCCTGGGAGTTTGGCCTTTCGTAATCATTTTGGGTTTATTTTATCCGGTATGGTACAATTTAAACGGCAAATCTCAGTTAAACATAATACTATTGTTCAAAAGTTTAGTTCTCCTTCCGTCTTTAACAGATCTGACGGTAGCGGTGCCATAAAAGAGTCTTCATCAAAGTGCGTTGTTTAAAAATGTAGTTAGTTAGTTTGAACAGCGCTTTCTGTCTTACGATACAGTTAGGCTACGTTAGCGAGTTATGGAGATGTACCATCTAGTATCAGATAAGCTAGAAGAAACTGCAACTCATAATCCTTAAACACTTGCACATTTTCAGTTAAATCAATTGATTAGAGTGAAAATCACGCTCAAAGATTCAGCTGTATGATTGGATATGGGAGGAACTGGTAAACGCTTAATGACATAATTATGAATCGGTAAAATTATTATTGTTTAATAAAATATTGGTGACAGACCGGTAGGTTACATTCCTAGGTAGTGATTAGAGATGGTTGTCCATGGGCTAAAATATGTGTGCGTTGTCTCTTGGCTTCTATTTACTTCAGTATTTCTATAAAATAAAGGTTGTCCAATCCTGTCAATCTTCAATAGTATTGAAGCTTCAGTCAGCGTTGACGCATAGTGCAGAAAACATCAAGTGGCTATGGTCCTTTTTTACCCCAATAGATCTTTGCCCAATAGTATAAAAAGTTTATATTTATATAACAGTCGCAGTGTTGGTAGATTAGGCTCTCCAACGTATGTCAAACAACATGTTTCAGCCATAAATAACAGCTGGAAAGGAATCCACCAGCATTAACATTCCGATATTCAAAATACGTTAGAACGTGTTCAAATTTCGAATCGCTCTCCAATTTCGTTTTCCGAATGCGAAATTCGGTCTGCGTTCATTCAACCCTCCTGCCA
Source organism: Erynnis tages (assembly GCA_905147235.1). NCBI lineage: Eukaryota > Metazoa > Arthropoda > Insecta > Lepidoptera > Hesperiidae > Erynnis > Erynnis tages. Next base: position 2,899,415 of record LR990081.1, read on the forward strand.
AGTCAAATAAAGACGCGATGAAACTTACACGCAACATGACATCAAATCATAAGAAGTCATTAGGCATTCAAGCGTGCGCCGCCCGGACCCTAATTTCGGAGTGAAGACCGAAAAACTCCCATATACCACGTTTGCACAAGCTTTTTCCACCAATGCCTCAACGTTGCAAAACACACCTTAATCCCATACGTTACGATTGACATTCTTTTGCGATCGATACAAGACAATCGTTCACATGTCACCGTCACTGCAACGAAAAAGCAACTCTGTCGTTAAGACAATAGAGTTGATAACCCTTTGAAGAGTGAACAGTCAACAAAAACATGCGAGCGAGAAAAAACCGGGCATCTTTTTGCGTTTCCCTCGCTCCCCTAAGCCAGGGGCAGGGGGTGAAGAAAAATCCGCGTGGGGTTGGCAGGGTGGGGGCCTTGTAGTAGTTTTTCGTATCACGCGTTCGCGACAACGTATCGATTTTCCGCCACATGCTCCGCTCAGGTACAGTTTGAAGATGGCTTTATGTTTTGTTTTTCTGTTGGCACCTCTGATTACCGCTTTGTCTGTGGTTGGTATTGTGAGATCTTTGTATGTTTTCTAAGCTTCGATTTTTGAATTACGTATTCGATTTTTGAAGTAATCGTATTGCTATTGACGAATAAGTGCTATATAAATACTTACGTGTCTGTTGGGGTTATGAGCCTGACAACACCCGATGATTTTAGGAATCGGGCATCTTCGGCTCGCGGCTCCCGCCTACCCCATGCCCCTCATGCGCCACTGTTAGTGGAGCGGACTCTATGAGAACTAAATAAAATGATAAAATCGGCACTGTTTCAAGTGTTAAAGAAATGTGGACAACATCGTCAATAGATGGCACTGTTTCCAGTTTTAAAGAAATATGGACGACTCTAGTAATGATGTGATTTTAAAACGCGGAGCTTTTTTATTGAACACCTAAAACTTCTTATTATTATTCTCCATCAAAGGTCCATATAATACCTATGTTTTCTATTCATCTCACCAAAAAATAAATAAAACACGGTCTTCTCTTTCAGAGGATGTACCCAGAATGCCATTGTTTCGCTATTAAATCACTATTAAATTAAAAATTCAATAATTCAGCAGTACCTAAACATGTCAACCAACAATTCAATTTCTTCTTACAATATTAAAGAGGCTTGGAAGAAGCTTCATAATGTTATTGCATATTATTTCCCTCAAATTTTTCGATGGCCTCAAATAATACCTAACCACATAAAAGCAAGTAGATTTGTCACGAGATCGAGTAAAAGACAGATAGACGATTTAACTGGTTTTTGTATAACCAGTTAATTCGTCTATCATGTAAAAACATGTATTCTGAGACATACAGGTTTCATCACGTGGTTTTAGGAAAGGCGAGAGCTGGAATCGAACCTAGACTCCCGGCATGGGAGTAGGAACGATTTTTTAAATTGTTGAAAACCCTCTAGTTACACAGCCGACACAGGCCATAAATCAGTCGGCGCGCCGGCGGCGCAGTACTATGCCTACCGTTTGAAAAAAGCCGCTTTTGGCTTCCTTTCGTTTCAGGTCAATGACCTTTCACCTTGAGCCTGTTACTTTTTGTGTCTTTTATTTGTGTCATTATTTTGTTTGAAATTTGCATTTTTTTTTATTTTCGGTCCTGAACCTTTTCGTATGCTTTAACACACTTAAGTACACGATCTTTGTGGTTTAAATTAATGAGGTAACGTCATCTCCACCTTGTACAATATAAAAATGAATATGTTGCTAAGCGCAAATCTCGGGAGGAGCTGAACCGATTTCGCTAATTTTTTTTGGATATTCCTTTAAGTACGAGGATGGTTCTTACGGAGAGAAAATTTGAAAACAATGTAAAGAAAATAATAAAAACAACAATTTCATTTTCCTATATAAACTGTTCTACCCATGTACTACCTGTCAAACATCATTTCAGATTGAATACTTCATAAGTTCATATGGCAATGTCATGCATTTAGAAACGTCAAGATTTTTCTTTATGGATGCCACTTCTATTATGCAAACTGCAATGATATAATATACATATTTTATAATGGCAAAACGAAGTGTGCCGGGTCAGCTAGTAGGTAATAAAAATAAATACTTGCATAGGTGTTATAGATTATATTATTAGATGTATGTATTATGTTTGAAAACATTCAGTTTATTTCCATTGGGCCTTCAACTCAAATCTTCAACTTAAATGCATGCGTTTTTTTTCTCGTTATTAATAACAACAAAAATATATAGAGTCATGAAATATTCACAAAATATTTAATAATAAAGCATTTCGTACGTCTCAGTAAAGGCGCAAATATTTCTCGGTCGCAAATTTATCAAACCGACTTGTTATTCAAACGTAAACACGGTTTTTTAATTAAATCTACCAATCAAAAAACAACACGCATTTTTATTGAACACTTCCTTTATACCTAATAGGTATTATTACCTATCAATCCACGAAGACGCACAGCCCTAGCCGGCGGCCCCACTATTCCTCCTAACCGTTTATAAAAATTACCGTGATAGTGATAGGTACAATTCTAGACGGCAACGCCGCGCGTAGCGGTGTCTTCTTTACTGTCGGTTTGGCAACGTCGCGTCGCGCGAATTTCGGCGGCGTACAATTTGAAAACGGGAGGGAATCCTACATTATATGACCCGGGTTCGAACCCGAAGCAAAATATAAGAAGACATTCTGGATTGAAATGTTTTTTGTATTACTATTTTTTTATTTCATATTATGCTATCTAATGGTTATTTATATTTCCGAATTCCGAAAAAAAATAACGAATTTTAGATAAATTTATAATTTCAAAAATAATTGTATAGCTTATAACAAAAAAAAGTTATTAAATTGACGTTGAAACTTTTATTTATTTGTAACTTAATAAAATCTGTCTTCTTATTTATTCAACAATTTCCAAAATCAATAATCGATGTAAAAATTTGTATTATATAAAAAATATAATTATATAAAAGTGAAAATAAAGTCAAGCACACGCGGATTTGAACCCACGCCCCAGCGTATACAGCCTGGCGTCCTACTTAATACGCCACAGAAGCCTCAGACAAAGCTATGAAATTGTGCTATATATGACAACTGTGTATTATTTTGGAATGACGGAGCGACGCACGTCCACCTAGCATCGCGCCTCTGCGCTCTCTGTCAATTGCCATAATAGTAAGCGAGAAATACAAAATACGAAAATATTGCGCGGAGCACGCGAAAGAAAAGTTTTAAATTTTACTGATTTACTGAATATTTATAAGCTTATTGAAAAAAATTAACACAATGATGTGATAATAACGAAGGTCTGCTAATATACTGGTTAAATTATTTGAATAAATATTAACAAACAACGTTGTAGTTTAGTATAAGAATTCAGAAAAGGGGTAACTTTGCAATTTTTTTTTATCGAGGCAACTTTGTCAAAATGTGTTTCGACGACTATGTTGTCGTTCGGAATACGGTCTAGAATAACATATATTTTTCCCATTGTAAAATACTTTGTAATTTTTGCTGGAAATGAAAAATAAGAATAGCAAATTTGCTGAATTACATGTTATCAGCGCCTTATGAGACAATGAAATAAATATTGCTTTTTAAAATATTCTGAATCTTGATTCTGTTAAAAATGTTTTGTGAATGCTGATAGTAAAGGTTAAGTAAGGTCATTGTAGAAATTGCTTTGTTTTGTAGAAACTGTAGATTTTTTTGCTAAATCATAATGATCGGGGCATTCCAACTTTTAGAAGTTGGTGTGAACGAAGGTCTAGTCATAGGTATTACACCTCCCTATCATCTCATATAAAGTAGTAAGTTCTGTTTTACAGTAGTAAGTAGTAAGATGGAGATATAGTAAGTACTTATAACAAGAAATTAGAGCCAGAATGAAGATGATCTTACTCCACACCTATTTTTCTAGTTTCTATTTTTCTTTCTTTTATAAAAATAATGATATACGAAAGAAATATACTTAAATGCCTGGGGGATATTTTTTCATTAACATACGTACATAGGCATTATATGACTATTTAGATTATTATGCTCATTACAGACCTTTGAAATACTTCCATACCTATTATGTTCCTTAGAGCAATTTTATTTGTTTTATGGTACTTACAATAAAGTAGTAATCTGACTACATTCCTAAGCTACGATAATTATAAATTTTTTTGGAGTTATAAGTTACACGTTATAAGTTACAATAAAATAGAACAGCGCTTCCCAATTAGTTTGTAGGCAATAATTTTTTATGATACCTCGCCTATGTTCGAGACAATTTTCAAAAATTATTGACGTACAGTCAACACCAAGATATCAAGTTAAACTACGCACATTTAAATAAAAAAAAATAACCTTTTTGTTATTTTATTGAAGAACATTCAAGTGTGCCGTTAGAGGTAACTGTCTCATTTAGTTATTGTCGATATTAAATATGCAGTTGCATATTTTTATTATTATTTTAGATACCAAATTAACAAGTCATTTAAGAAGATTTAACGACAATCAATCGAGTCTTCAGTAAAAAAAAAATCAAAATAGAATTCAATCCGTTGTAGCTAACAACGGAGTTCTAAGGAGTTGGTTTCCAATTTTCTTAAAATGGTTGGGGCAAATCCTAACTTTAAGCACGCCTTTTGTTCTGTACTTACTAATGCAAAAAAATAAACGTTTTAGAGTGTATTATCGCTTTAAACCTACTAGTTCGCGACGCTTTATAAAGAACAAAAAAACACTAGGTTTTATCTAAACATACATAATTAAGGCTACCTACATAATTTAATGCCGTCAACTGTACCTAGCCTCGCCCATGCCATAACGTGTGTCATACGTATTTCACGTGCCGTATGGGAATTACATAGTGCTTTTTATCATGCGACAAAAAATGAATTTGAAACACTAGTTTTTAAGTGCTTACGGTATAAAGTAGCGGTAACATGCATGGTTGATGGGATGTTAATAATTTGGCCTTAAATAATTATGTGATAGGTAATTTTATACGAGGGTAAACTACAACCCATTAGAATTCCACCGCAGAGTCGGGTCCTCACCCATAATGAGAAGTAAGTAGGCCTTGTACGTGGTGGACCCACGGTAGCCTAATGCGGGTTGGTGGACGTCACATGCCTTTACGAACATTATGGAGAAATCTGGAATGCAGGAAGTTACCACCTAATAATATTAATTAATAAACGTATAATTGCAATACATATTTTATTTATTTCTTCCCTTTATATCTCACTTTATTTAATAAGTTTTAAGTCATAAGTCATAAGTAAGCGGTGATAGCCCAGTGGAAGCGGTGATAGCCCAGTGGCTTAGAATTCGACCTCGAATGGCTTTGACCAATGACTTTGTAAAAAAGTTATGTGCGCTTTATAAAATTAAATATCACCTGCTGTTACGGTGAAGGAAAACATCGTGAGGAAACCTGCATGCCTGAGAGTTCAAAAAAAAAAATGTTCTCAAATTAAAGGAATGTGCGGCTTGGAAATAGAGTCGCCATGTTTAATCGAAGAAAAACCGGCCAGTTCATTGACCTGTAAAATTGTATTGTTGACTTCCATAGAAAGGTAATTGAAAAATTCATTTTCGACATGTCTCCTTTAATAAATAGGTACTTTTATGTTATAATCTTAATTCATCATCTGTGTGTTTCTTGTTAAGCTAAAAATATACCTATCTAACTTACTAAAACACGATCACTCGATCACACGCTCCCTTCTTGCATAATATACAAGAAATTTACGCGCCTTCATCAGACATTTTCGATATCCAGTAAGTACCTACCACAAACTATCATTAAGATAAGTGTCCTGTAAGATCGTATTTCCAGTCCTGCTCAGAATCGAACCTATGACACTAAATAACAAATATTTTAATAGGTATCTGTAGAATAAAAAAATATTATACGGGACACGTCTGCAAAGAACCTAACGCTGAGAAACCCTACTTAGGGCTCACCAGCTACTATTTCACGTCACTATCCAAAGTATTTGTAATGAAACAAACCAAGAATTTTTGTTCATTTACCAGCCAAGAACCGATGGCTTCCAATTAAATCTCTACGAGTTACAGGAGATAACGGTCATCACAGGAATGTTTGTATTGTTACGAAATTGCCCATATACCTAGTTGATACGGTCTCGGATGCTTTTGTATGGGAAAGTTATCTTAAGGTAATTGAGATGACATTACTTTGTTAACGTAACTTCCATGGATTTACTTAATAGGCTTACCTAATTTTAAGATTAAATTACAATTACAATTATTACATAAAAATATTAGATCAGTACATTAAAACCTTAAAACTATAATATACAATATACAAAATTTAGGTACCCTCATACAATAATTTAATTACTCTTTAATAATTACGATTTTTTAAAGAATTTTTGAAGAAGATTGAACTTCCTCTTCAGTTTGAAATTACGGGTTCTTGAATATATTTTGATGTGCATTTCAAGTTAAATGACTTTATCAATTAAAGTTTCAAAGTAATTTGAAGAAAGTGTTAAGTCGAAATATTACCGCCATCTACTTAGGTTACTAGATAAGTACCTACTATAGAGGACCTACCTAATTATTATTCAATTATTAAAATATGTTTAACAATTTTATTGAAAAGATTTTAAAATTATTATTCAATTATTAAAATATGTTTAACAATTTTATTGAAAACATTTTAAAATTATATACCTAGGTAGTATTTATCCCATATTATTGTTTTGTTTTTCGTTTTTTAAATAAATGATTTTTAAGTTACTGTTAAGTTCTAACATTAAATTTGATATGTAAGTACACAAAAAGTAATGTGAAAATGATTGAATAAGATTCGTTATAAAAAACTGTTAATAAAAAAAACTTGACACATAAAAATAAAACATAAAATAATGCAACTTAGAACGTACTAAGCTGTATGAAGTTCTAATTGTGTTCAACGCACCATATCATTACGCCTACATAATTCAATAATACCTACACATAATACAGTATTATTCGCCATACTTATCATCATAATAAAATTACAACACATTGACGTTATGCATACTTTAACATTTACACGATTCGAATACTATAATTAACGGTGAAGGCCTATGTAACGTGAAGTGTAATTATAATTTACATTTTACATAATTACAGAGATAATTACAATTTATACGTTAACGTATTCAGAGGCAGAGTTAGTGATACCCGATTACCTATTTAACCAACCTATTGTCCGAATACAACAAGCCTAATGTGACTTTGTTGTAGGTATCGTTAGCAAAAGCTAGACAGTAGATAGAACAGTAGATTCTATACCCATTGTTCATTGTAAGCTACATAATGATAATACAGCTACATCTTAATATTTTTCGACTAATTACTAATTGAAGATACATTTGTATCGACTTTTTTTTGTGATTTGGCTCTCTTTTCACTTTACGTTTGAAAATATTTTGAGCCAACAATTTTTTTTTAAAACCTACCTACCTACCTGTTTAAAGTAGGTATAGTATTTATTACTGTGCATATTATTATTTTTCGCCATAGATGTGTTTTTTTTTGCTACCTGCACGCATAGAAAGGTCTTACAAAAAGATTTTAAGCAAACAAAACTTTTGCATTAAGCTACCTATTTACCTACGGGATTAAACTATATTTTTATGTACTAATTATTCGCTATAGATGTGTTTTTTGCTATCCGTACGCATAGCCACAGCTGATACCCATCTCTTCACGGCAGCGAGCTCACACAAAGAACGTATGGTCTACGACCATGTTCGACATGGAATGCACCGGTGGACCAACCGCGGCTTTTACCACTTAGGTTGGTACATTAGCACAATGAGGTACCTAGCCATCCTACATCTACCCATCGGTACTAGTCGGTACCCACTAAGTGGGTAACCAACGTGACCATGAAAGTACCTACAGTCAAATTGTAAAATTTTGTACGGCTTTATGTTTGGAAGTTTTAGAAGATTATTTCTTAAATTAGGTAGGTCATCCGATTTAAAAAATGCAAGTACTTATAAAGAATGAATTTTGGCTTTTAAATTTTGCTCTACTTACCTGAATAAAAAATCAAATGTCTCTGGACACTGGATAATTATGCCATTATAATTATATTTTATCCATATCTACACGGGTATCATTTCGGGAATAAAACGGAAATATACAACTTTTGAATTTTTTCTATATTACGTCCATTACATTAACGACAGTTCTTATTTTCAAAATCCGTGTTCTTCTTATTTTTCTTCCCCTGCTTGGCCAGTCAGCTCTTGAATTGACCGTGAAGGCTTCAGCCATCTGCAGCAACCGCTTACGAGCTCCAAACTCGCACTACATAAAAGTTAAAACATAAAAAGTAAACGACTTCACAGTCAAAATGGTTGTGTAAATTCACTGAGTTGTACTTAGTAGTCTCACAAAACGACTCATGCGCAACGTCACATAAAAAAGTATAAAAACCCCTCCTAACCTCAACCATTGTTGTAGGGGGAGGGGTTTGTTTTTTGTTTGAGCGAAAGAGAGAGATGGATAAAAAAAGGGATAACAAAAAGTGAAAAGAGATAGACATATTTCTATAGATGTGTGGCTGCAAGGGTCAGAGCAGATTGTCGACAGTTTAACCATACCTAGCAAGATTGTAAATGCGAAAAAATGTGACAGTTTTCAAACATTAAATGTAGAAATTCAGCAATTTGGAATAACATTAGATGTGGGTATAATAATATCTACCTACTAGATATAAGCTTATCTATAAGTTCAGATTATGTCCTATTTATTTACGAAACTAAATTCTATTAAAATAATTTGAAGAAATACTTGGGTTTAATAATTGAAAGCATTTTAGAATCTTACGTAGGTAGTTACTAAAGTTGGTTACCCGGTTACCTAACTAGATACCGTGGGTAAGGGATCTACGAGACTTGATAACATTTAGGTAAACCTATTAAAATCATCTAAATTCATTAGAATTTTTTCTAACAATCATAATTTTACGGCGATATTTAAATTTACATTATAGTTTGTAAGCTAATCCAACTATAGATACCTAAAGCTACCTGCCTAAGTACCTAAACTACAATAAGTCGACATCCTCCAAGGAGTTCTAAAATCCTCCTTTAGTGTATAAGAAGAACTTACTTAATCCCTAACTTCATCTTTTACCTAAAACACCTTGAAACTTGTGAAAGAAACCAGTGAATAGTTTATGTTGGGTAGGTAACAGAAATAGTAAGCTAAACAAAATTTCTAAAAAAAAATCCAATTAGAAAGAATAAAAACGGCGACAAGGCAACCGCTGTCTCTCTTAAATCTAATTACCGCTAGTTCCTCTTAAATTCCAATTAGACTTAAATAAAATACGACACACAAGAGTTTCTTATTCGACTTACCCAACGTACATCTTTATAAAAGCACGCAGGAATGAATATAAATGGTAGCCTTACCGAATAAGATGTGAGGTGGCAATTTCGATGCAAAATGAGATCGTTTACTTTGAAAGTCACGCACTGAAGGCGTTAGGTGCCGATATTTATGGGTATAGTATATTTTATAACCTTACCGCCATGCTATAAATATGGTACTGACAACGCCATCTAGCGGGCAATAATCGTAATACAATAAAGAGCTTATAAGAATTACTTGTAGAGTAAAACAAAAGCTAATTGTACTTTAAAACAATTCTAATAATTTAAACAGTGATTCTTTTAGTTTCAGGATAAAAATAAAAAAATTACGGACGCTAAGACGCTTGTAAATTTATGATATTTTAGTGTAAACAGCGCCATCTAGTAGTGAGTAGTAAAGTAGTGAACTGTTTTACCGACACCGCATACATACAACCCCTTTCACCATTTGTCAATGTGTGCGTAAGTTGTGGCGCTCAAAATTTAAAATGACTGACTTCGGCACCGGAATTTTTAAATATTTTTAAAGAATTTGAGACCGAAATCAAAATGGCCGGTGGCTGGTATGCAATAAAGTTAATTTCCTTTTTTTCGAGGTTCTTTCATAATATCGTTCATAGGTACTTACTGTTCATATAAAATGCACAATTTTATCAAAATACTTTACCTATAGTCAAATACTGGTTATTCATTCTCTCATTCAGTCTCAAAATTTATTCATTTTACTTTTTTTAATGGGAGAATTCTTATTCCATAGAAGTTTATATTTTTTTTGGACAACTATTCGCCAATAGTCGACTAAATTAATAGGCACTTTAAGTAGGTAGGTAAAGAATAAGTAGGTAGGTATAGGTATCGAGTTGCGGAGTTTCTAATACTGCCAACTTATCGTAGCATCCCTACTCTACCTAAATATATTAATATCTTATATAACTATATATGTACTTATAACTTGAGGTTAGTCATGGATGTGTTGGACTGCAATCGCTCATATCAAATACATGTCCATGGGCGACGGTGACCACTGACCACTTACCATCATGGGTTCCGACTGCTCGTAGCCGATTTGGCATTAAAATGCAAAGCGATTCCTTCTCATCACCCCAAATTTTCATTGTCGCGTCTCACTTAAAATTATAATATGACAATTACATTTTATCAACCTACCTACCTTCCTACATTACAAATATTTTAATTAACACCATAATTGCAGTGGTAAAACAAACCTCGTTGGTAGTTTGAGTCCATAAAACTTATTAAAAGCCTTAAACGTCGTAAGACCACACAAAACCCGTATTTAAACAATACCGAGCGATACCCTCCATAATGCCAAAGAAATTCAATTCAACCGTTTTGTCTTGCTAAGTTCGAGTTTTCATTATAATTTGTATAATGGCCACTTAGGTAGGTATTATGCAGTAATCCTGCAAGTCTTTACTGAGAAGCCGCTTGAGGCATGCTTTTAAAAAGTAAAGGCTTACTTTTTTGAAAAGAACTTCCTTTTTTTACGTAAGTAAGTAGATATTAAGATTATTAAGTCGTCTTAGGTTTCTCCTTGTCTATTTATAATTTTTATTGTAACTATTTATAATTTTATAATATTTATGTTGATAATAAAATAGTCGTCTTAAGTTATTTAGGTTTTGTTTATTTGTAATTTTTTGTAGAGGAGAATATTTATTTCTATCGGTTTTTAACAAGAATGCTATAGGTAAAAAAGCGGTCCGAATTAATTTGAGATACCTACATTTTATTAAATTATCAGTGAAGCTGTAATTATAAGCATTATTGCTATTTAACTACTTGCTTATTATTTAGATAGGTTTCAAATCTAAAAAAAACTTTTGAATTAATATTCTCTCCATTTTGCCTTATTTGAATCATTCTTTTTTCTCGTCAAAAAATCTAAAATACCTATTAATTACCCATTAATCAAGAAGTTTTAAGGCACCTACATACACCAACTTATTGCCTTCAATACTTAATGAATAATGAACTACGTAATTCGTAACTGAATTGATTCGTGCAATTCACTTAAATTGCTTAAATTGTAACTACAAAAACCAGAGTAACCGGTGCAATCATTTTGTCGAAAATTTTAGACGTTTTTATTATCGAAATTGTACATCAAATTGACACAGTTACCGAATCATTCGCTAACGAATCGAACGAAAAAACTATATGTCATTCATTATAACAGTTCGATCATTAATTGTCTTAAAAAATAACGAGTGCAAAACTCCGCATCAATCAACTTCTTCGAAGGAATTACAAAGGAAAAAATGCAAATTATTTCAAGCAACTCAATTATTACAATTACGGTAAATAATAATATGTGCGACTCTGTTGTGCTCATGTTTTCGAAAGCGAACAGAAATTATGGCCGCCAGGCACTACGCGTGTGTGTGTTATGCCGCACGCAAGAAAAAAACGGTAATAAAAAAAAACAAAAGCCACTGGCAGGTAAATCAGATAGCAAGCGATGCATGAAAAATGACTCCGCTCGACTCTAATTAAAAAAAACCTAGTGACAATAGATTAAATTCAAATGTTGCAAAAAATGTCTCGACCCTAGTTTGTGCGTGAAACAATAGAGGCACGAAATTTGACTACGTCTTTTCATACTTTTTGATTTAAAGCCGACGTTTGAAAGAGTTTGAGTGTAGTGAAACGAATGTCGCAATGATTGGCGAGACGAGACAAAAGGGTTTTTTGCGTGATTTTTTTGTAATTTACGAATATAATCGCGATTTTAATCAGTTCACGACAGGAAATTGTATTTTTGGGCTGTGACAATTTTATTAGTAGTTCTGTTAACGGACGATTATGTGTCGGGTAAGTTACCTTGGTTTCTTTAGGAGAATACTGAATATTTTACTTACCTACCTGTTAAGTATTTATTTATTATTTACAATTTTAAACACTACTAAACTTTGTAACTAACTTAAACTATCCTTAACTAACCTAAGCTCCTTATAAATGTTTGTACAAGTTTCGCTACATGTTAAGGTGTGAAGAATCCCTAATTTCTAGACCCTTTGTAGATATTCATTGAAAAGAAACCTTATAATTATTATTGCGTTTTTAATTTTAGGTTTCTTTTAAATAAACAATAAAAAATACTCCTTTTTGAAGAAATAAGAAAGAAAGACTCCAAATTATTATTTGCTTAAGAATTTTACATTATGATTATGTAGAATATGTATATAGGTACATAATTTTGAATATTTCTTTGATATCAAAAAATAGTTTTTCTAATGTTTGGTCTATTTCATAAATAAGTATTGTTAATAACCATAAGGAAATAAGCGCATGCCCTTATAACACTTTTCCAAAATGGCCGCTTACATGACGTCACGCGAAGGGTTGTCCACTTCAACCCTCCCGATCAACTGACCCGATAAAAGTAATTGTGTTACCCAAATTATTGTTACTTGGTTTTTATTTGATTTAATAATAACTTCGTTTCGATATCAAATATTGGGTGGTACCTACGTATTTTAGGTGAGTCTGATATCATAATAAAACGAATAAATACAAGTTATGAATCTTTTGTGTTTCACGTCCATTACCTATAATAATGACGGTTTTTGTTTTCAACATCCGTGTCCCTCTTTTTCGTGAAGGCCAACCCATTAATGACCCACTACAGGGTTGGGTCTCCTTCTCGCAATGAGAGGGATGTAGGCCTTAGTTCACCACGCTGGCCTACTGCGGGTTGGTGGACTTCACATACCTTTGAGAACATTTTTTTTGCGAACTCTCAGGCATGCAAGTTTCCTCACGATGTTTTCCTTCACCGTAACAGCAGGTGATATTTATTTTTAATTTTATAAAGCGCACATAACTTTTTAACAGTCATTGGTGCGTGCCCCTGGTATTCGAACCCGGACCCCTCGATTCGAGGTCGAATTCTAAGCCACTGGGCTATCACCGCTTTACTGGGCTACTCACTTACTATTTTAGTTACCTATGCTCCCGGTGATATTGACATTACGTCTCAAAAATATCAATGTTAATTGCCACGTCATGTTACGTCACCACACATTTGTCGAAAGTGTGTCGTCATACTGGCCATTGTGGATTGTGGTCCCAAGCTGTGGCGGACACATGGCTTATGCAAAACAACCATATTGCCTCAGCACCCAGGTGTTTGGCCGTTTTCGAAACAAAACACTGTGCATCTTGTGTTATGTTGAATGTTAAAATCATGTTTTTAATCGACTTTAAATATATGCAAGTTCTATTTTCAACTTTTGTGTTTTTTTAATGGCAACAGTAGGTAGACACTTTAGCACAGAGGCACAGTTGCGTGCAACTGGGATTCGAACCTGGACTGCGCAAGTTAGAGACTAAATTCCTTCCCTCTTGTAGGTACTAACATTGTATTAAAAACATCGCTAAAATACAAATTTATCTACACAGCCATTCCTTTTAAAAATAGTAGACAATTTTACATAATTATATTTTCACAAATATTCTTTTCATTTCACAATTATGATTTTTAAGCCTTCATTTTTCCACGACTAGACAGGCTTCTACCAAGGCGCGCCACTAAGCCCGATCTTCGGCTCTTCTCATCCAGTTAGTCCATTTACCGCATGTAAAATTGGAAAAAAAAGAAAACAGATCATAATAATCAAAATCATAATCATTATCATTTTATTTATGAATATAGGTTTACAAAGATGTTTTAAATACAATAAATAGCGCCATAAAAAACCGACAATCGTAAATGTAAACAATACACAGTTAAAAAAATTAGAATATTCACAATAATTTTAATTATTCAAATGAGTTGAACGAATTCCATTTTCAAATTAGAAGTATTATATACCTACTTAAAGAAATAATACTAATTTTCTCACAGTTTAAATAAAGCAAATCAGATATGATAAAAGTGTTTAAAATTCGAAATGTCATCGAATTCCAATACCGTACTGGCGGTTTCCCATCTAAATTCTTAATTTAAATTCATTATGTGGCCACGGGTGGTCTGTTTACAAAATTAAATATCGAATAACTGTTATCGAAAAGATATCAGTGTAATTTATAAAAGTTTCATTTGTAGTAACCGATTAAATAGGCATTTAAATGTGGTTTTATTACTAAGCGACATCTCTGTTGCTTTCTTATCTGTTGCTAGCAATGCCACAGACTAATTTTATTTGACTACGAGTAACAATACATAAAATTCATTGTACTTAAAAGTATGGTAACTTTTAAATATGGCCATAATCGAATCGTACTAGAAGTACTGTGTTCTCGTTTGTTTGTTTCTTTGCCCAGGAAAGAACCTTACTTTATGTTTAGCTTGGAGTGGTGTCAGTTGGAGGTTGTTAGAGACGAACTGCGAATACGTTCCCTGTGACAGACTGAAGTACCTACAGAGCAATAAAGAGTGTCTATAAGTACTTTGTACCTGATACGAGCAAGTTTATGAAGGTTTTTTTTTAGAATTTTTACCATAAAAATAAGCACCTCGCTCGCAGCAGTTTCACCATAAAATATGGAAATGTGCGTATGGTAGTATTTACATAAAATATTTCAGTTAGTAACGCCATAACGCTAATCTAGATCGCGTGACACGTTTTTTTAGGTTTTACCATTGCGTGTAGGAAATTTTTCAAAGGCTTCTTTAACACGGAACTGTGGGAAATAGTCCAGATCGATAGAAAAACTAGGCGACTATATAAGTACTAACGAGCATAGTGAAGGAAAATCATTACAATTACTGTTCTTATCCGTATTGCTCGGTATCAAAATACGAGTCCACCAAAACGGCGATAGCTGAGAATGAAGAATTAGGCATCTCACTCAAGAAGTCTGGGTTAGAAACCCAGTGCCACACACCAATGAGTTTCTTTAAAGTTATGTGCTTTTTTACATCAAATAATACTGCTGTAACGTTGAAGGAAAACATCGTAAAGAAATAGGAATTCTTCAAAGTTCTCCAAAATGTTCTCAAAGGCATGTGGAGTTGTGGAACACGCGTTAGGACTAAGGATCATTGTATCTAACCACTTAGTCGTCCCGTGAGTCACATCACATGTAATACATACCAATTGTTTAACAATTGTGTGTAAGTATTTATTGGACAGGCAAAGTGTTAATTGTGAGGGGATCCATGGCAGGATCAGGGATCCTCTCAGCACGATGGATGAAGGCTTATTCTGAAAGTAGAAACGGCAGACACGTCTTTGCCGTTAGGCATTAATAGATTTCTCATGAAACTTCGTGGCAGGCATCGGCTCCATATCCTTCTAAGCACTTTTTATTTAATCCCATAGCTAAAATTTAAGTAAATAATGTTCAAAAATTTTGATTAATAGTTGCAGGTGGCTCTAACAAAAGCCAAAGCATAAATTAGGCAGTATAAAAGTGTTAATCAAAGCTTAATGATTTATGAGTATTACGAGTACCTACTCAATTAATGTGTGACCTTTACATAGCGATATTGACATCTGCTCACACGCCTGACAGATCATTCAATCAGGTGCCTGATTTTATTGTTAGAAGGTACTACGACCTTGTAGGCACCTGATATAAGGCTGAACAGGCCACCTGATGTCTGGCCAGATCGCTTCAATGGTCAAGGTTTACATCTAATCTTAAACAAATGCCTTTATTATGAGAGCAGGAAACTCTTACGTAAACTGTTATTGAAGTCTAGCAGCTGCGGCTCAAGAAACTGATACGATTTATCAATCTCAATATCAAGGTCTTCAACTGATGTCATGGATGGATTCTCAAACACTAGGCTATACGAGTATATTGAATTTATATCCTAAACTAAAATAAACCTATTTGACGTAGTGTGTGGGTACGATGCTACTGATAAGGAATAAAATCGCCACAAATTAATCAATCTTAAAATTATAAGTTACAATCTTATCTGACAACTAACCCCCTAACCAAAACACTAGATACGAAGAACTTGCTGCTTCACTATGGGCTATGAAGATGTCGGGATGGTGTCTCTGATGAGCAAAGGTTTCTTTTCTAGGTCATCTTTTGTTTTGCTTAAACCATTGGTTACTTTAAAACCAATTTCAGCGAATCACTTAGTTCTATGAGTTAGTAACGCACCCATCCATAACCTCAATGTCAGTTCTGTTTAATATTGCATAGTTGTTCATAGGCTGCAGTGACTACTTCACATCAGATGCAATGTGTATGCCATTAAAACATAACTTGTAAAAAACCCAAGTATGTATAAAAAGTTATGAGATCCATGTATGTATCCATAGCTTGACTTGACCATAACTTTGTATATTGGCTATAACAGCTATTCAAATCGATTTAACGCTATTGATTGCAGCGTTTCAGTTCAAATGAACAAACTCTAAATTTATCTCTTCATCGTTCGTTATAAGTTACCTACTTGTAGCTGTTGCCCTTGCTAGGTCTAAAAATCGACTATGTACATTAGTACTAGGAATAAAGTAGGTATAGTTCAAGCTTTGCTATTCCTAATAACCTTTGATTAATTTCCCCCAACTACCTTTGCAATCAAAGGAATTATTCCCTTCACAATATCTAATTATAAGGACTATAGCACGTTATAGGTTTAGGTACACCTTTAGGTTAACTAGGTAAAGTACAATGGTTTTACTAACAATACTGCCCTAATATAGCCACAAAAGACCTATAAAGCTAGGGCTGGCAACATAGAAAAACATTAGAAAAAACAGTTCAACCACCTTAGTAATTCCGACAGCTGCATTAGAATCTAGCTATCGCATTGCAACGGCTGCGTTAGAATATAAAAATAAACGCATTATTAGTCAAACCCTAGATAATAGTAAGCCTTTGATATATAGAGGAAGTAATCCACAGGCAAGGCAGATGTTTAGAACAAGGTCTAACCGCACGTTGATTTAGGGTTGCCACATTGTAAGGACTTTCTTTAGAAGCGTGTGATTTGTGTAGATTAAAGATAATTCAAAAACTCCAACGCAAACTGTTGTATTATTAAAATCTATGCACTATGTAACCATACTGTCTGTGTGTTGATCTGTGTCATTTTCAAAATGATTTTCTTTCCTCAAGTACGTAAATATTCACCTACATGATATTCCAACACAAAAACAACGTTTTTCTTCTCTCTGGTCTTACTTTTATCGAGATAATTTTTGGAATAGGTAATTTTTGGAATTTTTGGATAAGTTAACGGTGGGTTTTAATAAACGATCCTCGGATATAGACAGGGAAAGACATTTTTTTCTTACTGATGTAGACATTTGAAATGTTTTTTGGCGACCGGAGATCAATAGTGCTATTTATATTCAACGATTAATAATAAGCATCCATAAACCGATTCTCATGAGCTTTTTCACCATAATAAAGGAGTTTGGAGATTCCTTAAAAATTGCAAAAAAACTTAAGTTGTGGACAAAAATTGTTGTAGGTAATCAATCTTTTGGCAGCCCTATTGTTGGAAACATCCTGGTAGTGTTAGGCTGGGTGTCCGCTGTCCAGTGCTTGTCTATGACGTCAGTTAACGATGACGTTAACTGTTCGATGGCTATAGACAGATGGTAGAGTGATCACTTGTTATACTCGTATAGCTAATCGCGATCTGAATATTTTTAGACGGTGAGGTGCAAAGGTGCCTGTAACACTCGGTGTCTTCAAATGCAAATGAGTTCTACATTTTTTACCTGATATTGCAGAAAGTACTTGGATGATAAATGTTGAACTCTTCGCGTTTGAAGTTAACGCATCTTTTTTTAAGGAGTTAAAAAGCAACAAGCTTTAATGAAGGTACCTATTATGTTCTCTAGTAAAGACTATTTAAGTTGTCACAACTGTTGTTGTCACAAAAGTTGTTGTGACAACTTTGACTGACTGACAAAACAAAAACTTTTGCTGACTCAGCAACCAACCATTGTAGAGTCCACATCACCTGATGATGCTCCGTTTTGGGGCGAAACACGTGTCGTGTACTATTGGAATAAGTTGTTATGGTATATACCTACTCAGAGAGATAAGGGAGGGTGGTGGGTCCATACCAAAACAAGTTCCACGTGTGCGGATTGTTGCAAAGAAATATAAATACAACTTAAATAACAATGGATTTCCGCAAAGTAACGCCTGATACAATATATTACTAGTAAAGACTGACTGATGGGTTAGTTAACTGATAATACCTAAGCAGTTTAGATTTAATTACCTAAGTATATTAAAATGATAATTTTGAATTTAAAAGATTTGCGCATATAATAATGCATTAATTATGGTGATGAATAGACACCATTTTTTGTTTTTTTATTAAAGTGTTTTTGACTGACTTTAATTATAATGGATGCGCGTGAGTTGTAATACCATTACATTAGTTCACCTAACACTGGTAATTAGCTTCTAACATTATGACTTAACGATACATGCGAAAAATAAGATTACAATCAGTACCTATTTTGGAAACGCAAAACATAAAATAAAACAATAAATCATTCTAACGATGTTCTTACACCAGCAAAAAGGAAAACAGCAAAAAAACATAACACATTGAACTTAAATCTTAAATCCTTTACGCTGTTGAAACAGAAAACCTCATTACAATATTAAAATAATGCCATATTTATAAGACGTTCTTATCATGAATTCAAAAATGGAATCGTAGAATCCCGTTTGGTGGGAACGATACAGTGACAAAGTTTCTTGAAAAAGAAAAAACACTTTGTCTATGATTTTAATTTCGCCCTATTTGCATGTGTTGCCAGCTTGGAATGATTTCTAATGAATTGCATGAATAAATTAAAAGGGGACAATGTCTTCGAGAAGCTTGGGGAAGAGGAAGCTATAATTAAAATAAGGGATGAAATAGGGTTGATATTCTAATTTCGTTATTTTAAAACAACATTTTATATTGTTTAAATTATTTTAGCTCAAGTCGGATACAACCATTCCCTTGATAATAGAATCTACTTATGTACGTACATATTTTGCTGAATGCCCTAGGTATCGTAGTCTGCACTTTTATCATGTTCATATTTTAAAACTATAATTATGAAAATTTGAATTTGAAAGTAAAGTAAAGACTATTAATAGATTTTAAAAATAAAATAGAAAAACAAAGTTTCGTCTCTCTGACTAAATGCCTCAACCTCTGCACAAAAAAAAAGAAAATACCTACAATTTTCTTTACGTCTAAAGTACTGTTAATAAAATTATACTTATTTAATTACAGTGCCAAATCTCAGATTTGTCTAGAATCTAATAAAATTAAAAATTCCCCAAAAAAATAACAAGAACAATTTCCCATAGATCAACCCTAAAACACAGAAGTACTTCACGGTTTCACATCTCACTTCACCCTTCCGATGATAATAAAAACCTGTTCTTCGTATTCCAATCTTTTTTTTGTTTTAGGACAACCAGGTACGTTTGAAGGGTTGCGTAATTGTGTCAACGCGGTCCATTGTTGTATTTTTACTTTTGTAACTATAAACAATAGCAGGCAGAGGGTTAAGACCAGATGTCGTTGGCAAAAATTTCATTATTGTCTTAATACGGAAAGGTGCAATATGCAGATGAGTGTTATTAAAAATAGTTTTTTTGATACGGCAACACTTTCGCCTGGGAATAGCTGACCCCCTTTCGTTCGGACGCAGGATTTGAATTGTGTTCGTTGCTTTTGTTTTTTTAGCCGGCAGTTATTCTGACTACCGGTTGTTTTAGTTATGGTTTAATGCAGATGTTGAATTGTGTGGTATGGCACGGTTAGTACACTTGTTTGAAAATAAATTAATGCATAATTCGCCTTTTTAGTGGAGCTTATGAATTCTGATATTTTTGTTCTAGCTAATGCCTAGCCTATGCCCATGAAATCATCTACTACATACTTCATGTCTACACAAATCTACATACTATATCGGTACCTACCTACCTAAACAATTTAATACTAGCTGATCAACACTCAAAAAACCAAAACGAAATTATCAGTCATTTTTGAAAAATTTTCAATTACCATCATCATTTCTAAATTCTTCATCATAATACTGGTAGAAGTAAATAAGTACTTGTTTAGGAGTAGAACCTACCTACCTTTAACCAAAAAAGAAACGGAAATATTCTATTCCCTAAACATCGTAAACAAAGATTCTTAAAACAAACCGCACTGCATTTCGAATGGAAATTTTGACGCCAAAAATTCTTTTGATGCAACCAATCTTTTAAAAATCTCAGAGATCCGCTCTCCAGCTTATGTGGTATGTACTAGGGTGACTTATATGCTTTGGTACATAGACCCGTCGATGTGTTAACAAACCTAATAATACCTACGGCATAACAAGGACGGGGGAGTGCAACTGATTTGACTGAAAAAAAACTCCATCTCGAAGGGTAGCTTATGAGGTTAGGGGTACAGGCGGAAAGAAAATGGGAATCGAAAATTTTAAAGCGTATTGTTATGATTGAAATATTATTAACCAGCTGTCCCAGCACACTTTGTCCTGCCAAATATGGGAAAATGAAATTGTTGTTTTGAAATTTTCTCACCGTTTAAACCTTCCATGGACTGACACGAACATTTCAAAAGCAAAATTAGCCCAATTGGTCCCGCCGTTCTCGAGTTTTAACGAGACAAACGAACAGCGATTCATTTTTATTTTATATTTATTAACGACCGATTTCGTCATCGTTATTAGGACAAGGAGTATGCCGGTTGGCAATTTTTCTTCGGTCTCCAACTTTTGTTTTAACAACAGGTGTTGGACAATACCAGTAGGTACCTACAGTGGTTTCCAACAATTTCAGTTCAGTGGACCACCTCCACTAACGCACCTTCACACCGTACATTATTTTTAAATGAATCAATGAATTCAAAAGCTGTGAACATTACCAGTAGCCCATCTGTCTGTTTGCCTGCTCTTTTATAAAACAAATTATTTGGTTTTATTCTTCCCAATTTCCCTTCACACTACTTTTAGAGGAATCTGTAATAATATAACGAAAATATACAACACATGAATCTTTTCTGTATTACGTCCATGACAATCATGGCAGGTCTTATTTTCAATGTTCTTCTTATTCATCCTCTGTGCTAGTCAGTCCTAGCTCTTGAATTGACCGTGAAGGCCGTAGCTTCAGCCATCTGCAGCAACCGCTTACCAGCTCCAAGCTCTATCTCACTCTACATATTCCCTGAAATGTACACTACATATCCGCTGAAATTTTACTCGATTTGTAGTGCATTTAAATCAAAAACCTAAACAGTTGTCGATTTTGTCGTCGTCTGTACCTAATAAGGACCCTTCCCTTGGATGAAAAGTTCATTTTCTTGGTGTTCATCCCTTCTGCAGCGCACTGCGTCGATACATTTTTAATAAACACGAGGGGAGCCATTTTTCCTTTCTCGTCTACTGACGCACTGGACCACATGATGTAGGTATCTAAAAGAATGTTTCGTCTGTCTGTCCTTCTTGAATTTTATTTTTAACCCGCATCACGATAAAAAAGATAGTGTTTAGTTCCCACTTCAAAGTCAGGTCTCCTTACATAACGAGAAGGATTATAAGGATAAGGATAAGCCTTAGTCCTCCACGCTAGCCCGTTGCGGGTTATTGGACTTTACATGCCCTGAGAATATCGACTATGGAGAATATGGACTATGAAGAGACTTCAGATATGTACATTTTTACACGATGATTTCCAATACCTTTACAGCCGGTAACATTTCTGTTAAGGCTAAACAATGGTTTTACCACAATTATAATACATGAGTTATAACAAAACGTCTGTTTTCAAAGTAAAATTTTATGCCAAATCAATGATTATACCAGCTATAAAATCAGTTATAACTAACTACACGTAACGCAAAGCAGATTATAAAAGTCTTAATCATCAGACAGAACCACGGACGAAAGCTAGTCGGCCCTCAGATGAGAGTAATTTTCCATTCCGTTGTACCTATTTATTACACGCGAACGATCAAATTTGAATAAAGCGCGCGCCATATTTTATTCCTAGTGAAAGCTGTGACGTGAACTTAAAGCACCTATTACTACAACCTACCTGCAGTGTCAAAACTGCAGTAAATGTCAAAGTTGTATAGTAATTTATCGTTGTTTCGACCTTTTATTTCTTAGTCGATAGTGAAATGTAACTAACAAGTATGGTGTATTCAGTTGTGGGATTATAGATGGTGCTTCGTTTTATTGGTTTTAGGATTTTGTGCCCGGGTACCTACCTTACCGCAACTCTTGACCCGTCGTCAAGCAGCATGTACTGCATGTTTTGTGTTTCTGCTAGGAAGATATGGTTGTTGGGGATATTTAATTTGAGGCGAACATCTTGGTCCACATGAAAGGAAAGCACCCACATGCAGCCTCAGATAGGATATTTTCTCCATTTCCAAAAGTTTGAGCGGAACTCTATCTCACTCTCACCGACTGATTTTAACTCTACTACTAGCTCTGTTGGCTACAGTATCTCCATCTGTAATCCAATAGAGACTCACTGTTACCGTATGCAGCCTCAGATAGGATTTTTGTCTCTATTTCCAAAAGTTTGAGCGGAACTCTATCTCACTCTCACCGACTGATTTTAACTCTACTACTAGCTCTGTTGGCTACAGTATCACCATCTGTAATCCAATAGAGACTCACTGTTGGGTAAAGTTTTCTTTCACAATGAGAAGATAAATACACCACGCAAGCCTAGTAGGGTAAGGTTGCGATCATTGGACCAGCTCTTTGATTGGACCGCTTCGGATTCTTGGGAACGAACGACTTTAAAAATCAACCGTAGTGCCGAATCGGAGCCTATTTAAACCGGTACCCACCCCTGCTTACGCCAGCGTCGCCAGGAGCTTCATTTGGGAAGGACGAGCTGCACAGAGTTTCGCACGCATTTGATGTTAAAATCTCGCGACACACTTTACCATGTAAGTCCAGTTATATTAAAGGTTTGAATATGGTTTTTTTTAATAATTGCACACCTTATTCATTTGTCCTACTATATTTTATTATTATTTATGTGAGTACTTAACAGTTTTTGTTCTATTATCATGTTTGTGCTTGATGAGTGAATTGCCATCAATGGACCGGTGCGGAGTTCTTTGATTGGACTGGTCCAATCATAGGAACTTCTAAAAAATTTTATTTTTAATCATTTATTTTATATTTCAGCATGGCGAAACGCGGAGAATGTATATTCATGGAATGAAGAAAGCATGAAACTGGCCTTAGAAGCTTTAAATAAACAAGAAATTGCTCTAAATGAGGCAAGCAGGATGTATGGAGTACCAAAGGCGACACTTAATTTTTGTCGTCAAATCTTCGCTTATAAATATTTATAGTAAAATCATTTATTTTCGCTTGTTACTGTTATTTAGTCTTATAATTATTATAAGAAAGTAAATAAAGAATAAAAAAAATATTGTTCTCTTATTAATTTGAATTCTCATTGGAGCGTTGAATGGACCAGTAGAGAAAATTTTCTAAGTCCAATCATAGCAACTGACTGGTCCAATCAAAGAAACAGTGGTCCAAAGAAAGCAACCATTACAAAACTGGATTTTTATATTTTACCGCCATATGGTCTGGGCAAAAAATCTTAAATGACACCAGTGAGTTCTTATATGTAAGGTTTATTAAAATCATCAATCACGTTGTCGCTTCTTATCATTTTTCAGCAGTGATGACATTTTAAAGTTAAGTGGTCCAATACTGGCAACCTTACCCTAGATGGAAAACTCTCAGTCATGTTGGTTTCCTCACGATGCTTTCCTTCACCGTTACAGCAAGTAAAATTTAATATTAATAAAGGCCACATAACTTAGACTAGTCTATCGTTGTACTATTGGGATTAGAACTCTCGACAAAGAGGTCGAATCCGTAGCTACTGGACCATCACGGCTTATCGCAAAGAATTTACTTGTACATGTCCAGCAGTGGACTATGAAGGGTTGAAAGAAAGAAATAAAGGATGAATGAACTAATAAGACTGATTTCACATCGAATATTAAAAATGATAAAGTGATACGGAACCTTCCATGTGTAAATCCGTCTCGCACTTGGCTGGTTTTATTATGGGATAAGTTTATAAACGTCGATCTATCTATACCCATTTATAATGACTCTCACATTTTGCTTTACAGCCAAGTTTTTGTGACTATAAATGAATAAGAATTGGGTTCGAATCCCAGTGGCATGCACCAATGACTTTGTAAAAAAGTTATGTGCGATTTATAAAATTAAATATCACTGTTGTTACGGTGAAGGAAAACATCGCGAGGAAACCTGCATGCCTGAGAGTTCACAAAAAAAATGTTCTCAAAAGGCATGTGAAGTCCACCAACCCGCAGTAGGCCAGCGTGGGTCCACCACCTACCTAAGGCCTACATCCCTCTCGTTACGAGATGGAGACCCGATCCTGTAGTGGGTCATTAATGGGTTACTGACAAGTGAATAAGAATAATTCAGAGGCGATTAATTTAGTCCTGAATAGCAACATACCTACCTATCTGTAGTGATGGATTTTATTTTTTATTTTTGACTATGTCACGCTATCTTTGCCTATCATTACGATACCTTAAAAAAATCGGGTAACATACAAAAGAATATACACATACATATAACATCCTCCTTTTTTGAAATGTGTTAAAATGGTGTTGCTATTTATTCATCTCTATTTAACCCCTTGTCCTGATTGCGACGACAAAATCGGTTGTTTGTATCAAGTTTGTCGTACAACAAATGTCGGTACGTATTGCCAGTTAGGACAGTTTCATTCATTGATCTCTGTTTGAATTTTGTCGCGCTGGTTGGACGTTCAGTTGTGTCGGTATGCGACAGACAATTAGGACAAAGCTTTAGGCCGATTTTGACGATTTCAAAATATTATTATTAATTTCTTAAACTTTACGAGATACTTCCTAAACAACTTATCTACTTACTATTCAGTGTGATAAAGCTAAAAAAACTTGGGCGATGTTTAAGTTCCGAACCAAAATTCTTTCAAACGACTTATACCCACACAAAGCAATATATAACATGCTAACTGTCCCTAAAGGAATATCGATTTCTATAATACCCTACCACCATGCCGAAGGGGTCACAAGTGGGGGCGGGGGATGGATTTTTAATAATGGGGACCACCCCTTACTTAACGTCGTAACATGCATTTTATGTGCAAAGCCGAAATCGGTATAATAATTATGGGAGTACGAAGTCGAACTCACTGAGTTAAGTAACGAACCGTATTTATTTAAATAGTTCTTTAATTTAAGTAACGAGTAAAAGCTTATGGTATACAAGTAAATCGTAATAGGAATAACTTATTATAGAACAATTAATTACCTTTTGAAAACGTTCAATAGGTATTGAAGAAGATAATGTCGCTTTGGATTTAAAGAAATAACAATGTAGCTTTGTAGCAACGCACCCGCATACTTCGAATAGGATTTCAAACAAATTTCAGATCAATTGAATTTACATCCCATTTCAGGTTAGATGGCAATTGGCTGCAGTGACCACTACCTAGTTAGCACATTGGTAATTTACTATAAAAACGATAGAATAAAGGAACTTCAAGAAAATTTTCCAACAATCTTTTAGCGCGAGTTCCCTTCAGATATTTATCAAGGGCCTGCCTGCTAACGACAGGCGATCGCTCCAAACTCCTAAGAATTATTGTTTGAGATTGTTTTTAATGGCCCTTCCGTTATCCGCCATTTGGCGACACCTTTTTTATTTGAGGTCCTGCTTTTTATTGGAATTAATTTTTTGAATTTGCTCCCAGTCTAGAAACATGGATTATGCTTATTCACAAGTTTTAACTGAAACAGTATGCTGTATACTTTTCTGCAAATCTATTAAAGTCAACACAAAAACAAAGAGGTAGCACTACCTAGTTGTTGCACTAGTTGACTTTGCTCTCATAAAATTTATATTTGAATTTATGAAAACAATTCTAGTGTAGGGATACCTATGTGTTTTTTAAACCTAGGCTATGAGCATAGTCTCTTTAAATCCTTCAAAAGACATGAAGGGTATTCGCGTACCACACAAAACCTTAATTTTGACTTCAAATTTCTAATGATTCTTAGTCAGCCACCACCAACAGCCAAAAAATAATTTTACGTAAACAACCAGGTTGGTTAGGTTTTTATTATTCCTTACTGTTCAATGTTCCGAGTTCTGCAAATTATTATTTTTTTTTTGCACAAATATAGCTATAAAGTTGTTACAAATTATTTAGATCAATCTAATATTTACCATTTTTAGGTATGCAAATATTAAAGTAAATAAAACTAACAAATTAAATTCATAAATAACTTAATTACATTAAATTTCGTTCACGATCACCATGTTTTACGAATTCTAGTAAATGCCATAAACATTTAAAGTAACAGTTATTTAATTTCTGTACCAATACCGTGTATTGCGATTGTCAGACATACGGACAGGGTCGTAATAAATATAGTAATTTTTATATCGAATAAGAAAAGATAATTATGACGAATGATTTTTAAAATGGCTTGTGATGTCTTGTAAGTTATGGGAGCTCTTTGCTGGTGGTAAGTCATTACTTATTATTACTGTGAAAACTTAATGAGGTGGTTATCATAACATCCAAGTTGTACTGCTGACGTAAATATATCTCTCAAATTTTTTGGGTTCCGTAGATGAGAATTTCTGTGACCATTTCTCTGCAAATAGAGTGATAAATGCCAGAATTTGAATAGTTTATAAGCTATCCAATCATACAAAACTCTTATCCTTGCCTTGAATAAACGCAGGTTTTATTTATCAGCAAATTCAGACGCAGCCAAAGAATTCCATTCTTTAGCAGTTCTCAGGGATTTAAAAACAACCTAAAACACGCTTTTATAAAATCCAGAGTGACAGAGTTTTGTTATCTTTGCACCTATGATTCCTTGGATGACTGGTTGGGTATCTAACTGTATGAAATTTGTTTTAAAACATACTTCACTACGGTGTTCTAATTATTTTATTGATTAATTATGATCCCGTGGACGAACCAATTTAGACGACATCGCTCTCAAAGTTAGAAAACTGAAGTGGCTTTGGCCCGATCACATCGTTCGAAGAGCCGATAACAGATGGGCAAGGAAGATTCTCGAATGGCGACCACGCCTAGGCCATAGAAATACGAGCCGCCCTCCGACCATGTAATGACTGATGTGACTGATGTGATGACTGATGACCTGAAAAAGACAGCGGGAAACCGCTGGATTTAAGAGGCCCAGGACTGGGCTGGGTGGTGTCAATTAGGAGCCCATTTCCAGTGGTATACGAAGGTCTGAAATGATGATAATGATTATTATTACGTTTTCTATCATGTCCACGTAATAAAAGCACCGCGGAACCTTAAAAATGCATGCTAACTTACTCATTATTTTATCACAAACATTCCATATTTATACCGAATGCCATTACGGTATAATCATCATACGTGGGTGATATATTTTTGATGTTGACACCAATTGTTGCAAGTTAACGAACGTTTACTTTTTTATTTTATAATAAGTATAATATCATTCAGTTTAGTTAAACAAACAAAATAATTACTCTTTATTGGCCACCAGCCAGTAGAGTTGCTATTTGATTCAGGATTGCAGTGTTAATTTTCATCAATCCGTTCATGCATCAAACCATACCGCTCCATTAGTCTTCCGAAGTATATTGCTGGAACTTTTTCCAAAGAAGGCCTTTCTTCCCTAATCGATGCCCACCCCAGGCCTGAAACCTGAAATAATATAAGTATCTTCTGTTTATCGTATTATGACTGTAGGTCATAAAATATTTTTTTATTGTAAATAAATAGCAAAAGGCTGTTTTATTTTAAGTAGGCTGTAATCACTGTCATCCAACCTCAAGTAGGAAAGACGTCCTGTTTGAAGTCGTATGCATGTGATCAAATTACTACTGAAGAATAAAATGGATGCCACAATAAAGGCAAACACAAATCTCCGAAAAAAGCGTAAATGAAAACACTAATTTTAAATCGGTATGTATGTATTATAAAACAATCTTCACATTTGGAAGTACCTACCTACATATATACTCACCTATGCACGAATTATCCTACGCTGGTTTTTTTATATGACTGTAATGGCGGGAATTTATGACTTTTCGATTGTCGGTTATTTAACAAAAAGTATTTGTTAAAAGAAGCGGGTCGAAAAAAAATCTCTTTAAGAACTTTTAATTTGTACTGCGTTGAGGCTCTATTTGCATTTGTTATTAGAGTTAGAAAAGAAATAATTAAAGGCGTCGGGCAGGCCGTCATTATTTTGTAGATTTATGAAGTAGTGAAGATAGCAGAGAAAAACATTTTTCTTTTTTTTAAAATATTTATGATTTTTCATCCATCAAAAAAATAATAGCGATTTACATTTTTATTATAAAATGTAATATTTTATTGGGGCGTAGTATTTAGGTCAGAAATGTTGTTTATATTTGAGTAGATAGTAAATATTTTCTCTAAAATTGTATCATTTTTAATTTTATCTTTCTTGTTGGGAATGTCGGATTTTTATAACTAAGAGTAATCAAAATTGCTTAATTACAAGTTTTAATTATTCTTAACCTGTTTAGTAAAATTCTTTACCTGTTTAGGATCTTGCCATAATAATTTTTTATCTCAATATTTTAAATCATCAAAACCTGCTGTACTTATATCTCGTTGCTTGTTTGTTGACGGTACAAATGTCAATTTGAAAATCAATTCGCTGAACACCCACGGCCCCCAAGAAAGAGCATTTCTTTTCATCATTCGCGATTGCCATTATGGAAATCAAACAGAGGGTTTTTGATGGCAACCCCAAGAATAATGGGGGATTAGTCCCTGTCGCTGCCACGTCGCCGTTGATTGAAATGTCTTAAAAATACTGAGAGATTAAGTATCTACATGTACTGAGATACACATTTCAGAACACCCACAAATAGAATTCGAGACTTATTTAAGCATACAAAATTTCATATTAAAAAGTGCATACAGACTTTAGCTCCGTTTGTTGATACAACACAAGTTTTTCATAGAGGGAATCGCGTTTATTATTATAGAAAAATAGGACCTCATAAATGCATGTAAAAGGAAATAAAGAGAAAGTTATGCTGATTCTTGCTGACCTACAGGTGGACCAAAGCATCGTTAGAGTTAAGCTAAAGTTAAGGTAAAAGCACAAATAATCGTCCCAATTAATTTATGCTTCTTCGACAACCACCAACTGAAAGACAAGCTCTGAATAACATACAGACCGTTGGCTGACATAACTGACCAACAAGACAAAATAAAACACAGGGCTCTCTATGAAGCTGTCCTAATTTTGCAAATGACGTTATTGTACAGGCAACTTTTGCGTACGACTTGGCAATTAGGGCACGGGTCATGAAGGCTCGCACCAACAATATTGAAGAAAATAACTACTAAGTAAAGTAACTCCTATGAAACCACCCTAATTTGAAGCGAATGTGATTATAATAATTACCTATATAGAGTGATATAGAGAAAAATCTAAAATAACCCCGAACAGAAACCCTACATATTTACTCCAAACCCCTTGCAAATTAAAAGCGGCATCATCGACTCAAAGTACGTGTTCCCTAATTAATTTTCTAGGGAAAAAATTGAATTAAGGGGTGGAAATTTTCGTAGAAACTTAAATAAAAATGCAGATAGGTAGAAGTTTGTTAACAAGGGGGGTCCGCCTTTGAAGTTCCTGCGAGGGTGAGTACCCACTTGGAGGTGAAAAATAAGTCTCCCTTAAATAAGATATCTCCCGATTGGGGTAGCTCAGGTGAGTGTTTGTCACGGTTCGGTAAACAGCCCTGTTTATATGGTATGCTGAGCACGCGACATTTTCCTTCAAAAGATCGTAAGATGCATAAAAAATTAAAATTTTAGGAGGTAGATTATAGGAGCACCTCCCTCATAAACGCCGTGTTACAAGACAATTCTAAAATTCAAGCAATAAACTTAAACATTTCTAAGTTTCAGTAATTTCTTGTGTTTTTTTTTATGTTGGTCTATTAATATCGGCTGTCGCTGTTCATTAATAATTATATTTTAATTGGATAAACATATTGCCTTGTACTGGTATCTTCTAAACGTACCTACACTGAATTTCAGCTAAAACCGTTCGTTGAGAGGTTGATCTTTACAAACGTTCGCGTTAAAAAAGATTTGTGGTTAATCAAAATTAAAAAAAATCATGAAATACAAATAAAATGCGACGAAACCTCCCCCGCTAATAAAATTAGCAAGATGGTAACTTAAATTAGTCACCACATTGAAGCAACTGGCTCCCAAAAGTACTAGGCGAACATGAATTAGTGAGAGCCAACGACAAAACATTAACCCCGCTTACTTCGCGGCCGTTTGCAGAACGGGTCTTGCTCGTTTTTTGCAAAGAACCCGCTCCATTCATCTCAAAGAAATCCCATCGGAGCTAGTAAAGTACCGGCAAGTGAGGGAACTGGTTGAACCGCTAGCTTAGACCCGTTTGAGGCTACTAGCCCCACTGTCTGATGTAATAAACGTTAGTGTGACTTCATCTTTACCTAACATCTTTAAGAATGAGAATAAGAATTCTACGATGTTTTAATAGATTTGTGGTATGTAATTCTTATTCTTGTATATTAAGGCATGAATATTAAATAATAATAATCATATTGATGCTATAATGACTTCGATGCATTATTTTGTAGTGACAACCAGTTACGAATTTAACATCGAGTGAAAGTTGATTTTTGCACAAATATGGCTAAATTTATTCGTTTACTTGATCGCAAATGGGTTTATTCACAGTTGTTAAAACATTATCATGTTCATATCTATCCATACAACTGCAAGTTAATTTTATCAATATTTTTGTATTACGGCCGGCGGCTGCATCTGTGTGGATTTTAATAAAAATTGGTCGATAAAAAGTATTATATACATAATTATATATAGATATGTTATAATCTATCTGTATTCCAAATTTCATCAAAACTTGTTTAGCAATTTTTGCATGAAATAGTAACATACATACATCCATCCTCAACAAATTTTGCCTTGCCTAAACATCTACGATACCTACCTAAACACTAAATTCATGAAAAATTTTAATGTGAATGCGGCGATTACTGATCAAAGTTACTAAATTTTCATATCACTATTGCCCAAAACCTTTAAAAGATCCAAACGTAGGTAACTGTAAAAGCCATTGTGCCCAAAACGTAAAGTAACCCAAACAGATATTCAATTCCATTCAATGTGGCACCGTTCAAACTTGTGGCCAGTAACCATAAAAATAAGATAACAGATTACACACTCTATTGACACAAATCGATGGCTCGTGCCCATTCAATAGAATTGGTTGCCTAAACACCGATGATTAAAAATTGGTCCTTTTAATCGCAGGTAGTCGGCTCGGCTAGTAATTTTTTCCTATCACAGAATTTTTTGTAGAGTACTTTTTATTATTGTAATTTTTTGCCGTGAAGTTGATCCGACGTGTGAGCCGAATTTTAATGCGCAAGACGTTTTTTTTGGTCTTTTTTTTGTCATGTTTGCCACTTAACTCGCTTACGCTAGATGTATTTTAAATGAAATGTTTGTGATAGAGTCATTTTTTACGAGCTAGTTGAGTTTTTACGAAAACTTTTTATGGATTTGCAGAAAAACGTGTGAAGTTCTATGCGCACGCCGCGGTGGGTTAGAACTGTCTGTTTGAACTTGTAAATTATTCGACAAATATTGTTCTTTTGAGTAACGGATATTTTGGTACAAGTTTTGGTTGTAGAGGCAAAGAATATGCCTTGGTATATTTAATACGTTTACTTGCCTTTGTATCTAACTCTTAACGGGGGTATAAATATGTGAAATAAGGGAAACTTAAAACTTTAAATATTTTCAGCTACTTGGAAATAGGAATTTTATGTTACCTAGCATACTGTCGGACGTGCAGGTCATCTGGGAATAAATGTGCAATTAAAAGATGTCTAGCTACACAATACTACTACACTGCCCAAACGAAATGCAAGACATGAAGGAAAATTTCTGTTGCTTTGCGGATCAAGAGAGATGTGGGAAGGTATCTCTCTAAGGCCACTAAGTGCAATGGCTCTACCATCTAATATCTACCACATCCACTTCCAAAGACAAGTCTTTGCTTGCTTAGTGTCAAAAATCTTTTCATTAAGAAAATATTAAATCTGTACATATTTTTATGTCTCCTTTTTTACACAAAACTTTCCATCAGTTTGTCGCGAAATAAAAATATTAAAGGGCTGTGTCGCGCTCAATTTGGGCGAAGAAATATCTTCAGAGGTCATAAAAGTTGAAACTTGAATGAATTATCTCTCCTGAGGGAGAGATAAACATCGGACCGCGGTTAGGGAAAACTTTATTTAAATGAAATCTTCCCTGTTTTGCTATCTGTCATTGGAAAAAATATTTTTTTTTGGGAAATGTATTAGATTAATGTTTGAAAAGATCAATTTGATAGAGCAACAGAGATTAAAACACTTAATAATTCAATACGAAAGGCCTACTTACATTTAAAGTTGAAAGCTATGATGATATTGAAGGTGAATAGATTTGGATAAAATACAGCACACAGATAGTTCATTACCTACGCATGTTTTTGATTTTTTCTTTGAACTTAATATTACCTACTGCGGGCAAGATCTAGTCTAACTAGGTAATAAAAGTGACCTAATTAAAAAATAGGTAAGTTGGTACAAAATTTAACACCAGAAAAAATATTCATTTACTTTAAAAATACTGCACGTTTCTTATTTGCGTCTTATAATGAACACATAGCATAAACATAAAGTAGATTTAAGTCATAAACCTACTAAAAACTGCTTAACTTTAGCTATTACCTAACAATACAATTCAATATCACGCTAAGTTCCTTCCAAATTTTAGAAGAATTTAGCAACACGCAAAAGTTAAAAACAATACCAACTTTGATATTTAATTAAAGAAACAATTTTATTTTTCGAACCCCATTTGTCATTCCAGCCATAATCAGTTAGTTGCCAACATAGCCGTATCTTGAGCACTATAATCTTGATCGCATAATTAACCTAATAAAAAACAATGCGTAGGTGTGGTTAGTTAATGCGGTTTAATTACAATCGGTACTAACGTCGCATTGGCCGACGCGGTGTAGGCGGCATACCTTGGTTACGAATTATCATGGTTTTTTATAATGTTGCGTGTTTACTATTAGTAGGTGGGGTCTATCAGAGGGAATTACGTCACGATAGTTGGTGAACAAAATGGCGACCGCGGATACCTATAGTTTTGTTGGAAATAGTTTTTTATTGTTAAGTTCTTTTTGTGTTATGGCAGCAAAAAGTTTTATAACAGTTAATATTGCAACTGTTTTTTCATTTATTTATGCAAAAAATTGTAACCGTAAATCTGTATCTTCCTGCATTCTTTTTTTGTAAACTAATACAAAATTGGAAGTTAATTGATTTATCTGTCTGTGGCTAAGGAGTTCCGAAGCTACATACCTAGATACTTAGGAAATAGGTGAATCAATACTGATGCCATTTTTATGTTCGAAAGCTCGAACAGCGGTTTTTTTTTAATTTAAGTGGCTGATTGTTATTGGTACATCAAGTTATATATATGTACCTTTAAACTTTTAATTAATTAATGAATGGTAGGTAACCCATCTTCGTCTTGGAATGAAATTAAGACACTGAGACCAGATATTGGCATAAAATCAGCAGTAAGTTAAAGACATGACTGACTGAGAATTAAACGAAGCAGTAAAACTTAACTCAACCGTGAAACCGTAAAAGATTGAACATCCGATCCATTCATTCGTTCCCGAATCATTCAATCAGGTGCATCGATGCGATTGTTCATTCCGGTGGCGAAGAATAATTGTTTTAACCATCATCATTTCGTTTCATTGTAAAATAAGTAGGTAAGTACCTACTAGTTGCTTTATGTTTTGACTAGACTTTGCCAGTGGTTTCGTCCGCGTGCATTTTAGAATTTTAGTCCGTAGAGGGATAACAAGTATCCTATATCTTAATCCCGGTTATAAACTACGTTCATACCTAGCTATTTCATTCAAATCTCGATTCTATCTCTATTCTAAAAATCTATTCAGCCATTTTTACAGAAAATGCCACAGCGCATAGGACAAGACTGTGTAAAAAATGGAGTAGGTATACAAACATAAAAACTGAGGGCCCAAAACCTCTTACCCCAGTCGCCTCTACAAGTACATAGTGATTGATGTATTAGACGGCTCCGATTAGGCCCAGCGTCCCCTAAAACGACGTATAAAAAACCAGGGGACCCACCCTCACTGTTTTTTTCTCGGAACGTCACCCCACATTTAAATTGTATGAATAACGATTGGTACATAATAGATATTGATTGGGCCTGCCTATTGCTTTGTAAATAATGAATGCACATGTATTGTATTGTTGTATGCTGATGACGTCATCCGACGTGATAAGCGTGCGATTATGTACGTAGATTTGAACAAAAGGACAATAGTTTTAGGTGGTATTTTTTGTACCCTTTACAGGGTGTTTCAATATTCGTGTTTGCTGTGCTACGAGTATGTTGTTAAAAGATTGATATTGTAGGTATTTATAGGTACTTTATTTGATACGAACACCTTAGGTTTGATGACTGACTATTTGAGTTGGATTACTTATCATCATAGCCCAGTGGCTTAGAATTCGACCTCGAATCGAGGGGTCCGGGTTCGAATCCCAGTGGCACGCACCAATGACTTTGTGAAAAAGTTATGTGCGCTTTATAAAATTAAATATCACCTGCTGTTACGGTGACGGAAAACATCGTGAGAAAACCTGCATGCCTGAAAGTTCAAAATGTTCTCAAAGGTATGTGAAGTCCACCAACCCGCAGTAGGCCAGCGTGGTGGACTAAGGCCTACATCCCTCTCATTGTGAGAGGAGACCCGACCCTGTAGTGGGTCATTAATGGGTTACTGACTGACTTATCATCAGATGACTTGCATGGCCGGTTATACAATTTTATAGAACAAAAAATAATAATAATTATAACGCTCTATGTTTTCGGTAGCGAACTATAAAAATTGTACAGACAGAGTAATTTTTGAATTTAAATGAGGAACACGTTTGTATTGTTGTAGATGTAAATGAGCAACTAGAATAGATAATTGTTTAATGACCTATGTAGGTATACCAAAAAGAAGCTATGGTTTAGACTAATCTGTCTTAATACTGTTGAGATTAACCTGCTCACCAATCTATTGCAGTTAATGTAACCTGTACAGCAGGAAATACTTAGAAAGACGTTGAATTTCTTAAAAGTTTTCGTAACGCTGTTGATGTTAGGTATGTTTAATGAAATGGTAATTACCTCAAACCTAAATTTTCTACCAAAATGTTCTCCCTCAAACTCACAGGCCTAAAGCGAAAATGGGCACAAAATTCCTAACACAACACCAATCCACAGCATAAATAAATAATCACAAAAATCACGTCTCGTGGGCTGTAGAAAAAAATTATCGTCACATTTTTCCATCGCGCAAAATCGACGCGGGAGGGAGAGGTTTTTAAAGATGGCTGCCGGGCCTCTTAGCACCCCATTTTTGTGTTCTTGCCTCCCCCTCCCTGTTTATGCATTTGCCCCTGTCCCCTTGCTGCATCGCGTTTTGTTTTAACCCCCGACGGAATGGAAAAAATGAATTCTACTCCTGAGTCGAGTTCACCTTAATTGGCGGGTCTCTGGCGGGAAATTCTTAAGGATTCGAAGGATTTTTGTTTACACATCCAGTATTCAAAGTTGGTTGGACGTTAATTAATTAGGAATTGATTTTTTTTAACGAGGTTGCTACGGGCGGTCTGTTGTGCTGTTCGCAAGGTCTGTAATTATGCTTACGAATTTCTGCAATAGCTATGGCGGGGATTTTTGCGATACACTTCATTAGTTAGAGTTATGTCGAGTTTCGAGTGGGGTTTGGATGTCTAGTACTGCAGACTAGGCTGATAAGCTTGAAATCTCAATTGCTGTAAGCTTGATGCTTGAACTGAAAATCGCTTTAAGAATTTGGCTTAGTGTTTTTTGCATGATAGAGATCGGATCCGATCAAATGAAATTAATTAGGGGACTAAAGTTGTAAGGTACAAGCTACATTGGCCTATGGAAACTATAGTAGGTATAAAGGTAGAAAGGAAATGTTGTTGAATTGATAGCTGACGGTAGGTACACTACGTTTAACGGACTACGGTTAATTGGTTCCTATAGTAAATTTTATATGAAAAACGTTAAATACGATATATTGGTAACTCACTACGCCGCCTACACTATTATTGGATTTAAGTAAATTAAAAATTTATTTTAATTATTACATTAGGTATCTACCTTCATGATAACGCAAACTTTTTGGAACATCCAAAGAGCAACGTATTAATTATGTTATCACTTAACTGTGTTGTATTTTGGATATAAAACATTTCAAACTGAATATCTGGAGTTCTAATGACTTAGTCGTCATAATGAGTTAGTCGTCTATAAACATCTAAGTTATTATCTCGTAAAGTTGCATCCTATTTCGAAACTTCATGTGCTGGACTAAACTACTACCTACTAGTCTACTAATCTTCTTGTTCTGTATTTTTATTATTATGATTTAGTGTAGGTTATGAATATTGGTGGCCTTACTTAATAAATAAATATACTATTATATTCCGACAAGAGAACCGGCCCTGCAATAAGTCATTAATTAATACGTTGCAGACAAAAACCAATAGATTTTTTTAAATATTTAATTCCGTTATCTTATTGTAATAATTGTTCCAATCAAAAAAGTATGATAAGCTATTCCAGGTAATATTATTAATTATATCGTAATTAATAAGTAAGTAATTACAATTTCTTCGTTCTATTTCTTCATTTTATTTTTATATTATTCATATTTTTATTCTCAAAGAAAATTTAAACATTATTAATTCTTTTCGAATGCCTTGTTTTTGTGTGAAGAATATGAAGATAATAATTTGCAAAGAATTGTAATAATTACCTAGTCATCGGACTTTTAAGTAATTGCTTAATTACTATTATTGAACTGTATAGCGGTAGTTGGAATTAAATTTAATTAATTCATAATAATATATTTTAACAACTATTTTTGCTTTTAATTCGTTTGTAATCGTTGGGTTTTGCAGCGATTACGCATACCTATTGGAATAATTGTTGTTTCCTTTAATAATAACATGGGTCGTTGGATAAATATTATAGTTATTAGGTAGTACCTACATTCGTACCATAATATTATTATGTGAGACATGAAAAATGTTTTTTATATATTTTAATTATAATTATGGGCAAATTTGTCTTTTCTTACCTATCCACTAAGATCTTCTGAGTAACTAATGTAGGTACTTAAATAGGTACCTATTATAGATATATCATCAAAATACGTTAGGATATAATATATCCATATAACGTTACGTTATGAGGGCACTTTAATAGTCCTTGGATGTCTTTAAAGGAACTTAAAATTTGTTGATGTGAATGCCCTTTTCCTTACAAGAAGAAATTAAGGTATTTAAAGGGTGGATATGAATGCACTTTCCTTTACAAGAAGAATATAAAGTATTTAAAGGGTTGATATTAATGCACTTTTGTTTTAAGCAGAAAATAAGGTAAAGAGTGATGTAGACTGTCTTTATAAAGATACTTGCAGCTAAGATCGATGTGTGACAGTCGCTTCTTTTGCTTTCCATTGTCCATTCACAGTGACCAGCTACTGGGACAAGTTGACTTCGAAAACTTTTTATATTTAATTTCAAAAAAACTTTTCATACAAAAATAAATCATGCGTGGAAATTAACTGAATTTTGGTCGATAATAATCAAAAGTTAATATCAAATAATGTACCTATAAAATCTAAGGGTATCTATCTACCCTTAAATTTGATGTCAATCCTTTAGGTACTTCTGATAAATTTTAGTTATGCTTTCTAATATAATGATGGTATGTAATGTAAACGCTTTATGCTCGTTCAAAGATTTAATAACCTATTACTGTAAAGGTCAATCACGTTTTTTATATAATTATGTTATTTATACGAATGTTGTAAAAGTGAAAAGTTGTTCGTTTATTTACGTGTGATAAGTATTACATATATAAACTCTAGTTATCTTCTTAGAATATTTGCATATCTACCTAAAAATGTTAAATATAAATTGATCAAAATAATTTGTAACAACTATGTAAATATAATACTACAACTCTATCTATATACCGATATTTGTGCAAATAAACGTTTTGTCTTGTATATTGTCAGCATGCCTCAGATGATACGTTAAATCTAGTATGCAACTGACTAATCTACTAACCCATCAAGCACGCAAGTGACTCGCCCGTGTGAACGCAGCACGGGCGCTAAGGCAGGAGCCACCCTCGGGGGCGGCGACGTAGGGGAAGACACTCCCCCTGTGTTGCGTTGCAGCTCGGTCCGTCTGTCCGTTTGTACGTACGCGTACGCAATGATTGACGGTAAATGAAAGTAATCAGATCTACTCGTTATAATGAAGTGGATGAATATAACAAAAGTCAAAGTTGGATGTTGAAGATTCACCTTGATGAAGTACCCTAGGTGGTGGTCAGAAGAATATTTAAAAAGGTTATCGGAAGGCAGCATCAGTAAAAGAATTTGAAGCATACGAAGAGTGTGAAGAAATACGAATAACTGTCATTTTCGCTAACTTCGGCGACTGGATAAAGTAACTAACTAGACATTTTTAATTCTTAAAGGTTCCTATTTGTAAGTGAAATCCAATATCTTTTTCTGTTTGCTTTGTATGAGTGTAAAGAAACAATTTTTTGTTAGTGTTAAGTGGGTGATACGAAATAGGTACGCGTTTTTTAATTCTGTAATCATCAATTTCGGAATGCTATACATAGGTATACTCGGTTGGCAGTTCATGCGAACATGTTTGGAAATCATTCATTTTGAGTGATTTCTGAATCTAAACTGAGAAAAAATTACAAAATCATCATACAACAAGTGTTGTGCGTCCACAGACTGGCGAAACAATCATTCGATTTGAGTTGAATTTCAAGCATTGGGATACTTGTATAGGAAAATAAAGCAAGCATCGCCACGGGCTGTAGCTAGTGCCTCGCCCACGCCATTCTTGCGACAGTGGCAGCAACCCTCGGCGATTCTTTC
This sequence comes from Erynnis tages, assembly GCA_905147235.1. Classification (NCBI taxonomy): domain Eukaryota; kingdom Metazoa; phylum Arthropoda; class Insecta; order Lepidoptera; family Hesperiidae; genus Erynnis; species Erynnis tages. The sequence goes on from LR990081.1 coordinate 2,939,013, forward strand.
TCTTATTTCCCGCTTTTTTCGTCCGCCATTTTTTCCGCGCACGCGCTCTGCCCCGCCGTCCCCTTCGCGTCGAAAACCATCGATTTATTCGCGATACGAGTAAATAAAGTAGCTGTACAGTCAGCCTCAAATATATGAGTAACGGTGTGGTTAGTAAAGAAACTTTTAAAATTACGGCAATTAGGGAGGTACTTTCGTAAATATGTGTCCTTGATGAAAAAATGAATTATTTTTTAACCGAGAAAAGATAATAATTTCATTAGTTGGAAATGGATATAGGTTTTCAATTATAATTCTGGAGTGCAGTCTTTTGAACGAATCGGTTTTTAATGTTAATCTATATTAAAATATCCAATATAATAGCTACTTTCGTAGAAAGGAGAGTACATCAAGCGAACGGTTTCCAGTCTACTTGACGGTCCCCACTTGACATAGGACCTATGGGATGTATAAAATTACTGTATTACAACAGAAGGATATTCAAAGAGTTGCAGCTAGTATATTTTAACAACTTAAATTATAAACACTCTTTTTAAATATTGTGGCAGTTGTGTGTGTTTTTACAATTACATTCATGCTCTTACGGACGTATTTATCATTTATTTGACGCCAACTGTACCTATAAGGGTTGTCCTAGGCTAATTTAACGGACTCCCTAGAGATTTTTTTTACTCTGTGCTTTTGAATGGGCTTTCAACGGTCGGTAATGGGATGTCAGCAATCAAAATAAATGCTCGATGGAATGTTTAATGATGATTTTTATATGATTTCTACGGTCTGGGAATGAGGAAGGGTCCTTAACCTCTGAGTGATTTGCAGTCCCTTGGTAGGTACAAGCCTGATGCAACCGTGTATAATAAACCTTGTCGAGGCCGGCCCGTTCCTCCACCAATTCGCATTAGAGCAGCGTGGTGAATATGCTCCATGGTCTAAATTCGATCGTGAGTGCAAAATGCTGGTTCGAATCCCAGTGGCACGCACCAATGACTTTGTAAAAAAAGTTATGTGCGCTTTATAAAATTAAAATATCACCTGCTGTTACGGTGAAGGAAAACATCGTGAGCAAACCTGCATGCCTGAGAGTTTACAAAAAAAATTGTCTCAAAGGTATGTAAAGTCCACCAACCCGCAGTAGGCCAGCGTGGTGGACGGCGGCCTACATCCCTCTCTTTGTGAGAGGAGACCCGACCCTGTAGTGGGTCATTAATGGGTTACTGACAAGGTATAAAGCCTGCAACGTACCTACTCGTAAATTAATTAGGCATGATCTTGCATAATTGGATAACATGCCCCGACATAGAGGGACCACGTCTACTACGGGCTTGACTAGTTAATTCAATAATTTCAGGGTCTTTACTCGTTTATGGTAGGTATAATGATTTAATAACAGAATGATACTCGTACATAACCTCCATGTAAGCGGCGATAGCCCAGAAGAATCCGGCCTCTTACTTGAGAGTTCCGGGTTTGAGTCCCAGTGACCAATGACCAATAATTTCCTTAACCCTTGTGCGCTTTATAAAATTATCCTGTATAATTTTATTGAATTTTTCAAGCGTGCGTGAAAATCCAAAACTATGAGGAATAACGAAAAATGCTGAAAGGGGTCTGGGGAAGTTTGCCGTAGGTATGTTATTACTTGCTGTAACCGTGAAGGAAATTATCGTGAAGAAACCTGCATGCCTGAGAGTTCACAAAAGAATGTTCTCAAAGGTATGTGAAGTCCGCCAACCCGAAGTAGGCCAGTGTGGTGAATTAAGGCCTTGTGAGAGGAAACCAGACTAATGGGTTAACATAGAGTCATTAACATCAAATTGTCTCTACTTCACTCTTTTATAATAAGCAGCCTTGTTGAATGGTCAATGGTCATATCTGTTTTTATGTGAGAAAATAAACTAAGAAAAATCTAGTTGTGGCCCTTCATCCCTTGAATATGCAAAATTGACATCAAAGAACCAAGAGTACCAGTAAACAAGTTACTGAACATGTGACGGCATAATGCGATTACATGCGCTGACGTTCTAACGCTATCTGACTTGGGCTTAACTCGTTTACATGTAGGTAATATAATTCCGTAATTATAGCACAAAAACATGTCAAATTAGAGTAGATATAAAATTCATAATTATTTTTTGTCGAAATTTGTCATTAATACATAAACATCCATCTGATTCCATCTATTATAAAATGAAAAAAAAATAGTTTAAAAAAATCCTAAAACTAAAAAGTAAGAAATAACTTTACAAATAGACTTCAATACTTAATAAGATATGTTTGGAGTATGTGTAAAAATAAGGTTACTTGAGGTTAAACTGAGGATGAACTTGGGCACAGACTCCAAAAATACCTTATTATTGAAGTCTGTTTGTAAAGTTATTTCTTACTTTTTAGTTCGAAGTCGGTTCACATTTTTGTTTCAAATTATTTTATTTAATGCTTTTTAGTTGTCATAGTTTCACTTCCACTCTATTATCTGACTCTGGTATCTTAGTTTTAATGCTTCATCATAGATTGCGGCAACTGGCTACTTAATGGTAACCTTACGGATTACCATTTTTAATGTTTAAATATATAATTTGTACAGTTTATTTAAATTAACTTGCTTTAAACACGATTTAATTATTCCTATTTTATAACGAGTTCCGCTACATCATTAGCATCGAAGGTGGTCAATGTTTATATAGTTCTGCAAAGGTAATGTGACCAACAATAATAATTTATCAACTTGGTTCCTTAACTCTTATCCGTTGAGGAGTTCCACTCTGTATCTTCGAAACTCTTCATCAGATCATCACCTACTTAATATCCGTTAAAGAGTTCCACTCTGTATCTCCAAAACTCTTCATCAGATCAACACCAACTTAATATGGGCCCAAATTGAAACTAACATCTTCCGAACTTAAAATTCAAATCTGGTAACAAATAACGGAATGCGGTGATAACAAATATTAAAAGAAAAATGGGCAAGTATACTAAAATTCTGAGAAACCGGAGGCCGGAGGTATGGCCGTTCGGAAGTAGGTAACTACTGCATTAGATTCGTTTTCGTAGGTACTTGGGAAAGTCGTGGATACCCGTCGCTAGTATTTGTTACTATACATGGCAGAGCTATGCGAAACTTTTACAGTCTAAAAACGCCAGTGGCAACTGGCTTCTCAATGGTAACCTTACGGACACCATAATTACAAATTAAATGTAATTATAATTTGTATGGTTTATTTAAGTGAACTTTTAAACACGATTTAATTATTCCTATCTTATAACGAGTTCCACTCCATCATCAGATTCGAAGGTGGTCAATGTCTATATAGCTCTGCAAAGGTAATGTGACTAACAATAATATGTTTTTAACCCGGTTCCTTAACTCTTATCCGTTGAGGAGTTCTACTCTGTATCTCAGAAACTCTTCCTCAGATCATCACCAACTTAATATGGGACCAAATCCAAAGTAACAGCTCCCAAACCAAAAAAAAAAAACAATTCAAATTGGTTACCAAATGACGGAATACGGCGGTCAGAAATATAAAATAAAAACGAGTTCCACTCCATCATCAGACTCGAAGGTGGTCTATGTCGACATAGTTTTGCAAAGGTAATGTGACCAATAATAATAATTTTTTAACCCGGTTCCTTAACTCTTATCCGTTGAAGAGTTCTACTCTGTATCTCCGAAACTCTTCATCAGATCAACACTAACTTAATATGGGACCAAATTCAAAGTAATATCTTTCCAACCAAAAAGAAAAAATTCAAATCGGTTAACAAATGACGGAATGCGGCGATAACAAATATAAAAAAAAAAAAAAAATAAAAAAAAAAAAACATACAGACGAATTGAGAACCTCCTCCTTTTTTTGAAGTCGGTTAAAAATTATAATAAGCCTAGTCACAGTCGTAATACCTATACAGTAACAGTAATAACAGTATACCCTATACGGGCATACAATAGGTAATTATGTTAACTAATATTTAATTTAAACTTAATTTTACATTTTATGACAAATAATAAGTTATTAATTTTGTTCAGCAGTCCAATGATATATTTACCAATCGTCTTCTGGATGTCAAAAATATCATGATTCAAAAATATGAATATACAATGAATAACATTCAAGAACGTTGAATTAACTTAAACAACCTATCCAACAGTCTAAGCTCTCTTCATGAAAGGATGAGAACCTCATAAAACGCAAAAATCTTCAATCTCTCCAATTCTCATATAAATGAGCCCATCGTACCATAGACAATTAATGAACACGATATTCCCCACCTAAAAAAGCCAAGAGTTACCTTCTCCAAAGCTCCTGAAACAAAGTCTTCCGTGAATTTCAGCGCAGGTCTTGCGAGAATCGTTCTCGAAAAAAAAACGGGTTCTTGGAGGGTTCTTGGGGATTTGCGCTCAAATAATTCAGGCTTAAAAAGAGCCCACAAAGCCCAAGTGTTTTGTTCATTTTTGAGCTGTTTCAGCGGTTTTAAGACCGGCTAATTTCTAAGCAATGAATACTTTTGGCTTTTTTTTGTTTTAATACTGCGTCGGGCTGTGGAGTGTACAATATAATAAAATGGTATCAGATAATGTTCTAATCAGTAATTGCTGAAATAGATATGGTTCGGTTATAGAGGTTTAGGATACTAGGAATCGCTAAAGTAGTTCGAAACGTACACGTTATGTTTGTTTATGTGTGTGTCATAGTAAAGTACTCATACTTGTGGCGAGTTTTCATGAATTTCTTCTCCTGATAAACTTGTGCCAAATTTCAAACATATTAATAATACATAAGATAGTTACATACAGGATGTTGGTACATGCAGAATTTGTTGTAATATATCTCGGATAATGTACAATGGATTTATCACCTCTAAAACATCTCCAAACAATAAAAATTGTAAATGGTAATGGCTCCGTCAGACCTTATTATGACATTTGGATACTTAAACTCGAAATTAATTTACAAGATAAAAAGACTAAGTTGGTAAGAGCCGCGCAAAAAGACTTGCTTTTGAACAATGTTTTTAATTTTCCAAAAACATTGCTATAGGTATCAGGTTGAGGATATTAATTTACTATAATCTTGATGACTTTTACTTAGGGCAGCTGGATGATAATGAGGCATAATTTAATAAATTAAGTAGGTACAAGTTACTTTAAAGGAGTGCGTATTATTCGCGATACTAGGTACCTTTAGTAGATTTCTGAACATTAAGGAATCAGTGTTTAATTCATCACACTTGTCATAGCTGTTTGAAGCCTTAGTATAATATTGAAATTGCATTATTATATTGATTGAGTATCAAACGGGCATGTAGGCCGTCCTATGTTACATGGTAACTGCTGCCCATGGACGATCACATCCATCCGCAAATGGAGAAGAAGGAATAAAATGTTCTCCTCGAATAAAGTATGTATCTCCGGCAACCTTCCCTCCTCAGCCGAAACACAAGACATGAGAAACTTGCCGCGTTCCGACGGGATAAGAGGCTGGCGGTAAGGTACCCGGACTAATTGATGGGCCTTCTCAAATCGACGCAACTCCACCAGATCCAGAACCCTTTAAATCCCAGGTTATCCCGCTGTCTTCTTCAGGTCATCAGTCCACCTGGTCGAAGGGCGGCCTGTGCTCCTTTTGCCTAGACATGGTCGCCATTCGAGGACCTTTCTTCCTCACAATTGTTGTCAGTTCTGCGAAGGCTGTAGCCATATCTTATACGATTTAAATCATCAGAAGTTGCTTGCACTTATGTACTAAGGCATTTCCTCGATTTTTTTATAGTGTTAGCCCATGTTTTGATTTGATGTCTTGGTCGGCTGAGTCTATTTAGCAATCTACGTACTCCATTTCAATTTCTATATTATACAAACTGCAGCTCAAAGGGCTGATCTAGGGCTATTAAGGCCTTGAAAGAGTCAGAATTAAAACTAGGCTATCCTTACACTGTCAACTTGTATGTGAGTCACGTTTAAATATAATTTAAAAGTCGAGATAAGAGTTGGATGGTTGCAATAAAATTAAGAAATAAATTAAGTTTAATGTCATATCAAGTATATTATGTGCCTTGCGACTCGGTGTCTTCATGGAGACAATTTTATTGATAATTTCTTTAATAGTGGAAGGATCTACAAAGTAGTTATTTAATAAAGCGCGCATAGAGCTCTTTTAAGTAGTATTGCTTTATTTATATAGTGGAGGTGGATTTACTTTACGAAAAAACATTATTAATGTTTCATCATCATTTATCTCTCTCTCTCTCTCTTTCTCTTTCTCACAGAAGAAAATTCTAAGACCACGTGGATGAAGTCACGGGTTTGCAACTAGTCGGTTATAAATTGGTTACCACTTGCATAACGGTAGATAACTAAGCCTACGAAATTAAAAAGAAATTAAAGAACTTTCGTAGGAGAGTAATTTCTTTATACCGTGAAGCATTACATGTCGCATGTAGTATTATTCTTTTGACACAGTTAATTAATAATTTCTTGGTCGAACCACAGTTTAAAAATTATACTTTAATGTGTCTTCATACAAACGGTCGGAAGTTCGGAACGCGAGTTAAGCCTGATCGGTACCTATAGTCTCGGTACACAAATACACGCGAATGCGCCGCCGGTGAATTTATTATACTTTTTATCCGAATGCGGATTTTTTAAAATATTAAATTGAACTGTAATGATGGTCGTACCTCTCAGTCGATGCGCAAATATTTGTCAGTATCTTTATAAAGATGTTATTTTAATAAAAATGACTAATGAAAATACACACTATGCACTTTTTGTGATCACTTTCTTTTTCAATCTTTTCAAATTCTTTTCAAATATCAATAAACAATATAATATATTGTTTATTATGTACTTATAAAAATTAAAAATCACAAAACTAGAAACATACTCAAGTAAGTAATGAGTAGGTAGATGAACTTAGAATACTGAAGGCGGGCAACCCTGGCCCTGTCGCGTATCAACGCTGTAGAACTTCTTTCAAGGGCCGAGTCACATTTACTGTACAGTCTTTATACTGTGGTCGAGCCCTTATGCATTCCAGAAACAATTAAGGGCCAATATTTTTCGACAGATGTTGTTTTTAATTGGATGTTGGCCACGTGAATTGAATTGACAGTTTCAGTCAAGTTTTTTGCGTGTAGGCACGACTGGTGACTGGTATTATTCATATTTTGTTAATTAACAGCGTCTTAGTTTTTTCCTTGTCATATAGATAATAACAATTAAATAACTGACCACTCTAATAGATCGACTACTTTTTGTTATGCTGTAAATAAGTGAGTAAACTAGTTACGATAGTTGTTTTGTTTGATAAACTATCTATCCATGTCCGTCTGTCCTTCATGTCAATTAATATTCTGAACATTATTTTCTAAAGACTTAATTTTAGATATTCATGGATGCATCAAAATTAAATCAAAAGGTGTTGTTTGATTCGAATTCTAGAATCTCCTTAAGTGGCAGCGCTGACTATAGGTACTCAACGGCTTGTATCTTGGAAAACAAAATATTTTTTGCACATCTTTTGCAGTGTCTGTAACTTGAAACGCTAAAAATGAATTGAAATAAATCCACAATGTTTGTTAAGCCTATCATTATGTGTAAGATAAATAAATAAATTAATAAAATATAGAACCCCAACTGTTTTTACAAATACATACCTAATGTATTTGTTTTACAAAAAATAGTTGGGTTTCGAAAAGAAGAAACGGGTCGTTATTAATATATCAGTTCGATATTTAAAACTTCTATTCCTACCTATTGTTCCGTCAAACACATTAAAACTCATCCAACGCTATCCGAAAAAACAAAATTCGAAACGACCAGGTGTCCGCAACGCAAGTTTTCGAAAAAAACTTCTCAATAGATCTAAGTACATTGTCGGAACAATCCTTACTGACCCTACGAAGTGACTCAAACCTTTTATAGTCCATGTCAAAGGGAACTCTACTTTATTGTGTATTAAATAAGGTGCAAAATAGATCGTATGGAATCGGTTTAGTAGACCAATATTTAGTCAAATTTCGATGGTCCATTGTGGTCATGACCCTTGCTAGTTATTGTCTGTTGACCCCGCGCGTTATTAAGCGCAAAGACCGTATGAGGTTTATTCGTAAACAAAAGATGGCCAGGTAAACAGCTGCCAGAGATTTTGCGGATTTTTTTGTTAATTAACGACCGTTTGACCCCTTTAGAACCCTTCATTATCTTTCGCGAGAGATTTGTTTATGGTCGAGTCATCTCGAATGGAATAGCTGCACCAAACTAATTTGAGCAAATTAAAATGTTTTTGAATTTTTTTTTTTTGTACCTAATGGACGAGTGTGCGGATATTGAGAAGATAGTAATCAGAAAACCAAATGGTGGCTAACATTAAAGTTATCTTTCACTGTGAATGAGGCTTCATAAGCCAAAGTCGCACATAAAGCAAATATCAAAAAAAATGACATTTCCGAAAACCTTAGACGAGCTAAAGTAACCGACAAAGTTAATTTTCATATTTAAAAATGCTTAATGGCTATTATAATGTCTGACCAAATTTTTCAAAGGACCGATGTTAAAAAAGGTAATATATTTACTACATAAGGTAATTATGTATTTGCGTCGATCCACTAACAACTTGGGAAAAAGGAGTAGGTGGACCTTTGAATACCTACATCGCATTCCTCTAAAAATTGAAAAATAGGTAAAATGAAAGAATAAAACACCGGTTTTATTTCATTTATTCCTATTTTATTGAGCTTATGATTTGTATAAATCTATTCATAAAGAATAAAGTTGTTTAATAAATAAAAAATAACACTTTTAATATTTTTGGACTTAGCGCCATCTATACAGTTTTAATAAAAACATTAAAGTTTGTAACAGCGACATCTAGCTATATTCAATCGTACTACACCCACGTAAAAGTTTTCATCAGTCAGCGCCATCTATTAGTGATTGAATTAACTAAATAGAAAGCATGGTTTAATTTTAGTACACCCATTGCATAATAGATGGCACTTTATCCAGTACAAAAATTACTATCACAGCAAAGGATTAAAATAAATTAATTACCATCTAGGGATTTTCACACAAATTCCTATAACATACTGAATTAATAATATTATTATATAGATGTATGAGTGGGGTGCACCGTAGATTATGTTTAAATTTCTTATTACTTACGTACGACTGTTTTAAATTTTTATAACATTTCGTGCATTTAACATCTTCAATCTGGATATAACATAGTCCTTTTCACGCCTCAGTCCCTTTTCACCCAAGAAGTAAGGATAACTATGTTGCGTATTCAAGTAAAATATGCCCGGTTTATCGGGATCAGCGTTCGGGCCCAAAACATTCGTTACCAGCGGTATTTTATCGTAACAGTTCCTGTCCCTTGCTTCTTGTATGGAATCGCACTGGATAGCAATAAAGGAATTAGGGTTGTCCAAAGCTGACATCCAAATGGTAAATGCTCGTACGTGGCTGCAGAAGGTGTTACAGAAAAGCCAATAGAAATCCCCGGGTTGGTATTCACCCCCATTGAGGTAAAAATTGACATGTCCGAGGGGAGCAGCCATTCCATACCCATCTATATTTGTGTGTATCACCTGCACGAAGTCTGCATCAGATTCGTCGAGTCTGTCTTCGGGACCAAGACGTCTGAAACACGGACCTGCAGGATCTAGTGACGTCAACTTTGCAATTTTGACACCTGTCAGCTTTTCGTAGTGTTTGGCTATGAAACTCAAGGCCTGTCCTCCTAAGCTAAGGCCTAATATTTCGAGCTTCTTAGGGTCTAAGCCCATATTTGTTAGTTCTGCGAGCATCTCTGCCGTGTGCTGTCCTACCGGTCGCATGAATCTTACGGCTCTGAAAAAAACAGTTAAATATATTTTCTTACAAATTTGAAAACAATAAACATATTAGATACAACCTATCGTTGCCTTCTAGTTATAGAAGGTATCTAACATAAACACCTGTCATCTTTAAGAGCAATGGAACCAAACTGGTGGTGGATTGCAGTGCCATAGAAAAACGTCGCCTTTTTTGATGCCTCATATTTTACTGTTATAAAATCGTCATTCATTGAATTACGGTTCTGCGTTTTCTGATATGCATTCTTCCTTCCTTTCAAGTCTTCATAGTCCACTGCTGGATATGACTGTCCACTACACGACACTACTCCGCGCCGTCCTGGACCCTTTGAATCCATCGCTTCCCTGGTGTCGTCTTCAATTCGACCCCAGAGGGCGACCCGTACTCATTTTTGACGTGACCTCGCTTTTCAAGGAAGTAATCCATCGGTTGTTACTTCTTCGAACGATATAGTCATCCTATTGCTATTTAATTCGCAAATTTTACGCGCATTGTGCACTTAAAATTGTGTATATAACCTACACTTACATGGGATAGTGCGTAGTCGTAAACCAATTGATGTCTAACAACAGAACGTTATACCCAAGCGCTTTATACTTCACTCCAATCATTATTGGTAGAGGAAAGTCTGGACTGTCCATATATCCTCCCACATACATTAGGGTCTTCTTGCTGAAGTCCAGGTCAATGTCCTGGGCCAATTGGGCCATCTGGTAGTAATTGTATCTCGTTCGTTTCGCAGTGAAGAAGTTACCTGGCGACTGGACGGAGATCACAAGACGGCGTAGAGTTTCTGGCAAGATTATCGCTTCTTTGGTGCTGCCCGGACCTGTAATCAGTAGTGTAAAAATTACTATTTAAATTCTTAATTTAAAATGAGGTCTGCCTCCTGAATATCTGATATAACTTACAGTGAAGTACAAACAAACAAATCGGCAACGGCGTTGCAGAAACCATAAAACTTGAATCAACAATTTTTTTATGTTAATATGGAATCCCAATCCCTACTTAAGTAGGTACCTACTGTTTTTAATTATGTATTATTTTTTACAAGAAATCGGTTTGGATTTTTTTGGATTTCTTTACCAAATTCGTATAGACGAATAGTTGCGAATAGTTTAATTTACATAGACGATAGCAAATAGTTGCTTTCTTAAATTGTCTATCTAACTTAAAACTTAAGCTTAAAATAATGTAAATGCCTATTAACTTATTTTCTTTCCCTTCGTAAATGAGACTCTCAGTAAATAAAATGTGATTAATATTCGAGACCATTAATCTTTAATTTAAACTTTGTACTTGCTATAAAATCATCATGTAAAAAATCATAAGAAAAACAGTTATTTGCTTTTCGTAGAAATGACATTTATTACACATCTATTTTTGTGATTTTATTCATTCATTCATTCTTATGTATATTAAGTATGTCATATACCAATCCATTAAAAACACATACTTCTATAGTAGTTCTAAACGTAAAAGTTGTCTCAATAAGTACATAGTATTTTACAAAAAAATAGGAGATAAAATAGGTATAAGTAAAAACGTTGTCAGTAGACTTATACAAAAAGTTTAGGTGACAAGTGAGATATTTTCTTCTATATTATTTCTACCTATCTAACAACATGCACCAATGAAATCCAAACACATGACCGCAAACTTCATCATAATCGGTCGAGTAGATTTGGAGATAGGTGGCAACATAGATTTTTGCACAAACACCCTCGCACCCCAAATATGCGATACAGTCTCAGTACCGTCGCGGGTCAAAATTGCATTTTACTAAGGTTAAACTAATCAAGCTGGTTCAATTCATAATCCTTAAAGTAGAAGAAGAACCTAAAATGCCTAATAACAAATCACTCTGCTTTACCTATACATAATATACACATTTAAACATACTTCTGAGCATAAAAGAACATAACCACTGAAAATTAAAAATTCATAAAACAATGTTTCTACTCGTATGCTTTCCCAACACACAATTTTCAATTAATTTTTATACTCATCACAACAGTTCCCAACCCTAAACTAAAATCACATTCTCATCACACGGGGTGCGTTCGCCCTTTTCGCTCTCGACATGAAGAACTCATTCTTCCGTTCCAACCCTTTCTCGCCCAAATAGAACGGGTACGTTTGTCCCGTGGCCAAGTAGAAAATGCCCCGTTTGTTCCGATCAGTGTTCAACCCTGCGACATTCGTTACCCTAGGTTCCCGATCGTAGCAATTTCTGTCCCTGGCCTGTTGGACCGAGTCGCATTGGATCGCGATAAAGGCGTTAGGGTTTTGTAGAGCTGCAAGCCAGAGGGTGAACGATCTGATATGACTGCAGAGGGCGTTGCAGAAGAGCCAGTAGAAGTCCCCTGGTTGGTACTCGCCCCCGTTGACGTAGAAGTTGACGTGACCGACGGGGGCCGCCATGCCGTACCCGTCAATGTTGGTCGCGATGATGTCGACGAAATCAGCGTCGGATTCGTCGATTCTGTCACTTGGGCCGAGGTTCCTGAAGCAGGGACCGGCGGGATCGAGGCCGGTGAGCCTGCCGATGTTGACTCCAGTCAACAATCGATAGTGTTTGGCTAATATGCTGGCAGTTTGACCGCCGAGGCTTAGTCCCACTACTTCTAGCTTCTTCGGATCTAAGCCTAAGTTTGTGAGCTCCGCGAGCATGGCCGCTGCGTGTTTGCCGGCTGGACGTATGAATCTTGATGCTCTGAAAGTGATAAAATACGAGATCCCTGTAATTAGTCTCTGTAGATTTTTACCAGGTTAAAGATATAGTTTCTAGTTTACAGATCTTCCTAACATAATTTTCAGTTGATATGGAAACAAAATTGTTTTCCAATGACACTTTGATTGACTGACTATATTTATTTGATTCTTTTGGTTCTTTTTCTTTTCTTCCATAAAGATGCTTGAGTAGATCGCAAATGACCGAAAAAGTAAAGCAACGTTAGGCGCGGTCAGTTTCTGGATGGGTGACCGCTAGTGGCGAATTGAATGCGCGCTTCCGTGCTTTGGAGGGCACGTTAAGCCGCCGGTCGCGGTTGTCATCGCTAAGATAGCAGTTTTTAAACCTTGTTGGACTCTATCAGCTGTTTGAATACGTACGACACGGGTTGGTCAATAGCCCGTTTTTCATCCATCCGCTTTGAAGAAGCGTGGCACCACCACGCTTTAGGCCTCTCCCTGTTGTGAAGAAAGATCTGTGCCCAACAGTGGGACATAAAGGGTTGCTGCCATTGTCAATTGTGGCTAGTCAAGGTTTCACCATCATAAAAATTCGTTATAATTACTTACACCGGATAATCCATAGTAGTAAACGTATTGGTGTCCAGTAGTAAGACATTGTACCCTAATTCCTTATAGGCTGTTCCAATACTAATAGCGAAAGGAAAACTGGGACTATCCAGGAAGCCCCCGACATAAAGCAGGGTCTTCTTACTAAAGTCTATGTCGGGGTCTTTAGCTAGTTCATCCAACTGGTAGTATGTGTACTTTCGTCTTCTTGCCGTGAACATGTCACCTGGTGTCTGCACTGATATGGACAAATATTTCAGGGTTTTGTTGGTAATTATAGCTTCTTTGTCTGAACCGGGACCTGTAACAAGGTAGATCTGGTCTGTTTTTACATGTATTTTTAGGTAAACCTTGTATTGTGTGTGCCAACAGACGTACGAGTATGTAATTTATAGTTAAAATCGGGCTATCCAAACACACAACATAATTAGAAAAACAAATTTAAATATTTTTTTCAACATTAATTGTTGTTTTTCTATAGTAATCTAAAGTATACTACCAAAACCTAATATTCAATATGTGCCATTGTGCATATGCAAGGTTTAAATAGTGCAAGTTAATTAATGCTGGTTGTAGTAATTAAAAGCTTTTATTTAACTCGTTCGGGTTGGTATGTTTGTTCGGATGGAATCTTTGAACTCAATTTTGAAGTAGAGATGTTCAACCGATTGAGCTAAAATTTTGTATAAGTACTTACACGTTTAGTTTGGATGACAATGTACGATATGGTTTGTGACGTCATTCTAAATCCAATATGGCGGACCATTTAAGATATCGGAATAGTTATTTTAATGCATTTCTACAATATGGGTATCAAATCAAAGGGATTCTTAAGAGTAACTCGAAAAAATAAAAACTTTAAAAAAAAGTTTTTAACTTATAACTTATTTTTAATTACTTATTGATATTAAAATTTGTTAAAAAGAATTAATATTATGCGGTGTTACATGCACACTGTATCTATTAATCAATTACTATCATTTATTGCGATGCAATATTATGTTAGTAAAATTTTTCTTATAGTTTTCTTACGCATATAAATACATTTACTGTTTTACACAAACTGTTTAAAGTTTTAAGCCAATAAAAAACCAGTTTGTTTACGAATAACTTTATTATTAGGTATAATAAAATGTACGTCATAAATTAACAAAATTTATTAATGAAGTAATTTAATTACCAACAAATAATTTAGGAATACAAAGAGGAACTATAATTGTGTAAAATTTTCCTATAATAAAAAAACCAGTTCTGTTTGAGGAATCTTATAGAATACCTAATTACTTCCAAGTAAATAGCTCCAAAGATAATGTCTGTTTTAAAAACTTGATTATTTATTCACGATTATGTATATTTGGGTTCAAATCGAATTATATTAAGCAATTTTATTAGAACGAAGTGATGATTGAAAACAGCACTAGGATATTATTTTATTATTCATATTACAACGAAAGATGTTATAATTATTACGTACCTAAGTAGGCAACGTTTGTCCTATACAAGTCCTATGTATATGTATATACATTTTTGGCATGTTTAAGATACAACTAATGTTTTATAATATTTTATTAACCTTTTCCTTCGATAGGTCCAGCATAAAAAGTGTTTATATTACCAAATTGAATATAAATTGTAATTATTTGTTAGTTAAGGAAATCAAAGTGATTTTTATTTTTAATTATATTATCAAATTAACTAAGTTAACTAATGTTTAGTTACAAGTATTAATACACACTTAATAATTTCAGACAAGTGTTAAGTGCGAGCTATTAGTTAGATTATAACAGTTTGTCACACATTAGTTAATATACATTTGATCAAGCGTATTTATTTATCGATTTCTTAATCGATGTACAATTAAGTCGATATCTTTGACGTCAATTACAGTGACTATCGACCACATTAAATCGATGTCCATTCCACCGCGATGTTGTATACCTGTACCTTTATTGATTACCATTGATAATTAATTATTTACAGCTTGTGATCTCTTCAAAAAAAATTTTTTTCATCCTTCATTATTTTGATAATAATTGTCGTTATTTATTCCTTTATATTCAGTGTCTTCTGAAATAGATTAATCGGACATTTTTAGTATTTTATAGTACATTAGTAGCAAACAAGCATATAGACAGGTAAGTGGTCACTGCAACTTATATATTTAAGCCTTACATACTTCAAATAGCATAAAAGTCCTAACCGAGAAAAAAATTACTTCATATGATAGCCTCTGGTAACTAGGTATCTAATTATTATAGTAATTATTATTATCATAGGTAATACTACTGTGAAAAATAAAGAAAAAAGAAAAAGAAAGAAATGCTGTTACTTACTTCGCTCTAATATAATTATTTAGTATAAACACACTTACACTCATATTATACAAGAAATATATTTTTTTTTCAAACTGATAATTCTGTATTTTATATACAGATTAAATGATATATTCATTATTATAGAGGTTGGTTAAGTAATTACAAAGTCTATTATAATTATGCTTTTTTAATTAAATAAAATATACACACGAGTTTTGTAATTTTGTTTAAATTAAACTTATTAAAATAACAGTAGGTCTTTGAAAATTACCTTTTTGTTCGTTTAAGTTTAATTTAATTATTTCTAAGTAACTATAATGACTGCTAATTCAATTAGTTAACTAGTGAATTAAGGCACTATTTATAATATGTATGTTTTTACATACGCGTATTAATCATATTAAAAGCGACTTTCCTACGAATGTGTACTTATCTGAGGTAGCCCTAACATTGACTGAAATGACTCACGTATCTTAAGCAGTAGTACTCAAACTTTGGTACTTTTATAGAGGGCTTACAATTCATTATGCGACAATGACTGCATATTTAATATATTCATTTAGGTGGTAATATCACCTGGGCTTATTTATTGGTTTTTCTTACCAAGCTACGTAACCATTCAATTCAAAGCACCTGTTAAAAGCATCGTTACTTTGTTATTCGAAATGTTTTAAGTTTCCACTTCTTCTGGGCCTTCCCTAATCGATGCTTTTCCATCCGGTCCTGGGCCTTTTGAATCCAACGGTTTCCCACTGCCTTCCTCGGCCACTGATGACAGTCCACCAGATCGGAAGACCTGCTTGAGGAGTAACCACCTTTTTCTCCATCAGTGATCGGTCCTTCAAACGATGTGGCCAGCCCATTACCACTTCAGCTTGCTACCTTTGAAAGCTTAGTCCTGTTCTTTTACGGATTGTTCAAGTTAATGTATTTAAATAAAGGCTGTAACAGTGTAAGAAGACATTGTATGGAAACGTGATTTCCCTCTAAAATATGAGTACGATAAAACATGCAGATTTTTAACACAGAGTTTGAGTACAACTGACCGTTAAATGCATTTGAGCAAATAGCTCAAAAGCCATGAGAGGAAGTGCTTGTCGATTCACAAATATTGCTCAAAATGTTTAGTTTATGATAAGTGACCATGTCAAGGGAAATGGCAATGGACTAATGGCAATGGAGATTCCCGTGGATTTTCCATGTCATTTGCGGTATTAATCCAAGGTTTTAACATGAAGTGAACTAATTTTAATTACTACTAAATATTTGTTTTACAATATTTTATTAATAGCAATAGGAAGTCCATAAAAATGGAAAAATTGTTATTCTATATTGCCATACCATCTTCCGGGTGATGTATTTTTGCAGGACTATTACAGGTACCTCAAAGACCGTAAAAAAACTCTCCTTCAAAGCCGGCTATGCACTGGCGGCTCCTGGTATTGCTCCTCTCAGTAGGCAACGGTGACCAGTTTTACTAATATTATAAAAAAATGTTATGGAATTTTTTTTCGTTGGTAGACTTATGAGTCTATGAGTCTAGTTCCGTGTGGCTATGGCTTCTTCTTCTAAAAACCGACCTCGAACCGTTTTTCGATTTCGTAGCGTTTTTCAATAAACCCGAATCGGTTAAAATTTGCAAGTAATTTTTAATGTCTTTGAATTAAAAATAAGTAGTACCACACCTATAACCACTATAAAATCGAATATTACCACCTATAACCCCGTGTCTTAATTGCCATTATCGACCGCAAAAGTTGCTCGTACGACAACGTCCCTGCATATATTTTGTCGCTGTGTTTATATTTTGTCGTGATGGTTAGTTGGTCGGTAATGTCAGTCAATTGTTCAAATTTTAAAATCAAGATGTTTTTTCTGTTGCCTGTCAAAAGGTGACAATTTATTTAGGTTTCGTACTTAAAACTACTTAGCATGTTTAAGCTAACTAACAATAGTAGATTAGTATGACAAGGGAGGAAAATGATATTTTTACGGCGAGGGCGTTTTTTGAATCCAGAGCGAAGTGAGGGTTTCTTTAGTAGAATCCTGAACGTAGCGACGGATTCAAAGTACGCCGCCCGAGACAAAAATATATTTTGTCCCGAGTGATACTCTCTACTTTTCATCACCCTCTATGAGAAAATGAAAGGGGCCTCATATTCTACTGTAACATTATTATTTAATAAAACATAGAGTAACAACTAAATTGAAAGTAAATAGTAAATAGTATCTGATAATAAAACAACTTAAAAGTTATATTTACATTTGAGACATTTTCGCAATTATGAAAATTTATTGTTACTTACTTACAGTTTTATTAGGAATACAGATTGTTATAGATTTTATTTTCTGCGTGTTTGAAATAATGTCCGAATCTGGCTCATTTCTAAAAATTCGGGAAAATTGACATAAACGCGGACTATAGTTCTGTCGTCTTTATTCAAACAATATTTGCGTTCGATTTCTTTGACGCTGAATACTAAGATATTCCAAATTCATAAAGTTAAACTTTATAAGTGGAACTTATAAACTTATAAAAACTCATTCCTGCCCGCCAAAAGTTTCTTAATAGAAAACACCAGCTTTGGGCGCACTTAAAGGGGAGCAAAGTGGTACTTTTCGAATAGATGGGATGAAAATAAATTTGGATAAAGAACCAACTCACAATCGGCCAAATATCCTGATGGATATCCTTCCATTTCTCTATTACTATACATTGTAGTCACATCACTGGCCAACATCACCGCGCACAGCAAAACCGTTCTAACCACCATTGTAATACAGACTAGTTTACTATAAATCTAAATCACTAGTGAAGTAGAACGCGCGTCCACGCGGTCACAATGTCAATGTACTAATGCGGATTGTACGTAAAATATCGTCCTTAAAACCGATAATTTCTTATCTCTCGAGGAAATTATTTATGTTTATACCCATCGTTTCGTAGCTTTGCAAACGAGTGGGTACTACGGCGGCTACGTAGGACCTACGTAATGTACCTACGCATGAGTTTTTATCACATCACTGAAGATGTTCACACTGTCTCACATTTACGATCTCTGACATTGTTGTTGAATTTATACCTGTTACTAACTGATTCTGCACGATGTAATACCTAGATAGACAAACAGGAGTAAACGATATAGCGCTCAAAGATAGCAAACTCAAGTGGCAATGGTCTGGCCTCATTTTTCGAAGGACCGATAACCGGTGGGGAAGAAAGGTCCCCGAATGGTGATCACATCTCGGCAAAAGGAGTACAGGTCGCCATCTGACAAGGTGGACTGATGCCCTGAAGAAAACAGCGGGAAACTGTTGGATTCAGAGAGCCCAGGTCCTAGCGTTTTGGCGTCGATTAGGAGAGGCCCATTTCCAGCATTGGACTACAAAGTTTTATTATTTCTATTGCAAAAATGGTGAGAGACAACAAGTTGACATTTTTATAAATGTGGTAGGTAATAAGAAAGAAAATAAATCCATAACAACTTTTATTATCTACCATATCTAGTAAACTTATACGATTTTATGGCTCTAATTACACAGTTCCTATACTAGGTTTAATTATAATTGTACTTTATGGTTGATAATCAATTATTTCTATAACGTATTCTTCATATGATTGTCGTTTTGGCCTGCATACCGGTTTGCTAAGCGTTTACTTTGAAAACATCGGTTTTCCGAGATTATTACTTATTAATCGCTTACGTTAAACTATATCGTAGACGCTGAACCTGAGATTAACTTGAAAAAAAGTTAGTCATGTCATTCGCCGTCACGGTATACTAATTAGTCAAAAGTGTACCAATTTTTACAAAAACCGTTGTTGGCCTTTGTCTGGTTTAGCCTTTTTCCTTAGTTTACCATTAGGCTTAGTTCCTTAAACCATAAATTTCCAACAAATTCCAGAAGCTTAGCGTAATACTTAATATATTCCAAGCTGCGTGAGAAGACTGGCGCTAATTGCGATGCAAAGAAAGGCATGAAATTGTAAATTTTATCTATAAGATGTTCTTAGCTGAAATGTAATTGCCATTTGCCACTGAGAGAAGGCAACCATACATTTTTTATAAATTATGTTACATTTAGGCACTATAGTTTATCTTAATTTATCAAGTGTTAATTATTTTTAATATCCTCAAGACCTTCACTTTGTGCCATGTTTGCGGAACCTTCAAGATAAACAGAACTATACCTGACGGGGATTTTGCGTATTTCGCTACGGAAAACTATGAACTAATTTATGGCAACTGTCATGTATGTCATGTTATGTCCTGCAAAGACGTAACGGCAACGTTATAGAAGACAATATTGGTCTTAGTCCACCATGTAAGTTTCCTCTTGATTTTTTCTTTCACCGTTACATTGGGCAATAATTTTGTAAAACGCTCATAACTTAAAAAAAGAATATTAGTGTCAATGGGATTCGAACACGGACCTTTCTTTCATTTCTGATCCATTGGGCCATCACCGCTACATTGCTATCGTAAAACATCTGAAAATTCATAAATAATAACATTTTTAAACGATAATTTGAAACAATTAACCTTTTCCTCGTTTTTTTACGTGAGCGTTAAAGTTTAATAGATAAGTTAGATTGCCGTGCCAGGGTCGAATCTTGATCTTGACTCTTGGTATTGTCATAATGTCATTCTGAGTAATTGCTGCGAAAATTTGAGGCAAATAACTTATTTTATAGTAACGTACTCGTACTTGAGTAGCAAACGGGCATTCAGGTCACCTAACGTTAAGTAGTCACTCCAACCTAAAAAAGAGAAAAAGTATGATGAGGTTGTGTGCGGGTGCTTTGCTACTCTTGAGGACTATGATTTTCGCCTCAAATAAAGTTTCCCCGGCAACCAAACGTCACCAGCTAAAACACCTGAATAATATATTTTACGTGTTTCTGGTATACCTAACTGTAGGTACATTGTAACATTACAAAATAGTTATCACTTCTGAGTACATAAATAGGAGACAAAAAGTTGCATGAATTTTAAGACACGCGAAGGAAAACTCAACTTTTACAGGACAGGAGATTTTTAAAAAATATTACGCACTGGATATTTGTAATCTGTATGGACCATAAATCCAAAATTAAAAATTTTGATAAAACCCACGACCGTTAAATTTCTTGGGTTCAATTTCTTGTTTTTCAATTCGGGGCTTTTTTAATAATTTTATCCTTTTTCAGTTACATTTCAACCGTCGTGGGTTTTTTCAAAATTTTTAATTTTGCTTTTTATTTAAAACTTTTTAAAGAGTAAAGGTACCTACATATGTTACACAAAATAAGAACACTAGTCGTAATTTAGACTGTCTATCCAAAGTACTTACTAATAAAACACATAGCTCCCAAGTTACTAACTTTAACATAAGTATTATACCTACCCAAAGTTACCGTTCCCTCTCTCTCTTAAAATCAAAGTTTACAAAATCGTGTATTACTTGTAGTGGATACATATAAAACGTTAAATAAACGTTTATTCCTTACGTCGCGTTAATCCTTATCCAAAACTACTCTACCCTCCCTCACCGTTTAGTTATTTTTTTTACAAATTCTGTTCTGTTTAAACCCATATTATATTCCAAAATGTTGCTTTCTAGACTCTGGGTAGTTTTCGTTTCGCGTCAATACTCAGTCTGTATATACGATTTTTTAAATACTCATACTTTTAAAATCGCAACATCTTTTGAATGGAAGTTCCAATTTTAATAATTCAAAAAATGTTGTATAGGTGTTAAATAACATTAATTTATGCAGTAATTTATTTTGATGATTAATATCTGGGTACTAAAAAAGAAATCATAATTCCATCGAAGATATTGTTAACTTTTTATACCATCGCGGACGTTATAAATGTGCAATTTTTCTATACCTTGGGATACATTATTGAAGTTTTCGTAAGGATCCTTAATTTATTAATTTCTGATTTTTTTTTATTGCCTATGTTACTCAGACTGAACATAGCTTTCTATTGGTTAAATTTTTTTAATGATCGGTCCTGTAGTCTCCAAGGCTATTCACTATAAATAAACAAATAAAACTTACAAACGAACAAACAAAAAATCAAATCTTTCCTCTTTATAATAAAACCAGAACCCATCTCTGAATGAAAAACACATCCACTTAGAATAAACACATTTTTACTGTAGTGGCCCCTGGTAAGTTGTCACAAACACCCTCTCACCCTTAACGCATATAGGAACACATACAATCTCCGTACCGTCGCGGGTAATAATTAAATTTTACTAAGGTTCAACTCAATCAAGCTAGTTCAATTCATAATCCATAAAGTAGAAGAAAAACCTAAAACGCCTAATAACAAATCATTCTGCTTTACCTATACATAATATACGCATTTAAACATATGTACATCATCAACATAACCACTGATGTTTCTTCTCGTTTGCTTTCGCAACACACAATTTTTAATTTATTTTTATAAAATCACATTTTCATCAAACTGGGTGCGTTCACCCTCCTCATAGTCGACATGAAGAAATCATTCTTCCGTTGCAACCCTTTCTCGCCTAAATAGAACGGGTAAGTTCGTCCCGTGGCCAAATAGAAAATGCCCCGTTTGTTCCGATCAGTGTTCAACCCTGCGACATTCGTTACCCTAGGTTCCCGATCGTAGCAATTTCTGTTCCTGGCCTGTTGGACCGAGTCGCATTGGATCGCGATGAAGGCGTTAGGGTTTTGTAGAGCTGCAATCCAAAGTGTGAACGATCTGATATGACTGCAGAGAGTGGTGCAGAGGAGCCAGTGCAAGTCTCCCGATTGGTATTCGCCGCCGTTCACGTAGAAGTTGACGTGACCGACGGGGGCCGCCATGCCGTACCCGTCAATGTTGGTCGCGATGATGTCGACGAAATCAGCGTCGGATTCGTCGATTCTGTCACTTGGGCCGCGGTGCCTGAAGCAGGGACCGGCGGGATCGAGGCCGGTGAGCCTGCCGATCTTAACTCCGGTCAACAGTCGATAGTGCTTGGCTAAGAAGCTAGCAGTTTGACCGCCGAGGCTTATTCCCACTACTTCTAGCTTCTTCGGGTCTAAGCCTAACTTTGTGAGCTCCGCGAGCATGACCGCTGCGTGTCTGCCGGCGGCCCGTATGAATCTTGACGCACTGAAAATGCAAAAATAGCCCTGTAGAATGTTACCAGGTCTAACATAGTTTCTAGTTTACAGATCTTCCTAACACAATTTTAAGTTCACGTGGAAATAAAATTGTCTCTCAATGACACTTTGATTGACTGACTAGATTCATTTCAATTCATTACTCAGCTAATGAATACTGTTAAACAGTATATATATTTCTTTTGGCATTGTTCATGATGCTGATTGATTAGATCGCTAACGATCGGAAAAGTTAAGCAATGTGTGCGCGGTTACTACCTGGATGAGTGACCGCTAGTGGCAAATTGAATGCACGCTTCGAATGCATTGTCAATAATTATGGGTGGTAAAATTTCCCCCTCTATAAAAAATTGTCATACTTACACAGGATATTCCACTGTGGTAAACATATTGGTGTCCAGTAGTAAGACATTGTACCCTAGTTCCTTATAGACTGTTCCAATAGCAATAGCGTCAGGAAAACCGGGACTATCCATGTATCCCCCGACATAAAGGAAGGTCTTCTTACTAAAGTCTATGTCGGGGTCTTTAGCTAGTTCCTTCACCTGGTAGTATGTGTACTTTCGTCTTCTTGCCGTGAACATGTCACCTGGTGTCTGCACTGATATGGACACATACTTCAGGGTTTTGTTGGTAATTATAGCTTCTTTCTCTGAACCGGGACCTGTAACAAGGTACATCTGATCTTTTTTACACGTATTTTTACGTATACCTCTTATGTGCCACTATGTAATTTATTAGTTAAAATCGGGATATCCAAACACACAACATAATTATAAAAACAAATTTTAAAATTTTTTCAACAATAATTGTTATTTTTCTGTAGTAAAACACACAACATAATTAGAAAAAAAATTTAAATACCCTAAATTTTTTCAACACTATCTAATTGTTGTTATTCTATAGTATTTTAAAGTATACTACCAAAAGCTAATATTCAATATGTGCCATTGTGCATATGCAGGGTTAAAATAGTGCAAATTAATCAATGTGGTTGTAGTAATTTTAATTACTTATTGATGTTAAAATATTTGTTAAGAATTAATACTATGTAGTATTATTACTACTGACGACCCGAGTGGCGCGGCGGTTAAGATATCGGTGCGCTGCGCGAAAGGTCCTGGGTTCGATTTCCAGCAGAGCACAGGTCTGGGTGTAGTGTGTTCTAGTTTTATGTGTAGGTAAGCATGGCACCCACGACACAGGGAATCCTAGTGTGGGGCTATGAGTGTGAAGCGTTATTAATTATTTATTATTATTAGTATGTAGTAGTACATGCACACTGTATTAATTAATTACTAAGTATCATTGGGATGCAATATGTTGGTAAAATTTTTCTTATAGACTTTTTATATGATTTGCTACTTTATAGAACTACCTCAAATCACCTCAAAATGATTTTCTATGGCTGCCATTCCTTCCAAGACGTGTGTTTTATACCGTAAATTATGGATGGATGGGTAATTGGCACGAGTAACTTGTAATAAAAACAGGAAAAATCCACCATACAAATACATTATTTAATTTACTTGTAAACAATGTATCTGTAGATTCAAAGAAATAATACAAACTGTTTAAAGTTATAAGCCAATAAAAAACCAGTTCGTTTACGCATAACTTTATTATAATAAATTGTACGTCACACATTAACAAAATGTATTGATGAAGTAATTTAATTTATTTATAAAAAACAAAAAATTTAGGAATATTCCTGTTTATATTCCTAAATTTTTTGTGTAAATTTTCCCTATAATACTCGTAAAAAGCCACTTCCGTTTGAGGAATCTAATAGAATAATTACTCGCAAGTATATAGCGTCAAAGATCATTTTCTGTTTTAAAATACTTGATAATTTATTAACGATTATAATATTTTGAGGTCGAATGAAATTAAGCAGTCTTTTTCAAACAAAGGATGATATAAAACAACACTAAAGATATTATATTCATACTCAACGTAAGATTTTATAATTATAACGTTCTACACAAGTCCTATGTAGGTATATGTACATATAGGACATGTTTAAGATATAACTCCTAACCTACGTACAAAAATAAATAATTTATTACTGTTTTATAATATTTTATTAACCTTTTCCTACCTTACGTCCAGCATAAAAAATAAGTTGTTCTTATTACCAAATTGAATTTAAATTGTAATTATTTTTTGTTAGTTAAGGAAAATAAAGGGATTTATCCAATTAATTAACTATGTTCATGGACCTACAAAAAAGGCGGACGGAATCTCATGAAACAATAACTGAAGCACCCTGAGTAAGACAGTTCGCTTATACAAACATGCCGGCACGCACACAGTCACACCTCAGTAAGACAGCCGGTCGCCATTACGCTCCCAACGAATTAAAATTAACGATGTCGTCTTATGTAGTTAAAAGCTGCCGAAACAATAGTAGGTAGTAACATTAAAAAAAGACAGGGAATCACTTTTCATAGGTAGGTAAGCATGTAATTTATCCACCTTAATTCTCATTTTTACTTCAAGCTATCTTCAAGCACGAAATCAACCAGTATTGCCAGTTATTAAATTTGCAAGTTACCTTCAATGTGGGAGATAAGTATTTTTGGTTTACTTTTAATTGTTACTAAATTCATTTACTTACATTTTGTATATTATACATGAATAATACTTAATTCCTGCAATTCTTTTGCTTTCCCATGTTACTAAACTGTTTAGTTTTATTTTTTTATGTTTTACATTTTATAGATTTCCCTCTTCTAACGGTGTGGAAAAATTATTGGGTACGAATTATTAGAGAATGTAGAAATGAAAACAATTGCAATCCATCTAAATCGAGTGTAATCTGCAGTAAACATTTCGAGGAGTATTGTTTGTACTCAACTAAAGGTGGTTTTCTTCACGTTGATGCTTACGCCGTACTAAAAAAGGTAAAAAACAATGAAATGAAATGAAAATCATTTATTTGCAAGAATATGGGTTAGTTATTGGTTTTACAGGGCATTTTGATCAATCCATATTCACCTTTTCAGGTGTGTAAATTCAAAAGTAAAAATAAAAACAATAAATATCTACTTGCCTCTTACAATTACTATACGCTTAAACGAAAAAAATGACGTTTACTGAGACGTGACGTAAATTGACGTAATTCGCTCTGATGGGTGTTTAAGCTATCATGGCGGATTGTTGTATTTTGTAGATATATTTTAACAAATAAATTATTAATCTCGACATTAAATAGATAATAAATTAAATACATGTTTCAAAATCTTTGAATTCTATTTCATTCGATCAGATAAATATTTTGGCGATACTTGATTGATTGATTGATTGTCATCATGCCTGTTAAAAAATGGGTAATTTTCATTCATTCATCTGGCAATCCTTTACAAACTTACACATAGTTAAGCCGCCGCCATTATGGTGCTTCACTTGTTTATTAACGAAACTCTGTTCCCCTTTTTTGTAGGTCCATGACTATATTAAGTAATGTTAAGTTACAAATATTAATTCACACTTAATAATTTCTGACTAGTGTTAAGTTCGAGCTATTAGATCATAAGAGTTTGTCACACAATTTGCCGGTTAGTCCTGTTCGTTAACGGATTGTTCAAGTTAATTTATTTATATAAAGGCTGTAACAGTTAAAGACGGCATTTTATGGAAACTTGATTTCCCTCTAAAATGAGTACGATAAATCATGCAGATTTTAACACAGAGTTTGAGTACAACTGACCGTTAAATGTATTTGAGCAGATATGGAGACAGTGCTTGTCAATTCACAAATATTGCTCAAACTATTTAGTTTATGATAAGTAACTATGTCAAGGGTGAGCTTTATGACTAATGGCAATGGTTTGTGCCGTGGATTTTCCATGCCATTTTGCGGTATTAATCCAAGGTTTAAAATGAAGTGGACTAGTTTACTTACCATTAAATATTTATTTTACCATATTTTATTAATAGCATTAGAAAACCTTATTAATATATGGAAAACAGTTATTATTTATTGTCGTCATTGAGAAAATACTCGTAGCTTAGGAAAGGTCTGCCGGCAGTTCATTTTTGCAGTATGACATGGGGTTCTTCCAAAAGACGTAAAAAGGAGTCTACTTCTAAGCCGGCAATGCACTGACGACACTTCTGGTGTTGCTCGTGTCAGTAAACAACGGTGACCACTTACCATCAGGTGACCAGTACCTAGTTTATATATAAAAAATGTTTTTGATTTTATTTTTGTTGGTAGACTAATAGTAGTTCCCCCGGGAAGGTACCTTACATCCAGTTACTTAATCCATCCTAAAGCCTATTTAAAAAAAATAAGTAGGTAGGTAGTTAAATATTATTATTAAACAACTCATACCTAACAGGTAAAACCTATAAGGTGTTTATAAACCGGAAATATTGTAAAAATAAAATTAAAAAAACAGATCATAGTTCATGTTTATAAAACTTTACTTAAGTTTTTTCAAAATTTTTTTATAGTTCCTATCTAATGAATGTTCATAAATTCAAATTAAAATGAAGCAAAAACCTACATTAACAAAAAATATTTAACCCGTTTTAGGGAAATACTATTAAACACAATCTTATTCTTTATAATTGGTTTAAATTTAGAAATAAAATCCGAATAATTAAAAAACCCGTGCAAAAAAGTTTCGTTCCATTTGAAAGAACCAAAAAAGAATTTTGAATTCACGGAAATCTTTATGGTTTACCTAAAGAAAAAAGTTGTAACCAATTTGCTAATTTATTTTTTAGCCTTGGGTCTGTTTTATGGCCATAAAAGATATTATTAGCCATGTCAGCGTGGTTTTTAGAACGTGTTCCAGAGGGGCATAAAAATTATCTTTAAGTAATCGCGAAATGCGCGCGAAATAGCGAATTGCTTGAATGTTTCGCCCGTATTACAACGGACAAACGGTGGCAAAACTTCAGCGGTCTCGCTACTTCCATTTCGCGGCGGAGATGTACTAACGCGGTTAAGGTAATCCAAGTTATAAACTACATACTTACCTACATACCAAATTTCATATATATCTGACCAGCCATTTTTGTGTGACGCAGTAAATATCCATCCATCCTTGCATACATCCACATTTATAATAGTAGAAGGATAATATTCATTTAAGTTTTAGTAATGCGGTGATAGCCCAGTGGCTTAGAATTCGACCTCGAATCGAGGGGTTCGAGTTCGAATCCCAGTGGCACGCATCAATGACTTTGTAAAAAGTTATGTGCGTTTTATAAAATCAAACATCACCTGCTGTTACGGTGAAGGAAAACATCGTGAGGAAACCTGCATGCATGAGAGTTCACAAAAAAAATGTTCTCAAAGGTATGTGAAGTCTACATCCCTCTCATCTCACATCCTTCCCAATCAAAGCGGAGACCCGACCCTGCAGTGGGTGACTAAACTAAAGGCATGCCTAGTTCATTTTTATATTTTCATTCATATTTACATTGACCGCGACAAAGCCATTACAAACGAACAATTATAATGACATCTTGATGGTACTTGGTGTAAAACGGATGTTGAAATCTTATGATAGAAAGTATTGTTTTCACTAGAATCGTGATATTGTCCCATTAGTGTTAGGGACAATGACAAAGGATTGTTGAGGAAAAAGATTAAATAATGAAATGGAAATGTCGTCAATGAGGATGGTAAATAATGTAATCGATCCCAAGAGCAAAACCTTTTAAGAAAAACATTCTTAATTGGTAAACAATGTCAGCGTTTCATACTTTTTATTATAAAAAGCTAACGTTAGTTTAAAAAGTAATGCGTTAAAAAACTGAAATAAGTTTTAATCCTACAAAATGACTAAGCACTTACTTGTTTTTTTAATCTTTTTAATCTTGTCTTTCTTACTTTTAAATTACAATTTAGGATTGAAAATACCTTTGTTATTACTATACAGAATGTTAAAAAAACGAACAATAACGGATTCATTACGTGGCCAATGGATATATTTGTAACCAAACCATACATCATTCAAGACCTCATAGACCCGACATAGAAATCTTATGTCATAATATGTCTTATGTCATATTATAACAGCGTTGATACTCATGAGTGAGAACTTTATCCAGTAACCACATCTCCCCAACAGAAGCCGAAGTCGTAACGAACATTCTACTTCACATCAGGTTTTGAGGGTGGCGGTATAGTACCTCCCCGGGCGACCTACAATGTGTACCATAGAAATAGAAAGTAGATAGAGCGGCAATTCAAGCGGGGCAGGCGTACTCTACTTCTAGACTGCTAAAATGAGCGCATATTATTTCATTCTATCCCTCTCTCTCGTCGCGAGTGAGAGTGATGATTAGTTTTGGCATGAATGCCGCTAGCACGTTGCTGTAAATTTGGAACACATTTTACGTTATTATTGCCGTTCTATTTACTTCCTTTTTATATGGGCTCTACCAAGCAAAACCTCCCGTAGGTCAAGGTTAGTATTAAACATAGTTTTTACAATGTTATAAGTAAATTGCCCACAACGTATCACATCTAAGTATGAGCATGCTTAGTTTTATAAGTAAATTAACGTATTATGGAGCAATTACGACTACAACTAAAATAGGTCACAACCTCATAATTATAATTACGTTTGCTACGTCAATTACTATGTATATGTATGTTTATATTTTATTTTATTCTTTTTAAAGCTTACTTTAAATTAAAAGTGGTGATAGACCCGTGGCCGAGACAGCTCTAAGAATTCTGGCTCTTATGCCAGCTTTTGACTACGGGATATAATAATTATAATTTAAATTACATCTTGAGATATAACATTTTATCGCTCGTCATACATTTTGTACATGATCGTTCACACTGTGCTATAATATATATTACATCCGAAACTATAAATATTTTCGAGCGATATTTGAAGGAGTGTATTTTCCCCGGACACCGCGCGCCTGCGTCGCCCGCTGTCGCAGTTTGAATGGTAGTTATTGGTAGTGGCCGAAGCTAAACTGTTCCAAGATATATATCTTACAGTGTGAACAGCAATCTCGGGATGTAATATATAGCTCAAGATGTAATTTATATTACATCCCATAGTCAAAAGTCGGCTTTATTTGGAAGGATTAGGTTTGATCAATAGCACGACACGAACACACACACATGCACACGACTCGATGCGTGCGGTTTTCAAAATAATATGTAATTATTATGCTAAAGGAAAACTTCGTTAAGAAACTCACTTCTGGTGAAATACTTTGATAGGCATGATTATTTTCATAGGCATTTGAAGTCAACAATCAACCCGCACTAGTTCGGTGTGGTGGACTATGGCCTTCTTCTTCTAAGAACCGACCCCGAACCCGACCTTACAGAGGGTCAAACCGGGTTAAAGACTTCAAATTCAACTTCCTCATAAAATTATAGAAATAATTATGTCATGGAGGATTATTCAGAGTCAAGGATATCTATCACACACATACACTTTCCCTTATTAGCACATAAAGGTGCAAGTTGGTAGCGGGCGACATGAAGCGGCAGCGGACGACGTGTCGCCAGCGACACTACTGGTTTCTATGTATTTCTATGAAATTCCCTCCTTAGTTAGCGACACGAAGCACACGTTATCGAGCTTTTTAAATATAAATAGTAGGTGTGGTAACACCTGCTTATAACCACTATAAAATCGAATATTACCACCTATTACCCCGTGTCCTAATTGACATTGTCGACCGCAAAAGTTGCTAGTACGACAATGTTCCTCCATACATTTTGTCGCATGACAGCTCCATAAAGTTATATTTTGTCTGTGTTTATATTTTGTCGTGTTGGTTAGTCGGTCGGTAATGTCAGTCAATTGTTTAAATTTTAAAATCACATAGTTTGCCTGTCAAAAGGAGACAATTTTTTAGGTTTCGTTCTTAAAAACTACTTAGTATGTTAAAGCTATTAAAAGTTATTAAGTACTAACTAATTTTGAATAAAAAACCAACTCACAATCGGCCAAATATCCTGATGGATATCCTTCCATTTCTCTATTACTATACATTGTAGTCACATCACTGGCCAACATCACCGTGCATAGCAAAACCGTTCTAACCACCATTGTAATACAGACTAGTTTACTATAAATCTAAATCAATAGTGAAGTAGAACGCGCGTCCACGCGGTCCCAATGTCAATGTCCTAATGCGGATTGTACGTAAAATATCGTCCTTAAAACAGATGATTTCTTATCTCTCGATGTAATTATTTATGTTTCATACCGATCGTTTCGTAGCTTTGCAAACGAGTACAATGGCGACTTCGTTTGACCTACGTAATGTATCTACGCATGAAGTTTTTATCACATTATTGAAGACTAGACTGTGGATTTTAGAATTTGGTACAGAGAAGGGTAAAAAGTATCCAATATGTTAATCCAGGTTATGATCTATCTGTGTAAAAAAATTCATCCAAATCTGTTCTGCCGTTTTTAAGTGAAAGAGTAACAAACATCCATCCATACTCACAAACATTCGCATTTATAACAGTAGTGCGTTTATTGTGACTAAACTATGATAGTTAGATATGTGCTCCTACGGACTTTTTTGTAGATTTTAATAAGACCTACAAACTCGTAATACATCACTTTGTTCTCTTGTCAGTAGTTTTGGCAGCGCACGCATAAATAGGTTTTCGATTCAATTTTCTTACGGATCCCTAATTTAAAAAAAAATGTAGCCTATAACCTTCCTCTATAAATGGACTATCCAACACTGAAAGAACTTTTGAAATCGATCCCGTAGTTCCTGATATTAGCGCGTTCAAACAAACAAACAAACTCTTCAGCTTTATAATATTATATAAATTTGTGACAGAGTGAATATCTATACTTATACTTATTACTTGATATTTAAGTATAGATGTTCCACTCTGTCACAAATTTACGATATCTGAATATCTTTGACATTCTTGGAGATATTATCTGTTCCATCAATAATTAAAAAATTAAAATAAATTTAATTACCTAGTTGTTGTTTCTTGCGTGCCAAGTAAGTAGCGCTATCTCCTGAATTAAACCTATACATCGATTTTATCAAATCACTAGCTGACTAGTGAAAAATTATGAAATTACTAAAATGACTATTAAAAAATAGGGGTGGTTGATAGAAGGATGAAAATTTAGGGTTTGTATTTTTTGATGCCACATTACTGTGAAAATTCTTTCTTTCTTTCCTTATTTCGTAAAAAACGTTTAATACCCCTGACTCAAGTTTTTGATTACTACTTACGTGTGCTTTTTAAATTGCAGTTTGTAGTCAATTTGGTGTACGTTGACTGTAAAAAGGGTCCATTGTTCAACATCTCTAAATATCATCATCGTAAGAATAGGACTCGTACAATGAGGTCTCAAAAATAATTTAAAATAAACTACGGCGGACTTCCCCACATTGACTATATATAATAATATTTATTTATCCAATTTTTTTTAGCTTTTTGTTCTTCACGCAGCCGGGTTTTTTTGTTTTTGTTCATAATTTTAACACCTTGATAAAATCAATTTAGGTTTTTATAAACACCTAAATCTGTGTAAATACGAGTAGTTCATTTATTATGCAGTGGATAGCGCTTACTTAATAAGCAAGAAACAACTTATTAAATTTAATATAATTTTTAACTACTGATGGAACAGATAATATCTACAAGAATGTCCGCAATGCATATATGAGGAGTATAACAAAGACAGAACACAGGTTCATTTTATAACGACCTGAGTGGCACAGTGGTTAAGACATCGTAGCGCTGCGCGGAGGGTCCTGAGTTCGGTTCCCAGAGCAGAGATTCGAATGATGAGTTTAAATTTCTGTTTCTGGTCTGGGTGTGTTGTGTTGTTGTCTTGTGTGTGTCCATGGCACCCACGACACAGGGAATCCTAGTGTGGGGCTATGAGTGTGAAGCGTTATTTATTTATTTATTCTAACCTTAAGGTCTGCTAAGATAATATTTAATTTTACAAAGCGCACATAACTTTTTTTTACAAAGTCATCGGTGCGTACCACTGGAACTCGAACCCGGACCCGTCGATTAAGAGGTTTCTAAGCTCATGGGGTGAAGTCAGTCAGTAACCCATTAATGACCCACTGTAGGCCTTAGGACTATTATATATAATAAAAAAAATATTGTATAAAAAAAATATTTAATAATATTATAAAAAAAATTATGGCGGAGGGTGGGAAGGGGAAGAGTTGCTTGTCAGTAACCCATTAATGACCCACTACAGGGTCGGGTCTCCTATCACAATGAGAGGGATGTGGACTTCACATGCCTTGGAGAACATTTTTTTTCTGAACTCTCAGGCCTGCAGGTTTCCTGACGATGAATCCTTCACCGTAACAGCAGGTGATATTTAATTTTTATAAAGCGCACATAACTTTTTTACAAAGTCATTGGTGCGTGCCACTCTGGGATTCGAACCCGGACCCCTCGATTCGA
The DNA here is from genome assembly GCA_905147235.1 of Erynnis tages. Classification (NCBI taxonomy): domain Eukaryota; kingdom Metazoa; phylum Arthropoda; class Insecta; order Lepidoptera; family Hesperiidae; genus Erynnis; species Erynnis tages. The sequence continues at coordinate 2,972,048 of LR990081.1, forward strand.
GGTCGAATTCTAAGCCACTGGGCTTTCATCGCTATTGTTGCTTGTTGTATTGTATAAGTTATAAGTTGCTTAGTTCTTACTAAATATTGGAATCGAGTGCCGATTTTTTATAGGGCTTCTCAATCGTGGTTAATGAGTTTAATTGTTTGGATTTTCGCATTAACAGGGGACGTGAACAGAATTTGTGGTGAAAATTTCTGGCAAAAAAATAAATAAAAATAAAATAATTTAAGGTAAACAGTAAGTTTGGATATATAGGTAAAATTATTTTGGCAGAGCGAAGTCTGCCGAGTAGGTAAGCTAGCAACATTTACAAGATTTATTTCAATATTTCCCTCCCCCTTTTGAACCCCGTGAGGGGATGATTTTCAATATTATATGTAATACGAAACATGTCTTCGATCAATTCTGTTAAATAATATTTAACTAAAATCGCCCCATACAAACTTTTCACCCGTTCACCACCTTAGGGTAAGAATTTCAAAACATTCTTTCTTATCTTACTTAGACATAATAAGATTTCTTTGTTTATTGTCCGAAGCTACAATCGAACTATCCGTACAATCATACTATCTACTATCAGCCTGTCAAACTATCAGACTCGACTACAATAATATACTTGAGATATCGGTAGCGATACCAGCACCTCATAACTCGGAAAGAAGTCATTGTTAGGCTCGCAATAGTCATAAATTCACCTATCTGTATGTAGTATCACTGACTAGTGAAATACCTTAGGCTTCTGTAAACCTGGTACTGCATACGGTTAATATTGTAATATGGAAAGACATGTCTTGTGTGAAACGTATAAATTTTAGCTTGCTTCAAACATGGACAATCCACTTAAAGTACCTTTAGAAAAACGTTATTTCAAAATACAAATGACTGATTTTTCTGAAGATTGTTTTACGTGGCATCAAAGGTTAGCGCCGTGAACCTGTGTAGTTTACGTGTTTACTAGATACAGTATAAGGTACTTACTCATACACGCTTCCGTATTGATATTCAGGATTCCCACTGTCTCATAGCAATTAGTTGAGGAGAAAAAAAATATAAATACACAATTTAGCAGCAATATTCCGGGTAAAGTTACTAACATTTTTCCTCCAAATGACCGCTTTGAAAAATCTGACAAAAACAACAACGCATTAAAAACTCTGAAATATAAAGCGGCGTCGGATACTATGTAAAAATTCTGTACAATTTTTAAATACCAGGCTTCTGATAGTAATGCAAAATACAAATAGCACAGATAAGTATAGTGGTATAAATAAAAATCAAACTATACTTTCATATAAGATATCTACGTGTAAAGTAATAATAATTAATAAATAATAATTCATGGAAAACGACTTTACGAAATTGAATTATTTAGGGGGTTGTTTTGTTTTAAATGTTTCCTTTTTTATCCCACCACTCTGTTAGGATTTATCCAAAAAAAGGCCTATCACAAGGCTATCACAGATCATACATATGTACTCTTGCGCTAGACGACGTAGTCCTACCTACACCCATATATTATAATAATAATTTAATAATTTTAAAAAATCTTATAAAATTCTGAAAATTTCATACTTAAATTGTTTCTACTAAGGACTGACGTTTTCATTTTACAAAAATTGTTATATATAAAAAAAAATAAAACACACTAGTGCACTATGCACACTGTACCAAACGGGTCAACTCGCAACATAGCAGAATAATAAACTTATTTGGGCCTCAGGGCGTTTGCCTTTGTCAAAATCACATAGGCAATTTTGATCACGTAACTATTACACATACTTCAACGTACGGGCGTGAGTAGTCATGCACTTGGTATGAGTAATAGAAAATACTCCTTTTAATACTGTGTTTTAACACACTTTACTTTTTAATATTATTTAAATCTTAATTAAAGAGTCACATAGAAACAGACAGATAACAACATGACAGATGATTATGTAATCTGAAAACATTTATTAATTTCTTAATAATACATATGAAGACTTTAATCATTGCCTAAAACAAAGTATCTCTGGCAAAGGCTGAAAAGACACGATTATAAACTTAATCGTTGTGTACTAGAAAAATCTACCAATGAAGAAAAATAAAGAAAAGTTAAATGATAAAACTTTTTTGTTTGACTGTACCTACAAGTATTTTAAGTGTTCAATACTATTAACGTTTCGAACTAGCCCGTATCATTTGCAAATGAAGCACATTTTTTCTAACAAATGATACCCACTGAAAATTGTTAGCTAAATAATAATCAGAGATTTATTAAGACAAATGCAGAGATATTAAATATGCAAGCAATATAAAAATAATATTGAATTTAATTTACATTGAATAAATAATAAATAAATTTAATTATCATAAAATTTAATGCCTTACGTAAGTAACAGGCGTTAGATAGTGTCATCTAGAGATTCTACTTATCTATTTGGTAGAGTTAATTTCGATAGAGTCCATTTCATAAACCTGATATTGAGGGAATAAATAAAATTTATCTTTATTCTGGATTATTTTTCATACTTAATTTATTAATAAAAATACGATTTTATGCTTGAAATACATGAACCTTTGTTTAGCCGCCTGCCATTATATTATTTTTCATTAGAGACTTTTCATTAGAGATATTGCATGGAGGATTCATTCAGGCACGAGTTATATTTTTTTGATGAATTTTATAGGTCGTAGAATAATTCGTTCTAAATTATTTAAACTGTTAAAATATAACTGATATTACATAGATTCATAAGAAAATAATAATAACATTACAACCGATAATATGTTGAGAGAATGTTCTAACATAACTCTACAAAATGAAGTAACTAAGTGTTACGTTCACGTTAGGGAGCTCGAAAATCAGGGAGAAAAGCTCTATAATCTTTATTGATATTTTACACATTCATAGCTAGCATAAACGCAGTAAAGTCCTCATACTCATCATTGGAATTTAATTATAACTTAGGAATTGGGAAATATTATAATATTCGGTTTAGTAATTAAGGTCCCTATGTTTCTCTCATAATAATATTTTGAACTGATTCCGAAATCCTAAATCTGTCAATATCTTTTACGTTTATTTCTTTAAAAGAAATATATTTGGTGAAGTTTATTTATCTTTCTTTACATTTTTTATCAGCTGTTTGTGTCGGAAGTGGTATGTGTTTTCCATTTATGACCTCTTTACACTTGGCCGATTTTTGTTTGCGCGTCACCGGGTCTATCCATAGTGTCCGTCTAAAATCAATTCGTGGAATTGGAGACTTTTAAGCAATCATTAAGTTTTTATTTATATCTTAGATGTAGTTTTCCTTGTAGTGTAACACTCATTAGGTACTTATTTTGGCCAATTCCTGTATTTCGATTATGAAGAGTAATTATTGGAAATACGACTCATACGACTTTTACATTTAGCATATGAATCCTGTATGTTTTATGTGCTTTCATTTTATTTAAAAACTAAAATTATAATAAAAAGGAAAAATAATAATCTTATATTTTTTAATCTTTTCAAAAAATAACATCTGTCAGTGGGTACTTGCTAACTGATCGTTTAGAGTTTAGACCTTACAACATAACCGTTTTCTATAATGATAATTACCGCATTGTAGCCTTCCGCCCTACAGAGCCTACTGTAATTCTTTTTCCGTTTTTCTTACAAGCTGTGCCTACGGCTTTGCTTACATAAAACATTATATAATCAAAGTTCTAAATATTTATATTTCTACTCGTTTTATTTTGTTTATAGAGTCACACGCTCTACCAACTTTTGTTCGATTTAAGTTGCAAATTTTGCCTCTATGAAAGCTCTTTTATTTCAACGGGATATCATACAGCCTACGTTCACTCTAGAGTTTGGTAGGTAGTCAATTCTAAATATCCTTGATTTTTGTTTTTTGTTTCAAGAACCTGCTAAGTTATCACGTTTACCTTCTGCATCCAGACCTACAGAGTACAGACATACAAACTTTACTTCTTAAGATCAGAGTAGAATTGTAGATTTGCGCTCACTCCCCCCACGCGGTAAGAAAATGGCCGACGACCGTACCGTCAGTGTAGCGCGCGATTCCATACGCGTGCGCCGGCCGCGACTACCGACCTTATAGTTTTAAAACGAAACTCCGACAAAGTAAACTTTCGAACCTTTAAAAAATCGAATCAATTACAATCAGTGCAGTGACAGTTCTAGTGACGTTCCATTAATTTTTTCTTTTAAAAAATAATAGTTGCGAAGTTTGATGACAAGTGCAGCCTATTGTTTGCTTTGTTGACGTTCGCCAGCTGTCAAAATTTATCCGGATTATCGAGGTAAGGCGATTGCGTTAATCTGTTATTATTATTTTCGCGTAAACGATACCCGTAAATAATGTTTCCGATCGCGATCTCGACCTTCCCGGCTATTGTTTATTGTTAAAAAAAATATGCACGCAAGTTCGTTTATTAATGTAGGCAATATACATCACGTTTTACAATGCTTCGATGTTGCGCAACTGATTTATTTATATTTAAAAACAATGTTTTGAACTTTTGACACTAAACTTAATGTTCTGTTTCAAGGATCCAACTTTTTTTCCTAATCAAGTTTCGGTGGTATGGATATCAGTACTGGTTTTGTTTTATTTATTTTGATCACGTCGCGAACATTTGGTAAGAACGCGGCATTAACGTGAGGAATGGTCATCTGATATTAATATGAGGTAGTAAATTGTTGAAATAGTTATTATATTGCGTAGGAGTTCCTTGATGGAATATTTACGTTTTCCTAACGACTGTACTGGTGTCGAAGCTGTTTGATGCTGAAAACGATCGGTAATTAAACACATTATTTGGGTCACGGATTCGATGTTTTCGGCGCTTGCTTTAAACAAGTGGCAAAATGTAACGTTCTATTGCAAGAAAGACATCTGTTCTTGTTATAATTTCTTAACGTTACTCGGTGGTTAAGTTACGCAAAATTTTGAAATGAAAAAAAGAACTACTTTTAAAATCCAGTCGTACATAATGAGTGACAGTACTGCTCATTTATTATGTATTTAAATAATTAGAATACAAATGTCGCAAAAGTACCTGTTCTATCCTCGATACTTTCAAATTAAATACCCAATAAAACAAAATAAAATACAAACAAAAGTCATTTTCATATAATTTATACTTTTGTAATGTTTAATTCGAAATTTTTATCTGATGAACGTAAAAAACTCTTAAAAGTCCTTGTAAAAGACAAACCACGTTCTTACGTGCGAATTTTAAAAATAAATATGAAATAACATTGTTTACTCACACCAAGTAACAAAACGGTTACATCACTAGCGGACGTAACCTTTGCTTTGGCGGGAAATCATTGAATGTCACTTTGCGTCAAGTAAATATGTATATCGATACAATTTAGATAAGTTAACTCTTTATAGTACATCATCAAAAAAATTGAGTCGATACTGATATAAATACTTACTAGTAGTAAAGTCGTTGTCATTGTAGTTCTCTTGATGGCGGGTTAAGAGGGTGGCGTTAAGGCATCCTAACTTTCTTATCCTGCCGTGAAAAAGCATGTTCTTTGCTGGTGTAGTAACCGGGGATACTGTGACCACATAGGTAGATATAGGTACAACACACCGATAAATGCCCCCAGATAGTCTTAGGAATATTTTATTTGTGGTTGTACGTTTGTGCCAAGACTTAGGCATAATATTATGCAATAGGCATAATATTTATTATTTATTTGCCCATGGATTATAGTACACGTAACATCAGATGGTCTATTTCTAATTGTATCGTATTATCCTTTTCCTACTCATTTACCAAAATGTAGTTTAAATCATCTTCATGTAGGTATCTCATTTTCTGATATGTAATCTTTAAACGGCCCCCTGGCCAAGTGTTTACTCCTTGTCTCTTCATTACAAATTATAAGATTAAGAATACATTAATCTCTGGTGTGGTCACTTTTTTCATAATCACAAACAATTGATTTACATATTATGTATTTACAGTAGGTACATAATAATGATGAACAGCATGTTGTTGTGGGGTAATGTTTATGTTATGGTTTAAGATTTTCATCTGTGAACAATAGACAATCACTCATTTTTATACCAACACAAACATATTTTCCATACGCAAATACTCTTGGATTAGAAATTGTCAGTAACCCATTAATGACCCACTACAGGGTCGGATCTCCTCTCACAATGAGAGGGATGTAGGCCTTAGTCCACCACGCTGGCCTACTGCGGGTTGGTGGACTTCACATGCCTTTGAGAACATTTTTTTTAGAACTCTCAGGCATGCAGGTTTCCTCACGATGTTTTCCTTCACCGTAACAGCATGTGATATTTTTTTTTATAAAGCGCACATAACTTTTTTACAAAGTCATTGGTGGCGTGCCACTGGGATTCGAACCCTGACCCCTCGATTCGAGGTCGAATTCTAAGCCCAGTGGCTATCACCGCTGCACTCATTCTTATACCAACATAAACATATTTTCCATACGCAAATACTCTTGGTTTAGAAATAAGTAACAAATATCTCACCTGAATGTTCTGAATGTTTGTGAACATTGTCAATGACGTAGAAAGTAGAACTCGTATTAAAGCCGCGTACCTACTCGTATAAACTCCGCCTTATAATAGAACCACAATAAATAAATTGGTGCCCAACAATGTGCATTAAACTTATAACTATACAAGAAAAGTAATTTAAAATTATTATAAAATTCAGGTGAAGGAAAATACTTAAGCGCGCGAAAATTCGCCTAAGAACTGTGCATTCATTTGTTTCTTGGCGCGCTTTGTTCCATTTTTTTAATATTTCTGTGCAACTCACTTCCATTCGTATTCAGCCAATTAGTTTTTTTAATGATCTTAAATAAATTGTTGAGCAGAAACTAACAAAATTATTTGCGTGACCTTAGTATTGTCGCTTTTGTTTATTTATGTAGTGCTCTACTCTCGCGAAACCACAAATTAGCTATTTTCGTTTTCGTACATATTTATTAATATTCGGGAAATAAACAACAATATCGTGAGGAAACCTGCATGCCTGAGAGTTCAAAAAAAATGTTCTCAAAGGCATGTGAAGTCCATCAACCCGCAGTAGGCCAGCGTGGTGGACTAAGGTCTACATCCCTCTCATTGTGATAGGAGACCCGACCCTGTAGTGGGTCATTTATGGGTTATTGACAAACAACAATATAGACATACTAAACAGAAAATGCACAGATGGTAAAATGGTAAAGTGTCTGCAACTTGCTGGCTGAGGTGGTGTATTCTTCAAGGGAACTCTTAGTTACATAGGAAAGCTAGTAAGTATTTTGTTGATCTAACACTGCCTACCGTCCCCGGGGCAGGCAATCAGCTATAATATCCATGACAGGCAGGTGGTCGTCAGCTGGCGGGCGGCGGTCCGGAACGAGGCAACGGTGCTTGGCGTACGGTGGTCACTGATCACTCGTTCGCAATCAGAATATTGGAATATCTTTTCTTAAATACTTCCTTCATACGTCAATTGACAATATCCGAATGCTGTGCCATTTGGACACATTTCAGAGAGGTTTAACGTTAAGTGCCGTGATAGCTCTGTAGCTAAGAATTGATTTTCTTGCTCGAGGAGAGAAATAGAGTCATGGCAACCATTTAAAAAAATAGGTTTCCTTTAGCACCCTGGGTATGAAACTGAAAGTGGTCAACGGTTCCCGCCGTCAATTTCAGAACGTTCGTAATTTACGGAACGGATTCAAACTATATTTACAGTTGCAATATTCAATTTATATAATTCGATTAAGTTACTCGTATAACTGAGAACATTCCATACTCAGAGATAGTGAAGTGAAGTAGAGTGGCGCTGGAATTCATCAGAACAAATTTATACCGTGGGACTTGAGCTTCTAAAAATGATCAAGGGTTTTTTATGACTCTTAGAGATCTTCTCGCGACTTCGGGGCTTTACAATTGGGTACCACAGAATCTAATATTCTATATATTTTCTATTGTCATATTGTCATAGTACACTCGGCCACTGCTTCCTCTGCCTGTAACTGGCATTGTGTACTACTTCTTCGATTAGGAAAAATATTAAAATAAATAAATAATTGGACTGCTAAACGATCACAACTTATTTTAACATAATTATAATATAATATAAAATTTAGTTTTAGTTTTTTTAAGATATAATTATTGTATGCCCGCATAGGGTAGACTGTTCTTAACTTATTATAATTTTTGTAACATCTTTTCGTGTAACAGTCAACAATAAACGCATTCTTTTCTTTTCTTTTCTTTTCTTTTTCTGGCAACTTATTACACTTGCAGCGCACAACATAGAGATCTTTACGCTTCTCACCTAATTAATCTCGCATTCTTCTAAACAGATCAATACGCCTTGGTATATTGCACTATTAACAAGCGGTTGCAAAGTAGCACAAAGCTCTAACATTGACAAATGGGATACTAACGTTGAGTAACAGTTTGTTTCAACTAGTTTTATACACTGAGAGTTATTTGGTGGACTGGAGCCAAGCATTTTAGAAACGTTTTTCTTTTATCACATAAAGCGTACTAAACTTACTGGTCATTTTTTAGAACCCTTTTCACTTTCAACACATACCCATTACCCATTAATGACCCACTACAGGGTCGGGTCTCCTTCTCGTAATGAGAGGGATGTAGGCCTTAGTCCACCACCCTGGCCTACTGCGGGTTGGTGGACTTCACATACCTTTTGAGAACATTTTTTTTGTGAACTCTCAGGCATGCAGGTTTCCTCACGATGGTTTCCTTCACCGTAACAGCAGGTGATATTTAATTTTTTAAAGCGCACATAATGGACAACTGGGATTCGAACCCGGACCCCTCGATTCGAGGTCGAATTCTAAGCCACTGGGCTATCAACACATAAAGCGTACTAAACTTACTGGTCTTTCTTACATATCTAGAACACAGGAACACAGGCCGCCCTCCGGCCTGGTTGACCGACGACCTGAAGAAGAGAGCGGGAATCCGTTGGATTCCAAGGGACCGGGCGGAGTGGTATTGATTAGTGGAGGCCGCAGAAGGAAGGACGGTAACTAAATGATGGGAAACAACTGAGAAGAGCTAAAGAGGAGGATGCTCAGTGGAAGAGGCCTATGCCCAGCACTGGGCTAACAAAGGCCGGCGATGAGGATGATACTAAACTTAAAACTTATCTAGTATTCTATAGGCTAGTATTCTATAGGTTCCTTAACGTGGAACATAAAAAGGGTCCTAACCAAAAAGTTTAAGGGAGAGATTTAGTCGAAGAAAGCGCTCAACCTCATAATTAGGTCAACAAATATTTATTCTTTATTCCCCATGCTGCCCCACCAAAAAGAGGGGTGTAATAATAATAATAATTTATTCATTCAGACAGCTTACAGTCCATAATGTGTTAGTAACACTGTATTAACTCTCTTTATTTATGTATTTCTATGTCTATAAAAGTAAAAAGGACATAAATTTCATTTATGTAAACAACATAAGCTATCAGCGGAACAGTAATTATTTGAAAGATGTGAATTCAAAACAGCTTGGTTAACTACATTATTTATTAGCGTATTTCAAACCGGAAAGCAATCTTACGTAACGCGATGAGCTCACATTATCTAATAAGATGCAAATGATATGGCTTTTGCTATGCCACACGGACAATAATTGCACTTTCTATATCTTGAATTACTTCATGATACTAATTTATGTCTTTCACTACTTTATGGAGCCTGTTTGCGTGACAATTTCTAAACAGTACACAACAAACCAAGCTTTTAAAGTTAGGAAATTAAGTGGCAATGGGCTAGCAAGACCAATACCGATGGGGAAGAAAGTTCCTCGAATAGTGAACACATCTTAACAAAAGGAGGATAGACCGTCCATTGAATAGGTAGACTAATAACCTGAAGAAAACAGCGGGAAACCAATGAATTCAGAGGGCTTAGGACCGGATGGAGTGGGGTCAATTGGACTCAAGTCCAGTGGACTACGAAGCGCTGAAAAAAATATAGTAAAAGAGCGGTGATGGTCCACTGTCTGATTTCTTACTCGAAAAGTTCAGGTTCAAATCCCAATAAGCACGCACAATGACTTTAATCTACGTGCGTTTTAAATAGTGCCACACCGCCCGGTCCTGGGATGTTAAATTCTAGTGCCATTTCAACGTCTTTTTAGGACGTCGGCCTACCTTATTGGAGGAAATCACGCGTAAATAGTGTTTATTAACCATTTATTGCCGGCTTTATTCGCCAGAGAAGTGACGTGATCTGTATATCCTGAAAGCACAAAGCATTTCCGTGGGATGTTTAAAAACCCAAAACCAAACGAACGATAATCCAGAGCCGTAAAATCGTCTGTATTTTTGTTTGCTCTCTGTATTTATATTTAACTATACTTGCCTCTGCTTGCGACTTTGTCCGCAGATAATTTTTTAAAGTATTAGTACAGATTTTCCGCGTTATCAAGAAGCTAAATGCCACTTTCCAGTTTTTCAGGTACATGTATACACCCACCAGGTCAATTTATTTTCTCCCTATCGACGTAAAAGGTAAATTTTATATACCTACAAACTAAAGACCGCTTTTCCGCCGAAAAGTTAGGCTTGGCTATCGCGCACAGAAAACATTTTTAAGACTCTAGGGAACTTGTGGAGGTCTATGAGTGCCAATCGTTATTTATTTATTTGGCCAGCTTATAGTTCCAGAAATTAGCGCGCCGAAGTTTAGTTAAGTAACCCTTGGATATTCTAAATAAAAAAATATTTTTAATGGACTTCTTCAATTATGCTTCCTACTTCAATTATTAACGACCCAAGTGGCGCAGTGGTTAAGACACCGGTGCGCTGCGCAGAAGTCCTGGGTTCGATTCCCAGCAGAGCAGAGATTTGAATGATGAATTTGAATGTCTGTTTCTGGTGTGGGTGTATTGTGTTCTTGTCTTGTGTGTGTCCATGGCACCCACGACACACGGAACCCTAGTGTGGGGCTATGAGTGAAGCGTTATATAAAAATTATAGTTAAAGGCATAGTGAACCGTAAATAAATCCGTAACACTTCTGAATTGCCGTACACGGTAAACTTCGAATCGATCACGTAAGCTTCTGCCATCCGCTAAGAGATGATTATAAAATCACTATGATTCGCATTTAAATCCCTCTCAATTAAGATTTATCGTTCTGCCTACTGGCCGCTATGGACCGATGGAAAGTTGCAAAACCGGTTCAGGTTTCGACTTTATATCACTATTTGGCGTACTTTTGCATCATTCGATTGTCTAATACAGCCTTATTAGGCACGAGACATTCGGTCCGGTCGATTTAGGCTTATGAGATTACGGTGTATTACGGAATATATTGCAGCGGTGATAGCCCAGTGGCTTAGAATTCGACCTCGAATCGAGGGATCCGGGTTCGAATCCCAGTGACGCGGGCACGCACCAATGACTTTTGTAATAAAAGTTATGTGCTATTTATGAAATTAAATATCACCTGCTGTTACGGTGAAGGAAAACATCGTGAAGAAACCTGCATGCCTGAGAGTTCACAAAAAAAAATGTTCTCAAAGGCATGTGAAGGCAAACCTCTTCAAATTAGATTTGAACTAAAGATGAAACAAATTGATTTTTCTAAGTAAAACTTTAACATTTTCCTAAGAAGTTCACAAAAAAAATGTTCTCAAAGGCATGCGAAGTCCACAACCCGCAGTAGGCCAGCGTGGTGGACTAAGGCCTACATCCCTCTCATTGTGAGAGGAGACCTGACCCTGTAGTGGGTCATTAATGGGTACTGACATGACGGAATATATTATTGTAAGTACTATTTGTAACAGAATTTATTAGAAAAGCTGACATGCCCTGTCAGCTAATAAAATAACTTCGCTTTGCCAAATATTGAAGTCAGGTTTCACCGTATAACCTTCCTTGGCCTTAATCATTTCAAAACTAATACCTACTCGAGTTTTAGCGAGACTAACGAACAGCGATACATTTTTATACTATACTAGCTGACCCGGCAAACGTTGTTTAGCCATAATTTTGTCTAAAAAATAAAAATAAAAAATTTAGGGGTGGACTACCCCTAACATTTAGGGGGATGAAAAATAGATGTTGGCCGATTCTCATAGATACCGGATAAGCACAAAAAATTTCATCAAAATCGGTCAAGCCGTTTCGGAGGAGTATGGCAACGAAAACTGTGACACGAGAATTTTATATATTAGATGTACCTATAATACTTCTATACGTATCAATTTGTTACTTTTACCTACATAATAAAAAACATAATTTAACGATCATCGAACGATGATTATAAAATTGTTTTTATCTGTGGTTTTGATTTTTTGTTTTAAATCTTCGCCTTGATTTTTATACCTACTCAATAGTTTATTACTCAATAGTTTCCAATAAATGAGCTCATAAAATCGGCGTTGGATTTTTAAAAACAGATTTGGTTTGTAAGTCTTTGAAGTCTAAATCCCTAAAACAATAGAGGAAATTTACAAGAATGATTGACTGATAGACAACACGTAACTTACTTTTATAATTCAAGAAATTTTAAATAATATGGGGTCTTGAAACGAGTTTTATGAGTTTGCTGTTCTTCACATCGGAAGACAACCTAATATAATAAACAACCCCTACATTTTGTACTTGGCAACTTGATCATTAAAATCTGAATTGACATCAAATTCAGGTTCTGGAATGAAATAACTATGGACTATAAACATAAAACAATTGTATAGGAGTCAGTAGTGTTGCTAGCCTAGATGGTATTTAAAACGCTTTTTTCCCAGAAGGTGAATAAAATAACAAAGAACGCATGAACATTTTAGCTACATACAACCTCCTGTCCCAATAAAAACAAAAATTCCGACTATTTTTCCCAGATTTACGAACTTATTTTCATTGTATTAAAACAGCGCTTGCTCATAATTTCTTAAAACACGCATTTTTTAATTGCCCCTAACTTTTAAAATGTTTTATCCGGTGCCCGTTATAAAGAGTAAAAATGAAGTTCGAATACCGTTTAGTAGTTAAATTTTAATAGGTACAAAATACGCCTAGTGACGCCAACGCACCAAAAAGTAAACAAAATCGTCTTGTAATATAAAAACCTCCCAAGACGAACAATGCCCTATTTTACGCTTCACGACTTTATATGAGATGCTACGACACGACTCACAGCCCCAGGCCAATTTGATTCTTCTTTGCTTCGAAATCCAAAAAAGGTTAGTTATTGAGCATTATTATAAAGCACTCTTATAATACAATACAATATATTATTTATTGCACACCACCGTTCAGACATGAATTCAGAAACACATATTATAAAGAAGACAACAGGTGCCCAAAAGGCGGTCTTATCGCTCAGATAGTGATTTCTTCCAGACAACCGTTGGGTAGAAAATACAAAACAGTATAAGCTTTTTGTACACAAAAGGTGTACAGAAAGCTTATAGGTACTATTAAAATATTTAATACATACATACTTTTCAAGGAGACACGAAATTCGCGAGATTCACTATTCTCGTGAATAGTATCATGTCATTGTCTTAATTCAATGCACATGTACTTCGATCAAATCGAGTTACTACTACTTTCACACCAAAAGAGAGTTTTCACATAATATAAGATATTCAAATTCCTTTTTAGAGCCGCGCATTAAAACTTACATAAATATTTAATTTTATACAAATTAAAATACACATAACAGTAATACACCAGAAATGTGCACTTTATCTAAATTTAATGTGACGTAAATTTTTTGCCCGTCTAATTTATCTTAATTGCTTAACCTAGATGCGTACTAAATGCATTGCGTTTTACTCCTAAGAAAATTAGACTAGTTAACTGATTTTAATTTATGTAATTTATAATTATGCTGTTTTATGAATTTCAACATTTTATTTGTTATAATAATATGCATTATCAACACTATTTGTGACTTCCGGTAGTCTCTTTAAAATATGTTATAGAATTTTAGCATTAGCCAGTCCAAAACAACGATATTAACTGAACTGATTTTGGATCCTCTATAAATAAATCGTGTCGTCACCGTGTCGTGCTTTCTAAACGTCTTCTATAACGCTTCTATACTTTTTGTACACATTAACAAGTCACCCAAGGCACACTAATTACTACGAACTTATTATAATTTAAAACTGCCTCCACGCATTGGAGATTAGAATTTAGTATTAGATGACTCTGGAAAAGTTATGAAGGTAATCGGTAGTAATGTGCCCAGTATAGCATGTTCCGGGTGGTATTCTACGTCGGTATGGGCTTGAAGGATAAATCGTCTTTTATCAAAGAATACGTACCTATTTACAGAATACCAACATCTCTTCCCACAACAAGGGGAGGCCTGGAGCATGCTTCAGCACGCTGCTCCAATGCGAATTGGTGGAGAAACGGGCTAGTAGGCAACCCGTGTCAGTGTTTTCAAACCGCTCATAGGAACTCCGACAAGGTTTACCGACTGCTATCGTATCGATGACAACCGGGACCGACGGCGTAGCGCGCCTTCCAAAGAACGGAAGCGTGTATTTAATTCGCCACTAGCGGTCACGGTCACTTGAATTTACGGAATACGTTAAGTGAATTATTAGTGTCGTTTTCGAAGTCTCACTATTAAGCACATAATGCTTGAAACGGCGATTGCGGCGAGTTAGACCAGTGGCGAAGAATTCATTCTCTTCCTTGGTTTGGGTTCAAATCCGAGCACCACACATCTTTTCTTACTTATACGAGTTTTATAAAACAAAATGTCACGTGCTTTAACCTGTATGAATGTAATAGTAAAAGAAGACTGAAATTAAAGACCAGAACTTGTAGTGGGTCACTATTTCATTACCTAGCCCGTGTCCTAATTGCCGCACCGCTCACAAACGTTACTCGTACGACATTACGTACGCATAAAGTATTTTGTATTTGTATGAAGAGTTATGTGGTTTCCATTAGGTATCAAGTCAAAAGCCCCATTTGAACATTTTTACTCACAGTAGGTGTAGTCCGGACTCGTATTCACCATTCGTCGACAAATCGTGACATAAAGCATGTACCTACCTTCCTTGTCAAGGTATCGTGCCGTAAAATATTTTATGTGTTGCAATAAACGTTGATAGCTGTGAAATTTCTATGTGAATAAACGGTATGGTAGTATGGTGATAAATTTTATTTACTAAACAGTTGAGTCAAATGACCCAGTCAGTTTAAACCGCAGTTGTTTTCGTATTCTACTACGACGTTTACTAAAAAGGTGTAAGGAGTGCTTGTCCTAATTAGCTGACCTAATTGGTCATTGGTCATAATTATTGGTAATCCCACTATACTAGTATATATAAATGGGAATGTTTGTAAGTATGAATGGATGTTTGTTACTCTTTCACGCAAAACGGCTGAACAGATTTGGATGAAATTTGGTACACAGATAGATCATAACCTGGATTAACATATAGGATACTTTTTATCCTTCTCTGCACCAAGTTCTAAAATTCACGCGGTCGAAGTCGCGGGCACAGTCTAGTTGGTCACATTGGTTGTCATGCGACAAAATGTATGATATGACGTTGTATGTACAAACAACAATTGCGTGCGATATGAAAATTACAGAAAATTAGGAAACAGGGATATATCGTGCGCTTTTGAAATTCTCTCTTATTTATCTCTCTTGTTTACCTTTTCAACAAAACAAATCTTGGCTTACCGCGGTATATAAGCGCGGCGACGTTACGAACCACCCAGGCGAACTACAAAATACAAGTTCAACAATCATACGATAACATGAAATAGAACTTTCGTTTCGTATCGTTCTTGTGAACTGTGCCGTGAGCATGACGCTATCATCAAAGTATTCGTACGGTAAACGTCGATCATGTCAAGTAGTACGTCAATGCAGTCTGTCTTGACATCTTCCCATACTAACAACTCGATACGATCACTATACGAAACTGCGTAAGTTCATGTTCGGTGCGCTGCATACTGATTGCAATCAGAATTAATATGCAGATAAAAATTCGAAGTGGTGTTGAAATATTAGCTATCAATATGGAAATGTGACCACTTTTCCGTGGTTTCATCTCGATATTCGTTAATTGGAATTAATGATGTCATTTATTAACACGATCTTTTATGTTTTTCGATTTATTTTACATCTTTTAAAGCTTGCTTGGATTGCTGAGAAATAGTTTTCAATCCTTATCTGTTCTGTTTAAAAGCAAAACTTTACACTAAGACTCATGTTACTTTGTGGTTAGAATTATTTATTATTTACGAGATTTTACGAGAAAAAGTGAGTGAGCGTCTATGTGAGTTGTCCCCCAAAAATTAATAAAATTAATATTAATTGATCCCTACCGATCTATTCATTAGCTCTTTGTACTTCGGGAGAATGTCAGAATGCTCCATAATAAACCAGGCACCGGTACTAATGGCACAGGTAGATAGATTGGCAGGTATTACCTACCGGACGCAAATTGCCAGCCGGGTAGTATTACGCAATATTTTACTTGGAATCGTTTGTTAGGATTGAGGCTAAGTACCCGCGGGTATTGTAGCTGCTACGGAATTATTTGCATAAGTACCAATAATCTTGGGTGTTATCTATGTAATAGGGTCCTTGGTTAGAGCCGTTCGTTATACTTTAAAGCTTTTTTGTAATTATAGACTTGGCAAACGAACGTGTAGGTCGTCATCCTTCCTTCCTTTCAAGCCATAGACTTAATAACTCAAACCCATAGAGACCTTCAACCTTAAATAAAATAACGCTTCACACTTGTAGCCCTACAATAAAAACGTATTTCCTTACTTCCTTTCAGATCTTCGTATGTTGAATTCAACGGTATTCCGCCGTCTTCTTTAGGTCTACCGGTCCACCTGGCCGGAGGTTGGATACAAAGCACAGATCTTTAACGCAACGATGAATAATAATCATTTTGTTATTACTACTTTAATTTTTTATTTTTATCAACGATAGAAATTTTGCATTTTAAAAATCGGACTAGTAGGCTAGATATAATTGGACGTAATGAATGAGAAACTGTATCGAATATCTTCTACTCTATATGCACCATGGATTCCGATCCATACTCTAACTAAGCCATAATCTATTTGGTCGGAAGAGAGATATCAGTTTAATAGTTTTAATGGCTCTCAACTCGATAGCTCATATCTCAGCCGCTTCGTGCGCTGATAGCTTAGTAACTCTCTGGTCGGGAATTCTAATTACGTAGTTTAGACTTAAAGCTTCTATACACGACACCTTTTAAAATCAAAATCAATTTTGACCGGTTATGTCGAACGCCAGACGAGGCGCGCGACGCTATAACCCTATAATTTTTTTAACCCCATAAGTTTAATAATATTTTTGATTCTCCGCGGGGTGTATGGTCCAAGCAGAAATTTAAACTCATCATAACATTGCAATAATTGCAAAAAATACATAATATAATATATAATTGCAATTAATACAATTATTTTAATTATATTAAAATCTCGTTCTTAATTTGCGTTATTGTCGTTAGGATCTTGTGTATCCATGGTAGGTACACATGACATAGGAGAGTGTTTTTTGTGAAGCATTTAAAATTTTAGATACTTTATTTTGACAATTTATTTGTGCACATAAACATATTAATATTTTATAAAACGATATTATAGGTATCAAATATTACAAGGACTCACTTTGCAAATAACCATACATTCATCGATTTTCAAACCCAAGTCACACACAAGTTCCAGCACAGTAGCATGGAAGTAGATTGTCATAAAACACGTGGTTTATCTCAAACTGCTCAAAGAAGCTAACTGTACCTCATACTATTAAATTTAGTGTAATAGGGATTAAGAGTTTACGGTAAACTTTACTGTTAGTGGAACAAAACGTTTCTTTTGGTTTTATAGCGAACTGCACTCCATGCTCGGGATTAACATCTTACTTAATTAATACAGCAATGTAGTCGTAGGTAGTTCAATGAATCGTGGAAAGGTAAGTGTGGGAATCAAAGAATATTAGGCTCGGTAATACAGTGGTAACGACATGGGTTAGTGAACAGTCCATTTTGTTATACTTTACCCCAGTCGAATTAGATCAAAAACGTGGACATCAAAAAATTATTAGTCGCAATTTTCCTCCGGAAACCTTAAGAAGGGGTCACTGACAGTCTACGTTTAAGTCTATTCTATTAATGCTGCAACAATGTCCTAGTAACTTAAGTTTATCGGTTTGTCATTTATTTTGTCGGTGGTTATTTAACTTTAACAAAAATATTATTTTTGCTTAGTTTTTATAACATCTTTAACATTTGAATAGTAGATAAAATGGGTGAACCGAAGAGAATTTATGAACTGAATTCTATCAATCAACTTCAAACACTAATTTATTGGATATTTTAATGAGGACGTCATTATGAATATAAATAACAAATAAATTTCTGTCGTTATAGGGTAATGAGCCAAAGTAATGAGTAGGCAAGGAGGTGACTGAATTCCAACATATTTAACCGACTTTCTGGCAATGTAATGATCCGCTGCCAGTCACGTTTTGCATGAACTAGATTTTGAAAATAGTTTAAATAATTGAACGTGGGCAAGTACGAAACTTTTGACATTATTATTTGTAACCCAATCAAAAAAAGGGGTCTTATTAATTTCATGTGTCTGCTAATGAGTCTGTGTCTCCTAACTAAAAATATTTAACAAAATAATTTGTAACAACTTTATGCTATATTATTAGATGTATTAGTGCGGATAACATTTTCTGTTCTCCTTTCTTTTCTATGTATCTGTTCTTTCACTATATACCCCAAAGGGATAGATATTGATTCTACAAATTTTTATAATCACTGTAAAAAATCTAATGTCACATCAAGCCAAAAAAAAATATTTTTAATTCAATAATATTTTTTCATTAGAGCTTATGACAGTCATTACTATTTACATACTTCCGTCAACTCCCACACCAAACAAAACAACACCTACGAGTAATCCAACACTTATCCAATGATCTTATTAACAAAACATGCAATGACACGGTCGCCAAAATTATCATCTAGCAAGTGGCATTGTTTCAGTTTGGGAGTGTTTTTGCCCTCGTGGGAAACGACTGTTTTTGCTGTTTACGCCCACTGAATATTCGGAGCGATTCGCTGATACCTCCGAAGACAAGGTGGTCGTTATTTATGTAAACCACAACGCTAAATGGGCACTGCAACCTTTTTATGTAAATCCATCATGGATAGAGCAAGGTTATTACTTACGCTGGAATCATCCTGGGTAAAGTGTTCATATAACTTTCCTCGTCATAATTTGCAAAGAAATAGGTGGATGTCAATCTCGTATAACAAGAACACGGGTACAAGTGTTGGTCGACCATTTTTGGATGGATGGTGCCCCAACCGATGACGTCAAGTAAAATTTGTAACTGACTTAAAAAAAATATAGCTTTAGATTTTTTCCGTGCCTATTTATTTTTAGAGTATGCAGAGAGAGGCGTGGAGTATTTCCGGCGAAAAGCTCGATCCTCGAAAAGAGAGATCAGTTTACTATATTTTGCTCATGTTGCTCATAGTGATCGGAATACATTTCCCCAACGTACTCGTACATGGTCGGTGCCAACTATTTTACTTTCTATTTCAAACCAAAGTGTCAGACTAAAAGGTTTTTAGTCACCTGGTATGAAATAAATAACTGATAATCTCTGTCCTGACCTAAAGTCGGGTCTCCTCTCACAATGAGAAGAATATACTTATAGACAGAGGCAGACATAATAAGAGCTACATTAACACGCTAACATTTTGTAGTTTGATGGATTTCCCATACCCTTGAAAACATAATAAATATGTATAAGTATCCTCCCGAGGTTTCGTTTCACTATGATACCCTTGATACAAATGCACAGAAGTTATATTTGTGGGTTGGGATTTGAACCTCTCGAATCCTTCCTAAACACTAGGCTATAGACGTATTACTTTCCATTTCAAACCAAACGGTCAAACCAAAAGGTTTTTTGCCACCTGGTAGGAAGTGAAGTAACCTATAACAACTCGAGTATCGCTCAATCGAGTACAAGTTGATCTGACCATATCGAGAAGGCCGGGCGCAGCTGACATCATACGATACCTCGTCGTAGGCGACTTTATCAATGAATGTGACTTTATTTGCCTCATTGTGCTCTGAATAGGTTTTGTAACATTCCGTATAATTATGATCAGCATAGAATTATATCTATTAGATCAGTTACGTATACGACACAGTTAGGAGGGAAATATTTGGATGAAGTCGGTGACGCTGTCACGAATTATGATACCTAAGTGTTTCCCATTATTTTATGCAAATATTTTATAATAGATATTATAAAAGTTGGTTCTAATATTTGTAGTTAATTGACAAAAATATATATAAAAGAGCGAATAAAAGAACATATTATTATAGGAGGATCAAGTTGTTCTGTTTAGTACCTACCTACTTAGACAATGTTACACATACAGGATTGGTAATATAAATATGTAAATTAATTTTTTTTTCATTTTCATTATATTGCTATTTATTTAATTCTTAGATTAATGGTATATAGCAACATATTTCTTAAGGAGAATAAATTGGATAAAAGCATTAACTATTTTCTTTTACTCGGAAGCTTTTATAATAATTTAAAGTAGGTCTGTACCTAAATCAGTTTCCTAACATTGAGGCAGGAACGATAAACTTCGAAAGTAACGATAGTTAAGTCTCTCATTTTTCGCTCAATACCACTTACTAAACATAACTAGTAAGTGGTATTTGTGGTCACAATAAAAGTGTTTTTAGCATTCTATATCAACCACTATCTAGCTAGTTCAATGTCATTGTCATAAAGTTTATGACACTGGGAAGAATACGTTTGATGTGGCTCGACACCACGTCGAAGTCATGTTTCCTGCATTAGTGCCATGACCATGAACACTATCTTCCAAGTATTCGTACGGCAAACGTCAATCATTAGTACTATGTCAAATGTCAGTCCGTCTGACATCTTTCCATACTAATGGCACACGTTAACTATGCGAATACTTTGACGATATTGTACAATGCTCAGTGCATTTCATAAGTTCATGAAAACTATCGTCCGTCAATGCATTTGTACAGTAAACGTCATTCATTAGTATGTGGCACACGCTAACTATACGAATACTGTAACGACAGTGTTCATGCTTGGAGCATTGTTTGAAAAGTTCGAACAAAAAACATCGCTAACAATGTTTGGAGTATAAGTTTAACGGGCCATTACATTGTTTCCGAAATAGCTGAGCGCACTATAAAACGCCTCCGCGATATTTGCGACGCGAGTGTACGAACATGAACGAAGGTGTTCAACCTTTGTGGAAAACTTTTCTAGCATTAAAAATCCTTAAAATATTTATGAGACATATCAAAAATCAAGGATGGGCGATACATGGCGGATCGCCTGGTAATAAGTACAATTGTTTTTTCTATGTAACAACAGCGTACCTGAAGGAGTCCTCTTTTACGCCTTATTGAAAAACTCCATAGTGTGGTTTAAATAACCCTGACGAAAGATCGAACCACATTCTTCAGATGCAAGGCAGAAATTTCCAAAAATCCGAATGTAAGAAAACCGACCCGTGTTATGTTTAAAAAAGACTTGACTTCTATATACGTAAAAAATAAAAATAAACTTGAGAACCGCTGGGCGAGCAGCAAGCTTGATGAATAATTTGTATGTAATGCATGAATAATCGGATTTAGTTTGCAGTAATAAGGCAGGCGGCCCACGATCCCGGATTTGACGTGTCCTTCGCGACCACGTGTCCAATGTACACCTGAGTTTCATTTAAAAAAAAAAACTTTTGAAAAATCGAAAATACCTTTTAGCGAGTTTAGTTGAATCGATAAATTGAATCTTCGTTTTGCAATCTTCAGAGCCAAAAATAATGCTACACCTAAATATTGGTTTAAATTTTATCGCTCGTATTTGCAAGTTGCAACTTACGGACAGTCGTAAGTAGCAATATTTAAATTTGAAACACATAATCTGTAATGAAGTTCAAAGTACCATCAATCCTATAAAAAGAGGTCTTTGCTCGACAGTATGACGCTAATAGGCCGTTATCCACATTTTATTAGCATCATGGCCTTAACACAAAAACTAATAGGCACCATTCTCACTACAGTCATCTCTACTTACTTGATTGCAGCAGTAAGAACATTACAGTGAACATGAGGATTTAAAACCGTCGTTAAGACGTCAAGAAGCAAGGGAATCGCTGAAGAGACAAATGTGAGGTCACTTAGCCTGAAGTGAAATGACTACTACGAGTATATCGGATATATAAGTACTGACCGCGTCAGATTATGCTTTTTTTATTCGTTGTAACTAAAAAACGAGTGACATAAGTAGATAGCAATTGAGCATTCAGGCCTCTAGGTGTAGTTGGTCACTGCAGGCCATGGTGGGTATCCAGCATCATACAGGACAGAAGGTGTCTGAGGCTGTTTGGGTGCTTTACTACTTGTGAGGAATATGTGGACTAATGCTAGCAGATAGAGTTGAGAGAAGGCAAACACACCTCCCCAAAAGAAACACGATGTAAATGGTTCATGCTGGCAAGTTCAAGGTGCCGGTGTTTACCAAAAATAGCTCTAACAACTATCACCTTTCGCTTTCGCTTTCCATGTACTAAAGCTTAGTTAGGCCGTTATTGTGAATAGACCTTTACTCTGCTAACAAGCTATCGTCATATTATTATCCAGATTTATGACAAGATCGAAGAAGGTCCCATACGTAGGTACGTATTACGTACACTCGCTACCTAATCCTTCAGCTTTTATTGGTTTGTTTTGAAGGCTCTATTCCACGGGAGTAACTACATTTATCCATCTCTGTTCGCGTTTTGTTTAATGATATTGTGCGTTTAAAAAATAATTCAGCTTATTTCAACAATAGCTCAAGTAAATGTTGTAGAACAGATCTAAAGAGCAGCGTTATATTTTTACTTTATTCCATTTTCTTCATTTATTTCATTAAGTTTATTAAAATTCATACTTTTAAATGTAGGTTTATTCATTTATTCATTATTTCATCCAATTAAAGCACTTATCTACTTTATATACTTAGTATAATTTTAGTGTAGATACACAAATATAAATTTTTATCCACCATTGTAGGTCAATGAGGGATATACGCGTGATTCGAGATAATATAAGATCCCCTTGTAAACACCCCCAATAAAGACAAGCACGATTGGGTTGAACAAATATGGTATGTCCCTAAGGCTTTACAATTTGATAGATGGATTTATAGCCGGTAAATCAAACTGATTTGTTGTATCGATAAAGCAATAAATTGTAAAAAATAAATGTCGTTTTGTGAGATAAGTATCCACGGACAAGAATATGGATCTTAAGTATTTCGTTGATAATATGATGATACTAGATTTGTTTATAATTTAATTCTATATTAGATCAATGTCTGTAGATATGCCCAAAGAAATATTTCGTATTAAAGTAATTTATTTATTTATTCGCAACTCAATCGTATCACGATCAAAGTATGTAGAAACTATGAAAACAATGGAAACAAACTGGGTGTCGGCCAACGCTTTGTTTAAATGTTTATATCGTCGCATCCTGCCACGTTGTTGTGATTTCTACGCAAAATGTTAAACCATTCAACATGGAGAGAAGAAGTCACGCTACATAGAGTTGATTAGCTTTAAGATAGAAAGAAGACTTGGGAAAACATACTGTGAACATAAGATTAATCTTAAAGCGTTAATATATTAAAATACATTAACGCTTTACCTGTCCAATAATGCGATAGTTAAACAATGGGTATGTATTACATGTGACTAATGGGACAGAAGTTTAGATCAAATAATATAGTTAGGTACCTAACTATAAATGTGAAATAGGTAGGTATATGTTATGCTATCGTAGGTAAATGTACCTAAATGGGTACATTTACGGCTCTGTTGATAAAACTATGAATGTGTCTAATTTTATGAGGCGCACACATACCTACACCTTCTCCCCGTTTACGAGAGATTTATCATCTCACATGAATAGAGTAATGAGGGCCTTGTTTCTGTAAAGAAAAGCGTATAATCCTCGGATGTGATTTATGATCTGGAAAATACAGTATTTCATTATGTATTTATGTTGACGGAAGAATTTTGTGTTGAATTGTACGCCGCGAAAAAACACAATTTATAATATAAACTGTTTTGTAGTAATGATATATATGGTAGTTAATTTCAGACATTAATTTTGAACTTTCATTATTTTCAGGTAACAGTCTTGAAGACATATACGCTACATCACTGGTAAGATATAAACGAAATCCACCACTACGTTCCACATAGTAAGAGATTAGAATATTGCGCTAAACTAAAGCGCACAAATGAAAAGGGAGAATGAAGGTAGAATGACGTATACATTCTCCCTTCATTCTCCCTTTTCACTGGTAAGTTTATGCGAGCGTAAACATTATCGATAAAATACTCGCAGTTAACGTGGGCTATGAGAGCTCTAACTTTTGCGTTTCTAATTATCCTTATACAGAATCTCTAAGTATCTAATTTTGTTCTAAATACAAGGGAGTGTGTTGTCCCAACATTTTTTTACATTGATCCATGCCCGCGGGGATGTCACGCCATTTGATCCAAACTTATTAAATATCAACAACATAATATCTAAAATGTTATTACTGTACAGTAGCTTGCCTTCGACTTATATGATGATTTTACTTCGGATACGACCCCTAATGCAAATACAGTGCTTAGGTACATATCTAATACGTAATTGAAACATTGATTGAAACAGGTAGCAATTTGATTACAACATTAATAACAGAGTTTATTCGAATCCTGATCTTATTTAATTACTTTACTTTGCTTAGAATTATTCGTCATTAAACATTCTTATAAGTCTTCTTGGAATACGTTATTACTCGGTATTTTTGTGTGTGTGTGTGTGAAGATAAACAAAGCAATTGCTCATTATTTAGTAGGGCATAGTTATACGTTACGGTAGTATCCTGAACTACTATTATGTATTCTGTGCCAATACATAGTATTCTATAGTATTGCACAATTGCACAATCTTAAGAATTTTTGCCTTGTTTTATAGTTTGTAAAACATTTAAGACTACACTCGCGAAGTATGCTTGATAATCATTTTCGGTTCAAGAGAGGCTTTTAAGTATTACGAGCACACCTCCGACGTATTATTTTTTATTTTTTCCTACTTTTCTTGCCGCTTTCATGAATCGTCGGCCTGTGATGATTTATAATTTAGTGACAAACGAACATACAGGCCACCTGATGTAAAGTGGTCACTGCAGCCCATGTACATTCAACCCCAAATAGAGAAGAAATCCCATATGAGGTTGTATGCGGGTGATTTGCTACTCATGAGGACTAAGTTGTTCTCCTTAAATGAAATATATCCGGCAACCATACCTCCTCAGCCGCAACACAAGACATGAAGAACATGCTGCTTTACGACGAGTAAAGAGGCTCGCCCGTAAGGTACCTCCTCGGAGAAGCTACTACTTGTCAGTAACCCCTTAATGACCCACTACAGGGTCGGGTCTCCTCTCACAATGAGAGGGATGTAGGCCGCCGTCCACCACGCTGGCCTACTGCGGGTTGGTGGACTTCGCATGCCTTTGAGAACATTTTTTTTGTGAACTCTCAGGCATGCAGGTTTCCTCACGATGTTTTCCTTCACCGTAACAGCAGGTGATATTTAATTTTATAAAGCGCACATAACTTTTTTACAAAGTCATTGGTGCGTGCCACTGGGATTCGAACCCAGTCCCCTCGATTCGAGGTCGAATTCTAAGCCACTGGGCTATCACCGCTTACGCTTACTAAGCTACTACTTACATATCTACAACTACAACCACACCATAAAATAAGCGCAATATTGACGACCCAAGTGGCGCAGTGGCTAAGCGAACGGTGCGCTGCACGGAAGGTCCTGGGTTCGATTCCCAGCAGAGCAGTGATTTGAATGATGAATTTGAATTTCTGTTTCTGGTCTCGGTGTGTTGTGTTCTTGTCTTGTGTGTGTCTATGGCACCCACGACACAGGGAATCCTAGTGTGGGGCTATGAGTGTGAAGCGTTATTTATTATTATTATTTATCATATTAACATATATTATCCTTACCATGGGTGGCTTCATAACCCACGTACGTTATTGTTGTAATGACAAAGCGGCGGTGATACAGCAATACCAACACAATAAAAACAAGTTAAGTATGCCAAGGTTCTGCAATTTATGACCATATTATAAAGTATGCACCTGGTCTATGATGCTATTGTGATTTCCTGTGCTCTTTGAAGAACGATAGGTATGATAAAAATGAACCGTGATTAGCCCTTAACTAAGCATCGATTAATAGCTACATACGTTGATAGCCCAGTGGCTAAGCATTCGGGCTCTTACTCAAACCGTTTTTATTAGGTATTTATTTACCCGAAATAAGTAAATACCTAATAAAAACGGTATTTATTCCGGTCCGGCTTCGAATCCCAGTGGTATGGAATGCAGCTGATGTGCGCTATACAAAATTAAATGTCACCTGCTGTTCTCTATAATATTCTCAAGGCATGTGAAGTCCACCAACCCTCTTTAGGCCAGTGCGGTGAACTAAGGAATTATTCCTTCTTCATCTGAGATGAGACCCGACCCCGCAGAAGGTCACTATCAAATACGACAAAATTAAAAAATAAAATAATTAACTTGATAAAAGTAAGTAGTTAAGGCGAGTTACTGGGTTTCTCAATTAAATTTCGTGCCACTAGACTTAAGGCGCATTTTCTCACTTTTACCAAAGTGCAAAATCAATTTCGATATAAAATACTAACTGCCAAATCTGCCGTAATAACCTGGTCACTAAAAGGTTTCATCTCCCAAACTGGTTGTCGGTTACGTCACAAGAACGAGATTTCGAGTTCGTAAAAAGTGAAATGAGGACCGAAATGGCAACACTTAATATGGAAAGACGAGATACTCGTTTTTGCATGCCTACAGTGATATTCGTTTCATCGAGCTTAAAATGTAGACCCATTTTATTGTCCCTGAGCTAGTGACAAATTTCATAAATAATTTCCTTCCGGCCAAAAAATTATAGAATGCTTGTCTTTGACCCATTAGTGACATGAAATGTAGTAGAAGCGGTGAGGCGGCGGAAGTAGCGGGTTGGTGGAAGTCTTGGTCTGTAGAATGCTTAAAAGAGACGAAGTAAAAAGCCTAGTGATCGTCAGCATCGGCTCCATGGGTTTATTGAGCAGCGACATCCTCCAAGGTAAGTGGAAAAAAATATTTTAGTAAATAGCCAACTGACGTTTTTATTTATTTACTTTAACATATAAACAATCTTCTACCATTAAAACAACTATGGGCCGGGAGGAAATTGGTCACAAAAACTGTCGCTGGCTTTCGTACCATTATCTACAATGAACAACATCAAAATGTATAGGTATTATTCACTATAAAACATTGTATAATTTGCTAAGTTTCTCCTTTGGTAGGTTCCATAATTGGTCAAGGGAAATCAAAATAGCTTACGGAAGGTAGCTGTACCCTCAATTAGCACCTTCTTAGAATAGCAACAAGCAAATAGTGCCACTACAATGTATATACAAATACACAGTAGTGATCAGAGATGTTTATAAAATAACGCTAGGACTCATCATTGACGACTAGGTCGTGTGGAATAATATCTATTTTATAAGGTTCCGCAAACAGTATTATAATATAAGGTTGTCACTTCACACTGTTTTAATTTGTTAAAAAGAATAGTATAAAGCTCTGTGGATGATGTAAGTAGGTATAGAAAGCGACGACAAAAGTTAAGGGACGTCAATAAGTAGTTTGGATTTGGACTCCCTGTGTCGTGGGTTCCATGGACACACAAGACAAGAGCACAACACACCCAGACCGAAAACTTTCAAAAAGGAAATTCAAATTCATCTCTTCATTCTGCTCTTCTGTGAGTCGAACCCAGGACCCTCCGCGCGGTTCACTGGTGTCTTAACCACTGCACCACTTGGGTAGTCATAAAACCTTGCAGTTATGGCAGCCCTGTACTGTGTTTGCTATTCACCTCACAAGGCCGCGGCGTGGGCGTCGCTGTCACAAACTCGTATGAATACAAGTGTTCAACGCTTTGTTAAGTGTTCGTAACGGTCCCTTACCAACTGTTATCAATAAACATGCATTGCTTAACTAGACTGTCATCGAAGTAAACCAATTTGCGGCGCTTGCTATGGAAATTATAGTTAGGTTTATTAGGCGGACGAGCCATAGCAGCTCGTGGAGGTTCCTTACCGCCAGTCTCTTAACCCGTCGTAAATGCATGTTCTTCGTGTCTTGGCGGCTGGGGAGGTATGGTTACCGGGAATACTTTATTTGGCAGATTTCGCAAATTACCACTGTCGATTCAACAGCAATTATATAAAACCAGGAATTATAAACAATATGGAATTGAAGTTGCATTTCACATTTACCAATTCAAAGTTATGTACGCAAACTATATTCATACAATATACATAAATCATTGCTTATTTTGCATGCAGTTTTTTTGCGCTTATCGGTTCAATAACTGCTTTAATTTCTAAAAGAAATATTTTTCTTTAAATAATATGTTAAACTTGTTTATTTATTACTTAAGCCCCTTCCAGTTGGGGCGAATTTGCCGCGAAAATTGGCGGATTGCGCGTACATTTGTCATGCCCTTTAAAGCAATCTTAAAGGGCACCGGTGTTTCCCAGCAACTAAGAGTGGACTGAACAATATTCCACCATGCTGATCTAAAGAAAAGAAGAGAAAAGAAAACCTCTCTCGGACCCCCGACAAAGTTTAACGACTACTATCCTGTTGCCTTGAAAAAACGGTGGTAATTTTAATGAAACAAGTGACCTTAAAAGGATTAAGTAGCCTAGAGTTACGCATCTATATGTTTCGCATAACTTTCAACAGTAAGACACCCATGGATAAACACTTTCGAGGCAAAACTGGCCTTAAACGGTGTGAAAATGCAGTGTTGTTGTAACTTGCAAATTAAATGACTCACAATGATCATATAGAAACCTTATGGTGCCAAAACCTGACGTAGTGGATGTTTTTGAACCTTTTAAACTTGTCTTACATACCTACATACATTAGGGCTGTTGTACATGACCATAATCTTGCTGTAATGTAGTTTTTACTGAGTAGAGGTACCTACTAATAAGTACTCGTACCTACTTTTTAACCCTCCTAAAGCAGTTAATTAACCATTTGTTTTCTTCAATAATCTGTTTTTGTGTCCGTGGTTCTGTCCACTTCGATTTGTGTAATCGTCATTTTTAGGTCTACTAAAGTTATTAAAGTTATGTACCGAATCTACTTAATATCTATTAAAGTCTATTCAATTTAGATGATAATTCATAATTTTATCGATGTAGGTCAGAGAATCCTCTCCGAGGGTACATAACCTCGCAGAAACTTTTACAATGTAACACGTATTAATGTAATATTAAGATTTCAAAATCGTTTTGTTTCTTTTCGGCAAAACAGCCGATGCTACATGTAAAAGTCGTTGTAAATTAAGAACATCTTATTAGCAAAAAGTTCAACACAATTAAATTACGCCAAAATCTTGCCATAATATTATGTACGTCCTGTTTTGTAGATTAATTCACGTTGCAAGGAGTAGGTAAGGTCTTAAATATTCGGCTCCACCCACGCATTGACAGCTGATCGGCAAATATTAAGAATAAGTTATGTGGATGCGATGACGTGGCTTACCGACTGTGAACTACTTAACAAATTAAACTAGTTCTGCCCACGGTTTCGTTCGCTTGGAGTTCAGTGAGTAACTTCATCATACATACATCTATAAAACATCTCCAGCTGAAACACAAGACATTAAGATCATACCGTCTCGGTTTATGAGGCTATTTTATGAAGTTAAATACTTTCCAGAGAGAATAAATCTCCCACCAATATCTCTCCGTTCTCCTTTCTTCCTTTCAGTTCTACGTTGTCCCTAATCGATGCCACTTCGCTCATTCGAAGGCCAGTGGCGTAGCTAGCTACCGGAATGCTAAACGGGACAGTGTCCCGGGGCCCCTAAGCTCAGGAGGCTATTTGTCCGACTAAATATTTAACGACGAATCTGGAGTACGTCAAATTCCGAACTCGACGAATATAAAACAAACGATTTTAAATAATTTTGTTGGGGCCCAGAGCCTTTGGTTACCTAGCTACAGCACTGCCCTGGGCCCTTTGGATTCATAATAAATAAACGGTGCTATTCATAACATTGAAAACATATAACAGTACCACCCAAATGCTCACGATTTTTGGATAACCAACACCGCCTATGTCCACAAACTCGCACGTGTTGAATGTGGTCCTCTGACGAACATTGGTTCCAGATTCGAGGCCGTTCGCGGTCAATATTTGAACTGTTAGTTAAACACTCGGTAAGTGACTTAAACCAACTAGCGTTTAACCAAGACACTCGATAGCTTTTAGTGGCGTATGTAGGTGTTGGTTACAAACCCGTTAATAGTCAATTCAATTGAAAATTTAAGCTCTGACACTCAAAACTCATTGTAAATAAGTCTTTTTTCTACTTTCGTATAATTTAATTTTTAAATTTAATACCTTCCTCTTGAACGCAGTCCTTCCAATGTTTTTACGCTTTGAAATATAAAAATAAAAAATCGTTTAATGTCTTATCTATTACCAAAAAACCGCATATTTCTAACCGCCTATAGGGCCTCCTACGAGGTTTAACGAATTTTATCATCTCGGTTGTGGTCCTTAACATACCCTCCGAATTGACCATCCTGGTATTGATCGCGCCCGACGTTGCTTAACTTTTTCGATCGCTTGCAATCTCCTAAGAGTGGCTTACGCTCAAACTAGTAATGAAAGTGGCAAAGTAGGTACTGTCTGATGAAATCAATTAATATTTCTGTGATGTATTGCGGTACAACCCCTCAGTTAACTGTCGATACAATAGAACACTACCATTTCTTCTGACGTTCGTGATGGTCACGACGCTACAAACTGTTACCATCGTTACAGACCGATGTCTAGCGGCTAACGGCGATGATAATCGTCCGTCGCATGTCGCTGCGATTTGTTTGACTTGCACACTGCTTACCGTAAGTGGACTGATCTTAACTGGAGCGCGATCTAAGGTATGAGAGCCGAGCGATCACGAGCGACTTTTTTAAAGTAATTGAGTAGCTGAGCGTGCAGGTCACCTGATGGTAAATGGTGAGGGCAGCCCGTGGACATACACATCCAACGTCAAATAGACAAGAAATCTTATTTGAGGTTTTATGCGTGTGCTTTACTACTCATGAGGATTAAGATGTTCAATTGTTCACCTCAAACAAAGTATCTACGCCAACCATGCCCCCTCAGCCGAAGCACAAGATATGAAGAACATTTTATATTACATCTCTCATCTCATGATCCAAATGAGTCAAACAATTTGAGTCATATAACCTCAAATTACAATCGAATCAACAGCTAGGCAGCTAAACTTTATACTAAACTACAATACAATTTTTCCCCATGGAGGTGACTTTTGGTATTCGTGTTTAGGTAAATACCTACTTTTAAAGGTTTATATAGCTACGTTTTCCAGATCAGTCTTCAGGATATCTTTTGCACATCTTGAAGTGACTTTATAATTACTTTTTTAACTCTCCTCTTATAACTTGAGACTCAAACTTGATCCCAGCGTCACAAAGTAACGGAGCGCGTCAGGTCGCACCCGGAGGTATTACACAGATAAACTGTGGATAAACTAATAGTTCTTACTTCTTACCAAGTACCTATTACACGCAAGACACCATGTCATTGCCAAGTCAGTAAGCTCTTCCGTTTTTTATGCAATTTACAAGAAGCAATCAAGCTATTGGTGATAGCCTAGTGGCGAACTGAAGAGCGGTGATAGCTCAAATTAAAATATCACTTGCTGTAACGTGAAGGAAAATAACGTAAGGAAACCTGCATACGTGCGAGTTTACAAAAAAATGTTCTTAAAGGCATGTTTAGTTCACCAATCCCCAATTGGCCAACGTGGTGGATTAAAGGCTACATCCCTCTCATTTTGGGAGGAGACCGACACAAGTAGAATAGTATCACATCACGCAATCTCCTTAGAATACTACAACAACATTCACGATATAGGTATGTATGTATGTATATAATAATAACGCAAGTGTACTTTGAGTGTTTAATTTATGGTTGAATACCAGGAAGCGATAATCATATAGTAAATCAAATGGGCAAGTACATGAGCTGTATGCACGAATGGTGCACTGATGTTCCATGTTGCTTGACATGCTCTTGTATTATGTATGGTTGATTCTCAAATCTATTGAATTGGTACCTGTAGGTACCTACACCTCTACATAATTGTACTATGATTCGCTAGTGATTTCAAAATTAATTCCCATAAAAGAATGCTTTCAGAAATGTCCGATGACTCAGCTGAACTTGCAATACTAATCACTAAAATGATTGTAATTACAAGATACGTGCCAAAAGGAAGTGTGCGAATAGTTCAGTCAGTTGTCTCCAAAGATATGATGTCATAAAAAATCAATGAAGATTTTGTGTTTTTGATAGTTCAATGTGAATGGAATCTGAGGTCACAACCCTACAGTAAGGATGTGAAGTAGGGTCTATGATATGGGAAAGTAAGCTATGTCATTGCGACAACATTATGATGACGAGCAAATATCGCGCCACGGAATCCTGATTCACGCTATCGAAGTTTTATACATCGCCAGCATATACAAAACGTAACGTATAACGTGACGTAATCAAAGCACGGGTTTTCCCACGCACGATTACCAAGCCTGATATCCCTTTGCCCAAATTACTAAAAAATTTAGACTATACCGACTAACTACTCGTACATGCTTTCTTACCTGTATCAAAAGACTGTTATTTCCAATCCAACGACAGTTGAATGCTCTATGAGCGGTTTGAAAACACCGAAGACGGGTTATTAGGATACACACATCACACATATTATTATTATAGTGATGTTCACATCCCCATAATGAGATATAATGGTGACTATATCAAGAAATATTCGGTAGTGTGGTATTGTTGGTGGAGACCGATGCACACTGGAGCAGCGTGGTGGGTAATGCCATCCTTCTGTTGTGAGAAGAGGCTCGTACTGAACGGTGGGATCTATAGAGTTTACAATGTAGGCTGTATGCAGATGTATAACAGTTATACGTAAGTTCTTACAGTATTATAGTCAGACTGAGAAGTGTAAGATGTTCCCATGTGTAACCGTGTCAGTGCCGTGCTAAACCTAGATTTCCTCAGGCCAATAAGTTGGCACTTTACGATACTGTCGTTTTCACGCCGCTCCATGGATCTGATATTAAAGTTAAGTGGATATAATAGACGTAGTTACCTAAACTACCTTAAGTGAATACCTTACGTCAAAAATTCCAGTGAATATTGTATGTGATTGAGCTTTATTCTTTCCTTCATGTTAGCAATTAAACGTTTTTTGTTAAAATACTCGGCATCTCCCTATTGTGTTATTTTAGACTGTATTACTGCATTTCAATTCAGCAGGGTGGAAGAGTAAAAGTTCTTGGCCCAAAAAATCGGATTCAGAAAAACTTACTTGGTTGATTTTACAGCCCAAAAAAATGTTAAAATTAATATGAAAATTGTTGTAAAATACATTTCTTCAGAAGTCATTTCGAATCCATTATGAACCTTCTTATCCGGGTTCACTGCTTACTTTAATATAACGATAAATGTACCGTTATAACAAATGAAACAAAGGAACCAAGTAAATAAATCCTACACAAAATTCTCTTAAATAATAACTTGTAAAATAAAGCCTTAAAATACAGACGAGTGGACAATACCTACAGTTAGCTCTTAAACCCGTAGGCATTACGATTTTAAGGAAATTATGCAGTTAACTCTTATTACTTAAGTACTAGAGCCAAGATCGGAGTTGAACTCTACCGTATTTGGGGATTGAAATAGAGAATACATAATAATATAGAATACATAATAATTAGCAAGAGCGGGGAAGGTAGGTATGAGTATGAATCCGTTGGCATGGGTATGAATCTGAAAAGCTTATTAACTCTTATTACTGAAGATGGGAACAAGCCAAACCATTAACAGATCCACCAGATTTAGCCATGCTTCCAAGTGAAGAATTGCAAAATCCTTATTTTATTTTTGTCGATCGATCTGAAACGATCTAAAACGATCTCTCTTTTTCCATACGATTACTCTATACCTTGCTTTTTTCTTAAATTTCTCTCCACAGGCTCTAAATTCGTGCCTTTTTTGCATTATTTTAGTTGTCTGCATTTTCCCGTATATAAAATTATATTATATAGCATTTTTCCTTTTAAGAACATATCTGCTCCAGAAAAATATTTTAAGTCCGATTTTGTCCATCGTCCCAAGCCTTGCTTCAGAGTTTCCTCTATCTCTACACCTTGCTTCGTACTCTATGGTTGCGAACTCAATTTGCATGTCGCGGTCCGGATGGCACGAGATCGCGGATAACGGACAGTTAGCTGCTTTGAAACCGAGATTAAATTGTTTAAGCTCAACAGGGTTTTAGAGCATATCACTAACAGACGCGGTACCTACTTGTTAAGCTAAAAACTTAAAACAACTGACGAACGAGTGACGTTACTTTGATGTGTGATTGAAACGTATGGATAAAGGGAGACGAAAGGGGGGATGGTAATTTTGGGCGATAGTAAAAGTTGCTAACTTTAAGTCATGTACTTTAAGAGTACTTTAGGTAGACCGTCATAATTGACAACCACGAAAGGCTCTACGGCCTTTTCGAAGAACACCCTATCAAAACCTTGCAAAGACGCCACGAAGACCATTAGTTTAATCATGTTACTGTATGGATGAATGTTTCTTTGAATGGAAGTTATAAAGTTGTAAATAAATTAATTAACAATAAACTCAAAGCTACCTTAACTATGTAAATTACCCACAAAATCACCTACAAACTCAGCTAACCACAAGGTCAGTAAATGACCCAAAACCAAGATCTCGTGCAGCGCTGGTTTTCAGTCAACCCCTTCTTCTTTTGATGTTATGCGAATTATGTTATGGTATTTTTAAATCCTCTTTTACGTCTTCACGTATGAAATAGGAAAAGTGAAGTAAGGGAGAAATATAGAAACTAACATTGTTAGAACACAAATTCCTTACAAACAGCAGCTAACTATCCTACATGGTAGTTAATTCAATTCCTGAAGCAGCTTTGTACGAATTTAAATTATTATTACTCCGATCGTAGTAACTCAGCCTACTCTTTATGGTAATAAATTTGGAATCTACACGAAGTAATTAAGTAACGAAGTTAACTACAAACTAGTGAAGTCCAAGCTCCACTATGATTAATTATTCTAATAATTCAAATCAACACATAGGAACTTCTGGATACGTTATACCATGTAAACACTGGGTGAAAATGCAACGAACTTTTAAAATGTTACATCTATCCAAAGACTACTTAGGTATCTACTTTTGCTAGATAAGTAGACATACAATTTTACGCAAGTACCTACGTTAAAAATTTTCGGAACAAGCATAGAAAGCTGTTGGATTAAAAATAATTATGTATCTACCTATATAATGGGCAAAACTCATTAGTCCTACGAATATTCTAATTCGGTGCAAATTTAGAATGATTTTCGACTATTACGCGGGAACTCCTCATTTTTCTGGGATCCATCACGGAAGTCACATTAATACATAATATATGGCTTTGTGTACCTCGTAAAAAACAGAAAAGACAAAAAAATTAGTGATTTGTAGGAAACTTTGTAAGAATTTAAATTACTATCACCTCAGTAGTAAGTCAGCGGCCTACTCTTTTGATAATACATTTTGAAAAATACATTGTTCTACAAACGCAACGAAGATTCCTACAAATATGCTCCGTTGCCGCCATTATATCAGTACGTTTCGTGTTGAGTAATTAATAACACATTCTTTTCCATAATTACTCGAGCAACTTTGTACGAAATTTAATTATTATTGCACCACTTGTACTCAGCCTACTCTTATGGTAATAAATTTTGAATCAACGAAGTAACGAAGTTTCCTACAAATATGCTCCGTTACCGCCATAATAACAGTACGTGTCGTGTTGAGTAATTAATAACACAAATTGAATGCGGGAACTCGCAACTAGAGTGTGCGAAACCTGGTAAATAGTAAACGGAACGAGGCATCTGCTAGCCATTGTGTGGGGATTTGAATAATTTATCATTGAATATCATCATCTTTATCATTAATGATTAGATCGTATGTGAGTATGGACCCATATCCAAAGGTCCTCTCATTAGAGTTAGTATTGGACACATACCTTCTAGCGATTTTTAAATTGATTTTAGATCCTAGCCATCATAGTATGACACTTACAGTAAATACTGAGTAAATATTGAGTACTAAACTTGAATCTATTATGTTGTATGTGAAAGAACTTAGGTAGGTACTTATTCTGTGTATGCAAAGGACTAATTTCAAACAAATTTTGTGTCACTCGTACATAAGTATTCCAAAAGCTTTATCTCATAAAATAAAAAAAACATTTTGAACAAAATCCTTTACTGATTTTATTATTGGATAGAAAAATACAATTAATATATTTAACTAATGAAAGCCCCCGTACAAATATATGAATATAAAATAGGCAAAACATTTAAACCTCTAATAACATTATCGTCTAATTTTAAGTAATAATCCCCATCTGTTTAACGTAAAAGTAAAATATGAAGAATTAAAATAAATTTAAGAAAATAATTTTGAACTAGTTTACATTTTAAACCCTATGATATGACCCTATGATAAAAAAATCTGATCAATAAATCTGACAACAAATGTTACTTCCCAACGATGCAATATTAGTTGTAGCAGCAAACTGCAGCACTTGTCTTATCGACAAGCGCAGTTATCACATTTCACTATTTCCCCTTTCTCGTCCTTGCACACACAGACACACGACTTTCTATCTGTTGGAATGCAAACGCAGTTGGTCTTGTCACATTTGCAGTTGCAGCTGTCACATTTACAGTCATCACATCTGACTATTTTCCCTTCGTCATCTGAACACAAGCAGATGCAAGGTTTCCCGTTAGTTGGAATGCATACACATCCTTTTTTGTCACATTTCTTTTCTATTTGGGTTTCTTCTTTAGGAGTGCAACTGCAATCATCACAGCGCTTAATTTTACCATTCTCATCACGGCAGATGCAAATGCAAGAAGCGCCTGTTGTAGAAATGCAAACGCAGTTAGCCTTGTCATAAACGCAGTTACATTCGTCACATTTGCAGTCGTCACATCGGACTATTTTACCTTCTTCGTCTGAACACAAGCAGACGCAGGGTTTCCCATCAGTTGGAATGCAAACACATCCTTCTTTGTCACATTTCTTCTCGGTTTTGGTTTCTTCTGTAGGAGTGCAAATGCAGTCATCGCAGCGCTTAATCTTGCCATCCTCATCACGACAGACACAAATACAAGTTGTACTTCCAGTAGAAATGCAAACGCAGTTAGCCTTGTCACAAACGCAGTTACATTCG